>JANHMN010000007.1:75710745-75781119 GCA_030674055.1 Rhabdomys pumilio | reverse complement strand
ATATATATACCTACCTGCGTGGACATGAACAGTTTCTACTAGCTGTCTTCCTTAAGCCAATGAGCTCTGGGGATCCACTATTTTCAACCAGTCTCTGTCCATCCCAGAACTGGATTACAGAGGAGGCACTGGCTTTTGCATGTGAGAGGGGTTTGAACCTGAGTTTGCACAGTAGCCACTTTACTGATTAATCTTACCAGCTCCACACATTTCCACTTCTAATAGTTCTCAAGTGATGCCAACAGTGATGTGAGAGCTTCTGACTGTACACCAGGTGAACTGGGCAGATTGCAATCTTCACATCCTTCAGGATTGCTGGAAGTTTGCTCTGTGCAGAGTATCTACTAGGACCCTGCCTACAGTGGCTTGTACAACACGTGACTGACGATATTACTATATTAGCATCTTATACTAGCTTGTGTAAGAGGGAGCCAACCGGACGCCCTGGGGAGTCTGTCTGCAACATTACTGTAAACACTGCACTGCACCTGGGATGGGTTTCCAAAGCTGCCTGGAGGAAGCACAGACCTTCACTTCTTTCTTGTCACACTCCATTCTCAGCTGCTTCATCTGATCTATTTGCAATTGAATCGCTTTGGAGCTTTTTTCAATAATCCTCATTCTTAAAAAAAAACAGAAATGTTTTCATATGCTTGTCACAATCAATCTAATTCTTGATTGATAATATTAAAAAAAAGACTAGATGCTGGTTTTATTTGGCTAATTATAATTTGAGTCCTTATGACCCAGAAGTTTAGAAAACCCAGACTCAGAAGCTGACACACTACAAATAAGGAACAATTTCCTCTCAGATCTCCAGTAAAAGCACACTGCAAACCCCAGTGCAAATCAGTAAATGTTATCTACCATAAAACACCATCTATTCAGTTACAATTGTAAAAGTATCTTTAGTTTTCCTTTTTTCTTTTCTTTTTCTTTTTTGGAAGGAGCTCATTATGCAGCTAAGTTTGGCTTTGAATTTACTATCTTACTCCTTCAGTCTCCCAAGTGCTGGATTACAGGCATGAGCCACCATACTAGGCTTAAAGAAGCTTGGAAGAAAGGAAGGAAGGAAGGAAGGAAAGAAGGAAGGAAAGAAAGAAACTGTCATTTTGCTGGGGCTATTGCATTATTACACATTTGGTGACTTAAAGTAACATTTATCTTCTCACCATTCCGGAGGCCAGAAGTGGAAAGTATTATTAGACCACACTGAAGGCAAGAAACTAGCATTTGGGAGGCTGAGACAGGAGGATTGTTGTAAGTCTGAGGTAATCCAGAGCTACATAGTGAAATTTAATTTTTTAGCTCTTTTTTTTTTTTCTCTTCAAGACAAGGTTTCTCTGAGTAGCCCTGGCTGTCCTGGAACTCACTCTGTAGACCAGGCTGGCCTCGAACTCAGAAATCCGCCTGCCTCTGCCTCCCAAGTGCTGGGATTAAAGGCGTGCACCACCACTGCCTGACTGAAATTTAATTTTTTAAAAATTGTTTTCAAGGAGGATTTTAGTCTCCTTGGTGGGTTTCTTACTGCTGGAATCATTGATTAAGTGCTGTCATTCAGGTGGAAATCATGAACTTGTACTGTCAAATCTTTCGTGCATGAAATAACTCCCTTCCTTTTATGACACCACAATGTACTTTCATAATACCAAGAGGGATCATATAACCTTTAAGCAAAATTAATAGTTTTACTTGAAATATATAATAATTGGTAGAAGGGAATATCAAATATAGCTTAAAATAACATTTTAATTAAAGGCAGGCATAGTATAATCTTGTAACCTGTAACTTGAAGGCTGAAGGCCTTGAGCAAGACCAGCCTGGTGAATTCACAGCTAGCTTTGGCTAAAACTTGACACCCTGTCTCAAAATCGTAACATAGAGAAAACAGTAATTTTTTTAAAGACACACCGATTATCACCCAACAGCACGATACCTTTCTGGCTAGTGACTGACACACTCACTTTGCTTCAAGTTGGATTGCTCTTCTCTGGTGATACACCAATGCTGTAGGCTCTGCTGCCAAAACTTTAAGTTTTCCATGAAGATAAAAAGCAGTTCTTCGGCCTTTCTTTATTGTCTCAATAAAGGCATCATATTCTTTCTTGATTGAAGTAAGAATGGACTTGTATGCACTGACATAGTCTATTACCTGAAATATGATTTTTCTGTCTGTGGCACTGAACTTAACAGAAGATATGGTGATCAAAAGCCTTTTAAGCAGGCTATTTTTTTTTTTTTAGGTGAAACTTAATTATTAATTAGACATATAAACATCTTACACCAAACTCAACATGAGTAGGCACTAAAAATAATAGCCACCAAGCATACACTCTCCATGGGTCACTATGTAGATACTGCGATCCTAGATATGAGAAAGGCTTCCTTATACTTGGTATGAATTCATACATGAGACATGAACTGATGTGATACTAGGTCTACACTTCTCAACTGTAGACTTTTAATTATCTATCATCTCTTACTACTTTGAAATCTAGTCTCTTGACTTAATTGTTACATTATTTTTATACTACTTTCAATGATTTGTATGTGTGTCTGTGTATAGGTGTGTGCATGTGAGTGCAGGTTCCTGAAGAAATCAGAGGTTTCAGGTCCCCCAGAGCTGGAGTTGTAGCTATGAACTAATTACCTGTTGTGGGTGCTAGAAATCTAACTCAGGTCTTCTAGAAGAGCACTGTAGGCTCTTAACCACTGAGTAATCTCTCCACCCCCACTGAGACACTGCAATCTGAACTCATTCATGTTCACTAGGGAAATCAGATCAGAGCTCCTAACTACATCTCAACATGTCAAATACAACTGTGAAAACTCTCCACATCACTATATGGTCATGGTTCCCAATAATATGTAAGCAAAGCATCTAACAGGAAGCATAACAGAGGAAAAGGACAGTAGAAAGGTTAACAAAGAAACCTAAGAGCCCTCAGGAAGGACACTTTCCATGCATGGAGGAGGGGGAGGGGTGGTGGAGCATAGCACATGCCCCTTTATTAGGGCTATTTTTTCTTAATTTTGTATATTCACCATTTACACAAAAATAAATTATCAAAAAACTTAAATAGGTTAAGAAACAAAACAGAAAAACTTTATATTTCAAATATTGATGATATATAGGGAATAAAAGTAATTGATCCAAAATTTTCTCTGAAATCTGAGATTATGCTTGTTTTCTCTGCTACATTTCTTGGGTGTGTTATCCCCCACAAGTGGTTCCCCCCCCCCCCCCGGTTTTTTTTTTTTTTTTTCTAGCTAAATAATATCTAAAGAAAGTTATCCAGGAAGACATCCATTTTATCACAAGTGATCTAAAGAGGTCATTAATCTGCAGCAAGTACCAGGAAAAGGTATCCGAGGAATACAGTACTCTTTTTTATTTTTTGCCATAGCCACACCCTGTTCACTGCAAAGAGGACTCTTTCATACTGAAAAGCTTTCCACATTAAGTACCCTGATACTTGTTCCTGCTCATCTTTTATCTCATGTGTTCCTGCTATGTGTTCTAATAATCCAGTTCAGGCACATGACGTCACTACAACTGCAGCGACGCCATGATCAATGACCAGTGTGCTAGAAGATCCAGATCTCAATAGAACACGATGGATGCCATTTTGAATATACTGAAAAGCATTAAAGTGGAGGATGCAGAGCAATATCACCATATCTAGACCTCTAAAAGGGAAACTTTCATTCATTGATTTCATGTCAGAATGTTGTCCATGGTGGCTGCCAACTCTTGGCTGCAAAGGATTTGCCAGCTTCAGCCTCCCTATCAGCTGGGATGACTGGCATGTGGCATAGCACCTGGCTTAAGAGGTCTCAATTTAACATGCCATATCATATCTAAACCAAGATTTTACTGATACCACAAACAAACCCAGAACATAAAATACTAGTTCTTGTTCACAATGCAAATTCTAGCAAATTAGCACCTTCACTTGAAATGGTAAAAAAACGATTACCAGAGAGTACAACCAAGTTACTGAAAAAAAAAAAAAATGGATGAACTTCTCCAAACTAGCATCCAGAAAGCGGTGGTCAGACATGCCCTACTCAAGAGCATCATGGTACCTTATCGAAAACGTTTCGGTATATGGTGTAATATTCATCAGCAGGTCCTTCCTCGGTGCAGCCCACTCTTTTGGTTTCTGTAATTATGTATCTATGTATGCTTTCCAGAAACTCCGTGTCATTTCTACTGATGATAGGAGGGAGAACGGCATGTTTGTTTACTTCTTGGACTGACATGAATCTTAATCCGAAAGCTTCTTCACAGGAGAAAAGTTAAACCTTGACCTTCTTTTGCAACAAAGGCAAAAAACTTTAGTGAACCTGAAAGGAAACATGACAATCAGTTAATGCATAGGCCTAAAACTCTTAAGTCAAAGTCAATTTAAAAATGTGTGTACCAGAAAAACATTAAGATATCTGTTATGGAGATAAATATTTCAGTCAATGAATTAAAAGGTCCATGCTAGTCTATTGATATACTGGTTCAGCAGGAAATATACTTGTCGCAAGAGCCTAAAGACCTGAGTCGGAGATCCAGAACCCAAACAAAGGCGGGAGAAGAGAACCAACTCCACAAAGCTGTCTTCTGACCTCCACCCAAGGTCCCTGCCAGAATACTGATCAACTATAAAAAACCCCCTTCCCTTTGGAAACCAAGCAGACTCCTATCATGTGTATCAAATGATAGCTTCTTAGGTTTCAACTCAACACTTAAAAACAAACCCACCGTGTCTCTTACAACGCTGGGGATTAAATCAGGGTCTATAACACAGTAGGTAAGCAATCTACCACTGAGAAATATCACAGCCCTCTTTTAAAAATTTTATATCACATTTTAATTATTTTAAGGAATGTGAAATGGGCAGTAAGTAGATGAGACTTCACGCCTCCAAGTTTGTTTCTTTCATCTTGAGGATGATGACTGTGTATGCTTCTTGCTGATACAAACAGGGTCAAATTCGTCTCTACCTCAGTGTCTGCCTAGCCCTGTGACACTCACCCATCACACAATGACCATAATTAGGTGAGTTATGTATTGTTTTCAATTGTTGTTTAGAGACAGGCTTTGTTGCAATTCTAACTCCCTGTGTAGTTGAGAATGACCTTGAATACCTCTTCTTCCTGCCTTCACTTCCCAAATGACAAAAAGACACCACATGCTTAAATAAATAAATAAGTAAAAACCCCAACAACGACAAAACGTGATTTCTGGGGCTAGAGAGATGGCTTATCCGTTAAGAGCACTGGTTACGTTTTTATTGAACCTGGATTTGGTTCCCAGCCCCCTACATAGTGACTTACAACCATCCTTAACTTCAGTTCCAGCAAATTGGATGCTTTCTTCTGGCTTCCACTGGCACCAGGCATGCAAGTGATGCAACAGACATAAACGCTGACAAAGCACACACGCACGTGCACACATTCGCACACATATGCGCACACATGCACTCACATGCACACAGACACACACACACTCACTCACACATACACACACACACATAAACAGGCAGAAAGGGACTTGTTGGGAAGAAGGGTTTCAGTGAGAGGAATTGGGATGAGACAGGGTGATAGTGAAAAAAACTAAAACTCACTAAATATATGACGCCATCAAAGAAGAAAAAAATTTAAACTACTGCTGTGGTGGGACACATCTTTAATTTTAGCATTTTGGAGGCAGAAACAGTTGGATCTTTGTGAGTTCAAGGCCAATTTGGTCTACATAGTAAAAATCTAGGCCAGCTAGGGCTACATAGTTAAATTCTGTGTCAAAAATGACAAAATGTTTAATTTTTTCCCCAAAGAGCTCTAATGATAGTATTTATTGCATAGTATTCCATGGTATGAGATTCCACTAATTATTTAACCATTCCCATTAGCCATTGAACTTTTACTACTATAAATAATGATGCTTTGAATAAGCGTTTAAATTAACATTAAATTAATATTAAATTAAATATGTTGGCAATACAACTGATAACCAGTTATCTAAGCTAATGTATCAATCAATAAATACCACAAACATGAATCAGGCAGGACACCAGTCTCCATGGTGGTTTTCTGCCTCTCACCACTTGAGAGGCAGAAAAACAGCTGATTCTCTGTGGTTCAAGGCCAAGTTGGTCCACATAGTGAGATCCTGGCTAGCCAAGGCTACATAGTAAGGCCTTATCTCAAATAAATAAACTACTACTACTACTACTACTACTACTACTAATAATAATAATAGGAGGCAACACAATAATTTGACGAGTTGGATAACAAAAAGTCAGTTTACAAGAGGACATAAAGTAGTCCCAGCAAAGCCATAAGCAATGTGTGCTTAAAGTGTTCTTTAATTTAAAAAGATCACTTAGTGTCTGTGTGTGTGTACATGCTTATCATGGTACTCAAATAGAGGTCAGAGGGCAATTTATGGAAGTCAGTTCTTCCTTCGTGGAGGTTCCAGTGACTGGATCAGCATGCTTGGCAGCAAGTGCCTTAGCTCTTGGACCCATATTACTGGCCTAAAGTGTTCTCAAATATAAAATCCATCTGTTTTACTCATTAGTTCAATCACTATTGGATGTCTATTTAGTATTTTACTGCTAGGCATTCAGTAATAAGTAAAATAAGGTCCTGGCTCCTCGGAGCTTACAATCCGGTGAGACAAAGTACAGATAATGTAATTGCAAATAGTAACAAAGTTAAAAGCCGGGGGAAGGGCAGGATCACTGGGGCATGTGTGCTCACATCTGAGTAGTAGTGACGGAAACCCAAGTTCCTTTGGTGGCCTATTAATGTCCTTTCAGGGGCCAACAACTTTTTCTCTCTGATGAAACTATCTTTTTATGTTATGTCTTTGTTCTTCTTACTCAAAGAGTAACACATTTTTTTTAGTATATATTTATTTATTTAATTATGTATATGACTATACTGTAGCTGTCTTCAGACACACCAGAAGAGGGCATTGGATCTCATTACAGATGGTTGTGAGCCACCATGTGATTGCTGGGAATTGAACTCATGACCTCTGGAAGTGCTCTTAACCACTAAGCCATCGCTCCAGCCCAGAAGGAAACACATTTTACTCTTTGTAGTGTTGAATATCAATTCTAGGGCCTCACACATGCTCAGATAACCTTTAACCCCAAAGTGAAATATTTGAATGATGTAGAATAACACCATCACTTTTTACTTTTCTGTTTATGTCCACTTTCGTGTGGGTGTGTGGAGACAGGAGGATCACGTTGTGTTGAGTGTGTGTGGGGGGTCTACTTGAATCGGTCTACTTTTAATTTTTAAATTTTTATTGCATTTAGTTAGTTCGGGGGTAGGGGGTCCTGTGAAAGTCCGAGGGCAACTTGCTAGAGTTGGTTTTCTCTACCAATTGAATCTCAAGGTTGGAACTCCAGATCAGATGTCAACTCTCTCAACTGATGAAGCCATCCAGAAGCCCTATCTTAGTTTAAGAAATATGTGTGTCACCGGGCTGTGGTGGCGCACGCCTTTAATCCCAGCACTTGGGAGGCAGAGGCAGGCAGATTTCTGAGTTCGAGGCCAGCCTGGTCTACAGAGTGAGTTCCAAGACAGCCAAGGCTATACAGAGGAAACTCTGTCTTGAAAAACCAAAAAAGAAAAGAAAGAAATATGTGTGTCATGTGGGAGTGGGTGTAGTGTCGAAGTTCCCCATCTCTCATTGAACCTGCTGGGCAATGAGCTCCAGGAGTCTCCTGTCTCTGCTGACCTACCATGTCAAAGACTCCTCTAGACACTCCGCGTTGGTTAAAGTGGGTGCTGGAGTTCCAACACAGGGTTTTGCATATCGAACATTTACCTACTGAGTCATCTCCTAGCCCCACATTTTTACTTTTCAAAATGTGTACTTTGAAGGCAGCAGAACTAGAATGAGGAAAGAGCAAACAGATTATTAGGAAGATACGGATACTCTTTATAAGAAAACGGAGCACGCCTACGCTTACGGATAGGAAGAAAAGGTATTGAGAGGGTACTTTAGAAAGGGCACGGGGTTTGTGAGGTGCAGAAGGGGCTGGGAAAGGGCACAGCCAGCGTCTAACAGCTTCAAGGTTCTCCGAGAGCACATGCTGCTATTTTCTCCAGGACAGACACTCTCCACATGCAAACTTGTTGTCGAAGACTAATCATTCTGCAGATTTCCTTATTGTATGGCTTTTAAAACGTGAAAAGATGAAGATTCCAATACATTTAACCGTTTCATACTAGAAAGGCGCGTGAGGCTCAAAAGCTTCTTCGGACAGGAGAAAGGGTAGCAGTGGGCCAGGAAGGGGCTACACTTGGAAGAGGCAGAAGACTTCGACTGTACTTCAGCTGCCTTGGAGTTGGCAGAGGATAGCCCGACCAGATACTCATTAAGGCGTGACAGACACCTTCATCCCCAAATGTCTTTCTAGCCCTTGAGCCTTCCCTCCTGAGGATTTCCGAAGACGCCTCAACCCCGCGCAAATCACTGGGTCTCATCCCCAAGTCCTCACCTGACTCCTAACCCTGACTCCACAGCTTAGACATGGTAATCAGGGATCCCGGAAGTGTGGAAATGCATCTTGGGACAAGTAGTTCTAGCAAGAAGAAAGCGGTGTAAAACTACAATTCCCAGAT
The DNA here is from genome assembly GCA_030674055.1 of Rhabdomys pumilio. Taxonomy (NCBI): domain Eukaryota; kingdom Metazoa; phylum Chordata; class Mammalia; order Rodentia; family Muridae; genus Rhabdomys; species Rhabdomys pumilio. Next base: position 75,772,476 of record JANHMN010000007.1, on the reverse strand, counting down.
AGACTTGTTTTACCTCTCTTTTCTCTTGCTCCACAAGCTTCCTTTAAAGGAAAGCCCCTATTAATTGCATCGGCTGTATAAGAAAGTCTTCTGAGGCATTTTTAGTTGAACACACCATTTTGAGGCCATTCTGAGCCAAAATGAGAAAAGAGCGTAGAGAAATCGAATGCCCAAGCTAGTCTGGCACTGCGTTAGACAGCCACGGTTCATCTGCAGGGCGCAGGCACATGCGTGGCCGCCTAAGGGGCGGGTCCTTCGGCCGGGAGACCCCGTCCGCCACGCTAGGCTCTTCCTTTCCGATCCGCCATCGTTGGTGAGTGTGTGCTCTGTTGCCTGGCTCTGGCTAGTGACCCTACGAGTCGCTCTCATCGGTGTCGTCTGGACTAATCCGCCTCTTTTCGAATGCAGGTGGAGCCGCCGCCACGATGCAGATTTTTGTGAAGACCCTTACGGGGAAGACCATCACGCTCGAGGTACGGGCCAGGTGGCGTTGAGGAAGCCAAGGCCTGACTGTGGTCCTCAGTGTTTGAGAGCGCGTTTCTGAGTCTGAAACTTGGCTTTGAGCTGAGAATAGGTGCTTAGCAAGCACCAACGTTTTGTTTTTGGTGCTGTACGGTTTCTCTGCTCTCCAGAGTGGCGAAATGTAGGGTGTGTGGTGGGGGACGCTTCTCTCCGGGCAGACGCGATCGTGTGCTTCCCTGCCGTCGCTCGCCCTGGTCTGGGAGCAAATTTGGATTGTATTACTCTTGGTAGGTTGCCCGCTGTGCCGTCTTCATTGATGAAACTCACCTCGCTCGTTTTGTGTAATGAGATGAATGAGATTACTGCTTGAGTTTCTTACTGTGTAACTGTATATTAATTACGTATATCAAAACTTGCAGGTTGAACCCTCGGACACCATAGAAAATGTAAAGGCCAAGATCCAGGATAAGGAAGGCAAGTAACGTTTTGTCACTGGAAAAATTCCTGGCTTGTTATGACCTCGACATGTTTGCTCTTAGGGTAGAAGACAGATTTACATTCGTTTGAAAATAAATATTCCTGAGAATGGTGATAGGCTATCTGATTGATTGGGAACTCTGCAAGACAAATTCCCCCCCACCCCCAGACAAGGTTTCTCTGTGTAGCCCTGGCTGTCCTGGAACTCACTCTGTAGACTAGGCTGGCCTCCAACTCAGAAATCCACCTGCCTCTCGAGTGCTGGGATTAAAGGCCTGTGCCACCACTGCCGGGATAAGGCAATTCTTTTTAATGCGTGACTTTTTAACAAGTAGATCTTTCCCTGCTTACTGATCCTCACAAAAAGACTATAAATGTTCAGGTATGGTCAAACTCAAGAATGCTTAGGCTGGGCAATGGCCCAGACCACACCTTTAATCCCAGCACTAAGGAGACAGAGGCTGGTGAATCTCTGGATTCCAGGTCAGCCTGGCTTACAAAGTTCCAGGGTTTTATTTACTTTACTGTCTTGGAAAAGAGTTGCTACTAAGGCAGTGACCACTGCTAGCAATTGTTTGATACATAATTTTCTATAGATACCAGGCATGTGCCTTGTTCTGTTAAGCCCAATCTTTTGTCCTCTAATTAGGAATTCCTCCTGATCAGCAGAGGTTGATCTTTGCTGGCAAGCAGCTGGAAGATGGCCGGACTTTGTCTGACTACAACATTCAAAAGGTTTGTTTGAGGGAAAACATGCAGAAATAGGGAAGTGGCATCCACTAACACTTGATGGGTGCTGTACTGTAGCTGTGGTGGGTAGTTGGGTTTTTTGGCTTGTTGAGAGCAGTCTCCTGTAGCTCAGGGCCTCCTTGAACTGGATTCCTGAGCCTCCTTCGTTTCCCTAGTGCTAGGGTAGCAGACAAGTAGAACACCCCCCAGCCTTTTGACAAGCTGGAGTCAGAATTGTTGATGCTACAGTGCTGCTGTTTCCTTTTCCACTAACAGGAGTCTACCCTTCATCTTGTGTTGAGACTTCGTGGTGGTGCTAAGAAAAGGAAGAAGAAGTCTTACACCACTCCCAAGAAGAATAAGCATAAGAGGAAGAAGGTTAAGTTGGCTGTGCTGAAATATTATAAGGTGAGCCACCTAAGTGTAGTGTTAGCAGAGCCAGATGCATTTGGAACAAGAGCTGAGCAATAGACTTTTGGAAGTCTAAGTTGAAAGTGAACTCGCCTTTGATATTTAAGTGAGATAATTAGAAACTGCATTTTGCTGCTGCTTCTAAGATTCTGCTCTAAGTCTTTGGAAACAGGATTTTAATTTGCAGAACCGACTTAAAGCACTAAAACATTAGTACTGTGAGATCGAGGTTATTAGCTCGTGTCACTTCAGAACATGTTTTGTGAATTCATCTTACAGTGAGTTTTTATTTTTCAGGTGGATGAAAATGGCAAAATCAGCCGGCTTCGTCGAGAGTGTCCTTCTGATGAGTGTGGTGCTGGGGTTTTCATGGGGAGCCACTTTGACAGGCATTACTGTGGCAAGTGTTGTCTGACTTACTGCTTCAACAAACCAGAAGACAAGTAGTTGTGTATGGGCTAATAAAAAGAAGGAACTGATGTTTAGTGTTGTGTTTTATTGTACATTTAAAGAATGTTTCCTGGGCTATGTGACTAGCCCTTTTGGTTCCTACCTGAGAGGTGCCAGTTCCATGGCAAAGACTTTGGCCATTACACTGTAATGTGTAAGATTATTGTCTAAGCCAATAAAAACTTGGGTTTTCCTGGCAGGCACTAAGGCACCTGGGTCAGAATTCTTTGAGTATGGAATATCCTGTAGACTTGGGAAGCTACCTCCTCATCCCTTTGATCTTTCATTAAGAGACATGACAATATGTCTCAGAAAAATTAATTCAAGGTGCTAATTTGGAGCCTCCTGAGATAGGTGGTATGGGCATGAGTTAAGTGTTTTCAGTGTTCATTCATGATTTTCCCTCTATAAGAGATAGGTGTAATGGTGCATAGTTAATGTTTCAGCACTTGGGTGACTACAGCAAGACCCTACATTTAAATAAAGGAACCAAAACAATACATTTTACCATTTTTAATGTGCTTTTAAAATCCTGGATCCCAAGAAGTCTTAGTTGGAACTTTATTTTCTTCATAACAAACGACTTGATCTCCCACTTTGAATTCTACTTTCTCTTCATCTAAACTAAGGCCACAGTCCATACCAGTTTTTATAACTGAAACGTCATCTTTATGGTGTTTCAGTGATGTTAATGAGCCTTAAAAGAAAAGAGTCATGGTGAGCATATTCAACAAACAGCAAGTTATATACTCAGTGGTATATAGTGTGTAAGATTGGGGGTCAGAGGACAACTTAGATGGTTACTACCTTCATGGGGTTTTGAATATTAAACTCAAGTTGTGGGGCTTATGTGGCAAGTGCCTTTACCTGCCTGTACCCAACCAGGGGATCCCAAAAGATGGATAGATTTGAAATCTCCCATTTTAAAGGTAGCCTAAATCTGTATTTTTGAAGTACCCAGGGAAAAAAAAAAAGATGGCAGGCAAGTCTGGAGATCACTCACGTTCAATCCCCAGTTATGGGGACAAAACAATACAGGGGTTAAATGTTGGGAGCAAAAAGGACTTAAATTATGGGGTGTTATCAGAACTAATTGGATGGAGCCTATCTATAGAGCAGTTAGAGGGTAAGCTAAGGCTAATGTAAAAAATGCACACATAGGTTTTGGATGGCTACACAACGGGGACTGTACAATTTAGAAATAGATTTTGATATTGCTTACCTTTCCAAATAACTTGGCCATTTCGGATTAATTTAAACTTCTTCTGTCTTTCTAACTGTCCCTTTTGAACTCTGCAGCCAGCAACAGGAATTTTTTTCTTCCCTTCTGTTACAGTGAAGGTAGCTAGTATAGAAGCCTCACCTTTAGGAAGAAGACAATGTGAGAGCTGGGAGGCAGATACAGACATGTAACAGGTAACTGACTTGCAGAGGGCCCCCACCTTGACTCTTAGTACCTACATGTGGGTAGTGATCATCTCTAACTCCAGGCCTGCGAAATCCAGCATCCACTTCTGGCCTCCAGGGGCACAGGTCATACATGTGCATAGACTGAAAGGAATTCTATTTCTCTGCCAGGCATGGCTGTGCACACCTTTACTTCCAATACTTGGGAGACAGAGGCAGCCAGATCTGTGGATTCTAGGTCACTTCAGGTTCGGTTTACTATGCTGAGCAGCACTAATTTGTAACCCACGGTCTAGCAACAAAGCAGACAGTTTGATCGTGTTGATAACTGGGTGTAGTAGTGATAACCTGTTGTGCCCACTTATTTCTGGAAACCTCAACTGACTTTCCTAAATTGCTCTTGGAACAAAAACCATAATACACTCTTGTATAGTGTGATACTATTTAGCAGGTCAGAGTAGCCTAAAATAAAGCTATGTAGACCCAAGCTGCAAAACCAGCTCTTAAAAAGGAACAATGTTAAAGTTAAAAGGATAGATTCAAGAATTAGTCCAGATTACATAGGATATGAGAGATGACAACTACATGTAATTTATGAGCCTGATGTAAGTGGAAAAAATCTACTTTATAGTCTGTTTCAAGACTAGACAAAATATGATCATAGTCTGGATTACACTATTGGGGTTAATACTATATAACACTCTTACTCTGGTCACTGGTTTTAAGTGGAAATTATATATATGTACATATATATATTTGAGGCAAATGAACATAATATTTCATAGTTTTAAATAAATTTGGCCTTTAATCTGGCCAAGAATATGCTAGAATGCTTTCAATATATAATACCAGGATTAAACCAAAGGCCCCTCCATGACAGCCTGTATTATGAACATTGTTCATGTGTAGACTTGAGCCAAGTTCTTAGTCATTTTGTTTGCTTTGGTATCCCCTAGGCTTACGGTAACTTGTATGAGACTTATAAGTCACCATGAATTCTCATTCATGGTAGTCATTTTTTTCTAGAATACACACTGTGTATTGGGACAGTGGATCTATTTCTCTTATGCTTTGCTTTTTTAGGTCCTATTTACAGTGCCGTAGTATAAATGTTGCAAAGTAGCACTTAGCACTCACCTATCGGGTACTCCTCCAGCCTGTGGGGCAATCTGCTGCTTAGTTCCTCCTGCAAATCTTCAATAAGATGGTAGATGATTTTGTGAAGTTTAATCTTAACTCCCTTTTGTGCAGCTGACTGCTGAATAGCACTGCCTGCATCCACATTAAAGCCATAAATAACACCTGGAAAGAAGAAACAAGATCCTGTTAGTACAAGCATTACAGTACAATCACCTTTGAGGTAGAAAGTCAAAACCAAATGGTTTCCTTCTTTGTAGATTACATAGCAATAGAGAAGTTCTGTGACTTTCATGAAAACTAGTAATTTAAAATTATCACTGGGTTTTATAAGCTACATCTCATTTACAAAGATGTTTTCTGCATGATTTAAAACGATTTTTTTTAGATTTATTTTGAATGTTTTGCTTACATGTATAATGTGTATGCATGCCTGGTGCCAGAGGTGGTTAGAAGGGGGAGTTAACTGTCTTAGAACTGGCATTACAAGGTCACAGGGTGGTGTAAAGTACTAAACAGACTGCTAACAGATGAGAGCACTCAAAGGGTGAGAGATACCTGGAATTGCACCCTTTGACCAGGGCAGTAATGACGTTTTAAACAAAAAACAAAACAGAACAAAAAAGAAAATCAAGAAACACTACTTGGAACTTGCAACAGTTCCCAAGTTTGCAGTGACCATGACAGATGGACTATCTATGATATTCCTGCACGAGGGAGAATGCTGGCCAATGATCAGCCAAACACAAAACAGGTAAAATGTGTAACATATGATCTAGAGAGCACAGTTTAACATACAGCTAACAGAATCTTTACCATCAAATGTCTCAGCAAAGGTAACATCATTTTCACTGATGTCACCCAATCCAAAATGCACTAATTCTAGTTCACATTCGTGGGAAGCATCATAGGTATCCAGAAGATTCAAGATGGTCTCCACAGACCCATCAACGTCACCTACAAACGCAGCAAGAGTTTAAAATGTATTGGTTGTAAAAGGCAGATATATAAAATGGCAATCTATTTTAAAGCTAAGACAGGAATGGCTTTATCACTAAAATCAATTTTGTTTAACTTTAGCATTATAAGAACTTATTAATAAAACACAAATTAAGATACATTTGCAATGAAATCAATATAATCTATGCTTGCTCAGAAAAAAAAAAAAAAACTTTGAACACCAAACCACTAAAATAGTTTCTACTTGAATTAAGGGTTTTCTGAGGCAGTGAACATCTGTCACCTGCACATTTACAGGCTAGGCAGGAGGAAAGGCCAGCCTGGTTTCTAGAGTAAGCTAGGCTAGTTTGCGCTTATAGAGCAAGATTGCAACTCCCCCCCGCCTCCCTAAATAAAACTAAAGGAGAGGGGTCCCATATGAATTATGAGAAGAAAAAAAACCCATTTAAATAGTTTTAAAACCTTCAAAAATTACCTTTAATAATTACAGAAAGTACTTTTGGGTCCCTTTCTACCTTTTCTTTGGGCTTTAAGGGTCTCTGTTCTTTTCTTTCAAGGTACTTTATATATGATCTTTCCTTCCAGTGCAGACTGCCATACTTCTCACGGGTTTTCCTGTGCGCTTCTTGGTGTTCCTTCCGCTTTTCTTCCAGGATTTTCAGGTCATCTTTGCCTTTTTCTTCTTTTTGCTCAGACTTCCTCCATTCAACCACTTCACGGGCCCTTGGCTTTACAGGGAAAACTGGCATGATTTAATGAGACGACACCAGTGTCTGCTAGATTAAAGGCTTTCTGTTTTCCCCATTATGAAATCAGCTTAATTTCATGTATGAAACAACTAATTTTATAATTTTATGAATTTTATATAGAATTGAAACAGTTTTAAAACTTTATCTGAAAAATACAATACTACAGTTAGATTCTGAAGTGGTATACTGTTCTCTTCATAGCCATTTACAAACTATAATTATTTCAATGTCAGCACTCTTAAATTTAACATCAAATATTATACACAGGTACATAAAGCCATCATATAATATCTAACATTAGGGAATTAGGCTTGAATACCTCAGAGTCTACTTCAAGAATTTCATCTCCTGCAGAAGGGAGGTCTCTCCAGCCTATGATTCCCACTGGCATGCTGGGATAGGCTTCATTAAGTGTTTTTCCATTTTCATCAAACATTAGTCGAACTTTTGCCCAACTCTTCCCAGCAACTAAAATTGAGCCTTTTCTTAGAGTTCCTCTTTGAATTATAGCTGTTGTAACAGGACTAAAATGGACATAAAAAGTAAGAATTCTTAAAGCTTAATCAGGACACAATTGTACTTTCTTAAATATAACAAAAATAGCTTTATGAAACATGTGCACACAAACACACATACCTATGAATATATAGGATTCATTTCCTTTTCAAGCACTTTTGGATAGTATAAAGACATTTAGTTGGCCAAGAATTTATCACACTAAACTTGCTTAACATGGGAAATCACAGCTTTTTCGCCCCCAGAGGGTTTGTTTAAGATTTATTTATGTGTCTGAGTGTTTCACTTGCATGTATATATGTCCACTATATGCTTGCCTGGTGCTCTTGGAAGGCATCAGATCCCCTGGGATCGGAGTTACAGAAGGCTGTGAGGCACCATAAAGACTCAGAGAACTAAATCTAGATTCTCTTCCAGAGCAACAAGTGCTCTTAACTGCTGACTCATCTCTCCAGCCCCGCAGTGTGGTTTCTTGAGACAGTCTCTTAATCTAGACTTAATCGACACCAATCTGGCCTTGACTCTTCCAACCTCAATCTTCAAAATGGTGGGATTACAGAAGTAAGTAAACACACGGGGCCAGGCCTTAGGCTTGTCCTCATTATGACAAAATCCAAAAATAAAAACAAAGCATTCTTCACAACAGCCAAGGAGTAGAAGAAAAACAAAGACGTAGAAGCAGCCCCAAGTCTTTCAATAGAGCAAAGATCGGGTGACCACACTTGGGAGCCCTGTCTCTTGCTATCTGAAGCAAGGTGATCATGAATGGACAAGTCCTATGTGACTGCACTAACAGATTATCTAAAGGGGAAGGGGCCAGAGGCAGTTTGTTCTGGCTCAATCCTATCCTGCTTTCTAACCCATTCTACACATGGGTTATGCAATTGCTCATAGCTCTTAACAGCATACAAAGCAATGAGAAAGTCTCTCGTGCTTCTGGGCAGAAACTCAAGAAGAACACGTCATACAACGAGTTTCCTGGGTTAAGCCAAAGAATTAGACACCAAAATGCAACAACTGATATTTCACTCCAATTCATTGTTATTCTACCTGTAAATGCAAATATTGGGCCAATGGTGATTAGCAAACAAATCAACTTAACTAATTTGGCCATCAAAGTGTGACTAGGGACATGCAGACAGTAGATGTGGTCGGTCTGACAACTTCATTTTGTAGTCAGTGCACTAGTGCAAGGAAATACTCTGAAAACACACTAAAAAAATATGGCCCAGAAACTAAGAGTACATAGTAAAACTATACTGTTATACAACCAAATCACAAAAATAATCAACCATAATAATAATCATTTTAGTGCATCCTACCCTCTTCCTTTGTCTGTGAAAGACTCTATTACCGTTCCTTCCACTGGCCCCGTGGGATCTGCTTTCAGTTCCAACATTTCTGTGAGAGCAATTGTTGCTTCTGCCAAAGCCATCAGGTTATCTCCCTTTAACAACAGGGTGATACATATCAGTAAACGATATTGATAAATGTCAGGGTAAGAAGACCAAATAAATCTTAGGACAGCTACAGTTTTCTTTTTAAGAATTAAAGTCATGAAATAACCAATTTTACAAAATGAAAAGGGACAGCAAGCCTTCAGCAAGAAAACCTGACCTGAGGACAAACACTCCCAGGAACACTTTTAACAGGCAGCCACTAGAGACGGTGACTAATACCCTCCATAAGCACATGTTTCACTCAGTTCACTCTGTCTCCTCTATCTGCTTCCACAATTGTGGGTTTCTTCTTTCTTTTTGTATTTATTTTTATTTTCTGTGCATTAGTATTTGCAAGCACGTACGTATATGCACCAAATGCAGTCCTGGTGCTGCAGAGGCCAAAGAACGATTCTATGGGACGAGACTTCCTGCCAGCATCTGGGTTTTGTTGTGTTGTTGTTTGTTTTTTGAGACAGAGTTTCTCTGTGTAGCCCTGGCTGTCCTGGAACTCACTCTGTAGACCAGCCTGGCCTCGAACTCAGAAATCTGCCTGCCTCTGCCTCCCAAGTGCTGGGATTAAAGGCATGTGCCACCACCTCCCGGCTCCCAAAAACTTTCCTAATGATGCAACTTTGTATCTCAAAATTATTCAATGGAACAAATCTTTCCATCTATTATTGGTCCACTCAAGAACCCTATGAAATAAGTAAATCAAGTATTACTTGCTTATTAAAAAATAACAAGAAGAAAAGCTGCCTAAACATGAGTTTTAAACTATACTCTGTAGCCACCCACCTATGTAAACTTGAAAAATTACTTCCCCTCCCTGGGTTGCCTTCAACTATAATATAAAGCTAGATTAGATTCTTCGATTACTTCCAGTGGTATGTGTTCACAATGCTCCCACATCACATGGCTCAGCTGGGTGTGGTGATACACACCTTCAATCCTAGCACTGGGAGGAAGAGGGAGAGGCAGACAGATCTCTGAGTTCAAGACCAACTTGTCTACACTGAGGTCCAGGGTAGTCAGGGCTATGAACTGGTGACAGGACTGAGCTGATGGGTAAGAGGTCCTGCTGTTCTCTGCCAGCTAAGGGCCTGGTTGTTTTCTTCTTTCTCCTTCTTCTTTTTTTTCTTCTTTTTCATTTTCCCCCCAGATAACAGGGTTTCTCTGTGTATCCCCGGCTGTCCTGGAACTCAATCTGGAGACTGGTCTAGCCTAGAACAGAGAGATCCGCTTGCCTCTGCCTCCTGAGTGTTGAGATTAAAGGCATGTGTCACTTCCCCAGGAAGGTGGTGTCAGAGCTGAACTAGAATTGCACAGCACAGTGCATTACTGAAGTCTGTCCACTGCTCCTTTTTACCTCATTTTGAGACAGACTTTCAAATTGCACAGGTGGGCCTCAAACTTGCTATCCCCCTGCCTCAGCCTCTTGGGTAGCTAGGATTATAGATGTGCTCTACTATGGCTGGCCAAATCTTTAAATGTTTTAACCTTACTACAGGGAGCTTGGCATCTTACTTTCAGAGCATAATAAAATAAGGTCAGATTTTATAAACATGCAAAGAAAGATATAATTTTACTATTAAAAGAAGCATAATTCCTAAGCATATTAGAGGGACCAGATTTTGGGAAAATAAAAATCAAGTAAAAACTAATCAGAGAAAATAACAGCATTGAGAACCTTCCCCTCAATGAATGGGGTGGGGGGAATCATTATGAGAAAAGTGTGAGATATGAAAAGATGTGGAAATGAGATCATTTCTCAGTAGCAACCTGAAGAGAACTGGAGGACAGACGTGGAGGAACAATATGAACCTCCTTGTATTTTTTATTCAGAGTAAATAGTTGATAATTTAAAATAAAATGGAGTTCATCATAAATGACATCTGTAAAACTAAAACCCACAGCATTTTAGTGCACAGAATCATCCAGCCAGCAACAACAAAACCAGCCTGATAGCACTTTGCTTCTAGTTGCGGGAAAATACCTAAGAAGCAAGTCAAGTCAGGCTTCTGGCTCACAGTGTGGAGGTGCGAAAGTTGACATCTCTGACAAGATGTGATTCAGCTTGTATCTTCATTTTATGCCGTCGGGGACCCCAGCCCATGGGATGGTGGCACCCATACTCAGGACAGAGATGCTCACAACAGCTAGAATCTAGATAATCCATCACAAGCTACAGGCAACTGATGGTTGTTCTGGGAGAGAAAGTATCACTTTTCCCTAGGGGTAATGTGACATCAGATGAGCTGCCCATACTCCAGGGCATGGCCCTACACCCATTACATGCTGGCAGTACTAAGTGGACTTGGTAAGTTTTTAAAAAGTTCTTGAAGTTGGTAGGGAAAAGTGATGGGGGTATAGGAGGAGGCATGTATTTGATCAAAATACATGATATGCTAGTAGAAATTCTCAAACAATAAGTTTTTTTGAGAAAGGATTTCACTGAGTAGCCAGACTTCTCAAACTCAGAGATCCACCTGCCTCTGCCCCACAAGTCCTGGGATTAAAAGCATGCGCTACCACATTCTGGAACAAACAATAATTTAAATATTTTTACTTTTTTGGAGACAGAGTTTTACTATGTAGACCTGGTTGGCCTGGAACTCACTATGTAGACCAGGCTGCCTCTGCCTAGGGTTAAACATATAGGCCATTATTAAAGAAAAAGGAAAGGAAAGGAAAGGAAAGGAAAGGAAAGGAAAGGAAAGGAAAAGAAAGAAAAGGAGAGGAGATAATCTCTCAGATGTTCTCAGAGTCTCCCCTCTTCAGTAATTCCAGATCTTGCCTAGTTCACAAACAAAACCAAATAACACTAAAACGGTTATTCTTTGTATTAGTAATTCATGTTTATTTAACCCCCCCCTTAAATACCCAAAGGCCTATTCTATAATTTTCCACTTAGATAAGGCACGAAACATAAGCACTCCAACTGGACGTTATTTCTGCATAAAACAGTATTAGGACATGTATGGAAGCACATCCTGATAGTCACCACACTTCAGAGGCTGAGACAGAAAGAGCTCCAGGTCAAGCCCAGTCCAGGCTTTCTGAGTTTTAAGGCCATTGTGGGTCAAACAGTGCAATCTTATAAAAAAAACAAAAACAAACAAAGAGCCAACAAGGAGAAGTCTTAGCCTACCGTTACCCCTCCCTACATCAATTGCCATTTATTCCTCTTGTTTTAAATATTTTATAATTTAATATGCAGTAGGTTTTCAACTGGTCTAAGTGACTTCTCTGAGTCTAATTCCTAATCTGCCAAATCTAGATAATCATGTCACCTTGCCTTGTATGTATGTACACACACACACTAAAGGGGGGAGGTAGAGAGGTAGAGAAAGAGAGAGAAAGAGAGAGAGAGAGAGAGGGTTAGACACTAATATTAAGTGCCTTCCTCTATCATTCTCTTTAATTTCTTTTTATGTTTCTTTTCATTCTTTCCTTCCTTCCTTCCTTCTTTCCTTTTTTCATTTGAGACAGAATCTCTCTGTGTAGCCCTGGCTGTCCTGGAACTTGCTCTGTGGATTAGGCTGGCCTTGAACTCATAGAGATCTACCTGCCACTGCTTTCCAAGTGCTGGGATTAAAAGTGTGTGCCACCACACTCAGCTAGGTTTATTTTCTTTTCTATATATGACTATTTTTCTTACATGTATGTCTGTGAACCATGTGTGTACCTGGTGCCCAGAGAGGTCAAAGGAGGGCATGACACCCTCTGGAACTGGAGTTGTGGTAGGTTGTGAGATGCCATGTGGGTGCTGGGTTCTCAGCAAGAGTAAACGTAACAGTGAAACCATCTTTCTATAATTCTACCTTATTTTTCTTTTAGATAGGGTCTCTTACTGGGCCCAGAGCTCACTGATTGCCTAGGTTGGTTGGCCAGCAAGCTCCAGGGATGAGCTTGTCTCCCCGGTGCTACAGTTACAGACATGTGCTACTATGTATAGCTATCACATGGGTGATATCACATGGGAGTCAGAAGGCAGGTCCTCATGCTTCTTTGGTAGGCACGTTACCAATGGACTCATTGACCCAGCACTCAAAACAATTTTTTTAAAATACTGGTTATATATCTCAATGTTAAAAGGGGCTATGATGCAGCTGAGTTGGCGCAGTGTTTACCTAGCATGCATGATGAGGTCTAGGTTGGATCCCCAACACTGCGTAAACCAAGTGTGGAGGGACACTCGTGTAATTCTAGTACTTGGGCCTGCCTCAAAATAAAAGTGGCCAGCTGAGGTGGAACCATGGCTTTAGTTCCAGCACTCGGGAGGCAGAGGCAGAGGGACTGCTGTGTGCTCTAGGCCGGCTAGGTGTCCTTAAGGATGAAGCACTGTGCAGGGTGTCCTGAGATGCCGGCTCTTACCGTAAGTGCAGAGACATGCACCGCCTGAACATCACCACCGTACTCTTCACAGACCACATCATACGCTAGGAGCTCTTTCTTCACCTTTTCAGGATCAGCATCTGTCTTGTCACACTTATTTATTGCAAGGATAATAGGAACTGGAAGAGAAAGTCACGAAAAGTGCAAACGGAAACTCCTTTAATTCCAGACACTCACTGTGAAAAATGCCGGCCTGCTCTGGCTTTCCCTTCATCCAATGGACGCACATAACTAACCAGGGCTGAAAAACCCACTTCAGACTCACATTACCTGACTCTCTTGTGTTGCATGGTATTCAATCACACTGTGAACCCCAAAATTGTGTTAAATACAAAAAAAAAAAAAAAAAAAAAAACAAAAAAGAAACCAAAACAAAACTGTTTCTAGTTGTGGTGTGGCTCAGCCCTTAGCACACACCTTTAATTCCAAACATGAAGGTAAAGTTAGTTTGTAGAAGGAAGCTCCAAGTTTGAAAGTGATGTCTGACTGAGTGGCAAAGTGACAAATCAGAGAAAGATTTGACAGAATAGGATATGCTTAACTCTCATGAGGAGAGAAAGGAAAGGGAAGCTGCTTGAGAGAGCAGTGCAGAGAGAGAGAGAGGCAGCTTTACTGGAACAGTTGTACAGAGACTGCAGCGAGAACAAGCTAGATACAGGCGAAGACAGAACAAGCAGAGGGTAATAAGGAGTCAGAAGATTTGAAGACTGCTAGAATTAGTTTGAGGCAAAATGGAGGAATTCAGTAAGAAACTGAGAGAAGCCAGATTGAATCAGTCAGTCTAGAGAGGAGTTTGAGCCTGAACAGCTGAGTAGAACTAGCTAGCTGGAGTTCTGAAAGAACTAGAAAGGAATGAGCTTACTCAGCAGTAAAACTGCTCTTGAATGGTTTTCTTGGTTTTTGTTGTTTTAAAGGACATAAAGTTGGGTGAAGGTAAAGAGGGGAAGATCCGGGAAGAGTCAGGGGAAGAAAAATGGATATGATTAAAATACATACAAAACTCTCAAAGAGCAAATAAAAAGTTTTTAAAATTAGGGTCATTTGTTTTTATTTTATGTGTATGAGTGTTTGCTTGCATATTATATATGTGTATCACATGTATGCCTTGTATCCCCAGAGGCCAGAGGAGGAGGGTATTGAATCTCTTGGAACTAATAGTTATACATAGTTGTGACCTGCCATAGATGCTGGGGATGAAAAGCAGGCTGTCTGGGAGAGCAGCTTAACTGATGAGACACCTCCCTAGTTCCCAGAACCACAGTTCTGCTTTGTATGTTTCATTTTAAGACAGGGTTTCTCTGTGTAACCTTGGTTGTCCTATAACTCACAGTGTGGCCTCTAACTCAGTTCCCTGTCTCTGCCTCCCAAGTGCTGGTATTAAACACCATTATGCCCAGCTATAATCTTTGTAGTAAGCCCTTAAAAATAAAAAAAGCAAGCAAGCAAGCAAGCAAGCAAGCAAGCAAGCAAGCAAGAAAAAGAAAAGAAAAGAAAAAAGGAGACACTTCCTACTTAACGAGCCCAGCACAGCACCTTCCATACCGTCTGCATCTTTGGCATGCTGAATGGATTCCACAGTTTGTTTCATCACCCCGTCATCTGCAGCTACAACCAACACAACAATGTCCGTGACCTGAGCTCCTCTGGCTCTCATCGCTGAGAAGGCAGCATGTCCAGGAGTATCAAGAAAGGTTATCTTTTCTCCAGAGGGCAGAGAGACTGTGGAAACAGAGACGCGAGAATACTAACTACTCAGCTTACTTTGTAACACGAAGGAATATACACCACCCTTAAACAGAGTGTGTGTGGGGTTTTTGGTTGTTTTTGAGACAGGGTCTTTCTATGTTGCCTTGGCTAGCCTGGAGCTTGATATGTACAGACTGGTCTTGAACTCACAGAAGTACTGGGATTGAAGGTGTGTGCTACTATGCCCAGCTCAATAATTTAATTTTATGGCTCCCACTAATTTTGACCAGAAGAACACGGTCTGAAATTTCCTAAAGTAATCATATAATACTAGTGAGACCATGAGGTCTCATGCTAAAATTCTTTGTAGTTCTAGAATATAGCTACTTTGACAAATGTACCAACTGACTTCCATTCTGGAGAGAGGACCCACACTAGTTGTAAGGTGATCACTTGTACATCGTCAAACTGCAGCTATACAACTATCTCAAGCCACAAAAAGGCAATGTGGTATATAGCTGGTAGCTTCAAATTTAAGTCCAAGGTTTAAATCTTAGCTTTGCTATTGACCAGCTGTGTACTTTGGAGAAGCTACAGAGCCTGAAGAAGTCTCACTTTTTACAGATCTTAAGAGCAATCTTAATACCTATCTCATGATGTTGTGAAGATAAAACCAAGAAAGCACATAAAGTTCTCGCCACCCAGCCGGTGCCAGGGGAACGCTCAGTGAATGGGAGCTGGTGTTCCCTTGTTATCAGCAACACTACCTAGCTTACATCTAAGATTTAATACACATTATTAAAGAAGATAGGCTCATTAAACCAAAACCAGTAAAATAGCTTTGTCTTTACTGCCTGCTCTACACATGACCATTCCAGTGGCCGGAAGCAGCCTCTTTACTTCAGTCTGTTGATTTCACAGCACGGTGTTTAATGAAAGAAACCAAGCGTGGTTCCCATGCACACTGATGCTTGTGTTCATACCAAGAAAAGCACCGATGTGTTGAGTGATGCCTCCGACTTCCATTGCTGCCACTTGTGTTTCTCGAAGTTTGTCAAGTAAGGTCGTTTTCCCATGATCAACATGACCCATTATAGTTACAACTGGGGACCTTGGTTTTAATAAAGCTGGATCTGCTGCAGGCCTACAATTAACAGCAAAGGAGTTTCATTTCTTAAATATCAGAAATGACAGTGATCAGTTCATGGCTATCACTGCAAGCAATCACTGATAACGAAATACAACAGGTTTGATTAGACATAACTATTTCCATCCTTTTTATACAGAACAACCTAGTAGAATAGCCAGTGACTACCTATTGGTTATGAAGCTGGCCTCTTCATATTAGTGGGTGGAGCTGAATCAAAATTTAAAATTCAGACTAATATACACAGTTTCAGAAAAAGCTAAATATACTTTCTGGTGCTTTGAATAAATATTTAGGCTACAGTCACATTCCATTTTAAGCTACAAAAAATTTTTCTAAGCAAATCTTCCCATTGAACACTGAGTAAAAGCACATGGTTGATACGAGCTGATGCACACTAAGTCTTACCTCCTCACGGCATCTTTATTCTCTCTTATTCTCTCCAGTTTTAATTTGCTCCATTTCAGCTTCATTCCTGCCTTCTTTACAACTTCTTTGATCCAGACTTCATCTAAATGTGAGTTGGCTTCTAGTGAATCTATGTCAATGGCAGTGTTCAATAAAGCTTCATATACACAATCTGGTTGAGATAAAGCACAATCTTTTATAATCATAAATTTAAAGGCTTAAAGTAAGTTCTTGGGGTTGGAGAGATGGCTCAGCAGTTAAGAGCACTGGCTACTGTTGTAGAGGCCCCAAGTTCAATTCCCAGCACCCTCATGGTGGCTCACAACTCTCTACAACTCCAGTTCTAGAGGATTCGATGACCTCTTCTAGCCTCTGTAGGCACCAGGCATACTTGTGGTATACACACATGTGGGCAAAATCCCCATGCACGTTTAAAAAGAAAGTAAAATAATAGGAATAAATCACTTAAGAATGTGCTTTGTTTTGTCTTAATCTGTAAAAATAAGCCCATCTGTGGTGGTGATGAAATGTGTAGTTTTGTGTTTTGAAACACAATAAGACCTTTCTTAAGAACAAAACAAAAGAAAAGTAATGTGCAAAGATCATTCATCTCAGTGGTGTGCTGGTAAACAGGAAGTTGTCAATTAAAAGTCAATAAAGAAATTTATGGCTGGGCAGTGGTGGTGCACACCTTTAATCCCAGCACTTGGGAGGCAGAGGCAGGTGGATTTCTGAGTTGAGGCCTGGTCTACAGAGTGAGTTCCAGGACAGCCAGGGCTACACAGAGAGACCCTGTCTCGAAAAAACAAAAAAAACAAAAAAACAAAAAAAAAAAGGAATTTATAGCATTTCCCAGTTGTCATCATCATAGAATCATTCAAACCAGCACCAGGGATGCAATGGATGAGATGGGGAGAGACATGATAGACATTAGATAGACATGATAGGTATTAATAACCCAAAGGCAGTGAAAATAGGAAACAGTGCAAGGAAATTACTAGGCATTAGACCTAAAGTGCACATACATATGGACATGTACACACAATAAATATATAAGTGCAGTAAAATAATTTTGAAACGTTTTCATGAGTCTTTACTATCTCTGTGATTTCATGGTTTATTTATTTATCTACTTATTATTTATAGAGCCCAGAGTTCATGGAAGTGGGTGTTGAATCTCTAACCCTCCTAGTTCAGCTTCTGGAGTTTCTGAAATAACACGCACGTGCAAGCAGAGCTGCCTTGTGGTTTAAGTTTTAAAAAATGGTGTCCTAGCATGTATAGGACCCTGAGTTCAATCTGTAATGCCAGAAAAAAAGGAGGGAGGGGGAAAAAAGAGGGAGGGAGGAGAAGAGAGAGAAAGGGAAGAAGGAGGGAAGGAAAGGAAGAGGGAAGGAGAGAAGAAGGGGAAGAGAGAGGAAGGGAGGGGAAGAGGGAGAGAGCTGTAATAGAATCCTTTAAAATGTATAACTTTTTTAAAAAGAAAAGCTATGGTTATTCCCACAAATATATCTCTGCTGGTCTTAAACAACTTCTCAAATTAGTGAGAAAAAGAAATCAGAAAATTATAGAAAAAGAGAAAGAAATCAGGAGCTAGAAAGATGGCTCAGTGGTTAAGAACACTCTTCCAGAGAGCCCGGGTTTGATTACCGGTATCATCAAAGCAACTTACAACCAACTGTAACTCCAGTTCCAGGGGATTCTATACTCCTTTCTGACTTCCTTGGGTACCCAGCATGTGTGTGGTACAAAGCAGGCAGGCAAAATATAAATAAAATACACATAAATCTTAAGAAAACCAAAAAAAAAAAAACCAAAAAAAACCCAAAAAAAACAAAAAAAAAACTGAGTAAAATTATCCCCAGTCCAAACAACAAACAATAAATAAATACATATATACATAAATAAATGAGTCTGGATTTACATTAACAGTCCAGAAATTTTATGAATTTAAAGTGTTATTTTTGAGAGAGGGTCTGTCCTAGAACTCACTCTGGACACCAGGCTGGCCTCACAGAGATCTACCTGCCTTTGCCTCCCTAGTGCTGGGACTAAAGGTGTGTGTCACCACACCGGGCTATGAATTTAAATTTTTATTTATTTGAATTGTATTTCATGTGTGTGGGTGTTTTGCCTCCATGTATGTCTGTGTAACCTATGCATGCTTGATACCCATAGAGGCTAGAAGTGGGCATCAGAGTCCTTGGAACTGGAGTTACAAAGGTTATAAGCTACCATGTGAGTGCTGAGAACCAAACCTGTGTCCTTTGTAAGACCCAGTTTGTTTGTTAGTTTGTTTGTGTGGAAGGGCTCACGATGTGAGAACCAGCTGGCCCGGATGACAATCAGGCTGGCCTCTAATTTACAGACTCCCAAGTGCTTAGATTAAAGGTGTGTGCCACACAGAAAATCCTACATATTCACTAAAGAGCTTAGAGACTTACACTTGGCAATGAGTCAGGAAATGATTAGAGCTTGTAATTTCTAAAATAATAAAAAAAAATCAGTATAATTTAGCATTTGGAACACTAGTCCAGCTTACCTGGAATACATTAATGTTTTCTTACTGCAAGTAAAATCCTAAGGTTTTAAGACCCAGGGTTTTTCCTTGTGAACTAATCAGGCTCACCTATGTCTTTTGCCATGGCTCTGGCTAGTTCTTCAACAGTCATTCCAACCCATACTTCTACCTCTTTTTTAGTTTTTACTGGAGACAACTGCGATTTCGGTGCTCTTTTTTCCTATTAAAAAGACAGAACATACAAGTGAGATGGAAGGAAAAAATATACACCCAAGACAAGGTTTCTCCATGTAGCCCTGGCTGTCCTAGCCTCGACTCAGATATTTGTTTGCTTCTGCCTCCCCAGTGCTGGCTGGGACTAGAGGTATGAGTCTCAACTCCTGGATGAAGGAAGAACAATTTAAGAAACAAATTAGGTCTATCCTGTAATATGTACCACGATTCTGGCTATTCCTGTCAGCAAACTCTCTTGTAAGTTCTTCAACTAGACAACAATAACCACGGAGCTTCCTGTTCTCACACAGATCTGTGTAGACTACAGGCTTACACAGTATTCTGTAAAGGACAAAACACTCAAAGAAAGTTTCTCTACATAGTTCTGTAAACTTGGACTTGAGATTAAGTAATGTGAGAGCTATAAATCTGCAACAACCTTCTTTGTTACAAGAAGCCTGTGCGGATGCAGAGCTGAACCAATGAGCATGTCTGTCCGCCAGGGCCAGACGCACAGCCGATCTGTGCACACTGGGGCAGCCAGTGCAAACCCATGCCTCCACCGTGCTAACAGTCTTCTTTGACTTGGGCTGTGCAACTGCCTACAAATAGTGTGACATCGTAGCAAGTTTTCCAACTTCAGGAGCTGCTGGTTCATGTTTCTCCTAGAAAAAAAAAAAAAACAATTTTAGAATAAAATTTTGGTTAATATTAACATCAAATTAACAAATATCAATTGAATATTTACTACATGCAGATTACACAAATAAAACTGGGCTTCTGTCCTGAAAGAACTTGTGGTCTACTCAGAGATGAGATTTTATGCCAAGTACTATTCTGACAAGAGCTAGTACTATACTGTTGTTGTTACTGTAGTAAGACTGATAGACCCCAAGAAACACTTTACAGGGGCAGGGATGCAGCCCGATTGGCAGAGCATTTGTCTTGCATGCACAACAGTGCCTAACTGAGTATGGCATACATATAATTCTAGCATTCGAGTGGCAGCAGGAGCATCAGAAGTTCAAGGTCATTTAACACAGTTTGTGGCCAACTTCAGCCACATAAGACATTGTCTACAAACAATAAATGGCTTTTTTTTTTTTTTAATTTTTCAGGGCCTTGTGAATCATAGCATACTTTCCTAGCAGATACAAGAACCTGGGTTTGACTCCTAGTATGCATAAACACAAACATGCACACACACACACACTCGCGAGTGCACATACACTCTTAGATATTTTAATGTTCATTTTAATCCCTTCTCTATACTTACATATTTGTTTATATGAATGAAGCTGTATCATTAAGATTTATTCTTACTTTGTGTTTATGGGTGTTTTGCCTGTATGTATGTCTGTGCACTATGTGGGTGTAATGCTCCTAAAAGCCAAAAGCATCACATCCTGGAACTGGAGTTACAGTTGTCAGCCACCATGTGGGTCTCCTGGAAGAGCAGCCAGTAATCTTAACTGCTGAGATGTCTCTTTATCCCCCTACATTATGTTTTAAAATACTTCAATGGAACATGTCAGTCTGTCCTCCTCACAAGTATTTCTGGTGCTGACATAGTAAATACACTGAATTGTTGGCATTGAGACATGGCCTCACTGTGCTGTTACACTGGCCTGGAACTCACGACCCCCTTGCTTCCTCCTCCTGCGTGCTGGCCTGAGACCCACGCCACCATGCTTTCCCACCAGTGTTTTTGGTTTCTTTGTTTTTCTTTTTTTCTTTTTTTGTTTTTGTTTTTTGAGACAGGGTTTCTTTGTGTAGCCCTACCAGTTCTGGAACTCACTCTGTAGACCAAGTGGGCTGAAAACTCAAGAGGTCTGCCTGCTTCTGCCTTCTGAATGCTGGCATTGTAAGTGTGCTCCACCACCACCTACCTGGTTTCTTTTTAAAGGAAAGAAATGACAGCCAAGTATGATGTAGGTGACTCTAGTCCCACCACTTCGGAAGTAGAGGCACGAAGGTCAGAAGTACAAGGCCAACTTTGGCTACGTGGTGAGCCTGGGGCCAACCCAAGCTTCATGAGACCTTGTTTCAAAAACAAATAAAAAAAAAAAAAAAAAAAGAAAAGAAAACACACCACATAGTCGATGAGAAGACTCAGCAGGTAAAAGCACTTAACCTTCAAGTTTGACAATCTGGGTTCAATCTCCAGAAGCCATAGTAAGATGGAAGGAAAGGCTCAACTCCCAAAAACTGTTCTCAAACCTCTACCTGTGGCCGAGGACATGCACACGATATGCCCATATATACACATAACACACATCAGACATACACAGAAAAAATACAAAGAAAAGGAAATGAGAGCCTAAAGTGACACAGTAAAGTAGTAGAGAAAGGACCTGATGCATATCAAGAAGCCTTGACTGAACACCTCTCACAGACCAGTCAGTATTGTCAGGGAGGAGCAAGTCACTCTTGTCCTATGCACTTCATTTTCCTGAGCTCTGTAAAAAGAAAGTTAAGTATTTCTTTGTAGCCTTTCTATAACAAGGTAGACTACACCCATACACAATATTTTTATTTTTAAAAAATATTTAGAATTTCATATTCAATAATCAGACATTTGCATAATTATCATACACACCTCAAAAATCATGTTAGGCATTTGCTCTGACCTAAGAAGTAAAAGGAAGTGCTCAGAAAGCATAGATTCCTTAAATCATTTATTTTTTTCCTTTTGTATTTTTTGAGACAGGATCTCACTATGTAGTCTTCGCTGTCCTGGAACTCACTATGTAGACCAGGCAGGACTCGAACTTGGAAATCCACCTGCCTCTGCCTCCCGAGTACTAGGATTAAAGATGTGCACTACTATGCCCAGCTTACTTAAATCATTTTTAGATGAGTTGTGAACCTGGGCACAAATTAACGGAACGGGAAAGACTCTGTGAGACAAACCAACGCAGAGATAGGTAATCGAGAAATCAGACACATCAGAAAAATAACCAACATCCCAAACCTGGAAAGAAACCTTGGTTGTTAAATATCCCAACGCCTCTCACTTTACAGAGGACGATGGAATCCAGAGGGGTCATTGTCATTCCCTACTACCATAAGGTTAGCGGCAACCGGGAACTCAGGCTGACAATTCCCATAGCCGGGAGAGGGTGCGTATGCTGCAAATGCGTAGTCGCATTACGGAAATGTCTGGATGGACCAGTGAGAGGTTTTAGAAAGGAAAAAAAGTCCTTGTGAAAATCAAACACCGCCGCCGCCACGCGGGCCTCTGGGGAGCGCACCCGGGCACTCGTGGGCACTGAAGCCGCGGCAAGTGACACTGGCACTCGCGACCACCCTAACGAAGAGACCCCACTCACTCGGCTCCCAGGCGAAGTCGCCCTCCGGACCCAGAACTGTGGGTCACTCAGTCCGTCCCTTCCGCAAGGTCCCCGTGGTGCTTCCGGTGCCGCCGGAAGCGGCTTCCCCATGGAATTCCGGGTTGTCTGTGGCTAGTGGAGGTCAACCGTGGCGGCTCCTGCAGCCTGCGGCCTTCCGCCCGTGGCCTGCAGCGGGGACGGGGAGCTCTGCAGTTCCCTCCTTTCCCCAGGAGGGACGTGTTCTTCAAACACGCGTGTATCTAGCTGGAAGGAAGCGGCGCAAGGTGGCTCTAGAGAGCTCCAACGGGGTGGGCAGAGTAGGTAGAAGAGCGAGGATGCTCTGACTGCTGGCCTAGCCCGTTCTCAGTGTGGACTTGGAGGTGTGTTGTCACCTCTGGGCCACGACTTTATCTGCTGTATGGAATCACGGTACGGATTTCACAAGATCGTGGGAAGGTTTCAGTGACTTGTTGATAGTACCCGGTTCATGTAAACAGTTTTCGTTATGATTTTCGTTGTTCTTCTTCACTTTGGTTGGAGGTTTTTGGTCCATCCTCTTTGGCCACAGCCATCACCACCTCTTGATGGTAACTGTTTACATCTAACACTACCACAGAGTAATGGAATGCTATAGAAACGTTTCTTACCCTAAATCACGCTTTACCATTATCTCCCTTTGTCTACCCTAACTCAGGCCCCTCAGCCCACTTCTTTTCCTTTTTAAAAAAAATTGTTTTATTTGGGTACACACACATACAAATATTTATGCTTGGCAGTAAGCTCCTTTACTCTGTTAGCTATCTCACTACCCTTCCCCCTTTCCACCACAAAGATTCACAATCAGTATTAGTGACTAGAGACTCCTGGAAATCTTTTTTATCTGAATCTCCCTTAAGCTTACACTTGAAGATGACTCCAGTTCATAAACATCTATCGAAGTTCACTTTCTGTAAGCAGTTCTTGGCTCTCACTTGCTTTGGCAGGCATTGAGAAACCAGCAGAAATAATGTTGTATGCCTACTAAAATTAATATCCAACCACCTGTTCATGTGCTTGCACCTGGACATTCCCTTCAGCTCTACAACCTCAACCACATGGCCATTTTGCAGTTCAAACTCAGTCATCATTCCAGCCAGCCTCCAGCCTGGGTGCACTGTCTTTTCCTCACAGACACTCTGTTAGTTTTCAGCTTCTGCTTCTCAGGCCTCTTTGAAAGTCCTTAACTAGGCTTTAAGCCTTTGCACATCTTTCAGCCTTTGTGGTCACTCTGTAACCTGCAGTGGAGTTCTAACAGAATCACTGTATCTCTGGGCAAAGATCAGAATGAATAGTTGTTTTCTACAAGTACTTGGACCTTTAAGAAATCACTGTAGAGCCGGGCGGTGGTGGCGCACACCTTTAATCCCAGCACTTGGGAGGCAGAGGCAGGTGGATTTCTGAGTTTGAGGCCAGCCTGGTCTACAGAGTGAATTCCAGGACAGCCAGGGCTACACAGAGAAACCCTGTCTCAAAAAACCAAAAAAAAAAAAAAAAATCACTAGAAAACTGTTGGGGTTCAGGAATTGCCACACAAACCATAGGAATATGGATCTCAGTTAAGCAAGAATAGTTTATTGAATGCACATCCTAATACTGCTCAGACCAGAGATATAGCTCAGAATTATCTGAACTATGACAACAGATATCTTTTTCTATTAGCTTATAAAGGAAAAAAACACAATGAATTCATTCTCAGGTGCAGGAAGTGCTGACCACTGGGCAACTCAGACTCAAGATATTTTAGACATAACACAGTTCATATTGATCTTTAACTTGAAGAGTCCTATGTGAAACTTTGTGTAATTTCTTAAGATTAACCAACCTCAGAACATAACAGAGGGTGTGGTCAGCATGATCCTGTTCTGTTATTTTTCTATGTTAATGACTGGCAGGCATATTACAGGCATAAAATAGCTGGTGAGCATGGAACAAAATGGCTACAGCTATGCTAGGGGTGGTTCAGGGAGGTCAGACCATCACAAAACAATCATTACTTTCTTTTATCTATGGAGTTGTTTTTCTGAAGGAGCTTTACAGCCTTTGCATGACTTTGGTTACAAGCTGGTCCTGGCAGACCTGTAGCATCTTGCATATTGGGTACTGGAAAAAGTGTACAATAAGGACTACATTTGTAGGAGACGTTATGTTTTCCTTCAAGAAACATATAGATTTGATAAGGGGTGTTAAAGCAAAATCCTAATCGTTTGATTCTTCCAAATGAAGACTCAGGATCTTGATGCCAGGGTAAAAGCCTATTAGCTAAGAAAGACAGAGAAAATCTCAGATGACCTTCCTCCTCTATAGATGTCTCAGAAGGAAAAAGCCAGTTCTCCACACTGTTTGAAAAACCCTTCAAACTGAATGTCCTCTCTTTCTTGTAGGTCTCTCTGTCCATCCTCCTGATTTACTCTGACTCTCTCATGTTTTTCTCCCTATGTTCATTCCCACCAAGAGGCAGTTGCTCTGAGCCACACCGTAACCATAAACAGGTTTTTCCAGTATACAATCTTGGGGTGCACAGTGTGATCAGATATCTGGTAACACGGGCTTTGGTATGAAAACTTGTCTTACCCCCAAACCAACTTTGTTCAACAATCAATAAACATGCCTTTGCATGGTGGTTCAGGATTCAGTCAATAGCACAGAGGATGAATCTCCCTGCTGCCAGCAAGGCCTTAATTCATCCTTGAGTGACCCTTTTTCTTTGATTATCCTGTGTGGACTCAGAACACCAAACTGTAACCTATGTATCTACACATACAGATGTATTTACTGGGCATTGTATAATGTGTGATTTGAGAATTAATGTTAGTAGTTAAGATTGTAAAAGGGAGGTTGAAAGATAGGTTACTGGTTAAAAGCACCTGATGCTCTTCCTAGGTTCTATTCCCAGCACTCACATGGCAGTTCACCACCGTCTGTAACTCCAGTTCCACAGAGAACTGACCTCTGCATGCATGTGGTATACTACAATCAGGCAATGCACATATACAGGAAATAATTTTTTTTTAAAAAAATGAACAAAACTTACAAGTTGAGTTGCTGACTTGAATTTTATTTAAAAAAGAGATTGAGCCGGGCGGTGGTGGCACACACCTTTAATCCCAGCACTTGGGAGGCAGAGGCAGGCGGATTTCTGAGTTCGAGGACAGCCTGGTCTACAGAGTGAGTTCCAGGACAGCCAGGGCTACACAGAGAAACCCCGTCTCTAAAAACAAAAACAAAAACAAAAAACCAAGAGAGAGAGAGAGAGAGAGAGAGAGAGAGAGAGAGAGAGAGAGAGAGAACCACAGGCCAATGAGATAACACTTGTTCTGAAGCCTGATAGTCTGAGTTTGATACCTGGAACCCACTACTGGAGAGGATAGAAGAGACTCCTGCAAGTTGTCGTCTGATTTTCACACATCACACACACACACACACACACACACACACACACACACACACACACACTCCCTGCCACATACATTTAGAAATAACTTGAAGGAAAGCAGGACTTCTTGATAAATTGCTGCCAATAAAACCACTGTGTCTTGTGAAAAAAAATTTTTTTAATGGCTAGAGACAGCCAAGTGTGCTGGGAACAAAACTCTTATATTTTGGGTTGTGAGCCTATTTAATTGCTGAGCCATTTCTCCAATCCTTATGATCTTAATATTATGCAATAAATTCTGCCATTTTGAAAGATGTAAAGGTTTGTTTTTGACAGTGTACACAGGAGGAAGCTCAGATTCCCTAGGAGATGGAGCTGATTTCTCCTCCCTTACTGTAGGAGCCAATTTATCTTCTGAGATGAGTCTTCATAATCTTTAGAAAGCTTTTCCTGGAATGGGGCTAGGGAAAGTGGTTTTGGATTTCTCTCTCCTTTTAATCTAAGAGACAAATGTAAGCCATCTGCTCATGCTTACAAGAATTTGAAGCAACCGACTTAAAAAAGATATTTCCTGATGGTGGTGGCGCACGCCTTTAATCCCAGCACTTGGGAGGCAGAGGCAGGCAGATCTCTGAACTCAGGCAGAGTTCAAGGCCAGCCTGGTCTACAGAGCTAGTTCCAGGACAGCCAGGACTACACAGAGAAAGAAACCCTGTCTTGAAAAACAAACAAACAACAAAAAGTATTTTAGCTTGTGTGTTTGTGCATGTGGGTGCTGGGTGTGGTCAGAAGAGCATGCTGGTTCCCTGGAACTTCAGTTCCAGGTGATTGTGAGCCACCAGACATTGGTGGGTGCTAGGATCCCAACTCCACTCTTCTGAAAGGATAGCCTGTGTTCCTAACTCCTGAGACACCTCTCCAGCCCCCAGTTTGTTTTCCTAGTGTAGTCTGCTATACATTTTTTTTTGAAGCAAAATCACACTACCTATACTCTTTTCAACATCTACTATATCCTTAAATATTAATATGGTTGACAGCATAGATTCATTAGGAAAATTTCAATTAATTTAACAGGCTCTTTTGCCAGTAGACATTTCTCCTGCTTTTCCCAAATGATGTATAGGATCTTTTGTGCCTGGCTTTACCCCTGTCTCCACTCACTAGCCCTTCTACTAGATATCCGTTGGTAATGCCACAGGACACACTGCCTTTTACACTCTCCCCCCATGCACTTCTGGAGTTTCCATCAGCTAGACCACAGGCAAACTTCATGACATCATCTTCAGTTAATTCCTTCCCAGTCAAGTGTTCCCAAAAGATTCTGATAGTGTGTATAACTAGACACATTTTCTTTAATCCATACTTATTAAATATTTCAGTCTCCTCTCTGTGTGTGTATGCATGCACACAAATGTCAGCCAGCCAGATTTTAAGAGCAGAAACCATACATTTTATGTGCATGCAACATATTTACAAGAGTACACTGAAAGATATGCTGAAATAGATAACAGCAAGCATTAAAAACTAGTACTGTCTGACTTGCTGTCTGGGTTAGGACAGTTTTCAACCGATCTCTCTCAGATCTGCTCTTTATTTAATTCCATATTCAGGATTAAGATCGTTCACCTAATACAATGACGTCTACTCTCTGGGTATCTATAAATGTCACACCTTTTCAGGCCTTTGATTTCCTTTAGCAGGTAGGGCTAGATCTGTAGTTTTTCTTTCATCAAAAACAGACAATAGTGTCCTTTGATTCTTGAACCCCTTCAGTGTTCCTCTCCAAGCTGTCCTACTGTCAAATGCCTACAGTTACATTACCAACAGCAAGTCTCCCTTAATCTTGTGGAAATGCTACAGACTTATTTTTTCCTCTTCAAAAACAATTTCTTGCCGGGCAGTGGTGGTACACGCCTTTAATCACAGCACTTGGGAGGCAGAAGCAGGCAGATTTCTGAGTTCGAGGCCAGCCTGGTCTACAGAGTAAATTCCAGGACAGCCAGGGTTACAAAGAGAAACCCAGTCTTGAAAAAACAAAACAAAACAAAACAAAACAAAACAAAACAAAAAACAAAAACCAACCAACCAAACAAACAAAAAAAATTTCTTTGCTTTTACTTTTCAGACATTCACTCCTGGTTAACTATTTCCTCAAGTTCATGCTAAGTACTTTTCAGTTCAACTACTTCCTGTTGTCCTCAGTGTGAAGTTCGTATTGAATTTGACTTGAGGACAAACAGCCTTAAGTACAGTGTTTCTTTGAACTAAGTGCAATTCTCACACAGATGTGTGTTGAGGTATAATGATAATATTTGAATGATGTTGTAGTTATTTCAACACACACAGATTAAGTTCTATTTTATAATATAAACCTTTGGTGGCAAAACTTTTGATACAAAATACTTGTCATCCAATTACAGGTATAAAAGTAGTAGTTCGGCAGGGTGAAGGATTTCAGAAACTAAACTGACGGATGGCTGCATTCAGGGAGGTATTCTGAGCTACATCGCTGATAGATGGCCAGACAGACCAGTTTAAGCATTTCCCATTTGACTCCTTTTCACCCAAGAGATTTCAATATGGTCTCAAGTACATAAAACAGGTATACAAATCAATATTTACTGATAATAAAGTTTAATAGTTTGGTATGTAGATATTTTATCATTAATGAATGAAAAGTTGGACTTTATTTTTACATATGGGATTGAATTTGTAGGAATAAGTGATCCTGCAGGAGTTGGAGAATCAATATTTTGGTTTATTTTGTGACCATCAATACTGAGACTATCACTTAGCTGCCATACGGGGGCTAGGAACGCAGGTCCTCTGTAAGAACAGTAAGTACTCTCTTAACCAATGAGCCATCATTTCAGCCCTGAATTAATCAATGTGGTGGTTTGAAGATGCTTGGCCCAGGAAGTGCACTATTAGGAGGTATGGCCTTGTTGGAGGAAGTGTGTCATTGTGGGGGTGGGCTTGGAGAGACCTTCTTCCTAGCTGCCTGGAAGCCAGTCTTCTCCTTTTTGCCTTCCGAACAAGATGTAGAACGCTCAGCTTCTCCAGCGCCATGCCTGCCTAGATGCTGCCATGCTCCTGCCTTGGTGATAATGGACTGTAAGCCAGCTCCAGTTAAACGTTATCCCTTATAAGAGTTGCCTCAGTCATGGTGTCTCTTAATGGCAATGAATCCCTAAGACAAACATCCTTAACTGTTTTTTTTAACTTTTGAGACAGGGTTTTACTCAGTTGTCATGGTTTGCCTGGAATTCTGTGTAGGCTGGCCTCCCACTCACAGACCTATATCTGCCTCTGCCTCCTAAGTGCTGGGATCATAAGTATGTGCTATCATGCTCAGAAAAGTAAAACAAATGCTTTATTGTTGGAGGTTAACTTTCTAAACTTAGACCAGGAAACTTAAAAAAAAAGAATCACATTTGGCTACATAAGAAACCTTTGTAGATAAAATCAATCTAAAAATGAGAAAAAAAGTGAAAGGAGGGAGGAAAGTAAACAAATCCAGGAGCCACATCTCTCTTACATTTTTTCTCTTATATTTTGATTAAATTGATTTTTATCTAAATCAGTGGTTTTCAACCTGTGAGTTATGACACCTCTGGTAAACCTATATTTCCTGAAATATTTACACCATGACTCATACCTAGAAAAACTACAGTTTTAAAGTAGTAATGAAGATAATTTTATGGTTGGAGGTCACTACAACATGAGAACTATATTAAAGGGTTACAGCATTAGGAAGGTTGAGAACTATTGGTCTAATATGAACCAAATACGAACAAAATTAGTTCAAAGTGGGGGGGGGAGGAGGAAATAATCATGAGAAAATTGTCTAGGTCTGCTAATCAGAAAAATGAAGAGCCCAAAGACCATTAAGGTGGTAGGCATGGCTGACACTCATCTTTAGTCCCAGCACTTGAGGCTGAATTAGGCACATCTCTGGGAGTTCCACGCCAGTTTGGGCTGTAGTGAGACACTGTCTCAAAACAAAACAAAATGCCTTCCTCAAACCAAATTAAAATGTTAAGCCTTTGTTAATTTGCTAATGCAAATTAGCAATGCGCGCGCACACACACACACACACACACACACACACACACACACACGGAAAAATGCTTATTAAGCAATAAAATATTTCTTTGATCAAAAGTTGTCTCCTAAAAATGTAATTAGCTGGGCGGTGGTGGCGCACGCCTTTAATCCCAGCACTTGGGAGGCAGAGGCAGGCGGATTTCTGAGTTCGAGGCCAGTCTGGTCTACAGAGTGAGTTCCAGGACAGCCAGGGCTATACAGAGAAACTCTGTCTTGAAAAACCAAAAAGAAAAAAAAAATGTAATTAAAGTTTGGGTCAGCAAGATGGCTCAGTGGGTAAAGGTACTTGCTCTCAAGCCTTATGCTCTGAGTTTGATTCTGGAACTTGACCAGTTAAAGGAGAGAACTGATTCCCACAAGTTGTCTTCACACATACAGAGAAGTGCTGGTGTGAACTAGGTTAATTTACTCATTGCTAATAAATTTAGAGTAGGTATTTTCATAAACAATTTAGAAAACCAAGATTCACTAATGAACACCATCAATATGGAAGTGGCTAAAATTGTGATTGAGGGTTGGTAGATTGCTTGAGACCACGGGTTCCATTCTATGCATCCAATAAACAAATGACTATTATCCAGCTACATGAAATATTTACTAAAGCAGGAAATAGGTTAGGAACAGGAAAATGGTCATCAGTTAAAAAAA
Source organism: Rhabdomys pumilio (assembly GCA_030674055.1). NCBI lineage: Eukaryota > Metazoa > Chordata > Mammalia > Rodentia > Muridae > Rhabdomys > Rhabdomys pumilio. The sequence continues at coordinate 75,741,867 of JANHMN010000007.1, read as the reverse complement.
GGCAGTATAAAAATTGTCTATGTATGAGGCTTCAATTGTTTAATGAACATGTTGACATACAAAACAATGAATGAATGAAGGAATAGGGAGTTCCGGTTCCTGTGGTCACAATGGTGGCGGTGTTCAAGATGAGCTAGACACCAGTCTGTACCATGAGGCCATGACTCAATCAAAAAGAACAGAAAGACCATCACAGTGTTGTCTTAAGAGAGACTTCCAGGGGATCCTACGCCCTCTTCTGGTCTCCAAAGGTGGTGCAAACACACACAGGCAAAATGATTTTTTAAAAAAAGTTAAACTGAAAAGTTTTAAAATTTTGCAATCCTGAGTTTTGAGCGAAACTGTAAACACAACTCTGACTTCCTCTTTTGTAGCTTCTTCCAATACTGGGTAAGTCATGGGTTACTTACCTGTTGTTAGGCTGAAACAAATCCTTGCTCCCCAGTCTGCCCTCCTTTCTCTACCCCAAGGCAGAGAAAGCTCCAGGCTAACGTGGTGCATTTGTGGTAACCCACCACCTAAGAGTGCCTGCCTAGGGCCTCAGTTTTTGACCATGTATGGACACTATCCCAACTCCTAGCCAGCATATCATCATTACTTGCCTAAACTCTGTGAAACCCTCGTGTTTAAGACCAGATGTGTGACTTCACTGACTTCCACCTGTCAGATTGGTGGTGTCAGACTGGAGGTAGGGTCCCCTCGGGGGTCTTTCAGTGGGCCCACCCAAGAGCTGCTTCCTACATTTAATCTGCTTTCTACATTTAATCTGGTCTAATCTGGCTCTATTTGTGTAACCGAGGACGAGAAAAAGCCTACCATTTGTGTCTTAAGAGGGTTTCTTTTTCAGAGCTTCACTATTCACTCCCGAATAAATAAAATTAGTTTATATTAAAGTTAAACATCTCTGAGCGTATTAGTGTTTCATGTCGGATGTGAACCTTAATCTAAATTTTTAAGTGAAACACTAACGTGGAATTTGAACCTTATTCAAAGTTAAGTGGTCCCAAGATGGTTGCCAATCCCAGGCCAAAAGATATCACAACGACCACTGTGAATCGTCGCAGTACTGTTTCCTAATATCAAAATATGCGGGAGCACTGGCTGTTTTTCCAGAGGACGAGTTTGGTTCCTAGCTCCTACAAGACTCACCATAACTCCAGCTCTAAGACATCGAACCCCCTCTTCGGGCCTCCTCAGGCACTGCTCACACGTGGTGCACAGCCATGCCACCAGGTAACTAACGCCCATACACATAACATTTAAAAAGAAAAGTAGAAAGTCGTACGTTACAAACTACAGTTGTTGAAGTAGAGGCATGAAGCCACGTGGCCGCGGCCTCAGGACGAGCAACAGAACCGGGTTGCGGGCGGCTGGGGGTGTGGCTAGGAGCACTCGGCCGTCCACCGATGGGCTACAGATCTGTGCCGGGGCGGAGCAAGCCGGCATCACCACGGCCCAGAAGCCGTGGCACTTCCGGCAAGCCCTCTCTTCACCCTGCCGACGTAGCAGAATGGCAGGCTCGGAACTGAGAGCGGCGTTAGAGCAGAGGCTCGGCGCCCTCGCCATTCGCACGGAGGTCGTGGAGCATCCCGAGGTGAGGCTGCGGCCCCAGGGAGGCCGAGGATCTTCCGCTACTGCTGAGACCCAGAACCGGGGGGCGGGGGGATGTAGGGAGAGTGTTTATTGGGTCCAAGCAAGGACTTACGAGTCTATTTGAAACTGCGCTAAACCTTGAGGAAACTGTCTTGGGATGAATGATGTGACTTAAAAGCGGGTTGGATAGCTGGCACCTTATGTAGATGACTAAGCAACGAGGCACCACGTAAGCGGCAACCCTATAGAATCCCCTAGGCTGCACCTTGTACCAAAGGCACAGCAGGTCATTGAAGTGGCTTGGTTTTTACTCCTTTGGTCAGTTGTTACCACTGCAGCATGGCAAAGATCATTTCCCAAATAATTACAAAAACTACATACCCCTGGGTCTGGAGAATTGTTTTCGCGGTTAAAAGCACGCACTCTTCTTGCAGACGACACGAATTTAGTTTCCAGCATCCACATTGAGAGCATAACTGTTTAAAACTACAGCTCCAGAGGATACTAAGCTTTCTTTTGGCCCCGCCCCCCGGCTCGTGCCACAAACAAAAGTACATAACTTAATAATTTTTACATGACTTATCATACAGGAGATTTACAAATTCGTGGAAACTATTATGAAGGTTGGTAAGGCTTGCACAACACATTTTATGACAAAAACATCAGTCTTGAGAAGCACGTTAATATTCCCCATCTTTACAAACGTCACATTCTGTGTACATTGCCAGATTGATTTTTTTTTTTTTTAATGTTATGTACTAACCCGGGGTCTTATGTTCCCCATCGATGTCCCTGTAGAGAATGCCACCAGGTACTCTGGAGATAAATATTAAGGACTGTCATCAAATTTTACACCAAAGTTCAAAAGTAATAAGCTTCTCAGGCATCTGATGGCTTTGTTAACATACTGAGATAGAAAGCTGACCCAAGGAAAACTGAGATCTTGAGGACTGTAACAGTGATGATTAAGGCTGCCCTGAACCCCAACCAGGATTTTGCTACATTACTACAGGCTTCCTGAATTCTTGACCCCAACCTCAGCGTTGAGTATCAGTACTCCAGGTAGAGGGGCTTTCAAGTATTTGGAGGTTGACGTTTTAGTTCAGATATACTGTGCCTGCCTAGCATGCATAGAGCACTCTGGGTTCTATCCCCAGCACCAAAACGCCCAACCACAAACAATAAAACATTTAAATGAATACCGGTTAAATTCAAAGCAGAGTATGCCCTAAGTCATCCACACAAAATATGTACAACTGTGGATATGTATGTGTGCAACTTACAGGTTTTTTTTCTTTTGCATATTTTGCAGGTGTTTACAATTGAAGAAATGATGCCTCATATTCAACATTTGAAAGGAGCACATAGTAAGAACTTATTTCTTAAAGACAAAAAGAAGAAAAACTATTGGTTAGTCACAGTTCTTCATAACAGACAAATCAACTTAAATGATCTTGGCAAGCAGTTAGGAGTTGGGAGTGGAAATCTCCGGTTTGCTGATGAAACAGCCATGCTAGAAAAACTAAAAGTTGGTCAAGGTTGTGCCACACCTTTGGCACTCTTCTGTGATGATGGAGATGTTAAATTTGTTTTGGATTCAGCTTTTCTGGAAGGTGGACATGAGAAAGTATACTTTCATCCAATGACTAATACTGCAACTATGGGATTAAGTCCTGAAGACTTTCTTGTATTTGTGAAGGCTACAGGACATGATCCTATAATTCTAAACTTTGACTAAAAACTGATTGGGAGCCAGGTGTGGTGGCACTTGAGGCAGACCATGCTCATCTCTTGAGTTCTAGGCCAGCCAATGCCTAATAGCCAGCTGTTGTGTCAAACAAAAGCCAATTGGACTAATAATCTTAATAAACTCATTTTGACAACTGTTTTGATTTCCTGTGTCTTTAATTTGGAGACTACCATTCACCGTATAGATTTTTATGTATATGAGCATTTTGCCTGCATGTATACATGTGTACCATATATGTGCCTGCTTGTGCCTGTGGAAGTCAGAAGAGGACATTGGATTCCCTGGAACTGGAGTGACCGATCATTACGAGCCACCATGCAGGTCCTGGGAAAACTGAACCTGAACCTGAACCTGGATCCTCCGCAAGAACAAGGAGTTCGAACCACAGAGCTGTCTTTCCAGCCCCAGGTTTAAGGATTTTTTTTTAAAGATTGGAATTGAGGTTGTTTTAGTCAGTTGAGAGATTCAATTTTGCCTCCAATCTTCCATGACAATCACTCACTGTAAGAAGGACTTCAACAATCGAGTTTCCTTTTAGGATTAATGAAATTAACCTTTACTTTTTACTGCACTTGGAATTTGTTCCCAGTGAGACATTAAAAACAAAACTTTTTATTAAACATTTTTTGTCTTGTTGGGATAGGGTGTCATGTAGGCCAGGCTGTTCTCAAACTAGCTGTGTACCCAAGGGTAACCTTGACCTTCTGATCCTACCTCTACTTCCAAAATGTTGGGATTACAGGCAGGTACTATTACAACTGGCTTATTAAACTCAATGTAGAAAAACTAGAAGTAGAAATTATTACCATTAAACTATTAAGTTTATATTTTAAAGCTCAGCAGCAAAATACAGAGTCTAGCATGAGAACTGGTTCAGACAACAGGAAGGCAGTTCATTCTACCCTCTACCCTAATTCAGAACTGGTTCAGACAGGAAGGCAGCTCATTTTACCCTCTACCCTAATAGACGACAGGAAGGCAGCTCATTTTACCCTCATTCTACCCTAATTTACTATCTTACTTTAGGATGACTTCAGTAATCTTTGTTATGGTGAGTCTTGGTTGGGAACTTGATTTGATCCAGAAAGAAATATCCCTCTGGGCAGGTCTGTGAAGACAGTTCTGGGCAGGACTAAATGAGGAAGACTCCACAGTGGGCACAACTTTCTGATAGCAGCTTGGATGAAGTTCCAGGAAAGAGCAGTGCTGTTGTTGTGCCTTCACTTCTTCTTGCTGGTGAGCCCCACTGCTGCCACAACCATCCTTTATTGACACTTGCCCATACAGACTGAAGACCAGAGGCTCTTCAAGAATCTTCTAGGCTACTGCACCTACTAGGTTCTCAGAATCTCCAACATGTAAAACAGACATTGTTCCAATACCAAGCCCAAATTGTGTGGGCTGATCTAATAAACCCCTTTGTAATGTATATTCTCTTGGTTACGTTCCTTTAGAAAATCCTAATACAATTTCCTTTTAGTTATGGCACCCGAAGCATTAAATCTAGGAACAGCTGAGTCAATTCTTTATTCACTGAGGATCTGACATAGGCTAGAATACAGAAACTGCTCTTGCCATTGTCTCCATTCCAGTCATCTGGGGTGTTTCTAAAAGAATTGTACTTTCCTGTTCAAGCTTTGGGGAAATACTTTCCATCTGGTAGAGAAACTAATTTGTACCAACTTGTGTTATTAAAAGGTAAAATGAGACTAATGATTGCCTTTCTCCCAGAAGTTCCATGCTTGTGTTACCTGGTCCGGACTCTATCTCTAAAATAAACAAGTAGTTCTAGGTTTTTATGAACATAAAATGAAGGGCCAGAATCAGAATTTGTAGAACTTGGATATCTTGTTGATCATGAAAACAGGCTCCAGAAGAATGATGTGGGAAGACAGTCAGATGCCTCGAGTTAGTAAGTACAAATAAAAGATTGAATAACTTTTTTTTGAGTTCATTTTTATTTTGTGTGTTTTGCCTGCATGTAGATGTGTAACCTGTGTCCACTGCCAACAGAGGCCAGGAGAAGGCACTAGCTCCACTGGAGCTGGAGGTTACAGCGCTGGAAACTGGAACCTGGCTCCTCTGAAAGAGCAGCCAATGCTGAACCATCGAACCAACACTCCAGCCCCACAGACGATTTTTGCAGCCTATCACATTCTTAGGAGTTTTAATTCCTGAAGTTTCAGTAACCGATGGTTAAATGAACCAAAATTATTACATGAAATATTCCAAAATTAAACAGTTTGTAAGTTTTAAATGACATGCCATTTTGAGTAGCAGGAGATGTCATCACTGAAGGACTGTCTAGCATATCCACAGCATATATCCTACCTACTCGTTGGTCACTTAGCCCTTGTGATTAGCAAACTTGTGGCAGTGAAGGTGGTGTCACAGCACTGGTGTTCAAACAACCCCTACTGACTGTATCAATGCACTCAGTTATCACCTAGTTATTTATTTCACATCACAAGAAGAAGCACAGAGCACAAGAAGTTGTTCTGAGAAAGGGGCTGGGACCCGAGCTATGTGTAAAGTGCCAGCCTACCATGCTTAAGGCCCTGAGTAAAATCCCCAGTAGCACCTCCTTTCTACCACCCCCAAAACTACAAGGGGTGGGGAGACAACAAACTGTTGTTATAGTTTTACTTTATTATTAGCTGCCACTGTTCTTCTCACGGTCCCTACTTTATAATTTAAGCTTTCTCTTAGTAAACATACTTAAACTTATTTTAGGATGGACATAACTGACTCTCTATCCAAACATCTTAATAACCAAAATGATTAGGATAAAGTCTATGAAACCTAAAAACAGTTCTCAGGGCAAAAACTAACACTTGGTCAGCATACAATTTTAAAATGACTATAACAACTTGTTAAAAAATTACCTTTTGTTTTTATTTCTTTTTATACCAGTCAGTCCAACATATATACTTTTAAAGAGAATCAAAGAAAATGAAAGTGACTGTAAAAGACAACTCAAACAATGGTGTCTTGTTGTGCATGGACTCCTGTGACGGCTTCGTTTTGCCATTCAACTCTACCTCCCTTATTAGCATTCATTTTAAAGAAAATGTTACAGCTTTTTATATTATTTGATTTGGTATTTAATAACAGTTGTGAGTACAATGGCAAACACTGAAAAAAACTAGTAAAAATAAAAAAAGACAATTTAAAATTAGGTTTTGTCAAAGAATGTTATAAGTGCAACATTACCCATTGAACATTCCTTTTAAGGCGTCTTCATTGTCCAAATAGCTTAACCTGTACATCATGGTTTATACTATAAAATGGGCTCTTTTTGTACTACTCATATTCAAGACTTAAAGAAACAATACATCTCAGGACAAATAGCTGAAAAGAAAGACAATTCACTTTTTTCATAAAAAGTAACTTAAAGTACAAAAGTAATTTAGAATACATAATTTCCCATTACAATTCCAGATTTAGTACAGTATTGGTTTTATTTCCTGATATAAACTGTTAAGACAGTTCAGGATGTAGTAATCCATTTGTGAGGTGGTTACAATTCTATAATATGCACAGTGATTTTTAAATAGGCTTTTAACATGCCTTGCATGAAAGGTGCTACACATGAACCTGTCTTGTGAACTCTTTGGTAACCACCAACTCAAACAAAAAAAAACCAAAAAAACCCTTGAACCATGGCCAGCTAGGAGGCATATTATTTTATTAGAGCTCTGGGCTGATGCTATTATTCTGATTTTTAAAGTGTTCATAGAGGTTTAGGAATAGCACCAGATAGGTGGGTTTAGGCTTGGTTAGAAAAATGGTTTGGATTCATTTCCATTTGGCTTAGCTTCCTACAAAGTCTGCTTCTGAAGTAGATTTTGAAGGAAAAAAAAATCATGTGGTTATCAGCTAGTCCTTTCTTGAAGCGGTATGAGGAAGGCAATTAATATAATTGAGAATAATTTAATAGTCTCATTGTATTCCCTTGGTTTTCTCATTTTTCTCCTCAGGGTTGGCCTACTCTGATTTAATGTATGACAGGTCCTTTCAGGCGCTGGGTAACTCAGCAGCTTCTGTTTGAAGATTATTGATATCCTAGAGAGGTCAAACTGCTTTACTACTCACCCTCATCAGGTCACCTCACACTCATTAATTGTCCTGGGATGTGTGCTAATTGTGCAAATTGGATGCTAGTTAAAATACAAATCTAACTTACCCACTTACTATATTAAGCTAAAACATAATTCTACACTTATTTTCAACTTATCAACCAACAGTGAATTTACATTTTTTTTTACATGCAACTGTCTCTAGACTGCCATGATACCCATTTACCAATTTGATACTTGAATCTAAGGAGTCACGAAGAAGATTTCAAAGTCTAGAGAATGGATTTTTAGTATGTGTATTGTGTTTCAGTAAAAATCCTTTGTATTTACATTTAAATAGCACCTTTCATTCAAGAATTTCAAAGTAATTTAATTTTATAGCATTATTTTCTGGCAGCACTGAGTTAAATAAATCCAAGTTCTCTAACTTTCAATTTCTGAGCAACTAAACATTTTTTGTCTTTTTTATTGATGGTCTTTCCAAAGGTCACTATAAACACAACCCACTAGTGACCTGTTACAGAGAGTAGGGACAGAGGGAAACAAAAAGAGAAGGAAGAGGGTGCAAAGAAAAGAGACTTGTGTCATGGCTACTGGGTTAGTGATGATACACAGTTTGTAAAACACACATCAGGGAATGCATAATTATTCCAAAAAGTTCTTTAGAGCTGGTAGTAAGAGCTTAAGAAGTGTACTGTTAAAATAAAAATAGTATTTTTTCATTTCAAAAGATTATTCTGGTTTTTATGTTAAATAATGAACTTGCCTTAATGTGTAGCAATGTGTTTTTTTGACTTCATAAGAAAATAAAACTGTGATATAAAATTGCTACTACTAAAAAATTGGTGTTTCTCTGGGATAACTAAATCTACTTTTTGTGCTTCTTTCAAATGTTTAAGGTAACAAACATATATAAATATTTCAAGATTACCTATAATAGTTATCAAGTTTAATATAATATTATAAAGGACAAAAACAGAAAAATTCTTAGTAATAAATGACCTTAATAGTATATGAGTTCCTGAAAAAAATGTAGATCATAGAAATTATTTACATTATTTTGCCATAAGAAAACTTCTTAAGCAATAATCAGCTCTCACATTAAAAAAAAACCACACACATAACCCAATAGCAGAGAAGGGAAATGAGTTAAAAACATAATCACTTCATCTTGTAAATGCTATTTGCTGGAAAACCATCTCACTAAAAAAGTTTCAGAAAAATGATTTTTATCTTGGATCCATTTGTGAATACCTAGTGCAGCTTATCAGGGAAAGTGGTAAGATTAATATATAATTTTATAACTCTTATGTTTCATTATGGAAATTACTGCATATCTTATGAATTGCGCTTCCTTTGCAGTGCAGTGCATCCAAACAGTTGGCTCTAGAAACAAAAACAATAACCAGCGTACCAACACATGCAGTCTGCTAATGAAAAAAGGCTGGCATGCCAGAACAATTTTCTCTGTATCTTGATATATAGTACATTCCACAAAATACTACAGCACTTAATTCAGATTTATACAACTAAATATAAACGGCTAGCTTTTGGATGATACTTAGCAGAAGCAGTAAGCAGACATGGATAAATTAATAAACAAACGCTGAGAGAAGTAGGCTGTTCTTAGAAAACTTGGCCTTCAAACACTCGGTCCTTAGTGAGAGAATGTCCTTTATTCAGTAGAGCTTAGTGCACTGTACAGTGTCCTAAAACCTTCTAAAACGTCTGGCAGTTGAATCCAGTAGTGCTCCTTGATTCAAGGAAGAGTGGAGTTTATATCTCTTGCCTGCTCTAGTCACGAAGGAATGTGTTAAAATCTCCTTACTGTTTTTAATAGTTCCTATAGTTGCTAGGTGTCTTGTTACTTCAGAAATAAAGTCTTCACACTGAGAAACTGAAGGACACTTTTCTCTCTGTATTTTGTTGAAAGACAGAAAGAAGAAAGAAAATGTAAGAATAGCTTGAAGATGAGAGGAATATCAACTACAGGGAAACTACTTTAAGGACAACATGCACAGGTGTCTATATGGAAATGAGATGGACAGAAAGCCAGAGGGAACGCCTGAGCTGCTCTTCATGAGACAGGGATTTAGTGCATTCTTACCAGTTATGTAGAGGTAGCCACATCAAGGATTTCAGATTATTCACTGCTAAAATTAAATTTCAATTGAGAGAAAATACTTTTTAAAGGCTTGCTACCCAATTAGACAGGCAAAAACCTATGGCAGCCAACTAATCTTTACTAATTAAGCAGGAGGGAAAGTCAGTGGATCCAGCAAGCAAAATGTAATCTGTTAGTGCACTGTGCACTGGTCACCATACTTCATTCTGTTAGTCTGGACAAATGAGACTGACCTCATTTACGATTCAGGCAGGAAACTCACCCCTCGCCCACATGTCATGCAGTGGGTCACTGAATTAGGAGCTTTGCCGCTCCCTAGACCTGCTTTGTGAATTTCTGCTTTCTTGTACTCTGTTCACATCTGTGGGAGAAAAGTAGTTCATGTTATTTACTCAAAAGTTCAATAAGACAATTCATGAAGAGAAACTAAAAAGCTCTTACTGGGTAGGACAAAGAGGAATTTGAAACTTGGAAAATTATTAATCTGAAAGACACTTTACATGAAGTCATTTTTTAAAAATATTTTAAAGCCATAAGCAACATTATTACTAATGTGGCAACTATTTTATATAAATCTAAAAGAGTTACCTTTTCCCCCATCTAGAGTCAGAGGCTTGTATACTTGCTATATTCTGATAATATAGTAATATGTTAATGGCCATCACATAATTTTAAGTAAAAAAGTCCTGCAATAATATAATAGTAGAAAGCATCTCCCCGATGGTATTTTTTACTGTGAACATCGGGGCTATGGCATAATTTATAGCTATTTACATTGGTTTAACTTAATGCTGTTCAAGCATCACCGTAATCATAGGGATAAAATCTATAGAAGGCCAAAAGGATTAAAAAACAGTCAGCTTTATTATTTATAAGCAGATTACAGAGGTATCTCAGGGCAAGTAAGTGCAGCGGCTTAATTCACAGCCGCTTTTTTTTTTCTTTTTTTTTTCTCTCATCACTTTATTAGCTGGTACGGAATGAGATAATTTTTAGTGTTCCAGAGAGAAGCAGAAAGTCAGACATACTATTTGGTTCAAAGAGATACATTTATCCTAAAATGGGCAACAAGAGCACCCAAACAAAACATTCTGCCATGTCTTCTGAAAGCCAACTCTCCTTTTAGTATACCCAGGCTCACTGAGACAAGCATTTGTTTAACCAGCACTCAGCTGACCTGATACTCTGTGGAAGCGGAAGTGGTTACAGCTGCTTCATTTTTAATGTTGACATAAAAATCTTTTGGGAAACACTGGTTCCATATGATTACTAAAGCTTTATTTACTCCCTACCACTGAAAAGGTAAAATATTAGTGGTGTTTGATGAAACTTTGACTCCATAGTATGTGATGTATTTGGAAGAATGCTACACTGCCATCTTAGCCCACAGGAAATATGGACATAGTATTTATCTCTCTTACATGCAGTGTATCCTTTACATTAGATTAGACATTAGAGACAAAATACTTAAGTTTGTTTTTATAAAACAATAGAGCTTTTATAAAATATATAATTTAAAATATATTTTGAATGAACAAAATTAGCACCACCAGTTTTATGATGTCCAAAGCTAAGTAGACCATTCCCGTCACCCAGCTGCATCAGTCTCAGCCGCGCTACCATTAATCAGTATTGATCAGTAGGCGATGAACAAAAGGGAAACCAGCACAAAATGTCTGAAGTAGTAAGACTGACTAGATAAGAAATTCATAGTATAAGGGAATGATCTATTTATGCAGAAAGCATATGAGGAGGTACTAAAATATGTAAAATAGCACTTGTGCTCATCTGTATCAGAACTATTTTAAGAATAGCTGTAAGGAAAGAAACACATGGTCAGCAATCTAACAAAAGGTCTACCTGTAAAGCGATCCTGGATATGTACCAGAGGAGAGATTTTCACAAAGGGTACAAATTTAGTTAAGCAAAGACTTAAGACTCCCCCTTTCATCTGGTATTAACTCTAAGAGCTCAATGAGGTTAAGTACACAAACAATAATCCCTCCACTCACAGCGTTACTCATGGTTCCTACCTAGGCTGAGTTATTATCAGTAATATTTAGGCTGAATCAAAATTACAAAATATTCCGGAGACAGCTAGATATTCTGCAGAAATAAGACTATAGATTTTTTTTTAATAGTGAGAGAGTGAAGCTGATTTAGTGTAGAATGACATGAATACAGAAAGGTAATTTAAAACTATATGAAATTAAAGTCCATGTTTATGGATGTTATCTCTATCTTATGTGGATTGTTTTGGAGCGTAGGGAGCTAAAGAGCATTTTTGTTTGTTTGTTTTGCTTTCTTTTTGTTTGAACTTTTTGAGACAGGGTCCCACTATATAGCCCTGGCTGGCCTGGAACTCAGAGATGCACCCACCTCTGCCTCCCAGAGTACCAGGGTTAAAGGCATAAGATTAAATGCATAGTCTTAAAGGCAAGACTATGTTTTTAATACAACAGAATTTAGAAAAAAGACTCCATAGTATACTTTTTATTTTTATGCTCACAAGTTCTAATTTTTATACTCTAATTTTTAAAAAAGTTTGCATTAAGGATTTACATATTCAATTTAGTAGTAAATTAATGACAGAAGTTAGATTTTTCATCATTTAGAAGTCTTGCTATTCTTCTGAATTGAAGTAAAAATACAAATTCCCGAGATAATAAGTAACTTGGTTTATTTCTTTGACTCATGTAAAAAAAAAAAAAAAAAAAAAAAAAAACTGGAAAAATCTCTTGTGTTAAAGGATTAAAAAAAAAAAGTCATTTTGAGGGGAAGTACTTAAGCTACTGTATTTATCAGAAAAAGAACATCACCAAGAAGAGAATTATAATACAAACACTCCTACTCACTGTGTAAATTACATTTAAATTTCATGGGAAATTATAGGAATAACACATTTATCAATAAACAATACTTTAAATTTGAACAATGTTTTATAAATGTAAGCATTAGTTCAAATTAAGTTGAAATATTAACTATTTCTTTGAAAAGAGAACAGGACAGATAACATGATTAAATGACAAAAAAATACCATTTGAGAAACATTTTCCTTATTAATGCTGTACATGTGCAGCGTAAGTGCACATCAGGAAATACAGGAGAGAGAGGCGGGGGAGGCGGGCAGCAGGAAGAGCGAATGAACACGATTTGTAGAAGCAGCCAAACAATGACTTGGATATGTTTTCTTGATAACAGAACATGCAGCTACTTGGACATGCTTCATGACATTGAAGTATCTTTATCAGCTTTATCAAGCATTAAAAAGATGTGAAAGAGAAATGTGGGTGAGGTTTTAAAGGCATGCAAAAATGCAAAATGTAATCACTGTTTCATGCAGACTTTGGTGTGGTTACACATTCATGTTTATATACATGCCTTTTTATACAGCTGAACTCTGTGTAACAATCTTAAAAATATAAGCCTAATGAATAATATTAACATGTTATGCATTTTTGATCAAATACAACCATATTCATACCAAACAGTCTGACTATCCTCTGAGACTGGTAATGCAGCTTCTGTGTCATCAGGGCAGAGGCATGCAGGGATGGTAAGACTGCTATCTACAGAGGACTGTGGCTTACTGTGACCGGGGTTCTGACCATCAGAAAACTGTTTACTATCGTTCTGTGCAGCTTTATCCAAAGAGGCAAAGGTCTGGTCAGTTATTCTAGTGAGTGACTTGGGAGGTAACCCACTTATGTTACTAACCAATTCTGTGTTCAGGGATAGAAATGGCTGAGATGAATGAACCACAGTAAATGCCCCATGGCTATCATTACCTGATATTCCAAATGTATCATTAGAAATTTTAACAGTGGCAAAAGTTTGGTTTAGAAAACATGGCCTTCCTGAACTTGAATTTCTAGCCTGAGTATAAACAGACTCAGATGTGTCTTCACAATGTGTCGGCATGTCAGAGGAGCACTGCTGCAAATGGTACTCACTGGATGCTGCAGTGCTGCTGCTACCAGCAGAAGATGGTGCTGAATCAACTGACACGGGCAGTCTACTGTCCTTGCTCAAAAAATCATGGATGCTCGTCCTTCGTGTTGTTCCTTCAGCAGTAGAGATCACACTGCTTGCACGAGGTAAAGTGGCATAAGGATTGCTATCTTTTGATTGTCTTGACACAGAGGTTTCTTTTACTAGTTTTATCTTTCCTTGAGTGCTTGGTGTAGGTTTTCCTGCAGAGCTGATGGTGTAGGCATCTTCAGTCTTTTGAGGACAGGATCTCAAAAATTCAGGTTTCGTTGTCCGTCTATCGTAGAAGTCCCCTGGAGTTTTTCCACTTACTGACCTGGCCAGGGTACAGCTGACTGGCTTGTCTTTCCCCAGAAAGTCAGAAGAGACAGACAAACTTTTCATTACTTCATCTAAAAGATTCTCTTGACTCGAGGACTTCAACTGTTAAAAGGCAAAACAATGCAGATTTACAGACAAGAGTATAGCCATGTTTAGTCTCCTGATAAACTGAACTACACACTACAAAGTTGGTGTTATCTCTTAGTACTCCATAACTTAAAATATTTTTTCTAAGGTTCAGTCACAAGGCATTTAACTACTGTTGCTCATTTAAATCAAGTTTACCATATAAAGAACTAACCTGTATTGAGGTAAGCTTGTTGCTTTCTTCCAAAAACTGCTGTAGAGTAACAACTTCACTTCCTGGGGAGCCAGCTTTCATCTTGTGATGGGCTCGACTCTCTACTGTTTCAGACATTTTGTGCTGGAGCATAGGGCTTGACCTGGTCTGTCTTTTCAAATACTGAATTGGACTGCTACCACTGCTAGACCAAGTCTCATGATCATGAAGCAGACTGAAATCTCCACTGCTGTGGCTTTGTGGCCTGCTTTGGATATTAACTGCACCTGCTTTTGGAGTAAATGCTGTGTTGAAACTTCAATAACATAAATGAGACAATACTATGTAATATTTGTTAGCAGGTTTTTAACTCTACTAGTAGCCACACTGCCTTTAAACTCCATTTTACACATACTTAGGTAAGCTATGTTACTTGTTCCTCAGTCTAACAACTGGATACCAGAGCTGCTTTTCTGGTTTTATTAAACTGACAAATATTTTAAATATTTGTTCTATTAGAGTAAAAATATACTTTTATTACCAACGTCAAATCCTAAAGAGAGTTTCCCATAAACAAACATTCAATACATTGAAGGCTAAAGGACGACTACAACAAGTAACAAACAACTCAGGTTCAAACAACTGTAAAGTAACTCCCAACTTGGAAAAAGAACATATTTTAAATTATTACAGAATGTTAGAGCCCACTTAATGCAAAAAAGGACTTTAATTCACTGTCTCTATGAAGTCTCAATTCAATTACTTACTCAAAGATTTCATACTAAATAAAAAATCCTAAAAATGTCTAAAAAAAAAAAAAAAAAAAAAACAAAAACCCTTAAATACCATACACAAAGGAAAGCTGAAAGGAGACATAAAATAATTAGACAAGGCTCATAAAAAATGAAGCAGTATTTCAGACAGGGTTTCATTGTATAGCCTAGGCTGCTCTGGATTTTGGTATGTAGGTGAGGCTATCCTAACACTTGCAATTCTCCTGCTTCACCATCCCAAATGCTGGGATTACAAGCATTTGTCACCATGCTTGGCTTATTCTTTCCTCAGTCTCTGAGTTACCTGACTGGTTCTAATGTCCACTACTGGTATTGCTAACACATAACCTTGAAAATTTTATTTAAGTTTGATTTATAATAGAATGGACATTAGTTTTAGAAAAAAGTTCCTAAGAAAGTTCACTATTCCTTTATAGGACTGATTATCAATAATAAACTGTAGACAGAGTACAAGACAGAAAGTGATTCAATCACAAAGAGTAAAGGATCATAGAAGAATTTGTGTAAAGTTGTGTTACTTTTCAGAACTAGGATTTTCTTATATTTTCAAATCAGAATTTCTCATAACTTCAGATTATATTTTTTTAATGTGATGATTTATAAAACGAAAATCAATTCCTTTCAAAATCATGTATTTCAAATCACTGTAATAAAAAGTTGTAAAATTAATTAGAAAATGAGATATATAATGTTATAATCCAAAAACAATGGAACAAATGCATTCATTATAGTTGTACAATTTTAGAGTACAGAGATAGCTATGGTAGTGTTTAACAAGCTCAGAGTCTGTAAAGGCAATATTATAGAGAAATATATTACAGCTATTATTTAAAAACCTTACACTGGAAAATGCAATGAAACACAAAAGAAAATAATCTTGGGGTAATTCTTTATACAAGTCATATGTGTATCCATATACTTTTTATGTGACATACATATAAATACACACAATTGCTTCTTATATTAAAGAAAGGTACATATTTTGTTGACAAAGCTAGCTAACAGCACTACTAAAATACAAGTAATACATGTAATGTACATGCATCACGAAAAAATGTAAGGACAACCATTTAGATGTCAAGTACAAAATGTGACTTAAAATAAAGACCTATGGATACTTATGTTTTATTTTATCTGTGAAAAGGAAGAACTGAAACCAAAATAACTGCTCCTGATTTCACATTTGTATACACTGAAATACATTTGTATCCCAATGTACAAGTGCAAGCATTCCAGAAACTATGTTTCAAACATAGACGATTTGGATTTTGCACTTTATCACCAGAAAGATCATCCTATTTTCAACTTTTTCTTCTCTGGTTCTGGAGTTCAACAGAAGCTAAGCTAAGATTAATAGAGCTAACCAGGGCCTTGTTCATGCTGAAAACAAGGTACTCTACCACTGAGCTGCACTCTATCCTTCTTCCTGTAAACAATACTGGAAACCAGATGGAGCACATCAATAAATGTACCTACAGCATACCTTTGACTTCATGAAGTGAAGCATTATTATTGCTATTGCTAGTGGATGTTCTGCCACTATCAAGGCTGGCTGGTCTTGAGGCTAAATGAAAAAATCAGGAGACAGTGTAATGAAACTTCCATCTGAGAGCATTGAATTTTACATTCTGGTCACAGAATGCTTTGAGGAAAAATCATGCATACTTTCTCAGGCTGCGCATGCTCACAGGTAGTGAATCATACATATTAGAAAGCAAAAACATTTTTAGATAGTTTAGTAAGATACTTTGGAACATGGCACTTCTGGAAAAACAGTTGAAATTACAATAGTGAGAAGGGGGAGAAAGAGATCATATTTCCATCTGAATATGATTTCTAGAGATGGATATCACAATTTAATAAAATGACATGCTCCCCTAGTGTCCACCAAATGCTAATGATTAGGTAAGGAACGCCCATGCTTCAGAGAGCCATAAAGTGCAGGAATGTGACCATCTATCTGCACGATTAACATCACACACACACATTATTTTTTAAAGGTTTAATTTTATGTGTATACATGTTTGCCTGTGTGTATGTGTGTATATGTACCATATTTGTGTCTGATGCCCTGAAAATTCAGAAAAAGGCATTAGATCCTCTGGAACTGGAGTTGTAGACGGTTGTAGGCCATCATGTGGTGCTGGGAACAGAATCCAGTTCCTTTACAAGAGTAGCAAATTAACTGCTGAGCCTTCTCTCTAGTCCCTAGCATCCTATATATTAACAAAATTTTAAATGATAGTTATTATCATGTATATGAATGCCTGCACACCAGAGGACAACTCTGTGGAGTTTTCTCTGCTTTCACATTTACATGGATTCTGTGGGCTGAACTCAGGTTGCTAAACTTCCATGGCAAGTTCCTGTAACTGCTGAGCCACTCTGCTGGCTTCTTCTTCTTCTTCTTTTTTTTCAAATTATGTGTGTATGTATGGGTTTGTGCACATGAAAGCAGTGACTGTAGAGGCCAGAAGAAGCTTTCAGTTCCCCTGAATTTAGAGTTAGAGGCAGTTTGTTAAATAATTAATATGGATGCTGGGTATCTAACATGGGTCCTCTGACAGAGTAGTAAGAACTCTTTTTTTTTTTTTTGGTTTTTAGAGACAGGGTTTCTCTGTGTAGCCCGGGCTGTCCTGGAACTCACTCTGTATACCAGGCTGGCCTCAAACTCAGAAATCCACCTGCCTCTGCCTCCCAAGTGCTGGGATTAAAGGCGTGCGCCATCACTGTCCGGATAGTATGAACTCTTAAAGTACTGAGTTTTCTAGTTAGCCTTGTACATCTAATTCTTCTCTGTACTATGAAAGCTGTTCAACTAATGCTGCTTTCATAATACTTCTTAAAAATCTGCTTATTAAGTTTTTTTTTTAGTTATCTATTTGTTACTAGTAATAATTTCATTCGGTAAAACACGATTTTCCTAATAGGAATTAAAAAAATCTAAAATACTCTATACTATAGAAAGTTTGTTTTTTTAGGATTCACCCTTCATCAAAATGAAACTCAATGGTGAAATGCAACTATTAAAATGAACCTTTTATGACAGTGGTAGCAAAATTACCCCTGAAGATTATGTAGGCATACTTTGTAGATGACCTTGGTTAGAAGAGAATACTCAAATGAAACAATAAAATTAAACAGAAAAATTGCAGTATTAGTTTGGGAGAAATGTATGAAACAATGCCACATTCACCTGAGCACTTCAATTCAGTATTTATGTATACCATCTAAGTCATGTCATTGCTTACCATGAACTCTTGATCCCGTACTGGAATCATCACTAATACCTTGGGGACTTACGTCTTCACAGGATGTAGTATCTACATGAAATAGCAAAATGGATATAAATACGTTTTGTACTAAAACAATTCATTATAAATATTTATACAGAATATGGAAACTTTTTCAGTCACACATAATATGTCTTGATTTAATGTATTCTTAGACTGAGGCAGAAACTGGAACTAGAAAAAAATAGTAGTTCTGATGAGAATTGACTTAAGAAAACACTAGAAGCAATGAAATAATCTCCCCCATGACTCTGCAAAGCAAGCAAAGCAAAACCAGTGTTGTTCTATGCAGTTCTCTTAAATTGTGCTTTGGGGATCTGAGAAAAAAACATACCACTGCCTCCTCTTTTCTACTCTTTTTTTTCCTCCCTGATAAAGGGTTTCTCTGTGTGGCTTTGGCTGTCCTAGAACACACTCTGTAGACTAGGCTGGCTTCAATCTCACAGAGATCTGCCTGCTTCTGCTTCCTAAACTCTGGGATTAAAGGGGTGTGCCACCACTACCTGGCCTCTTTTTCACTCTTTATCTGATATTCTTCTTCATTTCATGTAAGTTCATAAGTTATTTATTACACGGGGAGACCTAGAAAAGATTTTGATTATTTACATAGTACCTTAAAAGTTTGAGATAGCTTGAGACTTTCCTAAAGACAAATTTATATCATGGCTTGATAAATTATTTCAGGTTGTTTGGGAAAAATAAAGTACACAAGGAAGTCAGATTAAAACTCCCATCGTCAATAGTTACACACCACAGTGCAAACAGCAGACGGCCTATACCTTTGTTATTAACCAACTGCTTGGATCGGAAGGCTGCAGAAGAGTTGACAGTTGAAAAGTTGATGGCTGTAGTAGAGAAGGCCATAGCTCCCAATTCTTTTCTCCTTTTACCCGTTGAAATATCATCAGGGACCTCCAAATTTTCAGTACTACCTGTCCACTGTCCTCCTGCTAGGACCATGGACTGCACCAGGTCATTCATGGCTGGGATGCAAATGAGAGCAAATGAATCAGCATGATTAATGGACTGGCTCTTATTTCTAATTTGTATTATAAATGATCTGGTTTTGTTTATGAATTAATGCAAATGGGCCCAAGGTTGTAACTATAAGACCATTTGAGTAATGACATGCATTCAGCTGAATGAAATGAGGCCAAAGGATGATTGATAAATTTCAATACTCTTCCCACCCCCATGTCCCCAAATGCCTTTAAAAGACAGAAAGGAATTTTACGATGTCCAATTGCCATGCTTTTGTGCTATGGTGTGAAATATCATTAGAAGCCTTCATAATGCAGTTTTGCGGTGACAAAAATGGAATGAAATAAGATGGAGAACAATTTTACACAGTTTCATTATTGAAAATGAAAGAGTCCTTGGTCAGAGCAGGTTACTGAATAAAATCTTCATCTTTAAAAATCAAGTAAATTTACCAATAAATAAAAACCTGAAAGAGATACTCAAAGTAACATTATATCATTACCCATATTACTTCAAAAGAGAAAGCCAAGATTATTACATAAAGAATTGACAAACATTTTCAAGGGTTATAGGCCACTTTATTCATTGATTTATTTAATTAGGTTCATTAAGGAAGTAAGTTCCTAATGCTAAAGGGTTTGTTATATTTTTCCTTAAGTAAACTTCTTTGGGGAAAAATCTGTACGACATATAAAATTAAGTTTGTTGTTTTTGCCAGTTTTGAGAAAGCACTGGACATTTACAAGTATATTGCATGTATTACTAAACATATGCATATATATGTATGAGCAGTATACATATAATGCAAATTCAATGCCTTCTTTGAAAAAATATTCTTCCAGCTCCTCATATTAAAGGAAGACTGCACTTTGCAAAATAGGAAATTAGTACAGTCCAGAGAAAGTTAGTGAGAAATTAGTGATGGAAGCCAGTGTAGTCATTGGAAAGAAGCTGAGCTGTCATAAAGTCTTACACATGGAACGACGGTAGCAGGCCTTCATTTTGTCTTTATCCTTCGGTCTGTTCCTCAAAAAGGGCAGTCTTTTCAGTGCAACCACTTTAATGTCAGAGCATGAGGAAAAACAGAAACAGGGAAATGAAAGAAAAAAGGGAGAAGAACAGATGGGAGTTAAATGTTGAAATTAAGGACAGGAATGAATGTTGGTCTCAGCTATGTATGCTACATTATGGCTAATACCCTCATGCTGCTGAGGGCAGTGAAGGAAGCATGCACCCTGGTACTGTAAATACTCGGGAAGCACTGAGGACAATGATGAGGAACATGTATTCTGAGAGCACTGGCTACAGTTAGTCCTATAAAAACAGGAACTAATTACAATTACTTAGGGAGAAACCAAAGTCCCTCGTTAAGTTATAAAAGTAAACTTTTAAAATTAGGCTATGGGTGGCTTATACTATAAAGGATCACACACATCTATTTTTTTAAAACATTTTTTAAGTTAAAGGCTTTCTGTAAAAAAAAAACTTAGGAAAATCCATATCCCACTGGAGAATTTTAATAATATATATGTGTATATCTATATTTACATATAGGTAATACACATATATCAAACAAAAATTATGGTGGTCAGATACTTAAAGTAAAATAAACTAAAAAAAAAAAACCCTTAAATTTTTTGTTAGTCTTCTAATGTTCAATAAAGGAAACCCTGATTTAAACTAGAATCTAGTGCACTGTTTAGCAGCACTGTGGAAATCACAGTCTTTCAATAAGTCTTTCTAAAGATCATCAGCAGGTATACTAAGCTCATTTTCCAAAAAGCTGGTCGAGAGAAGGAGGAAAAAGAATAGTTTGACATCAGCAATACGTGTTAGCACTAAGTTCTGAGAAAGCTAACAAAAAATGAACCTCAAAGCGAGCAAAATGGAAGGAAAATATAACGTTTAAAGATATTTGGGGCCCGTAGAGATGGCTCAGCATCTGAACACGGGCTGTTCTTCCAGAGGACCCGAGTTTACTTCCAAGCACCCACATGGCAGCTCACAACTGTAGTTCTAGTTCCAAGGTGTCCAATGCCCTTTTCTGGCTTTGGAAGGCACCAAGCATGATTGTGATACCAGACACAAGGGCAGGCAAAACATTTATGAACATAAAGTAACATACTAATAAACAACAAATTTAAAAAAGCACATATTGAAGGGCCCATAGGATGGGTTTATGAAAAAAAAAAAAAAAAAAAAAGAAGCACTCCACAATTTTTTTTTGTGTGTGTGAATTAAAAGAATTGTTGCTCAAGTACAGGAATCATTAGGACAAAAACTAAGCTATATCTTAGTATGACTTAATAGAAAAATTCATATCTTTAGGCAAACAACATGAAAACATATTCTATACAACCTTAATAACTATGTTCTTTTTCAGAAGGTTGTCATCAGCATGAAAATAATCAAAGCTTTTTTTTTTCTCTTTTGGATAAATTGGTAAGTATTCATTGAAAGATGTGCAAGTTAAAATAGCTTTTCCCTTTTTGACTGCTGTAATGAAGAGTCATGACTCCTTTAAGCCTTTTAATTTGACATATCTTTTCATGCTTGGTAAACACAGCTATTCTCAATGACAAAACAGGAATGAATTGAAAGAACGTAAAAATGGACACTTAGCTAAAACAAAGCTGAATGGTTGCAGCATGCACATGTCATGTGTAGATACTTTTCTTTTTTTTCCTTTTTCTGTTTTCAGCTGTTTTTCAAAGACTGCTTTACTGACATGACAGACAGACATTCTTCCAAAATGGGCAGGATAAAAAGAATTTTAAAATTGCCAGGAATGTGATTCTTCTCATGGCAATTATGTTTGGAGACATATAATGTTCTTTTCCTGAAGCATACTTAGATTAAGGCAACATTAGTATTGTTGAGTTTTGTGTTTAAAACAATATGTAAAGTTGAACAACTGTAGGAGAGGAGAATATTGTTTTCTTTTGAGTTTTATCCTGAATGTTCCAGGATGGAGTAAGAAAGAATGACTTATACTTTAGACAGACAAAATGACATAAAAAAAGCTCTGTGTGTGTGTGTGTTTGTGTCTAAACTATATTCCTATAACTTAAAATAATTAAGGATACACATTACATTTTCTTAACAGGATGACAGTGTTTAAAGGTAGAAGATAAAAATGACTTATTAGCCACCTGTAAAGGAAAACTGGATGATCTTTCCACACAATTAGGTGGACACAAAGCTAGATGGAAAAAGATCCTATATAATAATCAGCGTATGTGAAGCTAAATACTTACACTGTTTCTAGAGACTATTAGGTGTATATTGTATGTACATGTGTACTGTTTGTACTTTCGTACTTACTGACTATCTAGGCTGCTAAAACTGCTCTGTGAAACACACGTTACAGGTGCAAATACTACCTCCTTTCAGAGATAATGCATCAAGACCATACATTGTACCAATGTTTTGAGTATTATGAGAGCCACATAGACAGGCAACCAACCCCTGAGGGAAGCATAGGCTGCCTTTGCTTACTTTTTATTTCAAAAGAATAGTGGAGTTTGTTTGTTTGCTTGTAAGAAAGAGGGTTTTATGTAGCCCACTGGCCTTGAACTCTCCCCAACACTGACATTACAGGTGTGCATCACCATATCTGGCTACACGTATGTGTTTAAAACTTAGACACACTGATATCGATGTGATCAAAGTATACAGTGTTTCTAAGTATTTTATGAGAACACAAATAACCAGCTTTGTAGACATCTTCAAAAGCTTAGTAATAAATTGTTCTCTCTCTCTCTCTCTCTCTCTCTCTCTCTCTCTCTCTCTCTCTCTCTTTCTCTCTCTCTCTCTCTTTTAAATATATACTTTTTCAGGCTCTTACTTTGGTCTTTCTATTTAGCTAAGACATATAATAGTAAGTGAACTAAAGTGAACTAAAAGTCTATAAATTGTATCAGGCACATTTTGTGGGACTTCTAAGTCTAATAAAAACTAAATCTTAAGTTTATATAGTTACATTTTCCCATATTTATTTCATTTTCACCAAAACTTTAGCAAGTATCCCTCAATAATTTTTGAGACTTCAGTTATCTTTAAATAATTCTGTAATACCTCTTCAAACTAGTATTTATTTTCTTTACTTCCCTAATCTAACTTTGTTCCAATTTTTACTATAAAAAATATGAGCAAAAAACTTATTTTGAGTAATTTATAGTATTAATGAAATAAAATCTTATTTTTATTTCTTATCCTCATAATTAATTACTCTGTGAAGTATACACAGGAAAGACTTGCCCATTTTAACAGCATATTTTAGGAGAAGATATAGCTAAGCTTTTTATTTGAATGTTCTTTTTACAATATTTTACCTTACTAGTATAATAATGGTTATCTCTATCTACATGTACACTATTATAGTCTGCAATTAATTTTATAAACATAAAGTTAAAATATCAGTGATCAAACTAAAAGACTGTTGGAAATTGTCTTTTAAAAGAGAAATCTAAATCAATAATCTGTTTAAAGCACTTAAGCACTCACTGCTGCTCTTCTTGGTCCCCAGGGTTTGGCCATCTTCTAAAGAGTTTGACCCTACTGAAGAGCTGTCTTGACTGTCTTGATGGGGCAGCTGAAGAAATCCTTCACCGGAGTCTGAGCGGGTAGGTGTTAGTGTTAGAGATTTCTGACGTTCCCGGTTAATATCTTTCTTGGATTTTATCAATTTTCTCATTTTTAGAGTAATCCAGTTGCCTCTCCTAATAGAATTAAAAGAATTCTTAGTCTAAAGTTCAACAATAATCCTCATAAAATTATAAGCTTTAATGAAACTACATTTTCTTTAAAACAGATCTTTAAAATTTGATTAGTGGTACCTTCTAGGAGGAGATGGGTCATAAAATTTGTACTGATCCATAATTTTCTCTTCTAATTTCTCTTTCTGTCGTCTCAATTCATTTAATTTATCACTATAAAAATGGAAATTACATTTTAGAATATGCATAATATTTTATCCAATGACTTTATGACTATTACCTTACTTCTTCGCAGAACATAAACAAACGCAGAAACAATCATTGATAAATGAGACCTAATTAAGAGGTAACAGTGAGCTTCTTCCATATTTCTCCTTTAAATGTACTTAAATAATGTAGGACTTATAAGTTTAAATTCTTCCGCAGGATTTATTGAAATCTTCTATATTATAATTTCAACATGTAATTTTTTCAACATTTTTTATTAAATAGATACTATATAAACACTATTTCCCTAACTTTTTACTATCTCAAAATTTTTATAATAGATTATGCTTTATTAAACATAAAAACTGTTGCATACTTTTTTCTAACAATTATACATACCGTAAATAATCTTGAAACCACATCCACATGTAGATAGATTTCTTTCCCTTCAGGCTGAATTAAACTTAATATGGTAGTCTGAATAGCAAATGGCCCACATAAACTCATGTGTTTGAATGCTTAGCCCGCAGGGAGCGGTTCTATTAGAAGGTGTAGCCTTGCTGGAGTAGGTGTGGCCTTGTTGGAGGAAGTGTGTTACTGTGGGGGCAGGCTTTGAGGTCTCATGTGCTAAAGCTGTGCCCAGTGTGGTTCAAAGTCTTCTTCTGTTGCTTACACATCAAGATGTAAAGATCTCTGCTTCTTCAGCACCATGTCTACCTGTAAGCCACCATGCTTCCTGCTATGATGATAATGGACTAAACCTCTGAAACTGTAAGCCAGCCCTAATTAAATGTTTTCTTTTATAAGAGTTGCTGTGGTCATGGTGTCTCTTTACAGCAATAAAACCCTAATTAAGACTCTTAACTTAGTTATAAAGATTTAATTCTGACATCCATCCCTCAATGGATGAATATATTCTATTATTCACATTCTATATTCATTTCATGTTCTTAGTGTATTTGTTGCATACATTATAGAGTACAGAACAAGATCTTTTAAAAAGCTTTCAATGCCAAAAATACTATTTACAAAGCAATTAATTAATGATCACTTAGAATGAGGAAGGGATGTTTATATAACAATGAATAGTTAAGTTGCTTTACTTATAATATAGTAGGGAAAAAAACATATACACATAAGTGACTATTAGATACCAAAACAATAATAATAATAACAACCAAATAAAGTACTATGGAAATATAGCAGGTACCTATAAAAAGGAAAGTATTTCTATCTTAAACACCCCTCAAAAAATTTTCTTGAAGACAAAAGCTATATTAAACTAGGTGTGACAATTCATGCCTATAATCATAGCACTCAGGAAGTAGAGCAAGAAGATTAACCAGATATTTGAAGCCAGGCTGAGGTACATAATGAGTTCTAGGTCAGCTAGGGTTACACAATACTTTTGTCTTAAAAACAAACAATGGGGGATAGTGGAGAGAAGAAAAAAACAGCTGTAATATAGGGTTGATAAAACAGTTCAGTAGGTAAAAGTAAAGGTTCTTTCTGCTTAGCCTTGAGTCTGCCAATCAAACTTGAGTTTGATTCCTGGAGCCAGCATGGTAGTAGAAGAAAAACAACTCGCCCAAGTTGTCCTCTGACTTCCAAATACATGCTATAGCAAGTGCATACCCATACACTAGACACAAAACACAAAATTAAAAAAATGTGAAAGTTAAAAATGTAAAAGGCTATATATTACATAGGATGAAACAGAAAGATGGGAAGTTTAACATCTGAATACAGGCAAAGGGGAGCAGTGGGGGAGCATTAGGCTTATATTTTCCTCAGTAAGAAATAAGATGTTTTAAGTTCTATTACAAAGTGATATTATGGGCCAAGCATGACATTATAACCAACTCCACCACTCAGGAGACTGAGGTGTCAGAGCTCTGTGAGTTTAAGGCCAGCTAGAGTTACACAGTGAGACCATGTTTCAAACCAAACCAAACAACAACAAAACACTAAAACCTAAAACAGAACAGAATCAAACAAACAAAACCATAAAGTGATATGAAATCTTCGGCAAATGAGATAGGATATATCCTAAAGGTTATGGATAAAGAGAACATTTATGAGGCCTGTAGTAGAGTTGGTGGGTGAGGTAGAGTCTACAAAAGATGATCTATGAATAGATGCTGCTTAAAAGTTACAGAGTTAATATCTGGACTTGTCACTTATGGAAGTCTGATAGTTGAGAAGCTAATGGCTAGACCACAAAGGACCATAGCTCCTAGTACTATACTCCTTTTATCTGATGAACTGTCATTACAAACCACTAAGTTTAGAAATACTTGTTTGCTGTCCCTCCTTCCAGAACCACAGGATAGACATTTAGCTAGAAATGCCTTGACATTTAAGGTGGTTAACTGTAGCTTAAGTTCAATGAGTCAAAATAGAGAATATCTGAATATTCAATCATATAGATCAAAAATCACTGAAATCTGGAAGTGAACTGACGGTGAAAGTTAAGACTAAGACAAGAAGGCTTTCCTCTGCCCAAGGCACAGGAAACTTAAGTATCAAGGATGTTACATTTGCTTGGGATTTTTCATCTTCCTATGGCCGAGTCAAGGAATACATATCCTTTAAAAGACTGAAGATGTAGAACAAATTGGCCAGTTACAAGTGAGATTTCTTTGCAATTTTGCATTTATCTTAAAAGTTCATGTTAACTCTTTGTTCCACAAAATGTCTGTGTATTAATATAGATGTTTCACCACCCTAAATTCAGCAATAATTTAGTGCTTTAGAAAAACATTGTAATGCATCCTGCTTTCACATGCTCTGTCTTGCATCAAGCTCAAAAAGTCTCAAAAAAGTCCCATTGTAGCCGACCATGACCTAGGCCTTCTGACCCTTTTGACTATCACAAAGAGTGCTGGGGTAGTATAAGGCAAAGGTACTATGTCCAGTTTATATGACATCTCTCTCTTATTCACATTGAACTTGAACTTGTAAATTCCAGGAGTTTTCCACACCAGTTTGGCAAATGCTGAGACTATAGAACTGTGTCTTGTTCATGATAAAAATTCTTTTAGGGCAGTGCCCACATGGTTTCTACTCAGTGTTTTGGTTATTAGCAGAATGTTTACAATATAAGAAACTTGAAAACCCTTCTCAAGGCAACATCCTCCCTGAAGTTACTTCTTTGATGGCAGACCACTATAGGTCTCATGTTCACTCCTGAGAAAATCCTGTTCCCGTCAGTTCTTCCCTACTGAGGTAGTCTTCAGCCAGCTGAAAACTGGTATCTAGTGATGTGAAGGAACAAATTTACAAACTGGCAAAAAAAAGAAAAAAAGAAAAAAAGAAAAAAAAAAAAAGGCCTGATTCCCTCATAAATCAGCACGGTACTGAGGTTCTCACATGGTGTTGTATAAGTACGTTTTGTGACTGGTAATAGAATCTTGAGAATCTTTAGGTCTAAAAGACTGTTCCCTGATCTCCCTGAGATCTACTACTTATATGAGAAAAAATTTGCTGTTTTTCAACAGTTTGAGAAGAACAGAAAGTATAAGGATGCTAAATTCCATCTGACTATCTTACGCTCCAAATTCACTAACTGGCTTATTACTCTAAGATTAAGTAGGTCCTCCCTCCCAAATGGAAATACAAGTTGTACACAGTCAACTATAGTGCCATAAATTTGTCTTGCGCACTCAAGTAGTAAGATAATTTTAAATAAGAAAGTACATACTGAAATAATGATGTAAAAACATTAAGA
Organism: Rhabdomys pumilio; assembly: GCA_030674055.1. Lineage (NCBI taxonomy): Eukaryota > Metazoa > Chordata > Mammalia > Rodentia > Muridae > Rhabdomys > Rhabdomys pumilio. Next base: position 75,714,006 of record JANHMN010000007.1, on the reverse strand, counting down.
AAAATTAGCATAGATTTTTTTCAGCCACTAGGTATAGCAGTAACATTAATGTATAATAATTAAGAATACAAAATTATTTGGTACCTACATGTACTGTCTTTGTTCAACATGAAAGAGATCCTTGCTTTCCATGTTTTGCTCCAGCAGTGTTCTGTTCTGTAGCATTAGTGTCTGGATCTGATCCAGTAGATGTCGATTTTCTTCCTCTAAATTTCCTTTAAGTTGGCTGAGCAACTGTTTAGATACAAAATTTATTTTTGAAGACAGATTTCCATTTTACACAAATCATCTGAAACATCTAAAACATTATTTATACTTATATACAACATACAGTATTTAAGGAAGACTCACTTGATCACAACACTAAATGTTTATTTGTGATAATGACACTATGCTAAATAATTATTATTTTTATTATTATTATTATTATTATTTTGTTTTTTTGAGACAGGGTTTCTCTGTATGGCCTTGGCTGTCCTGGAACTCACTCTGTAGACCAGGCTGGCCTTGAACTCAGAAATCTGCCTGCCTCTGCCTCCCAAGTGCTGGGATTAAAGGCGTGTGCCACCACTGCCGGCTGCTAAATTATTGTTATAAACATGTATCTTAATTATAATAAATGTTGGGTCAAATATACACAGTTCCAAAATCAGTGCTTTCTATCTCAGATTTGTTCAAAAGCTATATTCAAATCTTAACATCTATTTAAATGACTAAGAAATAAATGCTTAACATGTTAGTTAAAGCTCAAATCTGTACAATGAAGATAGCTCCAATCCTGCCAATGTTGCTCCAAGGATTAAATAACTTAGGTAAAGAACCTGGTTGTAACACTGTAGTAAATACAGCCCATTCTTCTCCCAAGTAATGTTTGCAAGTAAGCTTAAAAGTGTGTGAATAGTTGGGCTGGCTTGATCAAAGAGAGTAAAATAATTTAATCAATGATTGGTACTGTGGTGATTTGAATAAAAATGCCCCAACAGGCCCACAGGGAGTGGCATTATCAGGAAGTCTGGCCTTGTTGAAGGAAGCAGAGGTAGGCCTTGAGGTCTCAGAAGCTCAACCAATATGTTGATGCCACTTTCTGCTGCCTGTATATCCAAATATAGAACTCTTAGTTACCTCTTCAGCACCATGCTGTCTGCATGGTGGCATGATTCCCATCATGTCAATAATGGGACTAATCCTCTGAATTGTAAGCCACCCCCAATTAAATGCTGTGGTCATAATGTTTCTTTACAGCAATAAAACTATAACAAGGACAGGTACTAACAGTTACTTTAAGCTTTTTGTAAAAGGTCAGCAGATATTGGAGATATACCAATTTGATTTGATATGCCAAAGTTTACAAAACTCAAAGGAATTATTGTAAAACATTATTTCTTTTAGGGTACATTTATGAGCCTCCACATCAGGATTCACAGATCTAGGATGAAGCCTAAAGATCTGTATTAGAAGCAACAATAACAAACAAGTAACCCAAGTCTCTTATAACTACTATGCCCCTGCCTTCTACAGTGGGATAGTTAATATTTAAAACGTCCTTAAAAGGTACTGGGAAGAATAGTACTTATGAATATACATAAACTTGTAGTTACAACTGTCAATATTGTATCATGTTTTGTCTATTTACAATTATAAAACTAAAATGTGGTCGACTTGTCAAAAAACTGAACGGATTCATTTTTTTTCCAATCTAAAGCTCTGCTTTGTTTTTGAGACAGGAACTCAGGTAGCCCCGGCCCCGGCATTGTGTGTATTTTCACTCAGTGGACTTGGACCTGCTAGAAGATGGGAAATTACAAACAACAAAGAAGAAAGAGAGCAGAAGACCACAGACCAAACTGTCCTACAAGTCCCTTCCAACTAAAGATTTAGAATGATGCAATGATAGAATCCCTTGGGCTTCATTTTCCATAGTGTATCAGCATCTTCTTGGGTAACCACACACACTCTTGAGCCAAAACAAAGTTACTACCCAATACCACTGAGGTTCCACTGCTATTTATCCGTATGGTGACAAAGGATACATAGTCAGAAAAGAGAAAAAAATTAAGACAATTCAGTCAACACGTAATATGTTTAGGTAACTAGTACACATGCCAAGAAACAGCATTAACCGTACTTCAGAAACACTGTTGCCCTGCCTCTAGTTCCCATCCTTCTCTACCAAGGTCACCTCTCAATCCTATCCTCTTACAACAGGCTAAAGTCTCTAGCCTCTCCAATCTTATTATATGATTTCACACCTAATTAAGTGCTAATATTTGATTCGAATTATGACAATTGGCCGGCATGTGCTCTAATCTGCTGAGCAGCCTTCCAGATCATCAGTGACATGTGTTATCTTGCCAAACTCACTTCAGCTCTCTCATTTCCTACAACTCCCAGTTCAGTTTCTTACCAGTCCTGAGAAATTGGTCTATTTGCCTAAACCAGTATTGAAACTGCAGGCTATCTTCTGAAGGTTCATTTTTGATGACTCACAGACACAGGGATTTTCTCTGTTTTTCCAAATCAAGTTAGTCTTCCCAGTAGAAATGCTACTTGTTTGCAGTGTATCCTGTGCTCTCTCAGAGCTACCAGTAAACAATCCCTCATAACCACTGCCTACCTACCCTTGTCTAAAAGGAAAAAGAAGTAAACATTTGAAAATTTTCAAATGCAGGAAATCAGAAAGAATAGTTATTTATTCTGAATATATATAAGCGACCATCTCCACGAGACAACTATCAACATTGTACATGTTTGCTAAATTAATATTACATGGCAGATTTATAGAAAAATGGGGGCTGGAGAGATGGCTCAACAGAGTCCAGGTTTGATTTCTAATACCCAACTTGTGGCTCACAACTATCAGGCAATTTGATGTCTTCTGGCCTCTGCAAGCACCACACATGTAAGGCAAAACTCCTATACACATAAAAATAATAAATAAAAGAAAAACTGCACTTAATTGTCTTCTTTCTCCACCCTCTTGCAATGACCGTTCTGCTCCAAATGAAGGAAAGAAGGAGAAAAGAATAGCAAAGCAGAGAAACCACAAGGTAAGGATGCCTCCTGTAGCCAACTAAACAAGAGTAAAATTTCCCTTTAATAAAAGTATCTTGATTTTCGGTATGTAATTTGAGTTCTAGAGTCCTAAAATATGGCTTTTTCTTTTTCTTCCTTTCTTTCTTTTTCTCTCCTTTCTCCTCTCCTCTCCTCCCTCCCTCCCCCCTCTCTCTTTCTCTCTCTCTCTCTCTCTCTCTCTCTCTCTCT
>JANHMN010000007.1:75698426-75710345 GCA_030674055.1 Rhabdomys pumilio | reverse complement strand
TAATCTGCTGAGCAGCCTTCCAGATCATCAGTGACATGTGTTATCTTGCCAAACTCACTTCAGCTCTCTCATTTCCTACAACTCCCAGTTCAGTTTCTTACCAGTCCTGAGAAATTGGTCTATTTGCCTAAACCAGTATTGAAACTGCAGGCTATCTTCTGAAGGTTCATTTTTGATGACTCACAGACACAGGGATTTTCTCTGTTTTTCCAAATCAAGTTAGTCTTCCCAGTAGAAATGCTACTTGTTTGCAGTGTATCCTGTGCTCTCTCAGAGCTACCAGTAAACAATCCCTCATAACCACTGCCTACCTACCCTTGTCTAAAAGGAAAAAGAAGTAAACATTTGAAAATTTTCAAATGCAGGAAATCAGAAAGAATAGTTATTTATTCTGAATATATATAAGCGACCATCTCCACGAAACAACTATCAACATTGTACATGTTTGCTAAATTAATATTACATGGCAGATTTATAGAAAAATGGGGGCTGGAGAGATGGCTCAACAGAGTCCAGGTTTGATTTCTAATACCCAACTTGTGGCTCACAACTATCAGGCAATTTGATGTCTTCTGGCCTCTGCAAGCACCACACATGTAAGGCAAAACTCCTATACACATAAAAATAATAAATAAAAGAAAAACTGCACTTAATTGTCTTCTTTCTCCACCCTCTTGCAATGACCGTTCTGCTCCAAATGAAGGAAAGAAGGAGAAAAGAATAGCAAAGCAGAGAAACCACAAGGTAAGGATGCCTCCTGTAGCCAACTAAACAAGAGTAAAATTTCCCTTTAATAAAAGTATCTTGATTTTCGGTATGTAATTTGAGTTCTAGAGTCCTAAAATATGGCTTTTTCTTTTTCTTCCTTTCTTTCTTTTTCTCTCCTTTCTCCTCTCCTCTCCTCCCTCCCTCCCCCCCCTCTCTCTCTCTCTCTCTCTCTCTCTCTCTCTCTCTCTCTCTCTCTCTCTCTCTCTCTCACAGTTTTACCCAACTGTTTTGCTTTTTCTTAAGGACTTCATTTACTATCATGTTCCTTACTCCTGTCTTTCTAGAAGAATCCTAACTATATAAATATGTTTAGACTTTTACAAATCATAGCTAGAATAAATGCCTTGAACCTTCTGAGCTCTGCTGGGTATTTAAATATATATGCTCACAAACTAATGTTCCACCCTACTCATTTATAGTTTCATGCTACGCATTCAAAAACAGTTCTCAATAAACAAGACACATCTGGACATACAAGTTTAAATGACTGATGACAAAGGATGAAATAAATCTGCTTTTTCTTAATTTTCAATTGTGTGTGACCAATTCTTTCACATACACCAGTAAGCCTACACCAAGGCTGCCACGTGATATGAATCATTACTTTTTAGGCATGACTAGACCTAAAGGAAGAAACACGATTAAGTCTGCTGGCACTCACCTCGCACTGGTTATTGAGCTTGGTAGATGTGATATCTAACTGCTGATACTGCTCCTTCAGCTTTGAAAATTCAGCTTCTAATCTTGTTTGCTCCAATTTAGAATTATTTAGAACACTTTTCAAATTTTTATGGTCCGTTTGTAAAATTTCAGTTTCTTTTAAAAGCTGACTGTATGTATGATTTAACCTACAATTAGAAATCATTAAGAAATATTTTAATAGTTTTCACAATGTGAAAATTCTATTAATATCACTCAGACATATTTAGAGAATATAAATTTTGCCAGTCTCTAACTGATCAATAATCAGTTTTTCTATTTAATTAAAAAATTATATTTAATTAAAAGGAAAAAGAAAAAACAACCAATTAAATTGTGATTTCATGGTGTGGTGGTTTGAATAGGCTTGTTCCAGAGTGGCACTATTAGGAGGTGTGGCCTTGTTGGAGTGGATGTGTCACTGTGGCAGTGGGCTTTGAGATCCTCTTCCTGGCTGCCGGGAAGACAGTCTGCTCCTGGCTTCCTTTTGATGAAGATATAGAGCTCTCAGCTCCTTCTCCAGCTGCCATGCTCCTGCCTTGATAATGGACTGAACCTCAAGCCAGCTCCAATTAAATGTTATACTTTATAAGAGTTGCCTTGGTTATGATGTCTCTTCACAGCAATGGAAACCCTAACTAAGACACATGGAATTTCACATTCTAAATTAAATATAAACAAGGATCAGATTAAGTGAATCAATCAGCCCAGCATTAAGCACTACACCGATGTGCTAGTAACACTCGAGCCGGATTATACGAGTGCAGCCTTTGCAGCTGTTGTAAATGATTGTTTATGTAGCCCCACTTACCACTCAGTAAAAAATCAAACTACAGCTGTTCTCTTCCTTCTCACAATTTACTTTCGAAACAAGGCTTACCTGATCTTCAAGGACAGAGACTAACATTTTTTTTTAAACCAGAGAGAAAATAGTACATCATAGGCCACATGCATTCCCTGTAGTGTACTACTCCCCCCACACCCCACTAAATTCAAAATACTGACTTCTTTTTAGTTTAGGAGCTGCCATGTCACAGATAGTTGGCTGGACCTGGCCCATTAAACTGGATGTAATCTGCCAAGTTTACCTTATATCGTTAAGATTAAGAGCCCAGAAAAGGAACACAGTAAACACAACAAACTCTTGTCTAGGTGGTCTTTGTTACAATACCTAACATAGTTCATTCAATTCATTCCTCAAAGAATTCAACTCAACTTACAAAACCACTAAGCAATCAAATCTTTTTTTTTTTTTTAATAAAAAACAGTGAAAAAAAGGAAAACCCTTCACATATTTGGCAAATGTACTACCAATAGGTAAAACTCCATGAACAAAGCATTATCACTCACACAGCTGCCTATATCAACACCTACGACAATTAACAAAAACTCTCATTGATTACTTCCCAAGGAATGGGTATCAGAGAGAGACAGTGAATGGAGACTACTCATTTATCACAAATGCTAAAATGAGTTAGTGAGATGGCTGTCAGTAAAGTGAGCCAATCAATGACCTGGTTTTGACTTGAGAGATCTTGCTTCAGTAAGTTAGGTGGAAGAGTATTAAAGTATGATTTTCAATATCAAGTTTGGACCTCCACATGCACTCTCACATATGTGTCTCACTCATGCAAACATGCAAACTTCATGAGCATACAACATGCTTATAACACAGAGACACACACACTCACGAAAATGAAAAAAAAAAGAAGTATAGGATAAGACATGTCAACCTCTTACTTCCATGCTCACACACATTCGCACACAAACACGTAAATGCCTATATCTCCACATACACACCGAAAGCAAAAACCTCCTAAAACACAAGTGTTAAAATAAGACCTCTATTTTTAAAAATATTGTCCTTTAAAACAAGAGTGCCAAAGTAATGCAGTGAATAGAAGAGGCCAGACAACACAGTCTAAGAAAGAAACTTTGGTATTATCTGTGATTAAACATGCAATTTAGAATGATTCAGTCTCCAGATAAAACCATATGTGCATGTGTGCGCATATGTGTAAACAGCTCTTGCTTTTCACTTTAGTAAGTTTTACTTACTGAAGCTTTTTCTTGTCATAGGAAACAGACATTAATAAATAAATGCTAAGCAAGAACAGACCAGAGACACAGAAAACACTTTACTTGAGATCATTCCAAGCTTGGGATATTATTTTGGTCAAATTCATTGTTACTGGATTGTTTTTCTTCATTTTGGACAAGTTGTACGTCTTGAGACTCCATAGAAATGTACAGTTTGATGCCTGGGAAGCCCAAATGAAGTCCATGAACTATTCCAGCTATTTTTAAAATGCCAGCAACAGTCAGCTACAAGATGAGACCTTTATAGTAAATATTTTCTCCAAAGTTTGGTATGTAATAAGATAACCCTTCCTTTCTGTCCTATAACTTGTCACAATGCGATCTCCAAGTGCTTGTGCTGTCCGTGCAGCATCCTCTTGATAAACCGCAGTCTATTCCGGCACCGTATTGTGCTAACTGAATTCAACATCTTCACAACATACTATCTAGTTATAATAACTCTAGAAAAATAAATTCAAAGCTGCAGAGTATCAAGATGAAGATGGCTCTGGTGAATTATGGCCTTTTAGAAAAGAAAAAGGCAAGATAATGAAAAAGTTGAGTTGTGTACATGTGCACCTGTACACACAAACATGCATACAAACATGTACACTGGGCTGAGATGGCGGCCTAGTCAGTGAAATGTCTACTCCTAAAGAACAAAACAGTGTAAAAACAATTCCCTGCCAAGTCTAAATTGTAGACGCTATTAAACACACACACACCCCTCTCTCCCTCTAGAGATAAGGCATAAAAAGTAAACCCAGCACCGCGGATCATTACCTGTCATTCTCACCGCAAAGCTTCTTGTACTCTGCAGCAACCATTTCGTGGTTTTTGCTTTCAAGCAGCATTTTTTCCTGTTCCATTTTGATCATTTTTTCTAAATCTTCCAATTGTCCTTTCTGTTTTAATAACTGATTGTAACTGGGAGGGGGAAGGAGTTAGGTATTTGATTTATAATAGTTCTAATAAAGAAAATGTTTTAGAAAAGAAGGAAATGAATAATTTCTTAACAAACATCATATGTAAATTTATATAAATTCCTTCCATAAATGATCTCTTAGATGGGTCTAATATATAAAATTTATTATTCTACCCAAAGAAAATTTGTTTTAAATTAACACAGTAAGATAAAAGTTACCGGTCTTCAAGGTCTTTATGTTCCACTTCAAGATTTTTGTGGGCGGACTTTAGAGTGCCATGTTTAGAGATCAGAGATTCATACTCTGAAGCTTGCCGTTCATGAAGAAGTTCCAGCTTTTCATGATCTTTTATCAGAGCATCATAAAGAGATTTCAAGTCTTCTCGTTCTTTCATTATAGACTCATTTTCATTTTCTAAGGAAGACTGCTGGATCAGAAGCTGTGCATTCTGGTTCATAAGTGAAGTCCTTTGTGAATTAAGGGTAGAATTTTCAACCTGTAAGAACGTGTCTATTATTAACAGGCTTCGGAAAAGGTTGCCAGAGATAGTGGTATACCTTTAATCCCAGAATTTAAAAAGAAGAGGCAGGCATGTATCTAGGAGTTCAAATTCCACAGTGAGCTGGTGAGAGTGAGAGCCAGAGAGAGTTCACATCTGTGGTGGCACAGTGTGGAAGCCAGAGGACAGTGCAGGGTTCACTTCCATGCTTGTACTGTATGTACAGACTGCAAGGACTCAATTCCAGTCACCAGGCTTAGCAGCAAGCACCCCTGACTGTCAACTGGCATCTTGCTAGCCCTATTTTATTATTATTTTTAAATAGGGTCTCTTACTAGCCTAGAACTTACCATTAGGCAAGGCTGGCTAGTAAGTGAGCTGCAGGGATTCACCTGTCTGCTTCTCAGTTGGACTCACAGGCATTTGCCACCATGACTGGCTTCTTCTGTAACCTGATTAAACTCAGGTCCTTCTGCTTGGTATTGACTGAACTAGTTATCTCTCCAATCCACCTGTTGTTCTTTTTAACAAGAAGTTATAATGTTAACTTGAATAAGCTCTAATTAAATCACTGCAGATATATTAATAATAGAATAGTTGGATTTTAGCTTCCCAAAGAATTAAGGTTACCTGATAACTACTTTTAGACCTGAAAAACTATTTTTGGAAGATCTCTCTGGAGTCTAAATTAGCATTTACTTTGCCACTTGGAAAAAAAAAAACTTTAAAAGGAGAAATCAGTTTCTTTTCTTCTACCTGGATTGTTTTGTGTGAACTGGACTGGCACTGCTAAGTTGAAGATGGATGCTTCGGATTGCATCAAATGATTTCAGCAAAATCTAAAGGCAAAATTTCTATGTTGTATGTAGCAGGATAATTTCCTGCTACTGCTACATTATATTCACAGTGGAGCTCCATGATCCGGCAGTAGATGAGGAGGTAGAGCTGGGAGAAGGAAAGAGGAAAGGGAGGGGAAAAAAAGAGGAAGGGGAGGGGAGGGGAGAAATGGAGGAAGAGGAGGAGAGGAAGGAGGCTAGCAACCACGGAGAACCACGGATAGGTCAAAAGCTGTCCTGGGTAGCAACTTCTACCAAAAGGTTAGATACTGGGTAACAACTCTAATTGTGTGGATATCTTGTTGATTAAGCATTTCTAAATATATAAATCCTTTAGATAATCATTAAGTTTAAGTGTCTTCATTCCACCGAGTACTTTGAGGATGGCAGATATTGTCTGGGGTTCAGCAGAGCTTTGTGGATGCTGTGTGGTCGATTGGCAGAGCCATCCCCTATGCTGGTGTCTGGTGGGTGCCAGGGCCTGCGCATCTAACTCGTCAGAGCCCCACTGACAGAGCCGAGGAGCAGCGAGATCATGGTGACTGCCCGGGAATATCACCGCTACAGTTGTATGCATTTCTTTCTCTCTCTCTCTCTCTCTTTTAAAAATTTAATTTATTTATGTATTTTTAATATTCCACTCACTGCCCCCTTCCTGGTCACCCTTTTTCATTATCCTTCCCCCAAATCTCCCTTTCCCTTCTCTGAGCGGGTGTCCTCCCCTTAGGTATCCTCCCACCCTGGCACTTCAAGTCTCTGCAAGATTAAGCACTTCCTCTCCCACTAAGGCCAGACAAGGCAGCCCAGCTAGAAGAATGTATCCCTCATACAGGCAATGGCTTTTGGGATAGGCCCCACTCCAGTTGTTCAAGACTCACATGAAGACCAAGCATATGCATTTCAATAATTGAACTTCTAAGAATGTTTTAAGAATGAAATAAGAAATATTGTGTTATGGTTATACTCTAAAACAAGGGGTCAACTTGTTGAAAGGATAAAAAGATTCAAAACTAAATACAAGTTCTTCACTTATACTGGAGTGAATTTAATAATTTACATAGGCTTTGACATTTAAAAATGTTCACATTAAGAGTGTGGCATAGAAGCAAATGAAAATATTTCAATCTATCTTCCATTATTCTGAGGAACTAAGGAACAGTGTTTACATGTCTAGCCTCCCTCACTATAACAGCATATAATTAAGTACACAGTGAAAGTGTTTGGTACAACCTGAAGTTTGGCATTCTGTGTCTGAAGAGTGGTGTTCTGCTCCTGTAACGACACTGTCTGCCTCTGCAGTGCAAGAATCTGAGCCTGCAAATTATTATTTTGTGTTTCAAGTTGCTTCAGTTGAGTTTTCAGTGCTTGCTTCTCTGCTTGCAGCGTAGCATTCTTAAAACAAGGAAAAAATACCACACTTATTAAAAATAAACATTAATATATTTTTTAAACAGATAATACTGTTTAATAAAATGATCTTAAACAATTTAAAAAAAGAAAGTCTTCCCCCTCAATCACAAGTTGTAAATATTTAATACATTATAAAAGACTGCAATACTGCTATAACCTTAAAATGCTATTGTGCCTGTGTTCTGTCTGCTTTATAATGTCCTGAAATAAATCACTTTCTCTGCTGAGGGTGCAGGTTAGTGGTAGAATGCTTTCCTAGGTTGTATCAATTAAAAAGGTGTACCTTTTCAATGTATACATAGGTGAATGGTGATTCTGGGTACAGGAGGAAAAATATGTACTTTCATAAACCATATGGAAGAGAAGAAAAATTACACAAAAAATTTTAGCCATCTATTAGAAAACATAGTCTAGCTGGGCAGTGGTGGCACACGCCTTTAATTCCAGCACTTGGGAGGCAGAGGCAGGCGGATTCTGAGTTCGAGGCCAGCCTGGTCTACAGAGTGAGTTCCAGGACAGCCAGGGCTACATAGAGAAACCCTGTCTCAAAAAACAAAAAACAAACAAACAAAAAAAAAAACAAAAAAACAAACAAAAAAAAACCCCACATAGTCTATAAGAGACCTAACAGATATTACATTTTTTTTTGTTGTTTGTTTTTTTGCTTTTGTTTTTCATGGTATAAAACTTAGACTCTATTTCAACTATAAATGGGTGAATTACTACATCAGTCATGGGCGTTAAAATGTGAAGCATGAATTTTACATATTTAAGATTAATTACTTATAACTTAAACTTCATAAAATCTAAATTTATACTAAAAGGCGTAACTAAATAACAGAAATAAAACTTCAATATACAAATTAACTCTAATTAGGGTGTCACACTTTCTATGTAGTATTGACTAAATAGAAAAATGATACAAATGAATCATAAATTTTGTTGTATTTTTAATAGAAGACAAAGATACCTTTATTTTTATATTATATAAACAATACCTCAATGTATAAAACAGAGATTATGATTTGACCCCATAAAAATCAAAGTTGAGGAAGCAAGCTGTAGTAACAGCCTAAAGCATCGGAAATTGGGAGACACAACAGGAGGAAGGACTGTGAGTTTCAAGTCAGTTTGAGCTACAAGTGGAGAACTTGTCTCAACAACCAAAATACCAACTAATAAACACACACAGAAGCTAAGATAGAAATTAATACTGTATTCTTTTTAAAAATCATCTGTTGAAAGCATGAAAAAACATAGAATACTGTCCTGTTCACACACACACACACACACACACACACACACACACACACACACACACACACACACACCTGTTTTGATACAGGGTATCATAGAGTCCAGACTTGGTCTTGAACTTATCATGTAGCTAAGCCATTCAGATACACTGTAATGGTTAAACTGAATGCCAAGTTGACAGGATCTAGGCTGTCTATGAGATAAAACATTGGTCATGTCCGTGAGGGAATTGTAGAATGGGTTAACTGATGTGTGTAGAATCATGACATGGACTGATGTAGACTGAATAAAGATGAGAAGGTGTGCTGGGCAACACCATTTCTGTGCTTTCTGACTTGCAGATGCAATACTGAGCAGTGCCTAAGGCTCCTTTGTCATGATTTCCCTGCCTTAATGGACTGTATCCTTGAACTATGAACTATCTTTCTTTCCCTTGTAAGCTGCTTCTGACAGGTGCCTTTGTAACTAATAAAGAATATTGTTATGAAGAACTGAAACTGCTGTGATAATCTGGCCATAAAGTCCTCAGGCCTTTGGAACTAGAATCCAAGAACATTATGGAAGAGTCTGGAACTTTGAAAAGTGCTAGGATGACATAAGCAAGGGCCAATCTGGTTAGATTTTGGAAGAACAAAGGCCCAGGGGAGGGGGGAGCTATGGAGAACCAGGAAGAGGCCATTTGCACTGTGTTGTGGTACACAACATGGTTATATTCCGCCCATGTACTGAGACACTGAACTTAAGTCATGGGCTAATTGCTTTGGCGTAGGAAATCTCACAAGATAGCAATCACACGGTGTCACAGTTATTGCTCACTGATTTTCTTCTGTCTACAGTGAGGAAGAAAAATAAGCAGAACAAAAAGATACAAAAAAGGGGCTGACAACAAGGAGAGGGTGTAAAGTTATAGTCAAGACCAGATCTGACACGACAGCTATAATTATTAAAGAGACTGGCACCATTAAAAAAGAAGCCTTGTACTCTTTAATGGGACATCAAAGGTGACCCAAGTACCAGACTCTACTCATCAGACTCCATTTTGTGAAAATTGGTAATGATCTCAAAGGAGAGAGCTTAAACTGTGAATACCACTGAAGGGGTTCCCTGGTAAAAAACAACTAAGGAAGGAAGTCTTTCCCCCAAGTCAGCCTGGAAGGTACACAAAGGCTAAGTACAATCCTATGGGTTACACCTTAAGCTGGCACAAGAACTTGATAGTATGTCCACACGGTACTGGTTTTTACAGACACGACGGGTGGGAGTGTTGATTAAGTTTGTGATTGACCTATAAGAAAGTAAGGAGCAAGGCATACTAAATCTAGATCTGTCTTTCTTTATGTGATAAACTAGACAAGAAAGTATAAAATTATCAAAGATAAATATAACCAACCGTTCTTTATTTTTGAAGAATTTTGTTCCTACGAAAATTTTTAATACTTACATTTCTTTCTACTTCAATTAACCTGTCTTTGACTTTCAGGAGCTCTCTAGTCGCTTCTTGACTTTCTCGGCCCCACTTGTCGTCTTCCCCAGAGACTGGAAGGGAACTCTGCACCATCCTTTCCTCATCTTGTCTCTGTTTGAGAGCTTCATAATTTTTTTTCACCTAAAATTGTTTAAAATATTTTAATGGAAAGAAAACAAACCACCTAGATTTCTCTATTTCTCAGTTTCTTTGGGTCTGTATTGGCCCAGTGAATATGACAGACACTGTATTTAAAATGGGATAAATGTGTGATTACCATTAATGTGATCAAAAGCTCTTTGAAATGCAAATTTGGGAGCTGGAGAGAAAGCTCAGTCTACTTTGCTGCTGTTTGTAATAAGAATGGACCTAAGCAGCCTTTTAAGGAATCTGAACAGATTCTTGGGTTACATGCACATAGAGGAACATTACACCAAATCCCATTCATAAGAACAATTAATGCCTACTAATAAAATATGATCAAGGATAAACAATAAAAGATAATACAGTAAACAACAACAACAAAGAAAATGGTTTTCAATAAAGATTAACCAGACACTGATGTACTACTTAATATTAACAACTAGTTTTAGAGCAACCTTGAACTTATTTAGAAATCCCTATATAAAGAGCAAATAAATATTTGGCACATGCTAACATTAGCTTTAAAACATTCCTAAAGTTGGGTATCTTTAGGAATTTTACTTTCTAAGAATAATGTATTACCTAGAATTAACTATGTTAATAAAATATGACTTATTCATTTAGCTCATGATTCGCATACATCATTAGTGTAATTTATATTGTAATAAGTAATTCAAGAATATATCTTCTACAGGAAGTTTTTAGGTCTGAGTTGATTTTTTTTTATTGTTTTGAGACAACGTCCCATGTACCCCCAGGCTACCCTTTAACTCCTTAGTCAAGAAAAACCTTTCTAAGGCCTGTTAAGTTCTAAGACTATTCAGTTACCACACTGGACCTCAAACTGACTTAAAGTGGGTTGCAATAACACCAGGAAAGACTAATACATAGATTTGAAACGTTACTAATATGAAAAACCTGATCATCTTCTAATATCAAAACTGCCAAATTTAACACCTCTCTGTATTCAGATTTTTTTAGACTTTTACGATTAAAAAAAAAAAAAATCTATGGATGAATATTTTGCCTCATGAAGGTATGTGTACCATATGTGTGCAGTGCATACGGAGGACAGAAGAGGGTACAGGATCCCTGGAACTGGAATTATGAGTAGCTTGCTGTTCTTTCAGAGGATCCAAGATCACTTACCATCACTCAGGATGAGTCACTAACAACCAAATGCCTGGAATTCCAGTTCCAGGGGTTTCAACACCCTCTTCTGGTCTCCTCAGGGACCAGTTAAGGCAACCCCCCTCTACTGACACCCATACACAAACATACAGTTAAATTTAAAAAGTAATTTAAAAAAATCAGACAATGTGATTAGGTTGGTTTCATTCCAGGGACGTGTGAATAGTCTGGCACACACAAGTCAAACAAATAAATCAAGTAATGCAACACCCAAACACACTGAGACACAACTGCATCCCCTCAAAAGATTCAGAAAAGTTTAACATGTTATGATAAAAGCCCTGAAGAAATTAGGATATAAACACATACCTCAACATAACATATGCTATGAGCAACAAACCAATAACCAACATTCTACTACCCAGGGAGAAACTGACCCTGTTCCTCTATAACGTATCTTCGCAATCCCATGACTCTCCTCTATAACGTATCTTTACAGTCCTATGACTCTCCTCTGTAACGTATCTTCACAGTCCCATGACTCTCCTCTGTAACGTATCTTCACAGTCCCATGACTCTCCTCTGTAACGTATCTTCACAGTCCTATGACTCTCCTCTGTAACGTATCTTCACAATCCCATGACTCTCCTCTGTAACGTATCTTCACAATCCCACGACTCTCCTCTGTAAGTATCTTCACAGTCC
>JANHMN010000007.1:75630791-75688210 GCA_030674055.1 Rhabdomys pumilio | reverse complement strand
TTCTAGTTCCAAAATTGTACTGAACTATAGAGAAGATGGCCCAAGTTACTGATGGGTTCAATAAATGTGGGCTACAAATATAAAAAAATGTTTGCCTTAAGTTTAAATATACTTACCTCACGTAATGTAACCAAGGTTTTAATGTCAATAGTCGCTCTTTTCACAAGCTCTTTATTTTCTTTTTCTAATTCTTTTAGACGAACACAGGACTCTTTATATATACTAATTTCTTTAAATAAAGTTTTGTTTTCTTTTTCCAAATTCCCGATTTTCACATTATTTTCTTCTAATGTAGTATCTTTTATTTCTGCTTGTTGTCGGAGTCGCTTATTTTCCTTCTCCAATTGTTTCTTGTCCTTTTCAAGTTGAGATGTCTCTTGCTCTAATGACTTGTTTTCTTTTTCTAGTTGTTCCAGTCTTTTGCTAGATATTTTCAGTTCCTCTAGATTTTTCTGTAATGTTTGATTTTCCATCTCTAAGTCTTGTAGCTCACTCTCTAACTGCTGGATTTTTTTATTGCTATTTTCTAGAGCTTTTTGCAGTCTTTGATTTTCCGTGTCTAGCCCCTGGTAGCTGACTTCCAAGCGCTCCGTCTTTTTGCAGGAGGCTCTCATGAGCTCCAAGCCCCTCTGCAGCTGCTCCTTCTCACTCTCCAGCTCCTTGTTCTCCAGCTGGAGCTGGGCCATTTTCATGCTGGTACACTTCAGAGACTCCACACTTCTTCGCAGCTCTAAGTTTTCTTCATCAAGTTGGGAATTCTCTTTTTCTAGAGATTCTAACTGAAAAGTAAGGTTTTTAAAGCTATCCAAGCTTTTTTTAAATTTTCTATTTTCTCTTTCTAGCTCTGAATTTTCCTGTTCTAATGTCTCAAGTTTTTCACATGTAATCTTTAAGTTAGTTATCTTTTTCTGCAACAATTCATTCTCCTTTCCAAGACGATTCAACGCATTCTCAAGTTCCTCTGCTCGCTCTCCTTTCTCCTTATAAAGCTCTAATTCCTTTTTCATTTGTCTTTTTTCAAATTCAATCTTGCTTAGTTTTCCACTTGTTTCTTTGATAGACTCATGGAGAATTTTATTTTCTTTTTCAATGTCTTTCACTCTTGCCTCAGCACTAATCTGGGAACGCTGCCGTAAGGAAGTCACTGTTTGATTCAGAAGTTCATTTTCCTGCTCCAATATTTTAATCTAATTTGACAAAATAAAAAACATTTAAAATTACAATGAATAAATATAGTCTTTAAACTTTCAAAAACTAAGAAGAAGAGAACATGGATGTTCTAGAACGTACGGCTTACTGCTTTAATGTGACAAGTATTTACTGAGAGACCACTTTGTATCTGTACTGTCATGTCACTAACGTTCATGTTTTAAGGATTTTACACTCTGAAGGAACGGCTAATAGAAAAGCAAAGCATTTACCATTAAAATGATCTTCAGATTGTTTAGAATTAACTTACTTCAAAAGTCCCTAAAGACGTTAAGGTATAAATTTTCATTAAATAATTTTTGTGTTTTTGTCTATACAAGGTGGATCGATGTTAAGTGTTTATGCATATGTGTCATGATTTCTAAGAATAATTTTAATTGGGCAACATATAAACAACAAAATGACCTAGTACATCTAAAAACAAATTTATCCAATTTATAGCATAACCTGATATGAGTTTCAAACTTTCAAGTGTTCATGATGTTTGCTGCCATCACACTGCTCCCCTGTTACTGAGGTAGCAGTGCCGTGCACTTTCTCCAACTGCTCTTTACATTTCTACAGACACCTACCTGAAAAGCGTAGGAACTGAAGAACATTTATAATGAATGATTATTAAGCAAACAGGCAATATAAAAAATTCTATGCTTCTCTTCAAATTTTCTAAGTATATGGTATAGAAAAATGTAAAATGATAGAGCAATTCCTCCCTACTGAGATGGAATATATTTCAAAATCCCCCATGGATACTAACACTGCAAACAGTTCTCTATTTATATGTACTGTTTTGTTTCCACACACAGTGATGATGATAATTTAGTATTAGGCACTGTAAGTGTATCATAAACCTTGGTGTATCTTTTTCTTTCCTATCTGGAAAACTTTATCAACTTTTCACCTTAAGGAAGCACTTAATAATTTCTGATATATACGAATTGCAACATAGGGCCATTATTAAGTAATATCAGGGTGACATGAATGAAAACGTTGTGGCACAGGGTAATTAGCAGTTATGGGCAGGCAGTGGAAACAGGAGGAACTTGTGCGGCCTGGAATAGACAAGGTTTTATGACACTACTCAGAATGACAGACAACTTAGAATTTACATATTGCTGACTTCTGGAAACAGCTGCATACATTAAATGACTTACCATTTTTTGGACTGCGATGGACTCTAAGTAACAGTAAAGCAAACCTATACACAATGGGGAGCTATTGTAGTTAGTGTGAAATCTGCACAGTTGTAGTGGATGTCTTTGTAGCTGCATACAAACATTCACCTTAGAATGACTGCTTAAGTGAGACACACCAACCTGCCTCTCTGAATTTTCTCTCAGTGTTTCAATTGTTTTTTCAAGCTGAGCTTTTTCTTTCATTAGATCCTTGCTTAAATTTTGACAATTCTGAAGACTTTGCTTTTCTTGAATAAGTTCATTTTCAAGAATTTCAACCTAGAGAAAATTAAATCACAAAACCAACATATTAAAAACTTAACAGACAAGATATTCCAAATCAAAAGATGACTAATTAAGGATAAAATCATTTTAATATCTAAATGATAGAAATTAAGAATCTTGTATAAATTTCAAGTAGCATTCTATAATGATTATATAAAGTTTGCATACATGACTCTTCTCTATGTTAAGACAGGTTTCTGTTTTGACATACAAAAGCAAACCTAGCAGAATAAGTACTTATGATACACAAATCTCATCAGAAAACTCCTGACTACAGTAATTTGTAATATACAATTTTATTACCCTAGACAATATTGGTAACAAAGAAGGAAGAAATTATAAAAGATCAGGTAGGCAAAAGAGAGACGTGGAGATGGAAGTTTAATCAAACAGCAAATAGGGGACTTGGTGAAAATTAAGAAGGAAGAGCAATACTGAAGACATAACCTGCAGCAAAACTTACATTCTCGGCATATGGTGACATATGCCTGTAATCCTGGTACTCAGGAGAGAAAGGCACAATTTGAGGCAAAAGATAGCACTGTCTGTCTCACCTCCTGAGGGCTTCATTTTAACTTTACATATTGATTTATTTATGCACTAGTGAGGATTAGGCCCATGGTGCTGTGGCACTGAGCACACTAAGCGAGCTCTTCAACCACCAAGGAACATCTCCTCGTCTGTGTTGTCAGAACAGAGAAACTAGTAGAGGTAACAAGCTTGGGGGAGGGGGAGCTGGGATCCCTGCTCCTTCTACTCCCTTTCTTCCCAGTTGTCATAAGGTGAACACCTTTGCTGCCCGACATGTTCCTCGATATAGTTTTTTTTAACCTACTGATAACTAAATAATTTGTTTTACTTATTACATATGGAAATATGTAATAATAGTTTGGCGCTACCGAACAATTTGATGGGCTTAAGAATCTGTTAAGAAACAGGCTTTTGAGCTTAACTGTGAGGTAATGCCTATGAGGGATTGTAGTGATATGGTTGTATATGTGCACACCCAAACATGTATAAACACTACACAACCACACAAAAATATCTAGTTTAAAAACGAGAGTCTATTTGGAAAATCTAAGGCACTGGTTCTCTAAGACAAAAAGATACATATTATATAGAAACATCTTAAGCATAAGAAGTAAATAAATATATATGTATACATCTTTAAAATTTTAATTTTGTGTGTATGTATGTATGTATGTATGTATGTATGTATGTATGTATATGTATAGGCAAAGTTATGACGTGGCATACATGTGGAGCTCAGATGATGTTTCGGAATTAATTTTTTCTTCCATCTTGGGTTGTGAGGATTAAACTCAGGTTGTCAGACTTTTATGGAATGTGGTTTTCTACACTATAAAAGTTCAAATAAATTTCATCATCTAATTCAGCTAATATCTGAGTAGTCATTAAGTGCTAAGCATTGTTGGTTTCTGGTTTGAAAACGCCAGTTCTGTATTTGAGAACTCTATGTCCACATTAAAGAAATTCTCCTTTATGTGATATTTGGAGCATCTGTATCTCCTAGTCACTGATTTTGAGACTTGGTTTCCTGCTCCGCACCCCAGTACTCTGACCCCACACTGTCCGTGTCATGCAGTGCTAGGGAGCCGAGGCAGAGTCTCATGCATGGGAGACTGCTCCACCAACTGGGCTACATCCTGAGTCCAAATATGCCCAATTTTTCGATATACCACTTACATGGAATTATGTCATATGAACCTCAAAAATAGGCAAAATAAACTACTTGGTTACACAACTGAATATTTCTATTCAATGAAAGTCTAATTAAAATTCACAGGATGGAGAAAGATGGTTTAGCAGGTAAGGGAGCTCACTATTCTCCCAAAGGCTCTGAGTTCAGTTCACAATACCCATTTCAAGCAGCTCAACAACCCCTTTAGCCCCAGCTTTAGAGGATTCCTGTTGCCCTCTTCTGACATTCCCAGTTAGCAGCATACACATGGCAGACATCCACACAAACACAAACATATAAATGCAAATAAATCTTAAAAAACCCAGTTTTTATAATGTTAATTTGTGCTCTCTATTATTTCCTACCAAGCGTGATGGCAAATGGCTATAAGCCAAGCACTCAGGAGATAGAGGTACGAAGACCAATCAAGATCAATCTGGGCTACACTGCATAGTGAATTCCCAGCCAGTTTAGATGACAATGTGAGATACTGTCTCAAAAAACTAAATGAAACAACAATGAAACCTATTTCCCACTAAAAGAAATAAAAACTTTTTGGAAAAATGGCTGTTTCCAAAACGTCTTGGAGTACGTAATGGTTTAAAAATAAGTTTCAGTGCTGGGTGTTCTGCTGTACACTTTCAATCTCAGTACTGGAGAGGCAGAGGTAGTCAATCTCTGTGAGGTTAAGATCAGCCTAGTCTACATAGTGGGTTTCAGGTCTGCCAGAGCTGCATATAAAACCTTACTTTAAAATAAAAACACCTACCAAAAGGAGGAGGAAAGAAAGAAAAGAAAGAAACTTTAGCACTAAGGCTATGATAAGGAATCTGAAAATAGTTTTTAAACAGTCTCTTACAAACCAACATAGTCCCTAGTTACAGTCTAAATATCTATCTTGATATCTATAGATAAGTATAGTCCTCAGACTTAATCATGGAAGCTTTTCTTTGCAACACACAGTGACTATGATACATTTGCAACACAACTCCTGCACCTACGACTCAAAAGGGAGCTTTCTGTAAGACTGTGTGTTCTAGAAATAAATGACAAACTACACCACTGCAGTCTCACCAAAATGGCTACCCAAACAACAGCTAAACAAGGATGATAACAAGGGTCACGCTAACATGGAGGGGTAAATGTTCACATGGCCTTAGCCCTAGACAAACAAAATCGACGAGAATATTTACATGGGACAAAGAATCTTCCCTGGAGAAGAGCACATAATTGGTCATCCAACACCAATGGTCAGATCTGAAAACACATACATATAAATAACATGATACAGATTTAGGTTATATTTGTGAATTTAGGAATACACATACATCCCTCAGTTAAAGAAAAAGGCCATGAATTTGAAAGCAAGTAAGGGGAGATGGATACATTGGAGGGTTTGGAGAAAGGGAAAGGGAAAAATGATATATTATAATCTCAAAAATATTTTTAAAGAAGGCTCACACTTAGATGGTAAATAAAATAAATGCAGAAAACAAAGATACCTCAAATGTTAAGATATACAAGCTCAAAAAACAAACAAACAAACAAACAAACAACCCAAAAAAACAAGCACAAAGAAACAACCGACTAAAACAAGTAACAGATTTGATTTATCTCGGAGGCTGTGTGAAGCCAGCTCACACTCTGCCATCAGGTGGAAAAAGTAAAAGGACATCAATGTTCTTCTATCAGTGGGCATTGACACCTTAACAAAAACAATAATTCTCAAAAGCAAATTTTCTTTGTAAAAAAATCCAATTAACAAACTACAAAGTAATATAATTAGAATACCAGGATTTGTTAAACTAACTTACAAACTTTCTGTAACATCACAAATGGCAGATGAGCAGACATGCTACCCAAATGAGATATACACACTCTACAAATATCCATGGTTAAAAAAATTAATTTTAAAGCACAGCAAGTCTGTAGATAAAAGACTTCAGCATTATACCAATGGATTGTGCACCTCTTAGTGAGATTTGAGACTAACTAGGGTAACACAGTAAGACTTGTTTTCAACAACAACAAAAGTTAATCTGGGCAAGTGAAAGGCCTGGAGACCTGGCTAAATGATTAAGCTGCTTTTGCAGAAGGCAAGAGTTGAGGTCCTAGGAGTCACAGAGGGGCTCACAACTGTCTGTAAGTCCAGTTCCAGGGAATCTGATGCCCTCTTCTGGCCTCTGCAGATACTGCATACAAGGACTACATACATACACATACAGGCAAAACACCTACATACATAAAATAAAAATAATAAAAAGCTTTAAAAAGCTAATTTTTGGTATAACATAATTTTTATTGTGTTCTAAAAATTCCTTACCTTTTGGAGATTTATATTCTAATATTTTGTTATTAAAATGAGAGACTGATCCCAAGGTCATAAGGAGGACACGTAATAATGAAGTAATATCAGTAACAATTTTGTTTTTCTTAATTTCTTTTTTTTGAGGTACTGAGGACTGACCCAAGAAACACTCCACATACCAAGCAAGTGCTCTACCATGGAGTGATATCCCTACCATTGAGTGGTATCCCTACCACGGAGTGATATCCCTACCATTGAGTGGTATCCCTACCACAGAGTGATATCCCTACCATTGAGTGGTATCCCTACCACAGAGTGATATCCCTACCATTGAGTGGTATCCCTACCACAGAGTGATATCCCTAGCCCAGAATTAAGTTCACTATTACTGAACCTGAACGATAATCAGAGGGTTTGGTTCATTTATTCCACTTAATATTTAAAAATGATATGAAACAATATTAATACATTACAAATGAAAAATACAAGTCATTGATATAAATTAATATTACAATAAAGATTAAACTTTAGTTTACCTTCTCATTCAGTCTCTGGTTCTCCTTTTCAACTTTTAGGGTTTTGGAAGTGCTGCCTTCTGCAGAGTCCATAGTACTCCGAAGCTCCTCTACGGTTTTCGTCAGACTCTGATTTTCCATTTCCAGCTTTAATAACTTACTTGATGTTAATTCATTTACCTCATGGCCCAATGATTTCTGTGGTGCTGTAATATTGAAAAATGTCACTAGTAAAACTATTACAAATATCGATTTCTAAGGTACTCTGACACTTGATCTTTAACTTCATAAAATTTTAAGTTATCTAAGATAGACACAATTAAAAAACTAATGAAACAAAGTTAAGTCTTGAGCTTCTAACATACATGACTTAAACTTAAGAGACTATAGAGTTCTAGTTCCATGGGAAATTACTTGGTAATCGTCATGCTGATGATGTTGGGTTATTTGATAAATTACAAGGGCTGCCTTGCAGTCTTACAAGATCCCTCTAACTCAAGAAATAAAAGGCATATCTTAAAATTTTGAGGTGACTTCAAACATTGTAAGGTAGCTGGAGAAGAACCCTTATAAATTGTCTGAAGATCATACACACTGTTCATATTCTTCTGAAAAAAGAAGTCAATGCTCAACTTAGGAGCAAAGATCAATATCTGGTCTATTTTGTCATGAGAAAGCACATTTAACATAACACTCTTTTTCTTTCCCAGCATTTTTATTGATTCTATGGAAATTTCACATCATACACACCTATCACACTTACTTCCCAGTCCTGTCCTGTCCTGTCCTGTCCTCCCTTGTCTAGGCTGTTACTATTTTGTGGGGTAGGGTAGGGGTAGGGTTGGGGTGGAGGTAGGGCTGTCACTGCAGTCTTCTACGTCCCTATTTCTCAACTGTGCATCTGTATTTGTATCATTGCAAAAGTACATGTCCCTACCACATTTAAATATTGGTCAAAACTGGGTACAGTAATTATCTTATTATCTAAATAAAAACCTTATTCTAGACATCACATTGGTACCTTTTAATTGAAAGTTTACTATATAATGACAGAATTTTAAAATCCTACTAGACTGTCACATATTTTATTGTTGATATTTCAGGCTACAATCCTTTTACTTCCTCAAAAATATCACTTATTCTTGGTGTGGTGGCATACATTTCTAATTGCAGCCCATGAGAAGTAGAGGCAATAGGATCAAGAATCTCAAGGATATCCTCACCTAACTTGTCGAGTCTGACTCCAGCCTGTGCTTTATGAGACCGTAACTTAAAGAAACAAACAATATGACTTAAATTTAACTGTAAATTTACAGATATATTGTTCAGAATGATACCTAGTGAAGGGTTAAAAAATACATCTGGAAATACGACATCACCTTTTTTGCATTTTGGATAAAAAATTTTTTAAGTGGATAATCTGAATATACCTAAAATATTAAAAAAAATCTATTTGTATCATCATTTTGCAAATCTGGCTTTGTCTCATAAATGAAAACATAGCATGGTAACAATGTAACATGTCATTCCTTTCCATCAGCTTGCACTGTTAGGCAAGCACTCTTCCGAGGGCTGCAACCTTAGTCCTAAGTAGCAGCACTGAGTGGAGCAACTCAGGCAGTTCAACCTGGATTACATATTTTCACAAGAACAAAACAAGCTCATTTGCTGCATTAAAAACTTTCGATGTCATTATATACAGTTTATTCAATATAAAATATGATATGACCTAGGAAATAACAAATATAATTTTTCAAAACTGTCATTGAAGAATGACAAAAATTTGAGAATAAATGGAATTTGTGTTAGTTGTAAATGTACTTTTTCATATAAGTTATTTTGGTTTTCATGTTAGTACTAGTATATTTTTAACAGAAAAAAAATTTATATTTAAAGCACACAGCATGATGTGCTCTGGTAGTTTTATAGTTTCATGTCTTCCTTTTCTTTCATCTTTCATCTATTTGCACCGGTGCAAAATCTATGTCATTCTTTTACAACCAAACAGCATTTTCCTAGCACTATTTATTAAAAGGGTTATCATTTTCTACACCACTTCTCTGTCATGTTTGTCAAGTATCAGTTGAGCATAAATGCATAGCTTTATTTCTGGGCTTGCTATTCTGTTTCATTTCTTTATGTGCCTACTATTTTGTTTTTGTTGTTGCTAATATGCCATTTTGTTTGTATTAATGTGTATTTTTAAGAGCATTTATTTTTATTGTATGTGTATAGGCATTTCATCTGCATCTATGTATGTGAACCACTTGCAGTCCTAAGTGTCTGTGAAGGCCTGAAGAGTACATTAGATCCCTTGGAACTGGAGTTACAAGACGGTTTTGAACTGCCATGTAGTAGTGGGAATCAAACAAAGATTCTCTGGACCAGCCAGTGTTTTCAATCACTGAACCTTCTCTCCAGCCCTAACTCACATTTAAAAATTTGTGTGCTGTTTTTCTTCTTTACCATGTGGATTTTGGGGACTGAACTCAGGTTATTAGTATTGATTGGTTGCAGTTATAATTACCTACTGAGTCGTCCCGACAATCTGTTGATTATTTCTCCTTCTCTTCCTCTCTCCTCAGGGACTACCTTCCTCCTCTCTCCTCTTCCTCTCTTTTTTTTTTTTTTTGGGTGTGTGTGTGTGTGGGGGGGGGTTGTTTTGAGACAGGGTTTCTCTGTACAGCTCTGGCTGTCCTGGAACTCACTCTGTAAACCAGACTGGCCCTAAACTCAGAAATCCACCTGCCTCTGCCTCACAAGTGCTGGGATTAAAGTCGTGTGCCACCACTGCCCGGCTGGCTTTTTTCTTCTTTTTAAAGATAGGGTTAATTTGTGTAGCTCTGGCTGTCCTGGAACTCACTATGTAGATCAGGCTGGCCCGAACTCAGAGATCCACCTCCCTCTGCTTCCTGAGGGCTACGATTAAAGGTGTGTACTACCACCAATTCTTCTTAATAGCTATTACAAGTGCAATTTTTTTTCTTGATGTTTTTTCAATAATCTACTGTTAATGTATGAAAATACTATTTTGACTTTATATACTTCATCTTTATTGAAGTAATTTTTTTGTTGTTTTTAAACTTACAGTTTTATGGCACATTTTCATTCAAACGACCATATTCTCTGTCCTCCACATACAGGTAAGCACACATATACAGACTTTATTAGTAGCAGAAAACTGAAGTCTGAGCTGCTTTCTTTGTAACTCAATTTACAGAAGTACAATTAAAAGCTACACAAATACCTTAAGTAATAAACTTCCATGAGTTCACTACTTATAAAGTCAGCACATAGGACACTAGGATTTTATTATTAGGTTCTCAAGTATAAAACTGGAAAAACTTTAATAGATAATATACAGGATGAAACTTCTATTTGTATAACTGATTATTTATAAGCACTAAACGAGAAATTCTTTCAGAGCTTATATCTATGTACTCTGTTTACCTGTTACCTGGTAACTTTGTACTCACCATCCAGTATAGTGTCTTACATTTGGCAAGTGTTTAAAAAATATTTGCTTAAAGGCTGGGCGGTGGTGGCGCACGCCTTTAATCTCAGCACTTGGGAGGCAGAGGCAGGTGGATTTCTGAGTTTGAGGCTAGCCTGGTCTACAGAGAGAGTTCCAGGACAGCCAGGACTACACAGAGAAACCCTGCCTCGAAAAAACCAATATATATATATATATATTTGCTTAAAAAACCCCAGGTAAAAGAATCTAATGCTGCGCCATGTAGAAATTGTAGAACTAACAGCATACCCAAGCTTACAATGCAAACAAGTGTAATGAATTTAATTTTTAAGAAAGGGTTTGGAAAAAAAATAAAGAAGCACAATACAAATTTGTTTTTTTAGGAAAGGGTCTGACTGTGTAGACCATGCTGGCCTCAAACTCAGAATCTGCCTGCCTCTATCTACCTAGTGAGTCCTGGGATTTGTAATTTCTTCCTAGCCCAGGAAGAAGTTACAAATTTATCTAGTAGTCTTTCATTATCCCCAGCAATGAATCAACTGGTATGGATAATTTATTTATATTTGTTAAGAAAACAGCCATAGCCATGAAAACCCTTGACTCTTATTACTCTGAGTACATATTTACCTTTAGGATCTTCTTACTAGGTTTCTGACATCCTAGTTTGATTTGTCTGCATTCCAAGAACATATTGACTAAATAAGACACCTGTTTTACTTAATGGAAGACTATAGTTCTCAGGAGAAACCAGGAAATTAGTATTCCATCTCCTGTGATAGTAACTTGAAATAGTGCCTAACCAACCATCCAAACCTGTTAATGAATTTGCAAAACTGAAGTTTTGGTTTAGACTAATGTATAGCTTTCTAAAAAGCTATACATTGTCATATGCATAATTTATGTAACATGCTAAATGAAGCTATAAGACAATTATTTGATATAATTCTAAACAGAAAGGGCTGGGATTCAGGTTTTTAAAAAGCCCTCCCTGAACAAGTAAAATTGAGTTTTAAGTTATAAAAAAGTAAAAACAAGATATTACTCTGTGAGATAATAACTTTGGAGACACCTGCTTGTCTTGTGGGATCTCAGCTAGGAAAAATAAAAAAACAAATAATCTTCATTTATTTATTAATCTACTTAAAGGAAACAAAAACTGAGACTACCTTCAGCAAGTTCACTAGTTCTGGATATCTGTTCCAGCTCCCAGCCAAGGTGTAACGACTCATCCATACTTTGTTTCTGTGCCATTTCCAGAGTCATATTTTCTTCCATTAATTCTTCAATCTTCTTTCTATCCATATCTCGTTCCTTGTCAATTATACAAAATAGAAAAAGAAAGCTAAGAAAGTGTAATTTCCATCCATATTCATTTTTACTTATTTTAAATGAAATGTTTTTAGTTCCTTAAAATTTTCTCATTGAAGGCAATGCTTAGTTACTGTAATCACCACTGATCAATATTGATCAGGTACCTGACAGCCTTTTAAAATGATCTTTTTAAAAATTTAGTTCTTTGAGAACTAAATTTTATAACACGTCGGGCTGTTTTCACTCCTCTTTTACCTTCTCCTAAATTCCCTCCTTCTTACCCACCGGCCTAAGGCTGTGCCCTCTTTTTCTTTTTTTTTCTTCTAACTTTTCAAGTTCAATCTGTATACATATTCTTGGATATAAATAATCCTTAGGGACAAAATGAAAATGTTCCTTCATAATAACAATTTTATTCATTTAACAAAATAGTTATGGCCACTGATAAATTTTAGAATGTTGTAATATTTTTCCACTTTAAAAAACATGCTTGTAAAATAAATTTACTGTTTTATAAAGGCAAAAATTAGTGCGTAATATCAATCTATAATTGAAACAGAAAATGCCACTGTATATTTATGTAATGGTGGAAATACCCTGAAATTAGTGAGCGATCTAAGTCTATGTTAAAGCCTTACTAGAGACTCTAGTCCTCCTTGTCATTATAGGGAATTTAGTTGAATCATGGAATCTGAATCACAGAATTCTTCCTTAGAAAACAGGAAAACTGATGACTTCCATAAATCTTACCATTTCCATATCATGCAGCTTAGCCTTCAGTTGTAAATTCTCCTTTTCTAACTCATGTAACTTGTCAGAACGAGCCCGAGTTCCTTCTAGTTGATCTTCCAGCATAGTTTTTGTTTCTAATAAAACTTGATTATCTTCTTTTAATTCCTATAAGTATTTAAAATAGGCTTTTAAAAATTAATTAGAAATGTGCTAATATCTGTTTTTTGAAGCTTAGAAGGTAAAACCACATCATGACAAATAAACACATTACACTATTCTTACCACAATTTTCATGGAAGAGGAAAGCTAGTTAGCATTATACACTTGATTTTTTTTTTTTTTTTTTTAGCTTCGCCTACTTTCTACTCCCTGCCCAAGACTTAAACATATTATACATTCAAAATATGTAAGCCTTACATGAGTACTATCACTGTAACTTCACAGGCAATTGATAGAATACACTTAAGTGGGCCACAGCGCTCAGAGATACAAGACTTCATAAAATTAACACTTACTTGGACTGAAAAAGACTTAAAATTTCTATAGAGGAATAACTTAAAAGTTGACTTGTTCTAGGTTTTTACAATACAAAACTAAGACTCAACTCACATAAATGATAAAACAAGACTCTTGACAATTTAATTTATAATTATTTTGAAACAGAGTCTTCTTAAATAGTCAATAAGCCCAGGCTGTCTACAAACTTGTGATGCTTCTTGTGTCTACCTCTCAGTGTGCTGGGATTTTATAAGCCTACAGGATCTGCTGCAATCACTCAGAGTCTTTTTTTAACCTCTTTCTTTCCCTCCCTCCCTCCTTTCGTTCCTTAAGTCAGGGTCTCATTATGTAGCCTGGCTGGCTTAGAATTCACTATGTAGACCAGGATGGCCCTAAACTCACAGATTCACCTGCTTCTGCTTCTAGAGTGCCAGGTTTAAAGGCATGCACCGCTGTGCCTTTTCAAGTCTTTCTTGTGTGGGAGCTAAAATCCAGAGCATTGTGCATGTGTGGCAAGATATCCAACCCTGAGCTTAATCCTTAGTCCTCATGATAAATGTCAAAGAAACCATTTGAGGAAATCCTTTTATATAATTTTGAAGTATGTATTCATCACATATACTGTCATGCTTTAAGACCATTATATCCATGACAGATGTTATATGGATGTTATACATGGTTATATACATGGTTTGTACACACGTGTATTTTATCTCAGAATCTTCAAGTTTCAGTAGAATAATAAATGAATTATTAGTAAAAGGAATAAATGAATAAATATTCTATTTTCTCATGTTGAAATTACACTTATTTACTTATTAATGTATGTGTACAGGCACATTCATTCTATAGCACCCAAATGGAGCTCAGAGGACAATTTGCAGTGGTTGGTTCTAGCTTTCCATCATGTAGATCCTTGAACTTAAACTCTCGTCATGAGCCTTAGCTGCAAGTGTCTTTAACCCGCTGAGCTGTATGACCTACCCTTTCTGGTTTTTATTTCTTGATTCCACATACACTCTTTTTCATCTTCATACAGAAACTTAACAAAATCTCATGTTTTCTGAAAATAAGGAAGTTAACAGAAACGAGGAATGGATGCAAGGGATATCAAACTCAGACAAAAAAGTGTATTTTCCTAATTCATTTGTATATACAAAGCCTTCATTGATCTCAATATCCTAATACCAAAAAAACAATAATCAGAAAAATATCTTCCATTATTTCTGGGAACAAGCTTAAAACTAATAGAGATAAGTATTTTATTTTGAGCGTTAGAGGTGATCTTCAAGTCTTCCAAGGCTATAATGCTAAATTGTAGGGGTGGGGTGGGTGGAGGGGTAAGAGTGCTCTAAAGGATTCATTAAGCTTTATAATGTGTGAAGATGCTTAAATAAACTCAAAGAACTTTATGTTACTTCTAAATTAAATTCCTCTTCTTTATAAAATGCATTTTGAAAATCTTAACACTTTAAAATAAGTATGAATAATTATGCAACATACCTCAACTCTTGCCTTATAAAATTCAATATCGTGTAGTCTCTCTTTATATCTACTGAGTTCACTTTCAAGCTTATCAACTCTGACTGCTTTCTCTCGGAGGGCATCCAATTCATCTCGGTACATTCGAGCAGATCGAGCATCCGAAAGCAAATTCATGTTCTAAATATAAATATAATATAAATAATATCTTGAATATAAACCTTCCTTTTTAAGCCATTTTTGTCCAAATAACTTCATTAATTTAATAAAATGTAATAAAGTATATATTTTAAAAGAAAATTGTATTGTAAAGAACAATTCTTTCTTGAAAAATGAAGACAGGATAAGTCTTTTCCTTGAACCAAGTACAAAAGGGTTTTAAAAACATGTTTATATAAAAAGTTTTCCATTAGAAATTGTTAAAATTTACTGAAAATTAAGTTAACTTCTACTTTAGACAACATTCACAATTAAATTTAAGTTTAAAAGTTAACTTTAGGGATGGCTAAGAACTGTTAAGAGCACTGCCTGCTCTTCCAGAGAACCTGGTTCAATTCCTACCACCAACACAGTGGGTAAAACCATCTGTAACCCCAGTTCCAGGGGATCCGTCACTTTCTTCTGGCCTCTGGGAGCAGTGAAACATAGGCATATATGCAGGCAAAATATCCAGATACACAAAATTAATATATATTTTTAAAGGTTTAGATTTAAAATATAAGATAGTAAGTATACAGAAGAGCAATAAATTACTATTTTTAGAGAAATGATTTTTATCCAAACATGTGACCTACTACACACACATACACTCTCTCACACACACACACACATACCCCTCTCTGTTATCAAGAAGTAGAATAAGAGCCAGAGCACATAAAAAATAAAAATGATCACTTCTCGATTCATTCATCTAGGGTAGTCTCAGCTTATGATCTTGCATATAGTTAACTCAAGAAGTTAGACTCCAGACAACCAAATAATCCTATTAAAAAACAGAAAACAGAGCTAAACAAAAAATTTTCAACTGAGAAAACTCAAATGGCTAAGAAACACCTAAAGAAATGTTCAGCATCCTTAGTCATCAGGGAAATGCAAATCAAAACAAAACCAAGATTCCATCTCACACCAGTCAGAATGGTTAAGATCAAAAACCCAGGTGACAGCAGATAGTGGCGAGGATGTGGAGAAAGGATATGGAGAAAGGAACACTCCTCCATTGTTGGTGGGATTGTAAGCTGGTACAACCACTCTGGAAATCAGTCTGCCTGTTCCTCAGAAAACTGGACCTGAGGACCAAGTTATATCACTACTGGGCATATACCCAGAAGATGCTCTAACATGTAAGAAGGACATATGCTCCACTATGTTCACAGCAGCCTTATTTATAATAGCCAGAAGCTGGAAAGAACCCAGGTGTCCCTCAACAGAGCAATGGATACAGAAAATGTGGTTTACTTACACAGTGGAGTACTACTCAGCTATTAAAAACAATGACTTCATGAAATTAACAGGCAAATGTATGGAACGTGAAAATATCATCCTGAGTGAGGTAACCCAGTCACAAAAGAACACACATGGTATGCACTTACTGATAAGTGGATATTAGCCCAAAAGTTCGAAATGCCCAAGATACAATTCACAGACAATATAAAGCTCAAGAAGAAGGAAGACCAAAGTGAGGTTGCTTCAGTGTTTCTTAGAAGGGGGAACAAAATACTCACAGGAGGAAATATGGAGACAAAGTGTGGAGCAGAGACTGAAGTAAAGGTCATCCAGAGACTGCCCCACCTGGGGATCCATCCCATATATAGTCACCAAACCAGGATACTATTGTGGATGCTGGGAAGTGCTTGCTGACAGGAGCCTGATATGGCTGTCTCCTGAGAGGCTCTGCCAGAGCCTGACAAACAGAGGAGGATGCTCACAGCCAACCATTGGACTGAGTGCAGGGTCCCTGATGAAGGTGTTGGAGAAGGGACAAGGGACTGAAGGAGCTGAGGGGGTTCGAAGCCCAGTGGGAGTGGGGGAGCAACAGTGTCAACCGGACAACCCCAGGAGTTCCTGGGGACTTGGATCACCAACCAAAGAGTACACATGGATGGACCCAAGGCTCAGGCCGCTTATGTGGCAGAGGATGGCCTTGTTGGATATAAGTGGAACGAGTGGCCCTTGGGCCTTGAGGGGGTTCGATGCCCCAGTGTAGGGGAATGCCAGGGCGGGAAGGCAGGAGTGGATGGTGGAGAGGCAGGGGGAGTGGGGATGGGATAGAACATTCCAGAGGGGAAGACCTGGAAAGGGGATAATATTTGAAATGTAAATAAAGAAAATATCCAATAAAAGAAAAAACAACTTAGATACATATACAGGTAAATGTAATAGGATGGAAAAACGTAACATGTAAACACAGTCATAAAAAGTCAGAAGTTGTATGATTCTTTTTTTTTTTTTTGGTAAGTTTCTTTTTTTTATTGGATATTTTATTTACATTTCAGATTCTTAACATATATGCTGGCACATTGAATAAAACTAAGAAAAATCTGGAAATGAAAAATTTAGGAATGCAACAGGATCCTCACAGGCAAGCCTCATCAACAGACAGAATCTAAGAGATGGAGATGAGACTCCCAGTGAAGACACGGATATGAAAATGCTACGACTGAAACTGCCAAATAATGGGGGAAGGGCAGAGTCCCAACTGGCTATCTTTTGCCGTCAAATGAAGCTTCTGGTACTGGGTTTAGGTTACATCTAATTGTGCTGTTGGGCAAGAGGGGTCTCATGGGAATCCCCAAATAACTCAGATCAGTGCCTAGACTATCAGTTGCTCTCCACAAACTGATGGCAAGGCCCAACTGCTGAAGACAACACTTACACAACTCACCGAATGTGAAGAAGTCAAGCTGCTGTATATAAAGAACTTTCACCCCTAATTTCTGTCATCTTTGGTATAGAAAGATACTCTGAAAGCTACCAAACAAACAACAACAACAAAACCCCACAAAATATCAAAAATGGCAGGCTAAGTTAGTTAGGGGAAAGACGTAACTGTTCAGCCTTATTCCAATCCTTGGTGTTTATGACCTAGATACCCAAGTAAAGAACAACAAAACAGTGATTAAAAGAAGTTTAATCACTTCTTAAAAAACAACAACAACAACAACAACAACACCCAAGCACGGCAGTGATGCACGCCTTTAATCCCAGCACTTGGGAGGCAGAGGCAAGTTTCTGAGTTTAGGGCCAGCCTGGACTACAGAGTGAGTTCCAGGCAGTCAGGGCTATACAGAGAAACCCTGTCTCGAAAAACAAAACAAAACAAAACAACCCCCAAAATGCTGTTACTAGCTTTTAAGATTTAACAATGCTAATTATATAAAATAATGGATTTTACTATAATATTTTAGTTTTTTTTATTTGTTTGTATTTTTGTGACAGGATTTCTCTGTGTAGTCCCTGGCCATTCTGGAACTCACTGTAGACCAATCTGGTCTGGAAATCACAGAGTTCCATCTACCTCTGCCTCCCAAATGCTACGATAAAAAAAGCTTGTACCCCTCTTGCCAAGTACACTGTGACATTTTTAATACATGTTTATAATTTGACCATATTTACCAGTCTCTTTTACTCTTTTTGTTTGTTTGTTTTTCGAGACAGGGTTTCTCTGTGTAGCCCTGACTGTCCTGGAACTCATTCTGTAGACCAGGCTGGCCTCGAACTCAGAAATCCGCCTGCCTCTGCCTCCCAAGTGCTGGGATTAAAGGCGTGTGCCACCACCATCCAGCTCAGTCTCTTTCACTCTTATACCGACTACTCTATTCCCTTCTTCTCTATCACTCAAAAAAAAAATTCTTAATATCACTTGATTCAGGATGATGTAAAAAAGGAGACTAATACATGAAAACATTTTTACATATACAACCTAATATCATCACTATGGGAGAGCTGAAACCCGTGAACAGATCAATTCATAGTTTACAGAAGTGCTTAGGTAATTAAGTGATAGAAGACAAATACATAAAAAAGGAGGACTTGGAACTACCCCAGTACAAAAAGACCACTTTGAATCTTCGAAAAGTTTAGAAAGTAAGGACAAAAGTCTAAAGACCTTGATTTCTAGCTTTGTCTCTGCATTTTGATAAAAGTACTAAAAAGTTACCTGACTTTATACAAATATATGAGGTAACTGGGCTTAAAACAATGACATCACGGTTATAAATTACAAGGAGGAAACTCAATTTCCAACTACTTCATGCTCCAGTATAAACAATTAAGGTACAAACCTCTTGTTGCAGTCTCTTCAATTCCACTTCTATTTGCTCAAGTTCTTGTTTACAGTCCAGTAACTGCTCAGTCTTCTCTTCCCTTAAAAGTCAAAGATATTTATTAAAGAATAAATGTACGACTTACAGAATCCCTGATCATCACAACTTGAATACCCACAGGGGACCGTCTCTTAACCGAGTGCTGCAGATGGGTTAGCAGCTAAGAGCAGTTGCTGTGCTTGCAGAGGGCAAGGGCTGAGTACCCAGCACCCACATGGTAGCTCACAGATGTCTGTAGCTCCATTTCCAAGGAATCCAGTGCTGCCTTCCTTCTAGCCTCTGCAGGCTAGTACACTTTAACAACATACATACTTGTGGAGAAGTACTCATACACATAAAATAAAAATAGTAAATCTTTGCTGGACACCTCCATTTAATCCCAGCACTAAGGAGGCAGAGGCAAGTAAATCTCTTGAGTTTAAGCTCATCTTGGTTTACGCAGCTTTTACAGTAATATATTGTTACAAAACAAAAACCAAAGTGAAAAGAGTTATTATCCATAACTATAGCACAGGGAAGGAATAAAGCAAGAAAAAGATACCATGAATATGTGACTAGATGTTATCAAAATTCCACCAATACTGTTAAAAGACTTATGCAATAACTATCATCCTATATTTTATTATATGCTTTCTTTTTTAATTTTTATTCTTTAATCTTTTTTTACAGTCCAGTCATCATTCCCCTCCCTCCGACTGTTCCTCATATACTTTCTATTTCATCTTTCCTACCTTAGCTTCCTTTGTTCTCTCTCACTCTGCATAGCCAACAATTAAGCATGACTGATTTTTTTTTTTTTATCAAATAATGTGTATGACTAGTTGCTCATAAGGAACTCCAAACTATTTTCTACATTTAAAATGGCCTAAAGGAAACCATACACTTACTATTTGCTATACATATACCTGAAATCTCTACTCCATATTGCTTAACACACTGTAACATATGTACATACATATAATAGACATACATACATATATCGACAGAGGTCTCACAGTGTAATGCTGGCTACCCAGGAACTCACTATGTAGAACAAGCCGGCCTAACGGAGATCTACCTGTCTCTGCCCCTCAAGTGCTGAAATTAAAGGTATGTACTTCCATGCTCAGCAATATATCTAAATTTTTATTAATTCTTTCTCTTTGAACTGCTTAATCTCCTATATATCTCCATCAGAGCCAATCTTCTGTTGTCTAATGATACAATGAACTGTATAAAGTAGCCTACTTTTATATATGCTTATATGCTTCTCTGTATCCAAAACCCACAAAATTCTTTTTTTAAATTATTTATTTATTTTATGTATATGCGTACACTGTAGCTGTCTTCAGACACACCAGAAGAGGGCTTCAGATCCCATTACAGATGGTTGTGAGCCACCATGTGGTTGCTGGGAATTGAACTCAGAACCTCTAGAACAGTCAGTGCTCTTAACCTCTGAGCCATCTCTCCAGCCCCCCACAAAATTCTTAATAGTAGAGGTATATGCCTTTTGATAAAAGAAATATAATTTATTAAGTAGGTTTCAGTTTTCAATATAATGAATAATGCTTTATTTGGTGGAGTCATTATTAAAAAGGCTGTATTATATGTCTGGAAATTATTTCTAAAGGGAAAATACAGTTCTTAAGGTCCTTGATAACTACTGCCAAACTGCCCTGTTAAAAGATTATTAACATCCAGCAGAGAATAAAGGCGCCTATGTATGGCCAGCAAGATGGCATAACAGGTAAAAAAAAATTGCTTGCTCTCATGTGTAACAACCTGAGTTTGATCCCCAGGATTCACACAGTGCAAGGAGAGAATCGGTTCCTGCCAGTTGTCCTCTGATTTCCACATGTACGCATATGTGTGCACCAGCATACAATATACAAACACACTCATAATAAAGTTTTTTCAAAAGGTGGGTATATACAAAACAATTTAAGAAGTTAAAATGTCAATTTTTTTATTTTTTGAAACTAGGAAGTGCTACTTAAATCTTTTATTTGTAAATTATTAGGCCCTATATTTTTTGTTCCATTTATATTCATTTATTCAAGGAGGGAGGTTGAGTGTCACAAGGTATGGATGAAGTCAGAGGACAATCTGAATGAGAAGGTTCTCTCCTTCCACCATGTGGGTTCTGACCAGACTCAGCTTGTCAGGCTTAACAGCAAGCTTCATTTCACTGGTTTTCTTATTCTTTAACTTTCTGTAAGTTTGTCTTTTTACAAATTACAAGCTACTGCTTTTGTCATTAATAAGATATCAGTTACATGCTATAACATGGAGGAACCCGGAAGACATCATGCTAAACAAGAATGCTACATATTATATGTTCTATTGATATGAGTGTCAAAAATAGGCAAACCCATGGAAATATAAGACATTAGCCATTGCTAAGATCTGAGGGCAAAGAGGATGAACAAAGACACTTTTATTCAATTATTGTGGTTTTCCACATAATGACTGCACAACTTAAAAGCCCATTCAATTGTACACTCTAAAACGATGAATTGTCAGATACTGAATACATCTTAGTAAAAGTATTTTCTTTTATAACAAAATAATTAATCATTATATTAAAGAAACTTCAAAACGTGGAATCAATTGTACCAGAAAGATCAACAAAGACTCTAATAATATTAACTATGGTATAAAAGGTTTAACTTATAAAGAATTATTTATTCCATCTAATCATAAATTGTGTTTTTACTTTATAATCCAAAATCAATTATATTATTTGGTATCACTCATACATGAGCATGTATCAGTTACTAGTTAGTAAAAAATAATATTCTAATTATTTAATTTAGTTTCCATTAGATATAAAGCAATCTAGACTTTTTTTTTTAAATCAAAATTTCTGCCCCTAATCCACTGCAGGAAATATCTGTCCCTTTTACAACAAAAGAAACACTATGTGTCATCTTAAGAAATATACAAAAGAATACATTTTTAAAGCTATTATACAGGATTTGATGAAATGCTAGTTACTGAACATACTTGCTGCATGCATCTGATATCGTCACCCACTTAAAAATATCCACTTACATTTTTAAATCATTACACATGAAACCAATTTTTGTCAATCTTCTCAAGGTTGTTTGAATTTTTAATATATTCCAGGGCCAAGTAAGTTCTATTTGAAAATTAAATTCTAACATAATGCAAACTGTGAAATGAACTCACAGCCATCACTACAACTCTAATTGCATGCTTCAGCTAAAGACTGGGGAAGACTGGGCTAAATTATATGGAAAGAACTCGTGCTCACTGTTTAGGCCAGCCATTAGCTGCCAGTCAAACTAATAACTGCAATCTCTTCCCTAATTTTCCTGGTGCAGCTGTTTACAGAATATCCTGGGCGTATTCACTTCAATAGACACATAATAATGCAGACATCCACAAATGAAAGCTGTATTTTTTTTGTTGTTTTCAAAATTTTTTACAGCAGACTATTTAATTCTTTTTCTACCTTGAATATCTATTTCACTTTTCTAAGTGACTTTAAATAATTAATAAACAAATGTAATGACTATAATGTGTATTTAAATTTAAAGTCTACATTCTGAAGCTCAAATTCTAGGAAAACAAATTTTTAAAAGGAGAAAATGCATAAATCAAAAATCTTTTGTTCTCCTTAAAGAACAAACTTCAAAATCTTCAGCAAAGGTCAGCCATGCATTTACATGTACCTCACCCAAGAATGATATGTAAACTTTATACTGTATTTTCTGGAATGAGCTTTGATAACTGAAGAAGTACAGTTTTTTCAGTGCTAATTAATTCTTAATATTTTACTAAGTAGATAACTGGCATTCCAATGACTTAATGAAGGCAATATGCTTACAATTATTTTTATAATATCATATGCCAACAATTAAGTCTTTGAAAACAACATTGTCATTATTACTATTATTATTGAGACAGGATTTCACATAGCCTAGGCTAAGCTTACACTTATTTCGTACCTGACGATGCCCATAAATTGCTGGGACTCTCCTGTTCACACTTCTTGAGTACTGGGCTTATGGACAAGGTTTTCTCATTCTGACAAACACTAATAGAAAGTGTGCTTAGGTTAACAACTGAGGACAATTGATCTACTGTCATACTTAAAATACTGCTAAAGCCATCCTTGTGACCATATTATTTCAATGAATATTGAATATCAGAGACTTACAACTCCTGCCTAAGTCTTCGGATCTTGGCCTTAGCATCAGCCAGTTCCACTGAGAGATGCTGCCGACTTTCTGTTCGCTTCATGCCCGGAGAACCGCAGGGTGACTGTGCAGATGAAGAGGCATGGGGTAGGAAGTGAACACCGTCTCGCTCTTCGGAGAGTTCTACAATAGTCTAAGAATTAAAGGGGAAGACACGGGATCAGTTTTAGTGTTCTACATATCAGTAACCTAAACATGGCAACACTAATCACTAGGTACTTTACAAAATAAAACTCACTGATCAAAAGCCTCTCAACTTTGCCAAGTGTGGTAGTGCAAGCCCTTAAACCTGGCTCTGGGAGGCAGAGATAGATGCAGGTGGATCAGTGTGAATTTGAGACCAGCCAGGTCTAACTAGCAAGTTTCTCATCAGCCAAGGCTACATCCAAAACAAAGAACAATATCAGAAACATTCTAACTTTGTCATATTTGCTGCCATTTTAGGTTTATTCAACAGTTCAAGCATGAGTTACTTAACAGTAACATTAAAATACATCAATGCTTTCTTTTCTCTCCCTAGAATTTTTTATAAAAGAAATCACTTATGACAAAATAATTAGATAACAATTGTTTAAAAGGCATGAAAGACACGGGAAAGAAAACCAAAGAGTAATTTGTCTAGCTATCCAATTATGATAGCCAGTAGCACAAGTGAGTATTTAATAAAAATTTAAACACTCAAAATTCAGTTCTTTAGTCACATGTTTTAAGTACAAAATAAGTATCTGTCTACTAGTTGTTGATACTGGACAGTCTAGAAATATGATCTTGCCACCACTGAAGAATTAGGCAATACTGTTTTCGATCTTTATAATCTTAGCAGAAGCAATCTCTAGAGAAGACAAGACCTAAGAGGTTGTTCCCCCCACCCCCGGTGGTCAGATGACTGAGGCACAAAGATTGTATATGCTCGAACTAGTAGCCAATGTCACACTGAGAGTCCACACTAGCCACTCCTTTCATGTGTCTTAATACTGTAGTACTTCCCATCTCAGAGCTTCCTCAGTGCCTTTCTCAGTGGGGTACAGCCCTTTGCTTTTTTGTTTCCCTAAACCTCTTCTATAGAGATTAAGTATGTAGCTAATTTATATTTTATACAATCATGTTGCGCCATTCTTTGAATTTTCCTTTTCTTTACTGGTAAATTATTTTATTCTAAGCCATTTTTTGTTAGTTTGTTTTACTTTAAACTTTGTCAGGCAAATAAACCTATCTTGTAAGGCAATTTTAACTTTCTCCCCGCCCTCCCTCCCAAGACATACATATGGGTGGCATTACTATTTGGGACCATGAAATTGCCATCTTTATTTCTCATCATTTGTTTTTTAATTTTTTTAGACATTTGTTCATTTTATTTTATATGTGAGTGTTTTGCCTGAATGTATATGTACCTAGTGGCCATGGAAATCAGAACATGGCACTGGATTCCTGGAACTGAAAGTTATGGTAGATGTGCACCACTGACATTCAAACCTGGGTCTTCCACGTGAGCGACAGTGCTCTTAAATGCTGAGCCACCCCTCTAGCTCCACCTACTGTTGGTTTACCACATCTCTGTCTTTCAGCTTGCCATTACTGCTTTCACAAACTTCAGAGTTCCAGCCCAGTTCTTTTCTCTCTACAAATCCATGTCCGCTATTTATTCAAAAAATTTAAGTTTCTCTAGTACAGAAACCAACCCGTGTGTAGTATGTTTCCTTTACTGTCAATGATCCTAGGTGACCATGCCTACCCTTGAATGAAGAAGGCTTTTATCATTCAACTGTCTCCTTTGGCCAATGCAAGAGATTATTTTTAACTACTCTATAGTTCCTACAGCTAGCCTTTTTTTCTCTTCTCTTCTGTTTCCCCTTTCCTCCCCTCTCTCCTCTCCCCTCCCCTCCCTTCCCCTCCCCTCCCCTCCCCCCCTCTCTTTTTTCCATATATGGTTTCTTTGTGTAGTCCTGGCTGTCCTGGAACTCCCTCTGTAGACTTGAACTTAGATAGATCCCCTGCCTCTCTCTCCCAAATCTGGGATTAAAGGCATACACCATCACCAGCTAGCACAGTTTTCTTAAGTATCCCTTCTCACTTTTAATTTTAAACTATCATTTTTATTGTCTAATAATGACTTACACTCCCATAATATTCTCCAACAAGATCTCATTTAACACTGTATTTTTCAATAAAGTTCTATCTAATTTAAACATAAGAAACCGAGGCTTATAGAGACTAATATAAACCAATGTTACATAACCAATGATACAATATACACAATTAGACTCAAGTTGGTATATGTATTTTAAATGTGATTTATGTATAAATGCTAAAATAAATTTTTTTTTTTTTTTTCCGAGACAGAGTTTCTCTGTGTAGCCCTGGCTGTCCTGGAACTCACTCTGTAGACCAGTCTGGTCTCGAACTCAGAAATCCGCCTGCCTCTGCCTCCCAAGTGCTGGGATTAGAGGTGTGCGCCACCACCGCCCGGCACTAAAATAAATTTTTACAAAATAAAATTCAAGTTTGACTATAGCCATATATTTCATTCTGTTTTTCTTCTTTGTTTGTATGCAGGCAGGGTTTTATATAACCCAGGCTGGTCTCAAACTTGGTATATACCCAGGGCTGGCTTTGAACTCCTAAACATCCTACTCTACCTCCAGTGTCCTGAGATTACAGGTGTACAAGCATCATGTGTAACTTCTTGATTCCACTTCTAAAGTGACAGAACTTGAAGATAAAAACAAAGTATTACTTGGTCCAAGATTTTACCATTACAAGATTTTCAGTATCTTCCTTATATTTTTCCTTCCTGTTTATCAAAGATATTTAAGCACACAGTTTTTTCTATCTAAACACACAATATTCCTTCCCTGTTACTTTTGAAGGTGACTAATTTTCCATGTTCCTGATACATGACTATCTTCCACCCTGAGGCACATCTCAATTTCCCTGTCTTTTTTGACAATGTCAGTATTCTCCAGAGTGGATGAAAGCTCTATGGAGTAGGCAAAGGTTTCTAGAGAGTCAACTTTTTTGTTCATTTTCCTGTTTTCTTAATTATCTTTAATTTTCTTAACATTTCCTGATGTTAATAACAGTATTATATTTATTAATATATATTAGTAATATATAAATATATAATTAATATATATTTAATAACAGTATTATATTAAACAAATAATATTTAACGAACATTTGATTCCTACATAAACATATTAGTACTTAATTATATAGTAGGCTTTATTTCTACTTGCAAATAATGAAGATTTTTCCCTCAATAAACCAGAAATACTCTTTGTTACTCCTCCTTTC
This sequence comes from Rhabdomys pumilio, assembly GCA_030674055.1. Classification (NCBI taxonomy): domain Eukaryota; kingdom Metazoa; phylum Chordata; class Mammalia; order Rodentia; family Muridae; genus Rhabdomys; species Rhabdomys pumilio. The sequence continues at coordinate 75,661,697 of JANHMN010000007.1, read as the reverse complement.
TGTCTTTCATCTCCTTATCTAGCATAGTATGGAGCACATGAAAAAGTAGTAAAAAATATTTAACTAAGTAATACACAAGTAATGCAGAACCAGGAAGAGTACAGCTGTCCATGGTGGTATAATCTAATAACCAACTGGTTAGGGCAGCCTGAGGCTGTACTTTATTGAGCATGGTCAAAATATAATGTAATAATATACAAATAAGACATGATGCTCTGTTTAAAGCAAGGTTTTCTTTAAAAAATGATTTACTTTTACTAACATTTACAAATAAACTGACTTAACTAAACACAAATTTTACTTTATTAGGGTAATTTCTTGTGTTTTCCATAGAAATTTATGTTTTTATTACTTAGATAAAAACAATTCTTAAAAGGTATTTTACTCCTCTGTTTTAAAATCTTTAAGACTGGTTGAAACATATGAATTACATTTGATATCTTTATGTGTTATACTTATAAGTACCTTTATGTCTTATACTTACCTGTATGTTTTATACTTATAAGTACCCATATACTTTTAGATGTGCCTGTATCTGAGGCTTAATAATCTTAATAAGCTTTGCCATGACATTATGGAAATTTGTCATTAGAGGAACATAAGTGTAATATATGCAAAGATATGCAAAGTAAGCGCTCGCCAGGCAGTGGTGGCACACGCCTTTAAACCCAGCACTTGGGAGGCAGAGGCAGGAGGATTTCTGAGTTCGAGGCCAGCCTGGTCTACAGAGTGAGTTCCAGGACAGCCAGGGATACACAGAGAAAGCCTGTCTCGAAAAACAAAAAAAATCAAACAAACAAAAAAAAGTAATTGCTCCTTTTATACAGTATGTATTGCATCTAGATCTCAAACAGTCATAAAACTCTTGGTCTTCTAGTCAGTTGTATTCATTACCATTCAGCTAAAAGGACTGCATTGTTTGCTTAGTTCTGCTATTTCAAACATGGTGTATATGCATTTGCTTTAATTAAATAAATGTTTTTCCTATTGTATATATGAGATGCACCTGTTCAAGTACAAGTTATTTATGGAGACTACTACTGTTTTTCAAACTTATAAGAGGTCTAAACCTATAATGATTCCAAAGTTCTCTTAGATAGTTAAGACTAAGTACACAAAAAACTTAAGTACATTGCTGGCTTCTTCCTTTGTTCTTCCACTATACATTTTTCCTAAACTACAAATTTTAGAATACTTTATCAAGTCGGTATCAACTAGACTAAAATTATTAGTATTGATAAACTTTTCAGACTTATGTGTCTTCCCAATTATATCATAACCACCATTTTGCATATAACTAATTAAATATACCTGAGTATTTTAAACTTTGAGCAGTTAGACTATGATCACCAGGAGTCCTGATGACAATAATAATGTATGCAACAAAACTAATGAGGCTGTTTTGTTAATTGCTAAACTTTCTTTTGTTTTAACTGTTTCTGTTATTCTTCAAGAGAACAACTTTTGAAGCACCTGAGTAATATTCAGAGATACTAAATCATCACATACAGATGAGATAAAATTAAGTTTAAAAATGGGTTCCAGGTAAACTCAGCTTAAGGACTTTCCTTTAGATCTGTCAGCTGCTTAAACTTGACCACCAAGGTCTTGGGGCCAGTCCTGGTTGCTCACACCTAAAATCACAGCACTTGGGAAGTTTAGAAGCAAGAAGAGAAATTAAATCCATGGTCATCCTCAGATACATACTAACCTTGAGAGCAGCCTGGAGTACGTGAGACCTTGTAAAATAATTTTAAAGAACAAAACCAAAAGGGCTGTTTGTGCAAGACTCCCTAACTGTCACTTCCACTACTAACTTGGGATCAGATAGGCAAACTGAGAAATTCGGTAAATTCTGGTGCTTCGAGGCAATGGTTTGCACTTACATTGGCTATATGTTCAGTTTTACACTCCTACACTACTGCCAACATAATAGGGGTGACTTAAAAACAACAAGGAACAAAATCAGAATAGTACTGATTTTAAAAGAAAAAGAGAAAAGAACTAAGAATTTGCTTATTCTAATAATCTGAAGTTCTTTTATTTCCTTTCAAATCCACCCCCCACACTAATAACAACAAAAGAAAGACATTATAGTTGGTATACCATGTGGGCTTCATATCTGCAAATTAAACCAAGTGTGGACAGAAAATAATAAGGGTGAAAAATTCCAGTGTTTGCACTCTACAGACTTTTTCTTGTCACTATTCCCTAAGTACTACAGCATATCAATTATCTGTGTATTATTTACATACTATTCATTATCATAGGTAAATAAAAGATTTAACATATACAAGCTATTCGAAGGTTTATATGTAAACTGTACCATTTTTTAAAGAGACTGAGTATTCATAGTTTTAGTATTTTAAAAAAAGCTTTTTTTAAAAAAAATTGGATATTCTTTATTTACATTTCAGACATTATCCCCTTTCCTGGTCCCCCCCTTGAAATTCCCTATCCATCCCCCCCACTTCCATGAGGGTGTTCCCCTACTCAGCCACCCACTCCCACTCTGGCATTCCCCTACACTGGGGCACTGAGTCTTCACAGGACCATGAGCCCTTCTTCCCACTGATGCCTGACAAGACCATCCTCTGCTACATATGTGGCTGGAGCCATGGGTCCCTCCATGTTTACTCTTTGGTTGGTTGTTTAATTCCTGGAAGCTCTGGGGGGTCTGGTTGGTTGATATTGTTGTTCTTCCTATGGGGTTGCAAACCCCTTCAGCTCCTTCAGTCCTTGAGACAGAGCTTCTCTGTGTATCCTTGGCTGTCCTGGAACTCACTTTTTAGATCAAGCTAGCCTTGAATTCAGATCTGCCTTCCTGGGTCTCCCAAGTGCTGGGATTGATTTTAATTTTAGTATGTCAAGAGGGTCCCAGGTTCTAAAACCAGTTTGTTCCACAGATATCAAAGGATAACTATAGTTTATTACCTCCTCCAAAGAAACAGGATATCAATTTTAGAAAACTATCTTTTATTGTTTATTTGGGGGTGGGGGAGAGTGTCTGTCTTTTGAGATAGGATTTCTCTGTGCAGCCTTGTTCTGGAACTTGCTCTATAGACCAGGTTGGCCTCAAACTCACAGAGAACCACTTGCCTCTGTCTCCTGAGTGCTGGGATTAAAGGTGAGTGCCATCACCTTATTTATTTATTTATTTATTTATTTTAAAGAAAACACTAAGTTTCATGATAAAATAACTTACTAACCTCTGAATGTTCATCTCTCTCATCTATCAGTCTTCTTAGATGTGATGCCATATTCTTTAAGAGTGGTTCTATATCTTCCTGAGACATATCTGTCACTTCCATCCATTGTAGATCAAACACATTTTCCTGATTATGAGTTACCTTTATAGAGGCATGAAAAATAAATAAAGCAGAAAGAAGGAGATCTGAAGTTAATGATGACAACCTAAACATTTTAATTAAATTTAAATAATTTCTCATCTAGACTCTTAAGTTAACTAAAAGAAAGATGATATTTTGAATACAATCCTCTGAGAATATTTAAAATACTACCAATTTTCACAATTTTAAAATTATTTTCCAACATGTAAAACTTAATATATAGCTTAATTCTTAAAAAACATTATAAGAGTTAAAGTTCATGGGAGTGGCAGTTTTTAAAATAAATTTTAATAAATTACATTAACATCAATAATTTGACACAGTACATTATGACTGATTTTTATATAAATATTTTTTAAAACAATGCACTTGTATAATTCAAATAACAGCTCAACAAAAATAATCATTCATTTAAGAGAAAAAGCACATAAAGACTGAGCTTATTATCTTTCATTCATTCTGTGCTACCTAATAAACAAATGTCACTCCTCAGAACTTTCATTTCCTTATAGACAATAGTGAGAGTAAATGTAAGCACTGTGTCATAATAAAATTCACTTATAAAATCATCTCTCTCTAAAGTGAAGATATAAATATAAAAAGTTAATTTATATTTGACCTTTAACTGTTCTTGTTTGTCCTGTAACTAAGTATTTGGGGAGGTAATAGTAAAAACACACACTGTAAACTTCATAAAAATTAAAATGTATAAGTGGTTACCTCTTGAATATGTGCAGCAACTGCTGCTTTCGTATCAAAATCTAAACCTTGAATTTTTTCAATAAATTCTTCCTTTTTCTGACACTGAAATGAGAAGGGGGAGAGACCATTCAGATTCTGTATTGTCCTTAAAATGCTATATAAAAATAAAAATGCACCAAGCATTCTTTTTGAACATTTGAAGCATTACATTTGAATAGCACACTGAGGGTTTTGTTCTACATTTAAACAACCTTTCAGATACACTTTCCTAATGAAGACGCAATGATTTTGAAACATTTAAGAACCAGACACTGGAATCTACACTATTCTATGCTAGAAAGTTCTAAAGTAGGAACATATTACACAACACATCTGAGGTCAGGATATTATTATGCTAACTTTACAAACAGAGAAGCAAAGAATCAAGAACTTGTTTCAGAGGGAACAAGTTACTTGCCAAAACCCACAGTGAGTCAGTGGCAGAATTCGGAATACTGCCAAAATGCTCAGTCAGTCCCCGACTGTCACCAAACAACACTGCCTTTCTTCTTGAGGAAAAGAAACTAGGCAATTTTTACTTTAAGCTTACAATTTAGTCTCTCATATTCATCCTATTAATCTTAATAAAAGAAACTAACTTTGATGACCCAGTTTAACATTTGTAAGGTAATACAATAAATATTTGGTGTGTTTCTACTGTAACAAAGTAGCCAGAGGCAAAATTTAATACTGTACAAAAATACACATGTAACCAAATGGGAACAAGGCAGCAATTCCTTATTGTTAACTTTTTTAAAGTTTTATTTTAGCTAAAAACATAAATTATGAACCTCATCTTTCCCAATAAGGATTAAATAACAACATACATCTTCATCTCTGTCTCTGTCTACATCTCTTATATTGCAATTCAGTTGTTAAACTGTATTTTGTATGCACCAAATGAGAGGTGCATACAAAATAGACAGAGCTGCCTTGTGCCCAGCTAAGATGCATCTCCCAGGCCAATTACAGAGCCAGCAAAGACAATAAGCCCTCGAGACGAAAAACTGGCTCTTTGATCATTAAGAAACTTACAAAGCTCTGATTCAAGTTAAGTTTCTAATGCTTTAATGCTGTGATTACACAATCATCTGAACATAATCCACACTTCACCTAGAGTTGAAAACTAAACTATTGCTATGATATACAAATCTTTAAAAGTAAATTACCAGGAGAGCACAATTTCTAGTTATGAGAAGAAATTGAAGAGTTTTGGAGGGAATGGAATTGGAATCAAAAACACTAATCTTTTTTGGGCTCAGAAATACTAAACAGGTCTTGTAAGAACAACTGTGAATTAACTTTCTAACTGTATATTTATAGCATGTATAAAGCAGCTTTACAGGAACAGTAATCTCAACAATTTATTTCTGTAATTGCTGACTTACGAAAAGTTTTTAACCAATCAGAACATAAAATAGCAGTGTTATTATGAAATGTAATAATCAAGATTATTCATTCAGAGTACCCTAATCCAACTGTCTTATGGTTTTATGTTATAATTTTAAAAAAGAAATATACATTCTATTTTATAAGCCTTACTAGTCACCATTTCTTCACTAGGACTACCTTGAGATTTACCATTTATAGTTACTCTGTTACACTAATTATTACAACATTCATGAACTAAGGCATTTTTAAACACAAATGCAGTATACAGTAGCTATAAACGAGTAAGAAAAATGTTTCCAACTAAAGCCTGGTAACCAAACTAGAATAGCCACAAAAACAAACAACATATTTATCTAAATATTTAATTGGTTGTTAAATAAATAATCATGTACAACATATTATAGAAATGTAATGAATCAATTTATATATTAATACTGCCCCACAGTGGTTACTAGAAGCTAGAAAGGTTATTAAGAAGAGAAAGATGGTGGGTTGGAATAGAAATAGATTAGAACATAGAACATAGAATGTCATATATAATATATAATACAGTAGGATCATTTCAAAATGACCAGTACAGAGGATTTTGTATGCCCTTAAAACAAAACAAAAACAAAATGTCTTGAGGTGATAGGTGCACCAATAATCCTGACCTGACCATTATCTATCATATATATGTATATATTGAATGTGTATATATAGTCATATTGATTCACATACCTATTTAAAAGTATATGTAAATTAAATATTGTATCACCAAAGCAGTCAGCTCTGAAAGCCAACAAATTCTAGAATACAAAATGTAGATAAATAAATGTGAACTATTACTGGTGAATTAATTTGTTTGTCTACAAAAGTCTCATTTCATAGGTAGGTCTGTAGCTCAGTTGGGAAAGTGCTTGCCTAGCATACACGAACACAGAGGTTCAATTCCAGGCACTGTGGACACTGGGAGAGGTGGTGCACACCTGTAATCCCAGCACTGGAAGGTGGAAGACATGAATCACAAGTTGAAGGTTAACCAGAGCTACACAACAAGCTTGAGGCCAGTCTGGGACACATGAGATCCTGATTCAAAAAACAAAACAAGAAAACAAAAAAACAAAAAGCAAGAAAATACCCTAAAACAAAACACCAAATACTTCATTCTATGAAGAATCATACACTGAAATAATTTATTCTTTTAAAAAGTAGTGGGCTTCAGAGACAGTTCAATGTGTAAAGTGCTTGCCATGCAAGTGTAATAATCTGCTATTGGAATAGTGAGTATTTGCAATCCCAGTGCTCTTACAGAAATTGGTGGCAGAGACAGGAGAACTTCCAGAAACTAAAACAAACAAACAAACAAACAAACAAACAAATGCCATTAAAGCAAACCAGAGACACCGTCTCAACAAGGCTGTTCTTTGACTTCCACAAGGGTGTCGTGGCATGTTCATACACACACACACACACACACACACACACACACACACACACACACACACTACACGCTGTTGTTTTTTTAAGTTAAGTGGAAGATCTACTATAAAAGATTTGAAAGTCAGACCAGTCCTACTAGCAAACAGAACTAAATCTATAGTGACTATCTCAATTCGTTGAAGAGATATAGACTCCCACTGTAATTATTAAAGCAGCACACTAAACTCACAATTATCCAATTTGTTAAATAAATTCAATATCTACCCAAATGCTAATCTTATTTGAGAAAAAGACTGTAAGGAAAAAACTATAACATGCAGCAAACTATGTATTCAATAAACCTTGGCTATCATTATTGATATGGACAGAAGAGGTTGTTAGATTTCATGAGAATGAGTTACAGATAGCTATGAGCTACCATGTGGTGCTGGGAATCAAAAGCAGGTCCTCCTGGAAGAGCAGTCAGTGCTCTTAACCTATTGCTCTAGCCCCAAATCCTTTCTTACTGCTAATCCTGCTTTTCTTATCCTAAAGCACAAACTTGTTCAAATAAACCAGAAGTTAAGTGTATAGAAGATATCTCAAAAGAAGCATAAAGATCCGAGTTATTTGAAGTCTCTAAATAGAAAAAAAAAATAACTAAAGCACTTAAAACATGATATTAATGCCACAACTGATTTTTTGAAATAATTTATTTATAAGGTGATATAGTTAAGATTATCTATCTAGTCTTTCAGAAAACTAGAGCCTCAAGAAGTTTAAAAGAATGAAAATATGAAGAAATATTTTAACTTACCTGAACTGCACAACCAAGTAAGAGTAAAAGCAACTTTTTAACTTCTTCTGTACCTTGTTCTGAAATAAAAATACTAGTAAGTACAGCACTTAGCTTTGTTTACAACTCTTTCAAACACTGGAACAATCAATTCTAGAGAAAATGTTCAACACTACTTGACAAAAATATGAATTTTGTAAACATATGGTGGAACTTACACAGGTGGCTTATGTGTATACAAAGTGGTGATCACAGTAGACATGGCATGGATATACCTTCTCAAGAGTTAACAGTGCACACAAATAGGCATAAGTTAAGTATACTAACTGCACTACTCCTTTCCTATAGGTTTGTATTATACCAGCTTTTTACATTATGTTGATAGAAGGACATTCCAGAGTGGCTGCTAATGGGATTGTTCCTCTTTATTGTTTTCTTATTAAAACACAAATATTATGGTTCACCTACTTATATAATTTAAATATGTTTCTCACTACACAGGTTCATAAGGATCGGAACCTTAAATGTCTGCCACAGTAAGTTTAATTGGGTGTGGTGGTTCGCACCTATAATTCCAGCATTTAAAAGGCTAAAGTAGGAAAACTGTGAGCTAGCCTGGACTACATATTGAGTTCTAGACTAGCCTGGGGCTACAGTGTAAGATCCTATTTCACAATAATAAATTTGAAGAAAAATATATGTAAAGAACTGGATAAAAGTTATCAGTCCAGAACAGAACTGTAGAAATGTAAAACAACACTAGTCAACAGCATTCAATTAAGATTGCGTTAAATACTCAGTTGAACATATCACAAACATATTAATATTCAGAAAGATTTCTCCCTATCAGGTTAATGTACTGTGATGAGTTTGAAATCTTTATATTAAAGACTTCCTCTTACTTTCCATTAACCAATTTTCCCAGAATACTAAGCCATTTTAATAGTCAATACATGCAAGTACACACATGCTTCTGTCTTAACTCTGGCTAGGTACTGCTGTCCTTCCCTCAGTTCTGCAGTCAATCACTCCCATTGCCCTAGATACACAGACATCTGTGTGGTCTTTCTTGATCCAGTCACCACAGTTCCTAACCCTTACTCTGGCAATTTAAAGGACAATCAACAGCTCTGTGTTTTCACATGTCTTAGCATTTGATACATGTCTTTGCCATATGAATTATATGATCTCATAGTAATCTTTGGAACTTTCAGCAAACCACAAGAATCTCTAGCACATAAACCATGTCTAGTCTCTGATTTGGTAGTTACTTTACTAAATACATGTAGAAATTTTACATGTTAGTCTTCCTGTTTACTTATACAGCCAAATGTCCTAGAGTATCCCTAAAGATTACTTAAGTTAGTGCATTCCTAACTGAGTCCACTACTAATACATTTAAATTGTTAGTTTCCGCTATAAAAACAACTGCTTACATCTTACATTTTGTTTGGATTTTATTTTTGTTTCAATTAGGCTAGTGTTCAGGTTAGAGAAGATATATTCAATTTAAATATCATGTAGCCCACAAAGATTAAGTCCTTTGCTGAAATGTTTTATAGCTGCTAGTTACTCAATTGTTCAAATTTTAATTTCTAGGGTGTATGGTTACAATGAATGTCTGGTGTACGTGAGGTCCTAGGATCAAGTTCCATAAACGGCAAAATACAAATAAAAATAAAATTCTAGCAAAGGCGTAACAATTTTTGAGTATAATAATTTAAATAAATGAAACTTCCTCTCATCTTTCCACTAAGATACAGTTTAATACAAACTAATATTCATCAGTAAAACTTTCAACTTAAAGTTGGAGTACTGCTCAATAAAACAGGAGTTTGGCTAGTAGTTATCAGGTCCAAGATTTATTACATATGATTACAAAAATGAACTTACAAAAAACCGAGAAAACAATTCCACAGTGGCAACAATTTTGGCAAAAGTAAATAGGCATGTAAAGACAAAGCTTGGTTGTTTCAACATCATTCCTTTTCAAACACCACTGCTTAGAATGAGATAATAAAATCAACCATCACCAAAAAAAAACCACTTTGATAGAGCAGAAAAAAAATTTAGTGCTGAGTGTGCACATCTCACCAACAACTTAAAAACTGTAAGCTCCTTTTCTCTTTACAAATAGAACTATCATCCTCAACCTTTCAACTGAGGTTGTGGAAAACCTGAGAACTGAGATAAACAATCAAGGCCTTGGTAAACGTGACTAGTGTTACACATTTGTAAGGCATTATTATCACATCATACAGACTTAAAACTTACCAGAAAAGGGATTTTTGCCAATTATTAAGATATTTGGCAATGACATCATAATCAACTGCTGCAAAGTCTCCTGTAAAATGATATTCAGTAGTCAGTAACTGCGTGGTTGATGCTGACTGTGTAACTACTCACCAAGTCGTAACTTAGGATAGCACACTTGTCTGTGGGTGTGCTATATTAGAAATAAATGTGCAGAGGGTCTCTTTTGCACCTTTAATGAATTAAAATTTTAAGTTATAATGGACTTAAAGGATCAAGCATGATGGATCATACCTGTAACCTTCATATCTGTTAAGCTGAGAAAAGAGGTTTTTTGTTGTTTTAAGAAGTTTTGGGGCCAGCCTGGGTTAAATATTGAGTCTTAGATAGCCTCAGCTATGGAGTGAAACCTATCTCTATATATAAGTAAATAAAAGGAAAAAGAACTTTCTATTTATTTAGAGTTTTAGATATTTTTACATTGAAGCAAATTGAATACTATCATAATAAGTTTTAAAAAGGATTTTAAAACAATCATTATTTTGTCTATATCATACTTCATAAAAATAACCTACCTTTGAATAAAGAACTTTTAAATTCACCCTGATAAAGAAAGATAGAGAAAAGTTTTGTCTTAAAGACTAAATGAGCTAGGCAGTGGTGGCACACGCCTTTAATCCCAGCACTTGGGAGGCAGAGGCAGAGAGGCAGAGAGAGAGAGAGGCAGAGAAAGGCAGAGAGAGAGGCAGAGAGAGGCAGAGAGAGGCAGAGAGGCAGAGAGGCAGAGAGAGGCAGAGAGGCAGAGAGAGGCAGAGAGGCAGAGAGAGGCAGAGAGGCAGAGAGAGGCAGAGAGGCAGAGAGGCAGAGAGAGAGGCAGAGAGAGAGGCAGAGAGAGAGGCAGAGGCAGAGGCAGAGGCAGAGGCAGAGGCAGGCAGATTTCTGAGTTTGAGGCCAACCTGGTCTACAGAGTGAGTTCCAGGACAGCCAGGGCTACACAGAAAAACCCTGTCTTGGAAAAGAGAAAAAAAAAAGAAAGAAAGAAAAAAAAAGAAAAGAAAAAAGGAAGACTTTAAACGAAAAAACCTTATCTTTCAGTAACAGGAGTCAATACTGATAAACCAGAAAACACTATTCTACTGACTTGCCAGTGACACTCTGTATCAACTTCTATCCAGGTCTCTTCTCAGTAACCTGCCCCTCCCATTCTACTGTTTCCCCATTCTCCAAGTCACTCTTCCCATACTGAGAAGACAGCCTCACACCCACTGATCACCAGACTCATCAGTGACCTTTTCATACTTTGACCTTTACACCACGAGTCCAGCTATAGTTCAAATTATACAACAGACAAATGTAATATCATGTAAAATGTACTTAACACAGAATGAAAATGTTTAATGTAGTGTCTCCTGCTACAGTGGAAATTTATAAAAACTTAAGTTTATAAAAACTTTTGTTGCAGAGGATAGAAAGTGAAACAAAAGTATAAAATCATTAAATTGTAAAAGATTATATCTTGAAATTAATATGAAAATTTAGTTCTTAATTTTAAAGTGTTAATTTTAAGTTAACTCTAATAATAATAACATTAAATAATAAGCTAGTTAAACATTACATAAAGTTTTTGGAAAGAAAATCACTGTGGAGGTTTCTCAAAAAGCTAAAAAAAAAAAAAACAGAACTACCATATGAACCAGCTATTATAACATTTCTGAGTATAGAACCAAAGGATTCTATATCTTAATGTTATCTATGTTTATTGCTGCTCTATTTGAGACAGTGGGGAAAGGCAATTAGCCTCCATGCTATCAACAGATGAATGGATAATGAAAATGACATACATGTACACAATGCAGACTGAGGTCAACTATAAACATGAAATCTTATGTTTCCCACTAAAACAGCTGGAAAAGATGTTAAATGAAGTAATCCAGGCTCAGGAAGAAAAATGAGAATGAGAAATGTCTCCATATACTCAGGCATTTTGTGCTGCATGGGAAGGTTTGGGAGGTGCACCCTTGCTGGAGGAAGTGTGTCATTTGAGGTGGCCTTTGGAAATATATAGCCTTACCCTACTTCCAGTTCTGTTTTGTGCTTGCAGTAAAAGATGTGATCTCTCAGCTTCCTGTTCTTGTTGCCATCCCGGCAGCTTACTGCCATGCTTCCCAGGCCATGATGGCCACATCTTTCCTGAAGCATACACCAACCTTGTCTTGTCTTGGTCATGATTTTTTATCATAGTAACTACCCTAGTTAGGGTTACTATTAATATACTGAAACACCATGACCATGAGCAAGCTGGAGAAGAAAGGGTTTATTTGGCTTATACTCAGTCCATCACTGGAAGAAGTCAGGGCAGGAACTCAAACAGGGCAGGAATCTGGAGGCAGGAGCTGATGCAGAGGCCATGGAGGAGTACTGCTTACTGGCTTGCTCCCCATGGCTTTCTCAGCCTGCTTATTATAGAACCCAGGACCACTAGCCTAAGGATGCTCCCTGCCTACAATAGACTGTTCCCCAACACCAGTCACTAACTAAGAAATGTCCTACAGTAGTGGTTCTCAACCTTCTTAATACAGTTGCTTGTGCTATGGTGACCCCAACTATAAAATTGTTTTGTTCCTACTTCATAACTGTAATTTTGATAGTTATGAATTGTAATGTAAATATCAGATATGCAGGATTTCTGATGTGTGAGCCCCCAAGGAGTCACGACCCACAAGTAGAGAACCACTGCCTCGCAGGCTTGCCTACAGGCCTATCTCATAGGGGCATTTTCTCAACATAGGCTCTTTCTTTCAGATGACTCTAGCTTATGTGTCAAGTTGTCATAAAACCAGCCAGCACAGCTCTGAAAAGTAACTGATAAACCACCTTACTCCAGTCAGAACAGCTGTCATCAGGAAACTGAATGCCAACAAGTGCTAGAGAGGGCTGCAGTGAAAGGAGTCCTCAGTCACTGTTCATAGGGCTGCTGCGGATACTACAGGGCACCAAGAAAACTGAAAACAGAGATACTGTACGATTTAACCAGTAGAGTCCATATCCTAACATGTGCAGTGAAAGGAGTCCTCAGTCGCTGTTCATAGGACTGCTGCGGATATCACAGGGCACTGAGAGAACTGAAAACAGAGATATTGTACGATCTAACCAGTAGACTCTATATCCTAACATGTGCAGTGAAAGGAGTCCTCAGTCGCTGTTCATAGGACTGCTGCGGATATCACAGGGCACTGAGAGAACTGAAAACAGAGATACTGTACGATTTAACCAGTAGAGTCCATATCCTAACATGTGCAGTGAAAGGAGTCCTCAGTCACTGTTCATAGGGCTGCTGCGGATACTACAGGGCACTGAGAGAACTGAAAACAGAGATACTGTACGATCTAACCAGTAGACTCCATATCCTAACATGTATACTCCCACATCCACGTTTATTGCTATATTATTCACAACAGCTAGAAAACTGTACCTAGATTTCTATCACTGATATATAATGAAAACATGGTACATATACGCATAATGTAAAGAAAAACTGAAATTAGGAATGGGAAGGAATGGACGGAACAGGGAGACTATATTAAAGGATATAACCTAGGCTCACAAAGACAAATATGTCCTTTCTCATATGTGGATCCTAGCTTCTAACTAATATATATGTGTATTTATGTAGGAATAAATGCCAGTAGATGCCTGGGAAGTAAAAAGAAGCTTGGGTGGTTAAAGCTGGCAAGTCTAACACATGTGACATAAAGTGGAAGGAGTAAACCTGGGTTGGGAAGGTTTCAGCAGGGATAAAAGCATGGAGATAAAGAAGACAGTCCACTAAAACCAGGAAAAACACTAAGACAATCTACTATTTAATATACTAATTTTAAAATAAAATTTCAAGAAAAAAAAAAAGACCCAAATAAGTAAATTGTGAGATTAAATGGGGACATTACAAGAGAGACAAATAAAATCTGGATTATTAGAGAAGACTTTGAAGATTTATATTTAAAAAATGGGTACATTTCTTAACATTAATGACCTACTAAAAAGAGATATTAAACAACATAAATAGACCTATACCAAGAATTGATGTGAAAAGTAATAAAAAGATTTTCTTTTTGTTTTAAAGTCTAGAACTACACATGTCCATTACTGAATGTTATCAGATCTTTAAAGAACAAATTATTTCATAAAATAGAAAAGGGTTGTTTCCATTAGAGTAGCAATAAAGGCCCATTAAGAAAAAAATGCTTCTAATCAAGAGAATACAATCTCTAGTCTAGGTAGAGATAGCATAGAGAAGCAGGTTCACCTGAAGCCATGCTGAAGAAATAGGCAAACAAACAAACAAACAAACAAAAAAACCACCCTGAACCTCTACTGAGATAGTACACACTACCTTCCCTCTAAGCACAGTCTTTATAGAGCACAACCAAATGGCTTGGACCTACCTTCGTAATCACTTGTAAAGTGTAATGCTTCCTTTTCATGTTCTTTGTTCTAAGTGTGCTCTCCCCGACACTTCGGCCTTCACTTTTTCCTACAGCATCACACCCATACTTCCCACTGTATGGCTGACTTCTACGTCTTTTTCTTTTCTCCACTCGCGTCTTCCTCTAGGCAACAGCTGAGATCTACACCTTACCTACCCTAGAGCATATTTCTTTCAAGCTTTTCACTTTACTGGAGCTTCCATTTGAGTCTATTCTTAAGCTATTTTATTAATGAGATTAAGAAACCCAAGAGATCTTGAGACTTTGATTTCCTTGGTATCATCTGGCCAACATGATGAGACATAACAAAATACCTTCCAGACTTATCCTAAGAATAAGTATTATCTCAAAACCCAAACCAGATATGAACACAAGAAAAAGGGAAAATGATAGAAATTTCAAGTTAAGATGGCAGAGTCTGGGCCAGGTGGTGGTAGTGCATGTCTCTAATTCCAGTACTCAGGAAGCAGAGGCAGGAGGATCTATATAAATTTGAGACCAGCCTGGTCTAGATTCAGAGTTCAGGACAGCCATGGCTACTTAGAGGAAAAAGGATAGCACGGTTTTAGAAGGAATCAAGGTAACAAAAAAGGTTTATCCTGGAAAATGAACAACAATGAAAGTGATTTTTTTTAAAGGAGGAAGACAGCTAAAAAGCACATGAAACAGAAAAGCTATAAGGTTTTCTTGGTGTTTGTTTTTTGAAAAAGCAGGGCTCCAGCCCTCTCCGGGAGGAAAAGGCCAAAGTTAAGTCTAAACGGCAGCTAGGCGCACTGGCAGTCCTATCCAACCTTCACAAGCCTAAATCTAGCAAGAACTCCTGTGCCAGCAATTTGTCTGCATGGTGACCCAGTACAGGAGAAAAAAAAAATCAACTTTGTCACTCCCTACTGTTAGCCAGGGCCACACTGTTTTCTATACTACTTAATTTTGGTAGAATTGTGACAATTCCAGTAACTACAGTAATGGTTTCTAGAACTAAATTAACTTGTTTCTCTAGAGTCTTCATTGTCTTGTCCTGTGGACCCAGGTAATGGCCAGTCAGCAAAGCTGTTTATCAGCTAATCTTTAGCTACTGCTTATTGGTTACTCTTAGCAATGTACAACGACAAGCTAAAAAGGGAACCTTTCAACCTCCTTCTCTGCCATCCTCTATACTCCACTTTTCTAGTCTAAAACCACCCTAGCTTGTAAGTAGATAATAGGCTGATTATTAGAGACCCCTCTTTTTCCAATTCCCAAAATAAAGGCTGTACTGTCAACATGTGTGCATCCTTTTGTCTTGTTCCTTCTCCTTGACTTTCCCCTATATCTCGAAGTGCTAGGAACAGGTGCCATTTTGAAAGGAGGCCTATTGTTTGAGTCGGCTACTCTGAAGCTGGCAAAACAAAGAACCATCACAACTGTGGGAGTTTGAAGACACCCTACCATTGTGTCTAGGTGAGGGGAGGTGATGAGAGGCCTATGTGTAAAACGGATAGTTGGGCTTGGTGAGAATTTTCAGCAGCAGTGGACTTAGGCTATGAAAAACAGAAGCATTGGTGGCTTTGCACCCTGTGACAAGCATCGAGTTCCATAACCTGAAGGTAATGAAGACGAATTCCTCCAAGCTGTGGCCACTAAGAATACTTCCCTTCCCTTCCACATGTGGTCTGCTGCCAGGCAGGACGGAGAGCTCTGGGTCTAGATCTAGCCCATTACTTCATTTGTATTTACTTTTGCTTTCTCATAGCATTTTACTACCTCTCCTGGATTGTGTGGGACTAGAGAAGCTAACCTAGGGTTTGTGTATGCTAGGCAAACATTCCAGGGCTGAGGACATAGAGTGATATAGCACTTGGTCCTGGGTTCAATACACAGTATCAAAACACAATATGAGCACATAAAAATAGCTTATTAAGAAAAATCCTCCTCTGTCTACAAAAGAGATTGAAAGTGAAAAGATGAAGTGAAATCTGAGACAATTAAGAATAGCAATATGTAATTTTGACAAGAGTTGATATCAAGCAAAAAGCAATCAGAAGAGAAAACAAACATCACTATAACAAAGGAAACAAATAGTCAAGAATATGTAATTGTAGGGGCCGAAGAGATGGCTCAGTAGTTAACACAGCTTTAGAGGACCTGGGTTAAGTTCCTTGAACCCACAAGGCAGCTGTGGATTATTACCTTCTCTAACTCTAGTTCCAAGGATCCAATGCCATTCACTGATGCCCATGTGCACTGCATGCTCATACAGGCTTAGATACAGGCACGCCATGCCTATACAAAACCTCTGTAACTGTACTAAATCGAGCCAGTAAGAGCAGCTAACCTTCCAGCAGGTAGCACTGACAGGATGTGGTAGGTCACCAGAAGGGAGGAAGGGATACATTTTGAGAGATTTCCAGGAGAGGTGGGAGGGCAGATCAGGAGCAAGTGTGGGTAGATATAATTAAGATACACTGTATATACATGTATAAAATTGTAAAACATGAAATAGAAGATTTTCTTTAAAACATTTAAACCAATAATTTGGATAAAATGTAGAAACAATGATCCAGTTCTCCAAAACAAGTTTATGTTCATCTTCACCTACTAATGTCTCTTTAAAGTATATAAAAGAAAAGTTGATAAATCCTTTGGCTTAAAATACCACCTCAACTCCTTTTTCAATACTCAAGAGTTCAAGAGACAAACCAATAAAGCTATACTAGGTAATTAGGTGCCTAGCTAGCTCAATTGGTAGAGCATGGAACTCTTAATCCCAGGGTTGTAAGTTTGAGCCTCATGTAGGGCAATGTCTGTTTTTTTTTTTTTTTTCAGGGTGAATTTATATATTCAACTCAAATTGAGCTGGGCATGATGGAGAATGCCTTTAGTCACCATACTCATGAGGCAGAAGCAGGCTGAGTTGAGGTCAGCCTGGTCAACAAGTTTCAGGACAGCCAGAGATACACAGAAAAACCCTGTGTATCTTTCCTTTTTCTAAAAAAAGGAAAAGAAAAAAAAGAAACAAAAGAAAAAAACTGTCAAAAAAATCAGAAGCATACAAACTAAATTTTCTGAACAATTTTTTTTACTTAAAAAAAGCCTTGTATATTAATTTAAAAGTGCCCTTCTCCATAACTCATAAATGAAATATAATATAGCATAAATTATAAAACTTATTAAAATAAAAATTCAAAAATTTGTTACCAAATAAAAATTTGTGTAAAGCAACTACATAATGTTTAAGAGATATATTAGCAGCGTTAAGAATTACTTAAGGCTTGTGGCTAGAGAGATGGCTGAAAGCTGAAGAGCACTGGCTGCTCCTCCTCAGTATTCTGGTTCATTCCCCAGCATCCACATGGTGGGCTCACACTGTCTGTTATTCCACTTCCAGGGAATCACTTCCCTTCTGGCCTCCATAAGTCACTAGGTATGCACATAGTACATAGGCATATATGCAGGCAAAATATCCAGACATTAAAAAAAATAATGCTCAGAATTAACAACTGACATATGTATTGAACTTAAGTGTTAAAAGAAATCACACGCCAAAAATGTAATTCAAGTAGGCTACCATTTATGCAAGTTCCCAACGAAGTCAATTTTAAAATATAAATATGTACATTGTTATTAAAATATTTTTTAAAAAGGCCACTTACCTGATAATAAAATTTTATCTGTTTCACCAAAATTGATAGATTGTGAATTCTAAGTGAAGCATCATTGTTGACTTTTTTATTTACTCGTTGACTCTCTGACTTAGGATTACTGGAAGAAATTTAGAGAGAAGAAAAGCTTTTTAATTATACAGAAACACGA
This sequence comes from Rhabdomys pumilio, assembly GCA_030674055.1. Taxonomy (NCBI): domain Eukaryota; kingdom Metazoa; phylum Chordata; class Mammalia; order Rodentia; family Muridae; genus Rhabdomys; species Rhabdomys pumilio. Next base: position 75,643,488 of record JANHMN010000007.1, on the reverse strand, counting down.
TTAAAAATAAATATAATAGTTTCTTTTAAAGATTATGTAGTCATTTGTGCTAATTAGTGATACATAACAACAAATTATACTCTTGTATATATTCCGTGCTTCTAAATAATATCGACATATCCAATATGCCTTAATTGGTAGAAAAATTTATCTGAGACCCAAATATCCTTAACTGTTATTCTGTTACTTTTTATCCCTGGAAGAAATAGTCTCCTAATTCCACCCTCTCGAAATAAATCCACTTAAACAAAGAAGTCAAAATACAGGTGATTAACCCAGGTGGTTATTTATCCTCACTCAGTAATATGGATTCTATTTCTTTAGGAAATAACCCAGAAAAACTTTTTAAAAATGAATGAAGTAGATGACAGAAGTTAGAACCTTTAACCTTGTGTAAATTTTTGAATTGATTAAAAACAAAACAATACATATTTTAAAGAAAAATTATAGTAAAAAAGCAGTCAAGATAGAGTTGAAAATGAGAAACTGAAAAGTGGGACTAGGGCTGGAGAGATGGCTCAGTAGTTAGGAGCACTGGTTGTTCTTCCAGAGAACCAGGATTTGCCAGTCCCAGAGGCTGGCCTCCGCCAGGTACCAGACACACACATGGTACACCCATGCACATAAAGAAAGTGGTTCTGTTAGAGTAGAAGATTATGGCCAGAACAGAAGCTGTAAGCTAGTTTATGAGGGCAAGTAAGACAACCTGAAGAAAGATAATGCTCACCCATTGAAGGGCGGACTCTAAAATACCACAAGCGACCTGTTGAACAGTTTGGGGACAAAATATAAGGGTCCTAATATCCATCATAAATAAAAAAATTATTAAATACAACAACGACAACAACAAAAGCAATCCATGACCTGGAAAGAAAATAGAAACAGTCAAAAATACACTTAGAAATGAATGAGAAAACAAAAAATAACAGACAGGATTTTAAAACAACTACTATAAGCTTTGTAGTGTAGCAAAGTTATAGAGTATTTGATGACAATGCTGAGGTCTAATAGTTAACACCAATAGCACAGGTGAAGGGCAAGAATAAAAATAATAAAATTATATATAATAAAACTATCACTAAAAAAATCCCATAAGCCCAGCCCCACATCTACTACAATGGGTGAATGTGTGATGGAGAGATGGGAAAGATGGAGTACATGGTAGAGAGATAGGAGAGAAAGTAAAGCTGAGTGGTTTCTGCACTGTGGAGGAAAATGGAATTGAAGGCGACGACAGTAAGGAATATGAGGAGCCTGTGCAGCTGAGGTCTATGCTGATGTCTGTGGCCTGTGTTATCATTGAAGTCTATTCCAATGTCAATAGTCCAGGCTGCTGCTTGAGGCCCATGTTGATACTCAGGGGCCACACTGATGCCAGGGGCCAAACTGATCTGAGTGGCCTGTGCTGACACCTGAAACAATGGTAGCATCTTGGCCTGGGCTGATGTTGAGGGCCATGTCTGAGTCTGTGGTCCTATGGCAGCAGGGAATCTGTGTCAATGCCTATGCCCTGGGCTGCCATGTGAGAATGTAGATGTCTGAGCACTGTGATGAGCTGGCCCTGCCCCTCACTGGCCATCACATTTGGGACAGCTAGATCTACCCCTCATAGCATGGGCTCAGGAGAGCTGGCCCTGTTCCTCACCTGGGCAGCAGTGGAGAGCTGACCCTGGTGGCATGGGTGCAGGAGAGCTCGCCTCAATGGCATTCAGTGTGGGAGAACTAGTCCTACCTCCCGATGGCTGCAGGCACTCAGGAAAGCTAGCCCCACCCTTCACTTGGGCAGCTCAGCAGAGATGACAGGCTGACCAAATTAGCTATCACCCAGTTACAGATCCTAGGCTTTCTTATGGCCCATCCCAGCATCTGCACCACCTGTGAGCTGCTGGAGTGCATGAAGGGGCTGGTTCTGCAGAACCAAAGACTAAGAAACACAACAAAATCAACAGCATGAAAGGAATGAATACAAAACTTTCAATAATTCTGAGTATCAAGACTCAACTTCCCCATCGAAAGACATAAACTTCATATCGGGTCAGGAAACATGACTCTCTATCACCTCCAAGAAAAATACCTCACCACCAAAATTAGACACCACCTTAGAATGAAAGATGAACAAAGATATTCACACTAATGGAATTAGGAAATAGCAGGAGTCCATACCTGATATATGACAAAATAGACCAACATAGATTAGAAGTAATGGAGGTCACTTCACAATGATTAAGAAAAACAATCTATCATTCTAAACATATATATCTAAAACCCAGTGTACCCAATTTCATAAAACAAAACTAGATTTAAAACCACAGATTAACTCTAAGACAGTAATAGTCTGTGACTTTCACACCCTACCTTCAACAAGACAAGTCATCCAAGCAAAAAAGGAATAAAGAAGTTAAATAATGGAGTTAAACAATACTATGGATCAAATATAGTTAGCACATATCTATAAACCATTCAATTCAAATACTGCAGAACAGACATTCTTCTCAGCCACCCACGGAGCTCTAAAGCTGATCACATATTAGGACACAACGCTGTCTCAATATACAGGAAAATAAAGTAATTCCATGTATTTTGTCTCACCACAAGACTATAAAGCTAGAAATCAACAGTGGGAAAACCACAAAAGAGGCAGTCCAAAGAGAGAAAGAATTCACAGCTCCAAGGGTCCAGATCACAAAAATCAGAAAAATCCCAAATAAATAATGTAAAGACATATCAAGGCTTTGGAAAAAAATAAGGAAAAAACAAATTCAAAACTAGTAGACGGAATAAAATCAGATAGAAATCAATATAAAATAAAAATAAAGAATTTTTTTTTGAAAAACAATGAAATGAAAGCTGGTTCATTGGGAAAAGAGAGAGAGAGAGAAAGAGAGAGAGAGAGAGAAAGAGAGAGAGAGAGAGAGAAAGAGAGAGAGAGAGAGAGAAAGAGAGACTGCTAACCCTTAGACAAATTAACCAGGAGAGAAAAGACCCAAATTAACAAGGTTAGAGACAAAGAGACACTACAGATGATACCAATGATATCATGAATATACTTTTAAAACGTAGAGTCCAACAAGTTGGAAAACATAAAATGGGTGAGTTTCTAAATGTATATGACCTATCATTAGGAACTGGTTCTAATGCTTTGTCTTATTTTGATTGCCAAAAGCCTTACTTCCAGACCTGAGGGTCCCTGCCCCCAGGGCAGCGAGACAGGGCAGGACTTTTAGATTGCTGGGCAAGAGACTGAGAAAAGAGAAGAGAGTCACCATGATAGGGAAGCAGAAAGATGAAACTTAAAGGTCCACCAGCATGTACGAATCAGGGAAAGTAACCCTGGGGGTCTGGGGTAGCAGAAATGAAATATAGATTTTAAAGGATGTTCATGACCCACAGGGAGCCAAAGAGGTTTAACTAATTCATTGCTACAATCTACTAAGTTAAATCAAAAGATTAAAAAAAAAATAAACAGATCTATCATAAACAATGTGATTGAAACCGCAATAAAAAAACCTACTGACTAAAACTCCAGGTCGAGAAGGATTCATCACAGAACCATACCACTAAAGAAGTAAAAACTGGAGGAGACATGAGAGTGGTGCAGAGGGTCAGGAAATCGGATAAAAATAGATGGGGGGGGGGGGAAGGATGAGGAACTGGGGATAGCCACTGGAGGGTCCCAAGACCCAATGGGAATGATTTTAGCCGTAAAGGGGGAGATAGAACCTCCAGTAGATAGGCATGGCCCCTGGCGGAGGGATAGAGCCACCGGTGGGTTTTTTAACCCAGAAATGTTCCTGTCCAAAGGGAGAACGGGGACAAAAAAATGGAATAGAGACTGAAGGAAGGGCCAACCGGGGAACGGCCTCACCTGTGGATACATCATGTCTGCAGACACCAAACCCAACACTGTTGTTGTGGTCAGGAGGCGCTTGCTGACAGAAACCTACCTAGTGTGGAGGTTCCTTGGGAGGTAGGGCTAGCAACTGACCAATGCAGATGTGGATGCATCAGACTGAGCTCAGGGAAACTTGTGGGGGATGGTGGAAGGACTGGAGGAGCGGACGGGGATTGCAACCACATTGGAAGAGCAACACAGGCTGACCTGACCACCCAGTTTTCCCAGAGACTAGACCACCAACCAAGGAGTGTACCTAGAGAGATCCATGGCTCCAGATACAAATGTGCCTGTCAGCAACAGGAGGAGGGCAGACCCTTGGTCCCTGTGAGGTTTGATGCCACAGAGTAGGGGGACGCTGGAGCAGTGGGGCAGGAGAGTATAGGTGGGTGAGCATTCTCATACAGGCAAACGAGAGGAAGGAGGGAAGATGTGGGAAAAAAGGGTGGCGGTGAGGTAACCAGGAAGTGGCATATCATTTGAGATGTAAACGAATGGAATGATTAATAATAATACCAAAATTAAAAAAATAAATGTGTTCAAAGAAAGAAAAATTTTAAATTGTAGATTTCTCAATGAGTTTAAGGAAAACACATTTAGACAGTTGGATGAAACCAGGAAGTCTATTCAAGTAAAAAAACAAAACCAAAAACAAACACAAAAAAACCAAAAAATCTCTAATGCTTCCTAAGTTAGAACATAAAAATAGAATAGAAAAGCTTCCAATTTTGTTGCAGGATATTTGATCATATTGTGAACTCCAAGACTGTGTTATTTACTGCAAATATCTGTTTCTAGTAGTGTGGCTCTGTCTTTGACACACATCTTTAATCCCAATGGTTGGAATACAGGCAGGTCCTTAATACACATCTTTAATCCCAAACAATGAAGATAAAATTAGTTTGTAGAAGGAAGCATCCAAGTTTGAAAGTGAAGCCTAATTGAGTGGCAAACAAAAATCAGAGAAAGATTTGACAGAATAAGATATGCCCAACTTTCACAAGAAGAGAGAGGAGGGAAACTACTTAAGAGACCAATGTAGATAAACAGAGGGGGAGGGGCGAAGGGAGGGAGGGGAGAGGAGGGAAGGAGGCACTTTTAATGGGGCAGTTGTTCAGAGGCAGGTTGCAGAGAAAAAGCCAGACACAGGTGAAGACAGCAAGAGCCAGAAAATGAAGAAGGCACACGTAGCTTAGAAGAGATTGCTAGAGTTAGTTTGAGGTAAAAAAAAAAAAGAACAATTCAGGAGGAGAGAGATAGAGAGAACGATAGAGGCAGAGAAAGAGACAAAAAGAGACATACAGACACACACACAGAAGAGGGAGGAAAAGGGGAGAGAGAGAGAGAGAGAGAGAGAGAGAGATATGCCAGATTTGGGGAGGAGTTTGAGTCAGAACAGCTGAATTGAATTAATCAGAGTCCAGAAAAAACTAGGAAGGGGTGAGCTTATTCAGCAGTAAGTCTCAGAGGCTGAACACATTCTAGGCCTAGATAAGATTGTACAGAGGCTAGAAGTTTCCAGGCCTAAGCTTAGGTTAGCAGACTGAGGTAGTAAGTCTCAGAGATGAAAATTGCATCAGGAATTTTAAAATTTAAAATTACTTTTACACAAATTCAGCCAGCATTAGACTGATAGCAAAACCAGATAAAGATACAGCCAAAATTATAAGCAATCTCCTCGACAAATACAGATCAAAATTTCTTATTATTACAAACAGAATTCAAGAATATATCAAGCTAGGCCTGTTGGTATATGCATTTAATCCTAGTAGGCAGAGGCAGGTAAATCTCCATGAATTCCAAAGAGTAAAATATTGCCTTAGAAAATACTCAAAAAGATTATGAACTGTGTCACTTAATCCCACAGATGCAAAGACGGATCAACAACTGTAAATCAATAAATGTAATCCACCACGTAAATGGATTCATGAACAGAAATCACATGATCATCTCCATAGATGCAAGACTTGCTACTTTGACAAAATCCAACACTCTTTCAGAATAAAAGTACTAGGGAGACTACAAACACAAAACACATCTTGACCTAATAATGGTACATATACAATCCATAGACAAGAAATATCACACTAGATGAAAAAGAACTCAAAAGTACTAAGATTACGAACAAGACAAGGATGTCCACTCCCTCCAGTATTTTCAAGTCTTATTGAGAGCAGTAATTTAGTAGAAGTATATATATATATATATGTATGTATGTATATATATATATATATATATATATGGTACAAATAGAAGTCAAAATAACTTTATTTGTATATTATATGATACTATACATCAAGAACCCATCAACAAACAAAAAACAGTAGCTTTCCTATATACCAATGACAAATATTCTGTGAAAGAAATCAAGGAAACAATCCCATTCACAGTAGCTTGAAAAACAACACAATACAAACAAACAACAAACAGAAAACCCTTGAAATAAATTTAATCATGAAATTAAAAGTCCTGTACAATAAAAACTTTAGAGCACACACACACACACACACACACACACACGCACACACACACACACACACAAAACCAAACAAACAAAAAAACAAAACAACAACAACAAAAAACTATGGTTCTCCATCTGTGGTCTTGATCCCTTGGAGAAGGGGGTCAAATGACCTATTCACAGGAGTTAACTAAGACACTCAGAAAACACAGATACTATTCAAAACTGTAGAAAAATTACAGTTGTGAAGTATTAATGATAATTTTGCGGTTGAGGGGTCGTCACCACAACATGAGGAACTGTATTAAAGGACTGAGGCATTAGGAAGGCTGAGAACCAATGCACTAGAAGACGAGATGGTCCACACTCATGAATGGGCAAAAGTTCTATAAAAATGGCTATTCAAACAAAAGCAATATACAGATTTAATGTAATCACAAACAACACTGCAAACCTGTTCTTGACAGAAATAGAAAAAAAATCTCTAAATTTGTATGTAAGCACACCCTTGCGTAGGCAAAGCAATTCTAAGTATTAAGAATATTACTCAAGGACTGGAGAGATGGCTCAGTGGTTAAGAGCACTGACTGCTCTTCCAGAGGTTCTGAGTTCAGTTCCCAGCAACCACATGGTGGCTCACAACCATCTGTAATGGGATCTGATGCCCTCTTCTGGTGTGTCTGAAGACAGTGACAGTGTACTCATACATAAAATAAACAAATCTTTAAAAACATACTTGATTGCTAATTCTACTACAGAACCACAGTAATATGTAGTTTGTTCTGGCACAAACCAAACACAGATTGATGGAATACAACAGACTACCAGATATAAACCCACACAACCACAACCATCTGATTAGTTTTTACATAGAAGCCAACATGCACCTGAATAAAAGGCAAGCCTTTACAAAAAAAAAAAAAAAAAAAGTACTAGTTAAACTGACTTCCACATGTAACACTGAAAGTGGATCCTCTCTCATTGTACAAAATAAACGCCTCAAAATGGATCAAGGACCTCAACAGAAAACCTGAAACTCTGCAAGTGCTACAGGAAAAAGATGAGAATACATTGCAAGACATAGGCATAGTAACGACTTCATATATAAGACATTAAATAGCTCAGGAAATAAGGCCAACAACTGACAAAAGTGAAGTTAAGAAGTTTCTTGGGCTGGGATGTAAGAGCACTCACTGTTCTTGCAGAGAACCCAACTTTAGTTCCCAGCACCCACAACTACCCTTTCCAGCAGTTCCAGAAGAAACAATACCCTCTTCTGGCCTCCACAGGCCTGGTGCATACACACTGTGCACATAGATACATGTAGGTGAAACACTAATACACAAAATTGAAATCTTTTAAATGTTTTTGAGTAAAGAAAACTGTCAACTGGATAAAGAGGCAGACTATAGAACGGGAGAAAACATTTGCCACTTAAACATCTGACTGAGGATTGATATCTAGATCCTAGACTCTAGAACAAACAAAAACTCAAGAAAACTAAACAAACTAAACATCAAAGAAACAAACAACTCAGTTTGGTTTGTTTGCTTTTTAAAAAGGCCCACTGCATGTGATGGAAACCATGCCTGACACAGCTCACATGGCCAAGAACCAGAGCATACAGGCGGTGAACCTAGGGTAAAACCAAATGCTACTATTCTAAAGGATCACTGCAATAAAACGACTCCTGATAGCATCTTGCTAAACCCATAGCTCAGTGCCTCCTCAGCCATTGTCAGAGAAGCTTCTTCCTACAGTAGATGGAAACTAATACAGAGACCTACAACGACATTGTGGAGAGAGTGAGAGACCTTGGGACACTCAGTCCTAAATGAGATGGCTCCATCGATCCCCTCCCCTCCGGACTCAGGAAACTATGCTGAAAGAGAGGCAGAAAGATTCTAAGAGCCAAAGGGGATGGGTGACACAAGGAAACATCATTTTCCAGACACAACAGGCTTGACACACATCTGAGCTCACAGAGACTGTGGCAACATGCACACAAAGCCAGCACAGGTCCAAGACAGATGGGAAAATGAATACACTCTCCCATCAAAAACCAAGAAGCTATCTCCAACTGGTAAGTGCCTTTAAAGGAGTGTAATTGGGCATACAAACTACATTTAAGGATAGGTCTCATACTCAACAGAAGATGGCCCAAACAAATTGAACTCAATGGTATTTTTGTGAAGATTTTGTTTTGTTTTGTTGTCTCAATGCTTTCGGTAATTTTTTTGTTTTTTACTTTACTAGTCTTTTATTTGTTTTTGTTTTTTTCTTTGTTTTATTCTGGTTTATCAGGTTTTTTGTTTGTTTGTTTTATTTGCCTGTTTGTGTTCTAAAAAGAGTAAGGCATGGAGTTGGATGAAGGGGATGAAGGGGAAACTGTGATCAGAATATATTGCAAAAAAAATATTTCCAGTTAAAAAATGAATTATATATACAAAAAAAGGAGAGGTTATGGAACTGAACAAAGTTCTTAAACCAAGGAATATTAATGGCTGGAGCTAGAGAGATGTCTCAGCAACGGAAAGCACTTGCTGCTCTTCTACAGGACCTCAATTCAGTCCCCAGATCCACCCTGGGTAGTTCACAACCACTTGTAACTCTAGCTCCAGGGGACCCATGCCTTCTTTTGGACTTTATGGGCACATGCATATACACTAGCATCAAACATGTGTGTGTGTGTGTGTGTGTGTGTGTGTGTGTGTGTGTGTGTATGCACAAATACTATTTTACTATTTTTTAAATCTTAAAACCAGCACAAAAAGAAATATTAACCGGCAATACTTTAAAATATTCAATATCTTTAGTTTTGCAAATTCTACTTAGATTCCATCTCACCCCATTCAGAATTGATCTTATCTAAAAATCAAATGATAGGGCTGGGAAAATGGCACTTGCAGCTCTTACATATGATTCCACTTTCAACACTCACATGATGACTCACAACTGTCACCTTAAGTCCAGTTCCAGCTGATTTGAAGCCCTCTTCTGGCCTTAGTGTGCAATGAACATACATGGTGCACAAACACACAATGCAGGCATAAAAAAACATAAAAAATAAGTATTTTTAAAAGAAAGAAAACAAGCCAAAGAAAATAAGCATAGATGTGACTTTCTTTGCAAAGCAGCAGTCAACTGGCACCTAGCTACACCAAGCTGCTTGTGTCAGACCAGAGTCAGCAGTAGATGCCAGAGAAATGGTCTTCCAGGAAGCATGAGAGCCACTTCAGGCTACAGATACAGTCAGAGACGAGACATAGGTTTTATATAAAGAAATTGCTATAGCAGTGGAGACAGAAATGTGGCACTAGAACTTCAAGCAGAGCTTCTAAAATTGTCTGGGAAATACTCAACAGAGAAGGCACTGACTTCCTGTTCCTCAGCCACCACCACCATTGCCTGAAGAAGCTATAGTCAGTTCAGGGTTTAGTGTGGAATCTGGTACAGCAGCAGCAAGGGGAGTATCCTCTCAATAACAAACATAAACACAGGTGAGCAAGCAGTCTATATTCTCTCCGAGCCTCAGTCATGAAATAAAATACAATAAAACTTGCTTGTAAAAAAATGTTTCTCAGAACACCAGAGACAAGGTTATAATCTGCAGGCAGGGATCTCAGACAGGGAGATTCTGGCATAAGTAAAATTTGGTCATAGAAATTCCTGTCATATGCAAGGACGTGCTTACTTAACTTGCTTGCATTATTGCAAACAGCAGCCTCTCCAAACCCTACACACATATGTAGAGATTTGATGAAAAAGACAAGTCCATGGGGTAAAAAACCCTATCACCCAAATAGGAAGGAATGAAGACTAAGGTTACAATACCTTCTATTTCTCTTTATTACTCTTAAAAAAAAAACCTCAAATTTTTATTTTTGTTGTTGTTGTTTTGAGACACAGTTTCTCTGTGTAACAACCCTGGCTGACCTGGAACTCACTCTGTAGAGCAAGCTGGCCCTAAACTCAGAGATATCTGCCTTTCTCTGCCTCCCAAGTGATGGATCAAAGACACGTGCCACCACTGCTCAGCTTCACTTTTACTCTTTAAACACGCACTGCTGTCCTTTATTAGGTCGGGTTCTAAGTGTTATCTTGTATGAAAAGGCATTTATTACTAGAACTGTCTCTTCAACTACTCTACAAAACTTTCTTACTTCTTATAACTACAATTCATATATTTTACTTCCGATTTTTTCTTTATACCCTCTTTTCTATACTTCCCATTCCCTTTTTTGCTACTAAAATGTTGACACAGGTGCTCAAAAATACAACAAAACAAAACAAAAAAACGAGACCCACAATAACTTCTCTACAAGTTCACAACTCGATACTAGAAGTAAGGCTGCTGAAATGAGGAAAAATATTTCAAATTCCGACTTTTAAAAAGAGATTCCTGAGTGCCCGAAGAGGTGTTCAGTGGTTAAGGGTACTTGATGCTTTTACAGAGAACCCAAGTTTGGTTTCCAACAACCATAGGAGTGACTCACAACGATCTGTAACTCATTTCCAGGGAACCCAATGCCCTCTTTTAACCTCTGTAGGCACCAGCCATAGACATGGTATATATACATACATGTAGGTTAACTACTCTCACACATACATACAAACACACAAGGTAGGAGGAGGTGAATACACAGAGGACTCAAAGCAAGTGAATGAAGTAAGAAAGTCAGTTTAGGAAACCCTTCTCAACAAGTACTTCTACTTTTATATCTTTTTATGCATGTTTGCCTTGGGTCTTATAGGAGACTTGAATGTTTGAGATTAGATGCATTTTGCATTATGAGATGACCATGTGGTTTGAATGTGAAATGTTTCCCCCAGCTTGTGTTTTGAACATTTAATTCCCAGCTAATTATATTATTTTAGAAGTTCTGAAAACTTTGGGAGGTGAAACATAGCTGGAGAACTATGTCAGTCGGGGCAGGTCCTTTCACATATATTATCCCTGGCTACTACTGGGTTTACCTTTCTGCTTCAACATATAAAAAGCTATCATCCACAACATACCCCCCCCCGACTGCCATGTTTTACCTAAGAACATGGGACCAAACATTAACAGAACTCTCTGAAACCATAAATTAAGAGAAATCTTTTCATCCTTGGGTATACTAGTCTTAGACTAAAGAAAATTAACACACTTGGTAGTAAAATATCACTATGCATACAATCAAATTTTGTGAAATGTTCTTTAGCAATCCAGCTAAATTGATTCTTAAGCACTGTCTACTAGTCAATCTTCTTAAAGGCTCCTAAAGAAAACTTGTAGCTTTTCTATATTGATAGCCAATTGCCTCGACACTATTTATTAATGATATACCCAACTCCCACATGTAGGTCTATTTTTGAAATCTAGTCTGATCCTTCTCCTTTTAGTATGTTATTGCCATGTTCAGCATGGCTGCCAGGACAGATCTAACTGGGGGTGGGGAAATAACAAAGGAATGAGTAAAAAGGAGAGAGAGAGAGAGAGAGAGAGAGAGAGAGAGAGAGAGAGAGAGAAAGAGAGAACAAACCTGGTTCTCTGAGTTCAGGTAGAATTTATCACAGAGGTGGGGTTATTGCATATAGCACAACAAGAAGGTAGAGTTATTACATATAGATAAACGTGAAGGCAGGGTTTAGCTAATCTTGGTAAGAGCAGTCTCTGTAGGAAAACAGTCTTTAGGGCAGAAAACCACAGAAGACATTTTCTGCACACACTGTCAACATCCATACTTAGACTAGAGGCTTTGCCATTTCTCCATGGGTCTGAAGCTCTAGGGTCTTTGACATGGCCAGCTCTTATCAATAACATACATCTAACCAGGACTTCTCTTTGTCAGGGCCTTCTCCAATTCCTACATGTTAATATGGAGAATTATACTGTTACATTTCCTAAAACACATCGTCAAAATCTCATGACCATACATTCTCTCAGGTCTAAGACATAGTATAATAATTATTCCCTGATTTGAAATATAATTTTATTCTATGTTTTTTTTTTTTTTGACTCTTGGTCTCTCATTTAACCTGAAAGCTTCTTGACAAAAGCAAAGTATCTTATTAACATTTTATTTTTAGAAGATTACTGACACAAATATTGTGAGATAAATAAAAACAAATAACTGACTACACACAGGGTTTGATTTTTGTTTGTTTGTTTGGCTTTTTGAGACAGGGTTTGTCTGTTAGAACTAGTTCTATAGATGAAGATAGCCTTAAACTCAAGAGATCTGCCTGCCTCTGTCTCCCAAATGCTGGGATTAAGAGTGTGCACCACCAACATGTACACGTGTGCACACACAAACACACACACACACACACACACACACACACACACACACACACACACA
>JANHMN010000007.1:75573680-75630781 GCA_030674055.1 Rhabdomys pumilio | reverse complement strand
ACACACACACACACACACACACACACACACACACACACACACACACATCTCACACAGGGTTTTCTTTTTAATCTTTTTTTTTCAATAGTTGCTTTTAAAATACCAACTATTAATTTGTCATTCTTTAATCTACTTGACAGCCTGAACCAGTCATTCCCACTCAAGTTTTTGTCTGACATGAACTGTTAAAGACAGTTATTCCACTGAATAACAAGATTCCTAAACCACAATTATGGCATCTGCAAAGGAAATACTGAATACTGCTAAGACAGTCTAAACCTTAACTGTGACTGATTCATGCTTACTACAAAGGAAACAATGAATAGTCAAACAGCCCAAGGCATATGGGAATTTAAACAGAAGAGCTGTTAGGTCTCTCAAGCAAAAATACCAATAAGAACTAGTTGTTTATAAAAAATAATGGTGCTTTGCAACAAAAGTCAGATTACATATCATAGCAAACAAATACAAACAGAAACATGATCAGGAAGTCACTGGTAAAACCACAGAAATCTGGAGGGAGATCTTATTCAACTCCAAGTCAGTAAGTTAAAAAGGTTTAAAAAGAAAAGACAAAAAGAATAAACACCTACTATACTTGTCATATTTCTTAGTGTATCAAAGTGTATTTTAAATTAGGAAACAAACCTGGTAATAAAATGTTAGATACATCTATGGTAAACACACACACACTTTTACTTGAAGTCATAAGCTTTCAGTAAATACCACAGCTCTCTAGCCACCTTCTATCTTTCATATAAATTTGTATTATATATTTGAATCCCTTTATACACGTCTCATCTGTTTGTAAACACTGGCATTATTTAGAACTAGAAACTATTTTATTGATACCTAGACATAATATAAATCAGAAGGCTGAATTCCAAACTGCTTAGATCTACTAAGTTCATTTGGTTTATTCTCTCTCTGTTTTGTCTTTTACAAGATCATTTAGGAAAACGAAAGGCCAACAGAAGGTTCCATTAAGTGTTATCTATGAAACCCAACTGAATAATCAATCAGTCTATTACTTGAGATCTTCCAATTCTGTTTCACAGGAAGCAGTCAAGCTAAAGATGATGTGCTTCCTTTTTCCTGCCAGTTCATGACCGTGATGCTGTATTATGAATATGGGTACCTAAATCCAATAATAAAGTTTCAATATCACCACTGAAAATGCACAGATGTTAAAATAATTGTACAAACTTACTTAGCACATAATCCCATATATATTATAGTACAAATCTGAACATGACAAGCATTTACCCACACCTCAAAGTTTTAAACTTTATGCCTGACCTGACACTTGATTCACGGAATCTCAACACTCTTTTGCTCTTCTAAGAATTTGCACCTATTCATACCTTCAGTTCTGGTTTGACCAAGGCGTTTTAAGAACTTTGCATTAAACACAACTTTTAGGTTTTAAGGTTTTTTGATTTTTTTTTTTTTTTTTTTTTTTTTTGAGACAGGGTTTCTCTGTGTATCTCTGGCTGTCCTGGAACTCACTGTGTAGACCAGGCTGGCCTTGAACTCAGAAATCCACCTGCCTCTGCCTCCCAAGTGCTGGAATTAAAGGTGTGTGCCACCACCGTCTGGCCAAGTTTTGTTTTTTTTTTAAATTAAGCTTTTGAGAAAAACTGCTTTTAACAATCAAGGTAATTCTAGATATACAAAAAGGGAGTTGTTTTTTTGACAAGAGATCCCATTATGCAGCCCAAGCTAGCTTCAAACTCCTAATCCTCCTACCACAGTCTCCTGAGTGTTCAGACTCTGACCATCCCAATACTTTTATATATTAATGATATGAGATAAAAGTCACTTTAGAAACTAGAGGGAAAATGAAAACAACTTAAGCTAGAAAAAGAAAAAAGGGGAGGGATAAGGGAAAAGTACTTTAATACTTAAAATTAACCCTTATATTTAATAGGGATCTTAAAGAAACAGGAAAAAACTGTTTTGTTTTATTAAAACTGCTTTGCACCTACAAATCTTTTAAGTACACACATGAGATCTGAGGAAATTTCTATGATCTAGAAAATTTGTCTAACATTAAGTAGAACTGTTTGAATAAACTCTGAACCCCACCAGTTTTAGTTTCCAAACTATTCTGTATCTAACTTAATGCTTTTTTATTGCCGAAATAGAGCTAAAGAGGTTCCTTCTTGGTTAGAATAAGTGGATATTACATCACAGTTCTAAAATCAAACATTCTGGACTTAGAAGACAGGATAGCTACTAAGCCTGAGTAGAAAGAGCAATAAACTTTCAATTATAAGGCTCAGGTTTCTGATGTGATGGATGCCCAATTTAATGTTACACTGCCATATGTTAGGGCCAGGGAAACAGCCCTTTCCATCCCAAGGATGTGATCTTCATGTGGTAAACACTGCTCTTGGGTAAAACAACAACAAGAACCTCAAATTCCACACCCATGAAAAATACTTTACTATTAAAGAATGAATTACAGAGTTCCACGCACAAAAAATATTGATTTCAGTAACTTCAGGAAAATGAATACCCAGGTGTGTATGAAACATTGTAGAGTAATATAATGTAGACAATGATTATTGTCTTGTGATAAGCATGTTAGAAAGATAGGATAAGCAGAAATACAGATGTATTATCTACTACTATAAAAAAATAAAAGCCTAAAAATGATACATGATGAGTGTGTGTGCATTTGTATGTTCCTGTATGAGTGTGTTTAGTAACAGAAAAAATACTATTTACAAAGCAAGCTACAACTTTCTTTGTTGGAGAACTGTACTGAGATGCAAGGAAAAGCACTGGTTTTCACTATAGGCCTTTAGCCAGGTAAAATTACTCTTTTAAAAGATTGAAAAGCAACCAAAAAGTCTTTTTACTTTATTAATCTTATCCACTTTATTTCTAGGGGCAAATATTAGTAATTTTGTCTGATAGTTATAGATCTGAAGTACACATTTAATGAAACTATACTATGCCTTATGATTACTGACCTTAGAAGTTTAGTCGCAAGACACTAATAAATTAATCTGTAAGAAATGTACCTTAAATAGACATAAATATGCCCATTCATCTATATAGTTTAAGTAATTTAAACATATATTATGTGTGTATACATATGTGTGTGTGTTTGTGTGTGTATATATATATCTCAGTAAAATATTCTTAAAAATACCCTAGAATTTTTAAAAGAAAACAATATAGCCTATAAAGTATTCTAAGCAATCTGTCTTTAATAATTCAAATGTAAAAAAGATTATCTTAGAATGATCCTAAAAAAAATTTATAAGGCCCCTTTTGTAAGTATACTCTTTTTTAAAAATAATTATCTTTGGAAAAGCCTTTTAAAAAGAGTAGCTACTAAACATTAAGCATGAGGAGCATAAACAAGTACCTTTCTAATTAAACACTGCTATTTCCAATCCAACAGAATCACAAATCAACCAGTTCTTCTTACAAGAAGGAAAAGAATGTTTTAGCAGCAAAAAGCCTAGCAATACAGGTCAAATCTGTCAAGCAAAACAATTTACCAGTAAAATAGAACCTTAAACAAGCTACTTGAAAATGACCTACTTACAACAGGTTGCATTAGCTCCAATTAAAGAATATTCAGGTAGGTAAACATGCTACCTTACCATTGCATACATCAATTGTATTATTAAAAAATATAAAGAAAAGGTTGGTAAATTTGTGACATGAATAGTTTAAAATCTGTGCCGGTACAAACCAGAATTATGTCTTTATTTATTCATTGGTTAATAACTATGGAAAACAGAAATCTGATAGTTTTAATGGTGTTATGCTCTTCTACCCAGACTCCAGGCCTGTCATGTCTCCTCTGGGCCATCTGTTCTGTGTTTGTCCTTAAACTTTGGTGTTTAGCCGTCAGTGCTTTAGCAACATGTGTTCATATTTCTGACCCTGCCACTCACGCTTAAAATTACTTGTATACAATTTTTGTTTTATATTATTGCAAAAATTTTACATTTTGTAAATACATACATTTACATTTAATTATAAAACATTTGAAATAACTGATTTATATATCTAGTATTATGCTGGCAGTTTTTAAACTTCAATTTCACAGTCCCTTTCCACTCTTTTTATAATAATTGTCTCTTGTTTTGAAATCATAGTATAATCACATCATGTCTCCCATCTCCTTTCCTTCCTTTAATCCCACTAATGTGCCATTCTGACCCTCTCAAATTAATGGTTTCTCTCTCTCTTTTTTTTAATCTTTTAATGGATATTTTACTTATTTACAATACAGATGTCATCCCCTTTCTCCATTTCCCCTCCCTAGAACCCCTTATCCAATCCCCCCTCCTCCTTTATGCTTTTATACCATTTTGATTACATGCATGTATTAAGGTCAGTTCTAGGTTGAAGGTCTAGCAATACCATAGATGCGAATAGTCAAGGAACAAGCAAGACAATAAACACAGTCAAAGAACAAGCGAGGCATTAAACCCAATTACATGAGCACTCCTGTGATCAAGGGCTTATCAGGATGACCAAAGTCCCTCTCCACTCTTTTTTTTTTTTTTTGGTTTTTTGAGACAGGGTTTCTCTGTGTAGTTCTGGCTATCCTGGAACTCACTCTGTAGACCAGGCTGGCCTCGAACTCAGAAATCTGCCTGCCTCTGCCTCCCAAGTGCTGGGATTAAAGGCGTGCGCCACCACTGCCCGGCCTCTCCACTCTTAAAATTGAAACCAGTCCATAGAATTTTTGTTTATGTGGGTTATATCATTTATTGTATCAGAAATTTAAAAAATTTAAATTATCAATGCACCTAAAACAAAACTTACTGCATGTAACACAATTATTAATGATACTATTAATAATAACTACTTTTTATAAAACAAAATACGATTAGTAGTAGGTGACAAGTCTGTATATCTCTGTAAATGTCTTTAGTGTTTGCCTTGATGAAAGACAGCTAGATTCTTGTACCTGTTTCTGTATTCAATGTGTTGATACATTGTTTTGCTTGTATAAAAAGAAGATCTATCTTCATGCAAACAGGCAACCAGAAAAAGGACTCTGTTTTGTATTACAGCCTTTCAAATTGTTATTGACATTATTATTGGATACTCCCAAAATCCAATAAGAAGTACTGTCTTACCAGTTGGTTTTAATACGGATAATGAAACTTATTGTTTCTTACTTTGAAATAAAAACCTATTGGTCCAATGCCATGCACTGATCAATACAGGCAAGGAAGGAGTGGTAAGAATGGTGAGGAAAGAAGAACAGAGGAGGGAAGGGTGGAAGGAAGGAGGAAAAGAAAGGAAAGACAAACCTCAGTTGTCTATCTAGTGTGGTAAGTGCATGTATATATGTGGGTTTATAGTATATATGTGGGTTTCTTATAGCTCAGGTACAGGTGATTTTAAATATACCAGCTGGGCCTGGTGGGACACGTTTGTTATCCCAGCACTAAGAGGCTGAGGCAGGAAAATCGTGAGTTAAAGCAACCTTGGTTATAGTACACTTGTGGTAAGTCTGTGCTATCTACACAAACTGTCAAAACAAAAACTGATTCACTGAATTATGCAGTTATTGGTGAGACATTTTATTAGAAACTTTTAAAAAATTCATACATTTGTTCTTGAAGTGGACCCAAGATCAGTTCTCAGCACATACATGGTAGCTTACAAAAATCCATTAACTCTAGTTCCAGGGAATTCAACCTCTTCTGACCTTAGGCACCAGACATACATGTTACACATTCACACATGGAACAAACATTCAGGACACATAAAAATAAATAAGTAAACAAATAAATAAGTCTTTAAATATCGAGATGCCAATGTTTTCTATAACTCAAACCTCATCTTAGCAACAAATATAATTAGTTCTTCTCCTTAAAATAACAAACTTGGTTTAAGGCATTTAGGAATATATGTCTGTCCTGAATAATCACTGCCAGGCTCATGAAGTATTTCTTAGAAAGAACAATACTTCATTATGTAATGCAAGTATTTTGTAGATAATGTCCATTAACAGCTTAGAGGAAAGCTATATATGCAGAAACAAAGTTGAAGCAGTGTCCACAAGAGAAGACCTGTGTGGTGCACTTCTAATCTGCTAAAATGAGTCACCAGTTTATACGTGATGGAGGGTTTATAATATGTTCAGATTAGCTGAGGTCACCAAAACTGATGCATACAATGTTGAAAAAAAAAAGTAGGCTGGAGAGATGCTGTGATGGCTATTCCTGGTTGTCAACTCGATTATATCTGGAATGAACTACAATCCAGAAATGGAGGGCACACCTGTCACCTAGATCTTGAGGCTGGAAGACAGGTTTCTGACCTGGATCTTGGCATGGAGATCTTGAAGAATAGTGGCCATGAAACTCTTAGGCCCAGGCAAGGTAGTACACTTCCAGGGGACTGAGGAAGGCTGATCTCTGAGTTTCAGGTCAGCCTGGGGCAAAGCAAGTTTTAGATTCAGGCGTGATGGTACACACCTTTAATCCGGGCCACATCTTCTTCTGCTGGAGGCCTCCATAAGGACACTGGAAGAAGGAAGAGTCACTTTTCTTCGACTCCTTGTGCTTACTTGCCAGCACATCTGTTGGACCCTACTTCTACAGAAGACCAGCAGGAACACCTAGCTTCATGGGGCTGAGCAACTACTACACTTTTTGACTTCCCATTCACAGCTGCCATTGTTGGGTTAGTTGGACTACAGACTGTAAGTCATTACAATAAATTCCCTTAATATATAGAGATATTCTTTAAGTTCTGTGACTCTAGAGAACCCCAACTAAGACATATGCCCCTCCCCCCAAAGAGTTAAGAGCACATTAATGATCTTGCAGATGACTGAGGTTCAGTTCCTAGCACTCATGTAGGGCAGCTTACTAAGAGCATCCACGTGCGGCACAGACAGACTGCAATCAGTTTTTGGCTACTATGTGGGTTCTTTTTTCTTCTACCCTTCTTCACCCATTTCCCACTCTCTCAACCCCCTAACACTGGATAGGACATAAAAAGGATAAGGGGAAAGGGGATGTTATCATTAGATTATTTCCTGCTGATTAGGGGCATTGAGTTCCTTGGGCAAGTTTGTTCATTGTAGACAACCCTCTAGTTAACTATGCAACTACTACCAGAATCTTCTTCCAGAATATAACTCAAAAAATAATTATGGGCTGGGTTTGGAGGTATATACATTAGTCCAAGGAGACCAAAGCAGGCAGATGTCTATGAGTTTGAAGACAGCCAGGGCTACAGAGTGAGACTTCCTCTGAAAACAACAATGAACAAAGTATACAACTGATGGTTTACAGAATCATTATAAAACAGAGTGATTGGGTCTTTCCATATAGTAAAATTTACTGAAGTCAGTACTGCCCTAACTCTGAAATGCAGCTTTATAGCTCTTAGCATAGATACAACTTTGAACTTTACAATTATTTAAAAGGACAGCACAAAGATCACTAGTTACAAACTTAAAATGTGAACTGGGTTTGCAAGATGGCTCATCAGATAGAAGGGCTTGCTGACCAACAACACAAGCTTCACAGTCTGAGTTCAATGCCAAGCACCCATGTTAAAGCAAAAGGAGAAAACTAACTCCACAAAGTTGTCCTCTTACCTCCACAATAATGATATTTTAATTTTTTATAAAATGCAAATTAATTCCAAAAAACCTGTTATCTCTTAGATAAATTATATTATATAAGTGGAGACTTACAAGTATTCTAACATCCTAAAGAATAATTGTAATAGTACATCCTTAAAGTTCTTACTTATTAAATAAATTTGAAAGTGAAATATGCACTTTTATCAGAAAGGATAAAAGCTTGAACAAATGTGCAAATAGACACAGTAGTGGTTTGATTAGGAATGGCCTCCAGGGGCTCATATGTTTTAATGCTTGGTCATTAGAGAATGGTGCTACTTGAAAGAGATTAAGTGTGGCCTTTCGGGAAATGGTTGTGGCCTTGTTGGAGGAAGTGTGTCAATGGGAGTGGGCATTGGGGTTTCAAAAGCTCAAGCCAGGTCCAGTTTATCTTCTCTTCCTGCTGCCAGCATCTGGGTGTAGAACTCTCAGTGACTATGTCTACCTACATGTCACCATGAGGATAACTGACTAACTTTCTGAAACTGTAAGCAAGTCTCAACCAAATGTTTTCCTTGGTAAGAGTTGCTGTGGTCATGGAGTCTGTTCACAGCAATAGAACATTGACTATAACACAAAGCTACTGAAATATTCCCACAAAGAAAACTAGGGATACTGACGTTTTACACATTTAAATGTTCTTAGTTGAAAATTATAACAAATAAAGGCAAATTAAACACTTTCTTTAAAATTAACATTTTCCTCTGCAGAAACATACTTTAAAAAACCTGTCTACTCCACTTTGGCCTTGGCATCATCTTTCATACTGTCATTTACACATGTGATCTAGAATGTCACCCATTGCCTGACCATGGCTCTTCATCTGTTCCTTCTCCAATCACAAGCTCGGCCTGATCTAGGACCCTCCCACCTCCACACTGCTCACCATCCCTCTTGCTTGTTCTGAAGTGTCCACTGTGGGAAAATGGCTATGCTGCCAACAGCATACTGAATTTCAACTTCTTCTCTAGCCTTTATTAGGAAATTATGTCACATTAAAAGATTACATTAACAATTTTTTTCCCTGAAGCACTACTGAAATATTCTGCAAATTTTTATTTTTCAATAATAACGATGTTTATAAACCTATAAATTACCATCTTTCTTTTTACACAAAATTAGTTTAGTAACACTGTTAAATTAGCTAATTATTATTTTGTTTTCCATTTTAATTTCTAATCATACTCATTTCTACCTTTAGTGGTAACCAAGAGATCATGGTTTCATAAAGAATAATAAGCTTAGTTCCTTCTCTGTAGTGAAAATTTTGGTTTCTTTAAAAATCCAGTTATGTTATGTGAATATGTTTTTGTTTTAATCTCAGGTGTGGCATAAGAGGCTGCTTCACAGCAGGTGACTATGATTTGCTCTAGCAGGCACATGGTTTTAGCAGGTGCAGACAGTTTCTGCGAGTGTATGACATTTGGAATTCTGGCAACTTTTCAGAGGGTATATAAATGCTAGGACCCTGAGATGGGCAGGAGGTGCACACCAAAGAGGCTGCTGTTGGTTCCTGCTGCTGCAGTCTGTCAAGTGGTCATGAGCAAAGAGACAACAAGAAGAAGTTGGATATCCTGATGATGAAGACTGGACTTGCCCCAAGGAACTTGATACCCCTAATCCGCAAGAAGTAGTTTGAAAAGGTCTATGCCTCCTTTCCCCCCTAACCTTCTTTCTCTCCTACCTAGTGCTGGGGGATTGGAAGGGATCAGGGTGGAATAAGGTTTAGAAAGGTGGTAGATATAAGAACTCAAGTCAGGGAAAAACACATGTATCTATTAGCAACTGTCTTGATTTTGGCCTTAATCACTACTTAAATTTCAAATTCTCTAAGTCCTCCCGACTTCAATTTTCTACTCCCTTTCATTTTGTTTCTTCCCAAACCCACTGTTTCTTCATTCTTACTGCAACAGCTAGTCCCAGCTTCTTCAACTGTGAGTTATAGCCCCATTTGGAGTCATAAAACTGAATGCAGGGTTTCGCAAATTATTGGCAGTATTCCACTGTATGGATACAATACAGCTTATCCATTTATCTTTCAAAGAATATTGTGCTTACTTTTAGTTTGGGAAAACTATTAATAAAGGTCCTATAAATATTTTTGTGCTGTCTTCTGTATGAATGCAAGTTTTCACCTATTCAGACAAATTCTTACAAGTGGATTGCTATTCCAAAGTTCAGTTTTGTAAGAAACTGTCAAAATGTTTCCTAAAGGCCAACTTCTTAAAAATGTGAATTGCAATCTCTTATGAAAGCAACACAACTAAATACAGGGTCAAAAAAAATCTGGCTAACAGTAAAAGGTTTCTGAATATAGACCATTCAAAACTGGATTCAAAATAAGATGTGTAATGAAATCAAGATGTATCTGGCAGCAGTCACCTGCACTGTGTCATGAAACTACACTTCAGCCTTGGTTCTAAGTATAACACACACAATACATTGTGCATGCTGTCACATCACACAAGCCAATGAACACACTGCCTATAACATCTGAGGTCACGCTCAAAACTACTATATGTTATAAATGTCTATGTTTTGAATGGACATACAATGTCTTCTGCTCTTCTGGAACCAATATGATAGTTTAATTATGTGGAAAACAAATATAATTAACATTTTCCTACCATGAGTCTTCAAAATGTATCAAATTAGTGTATTTTTGTGTTGTATTGTTAGAATGTTTGATTTTAAAAGTTGCTAACATAATGCATGATGTGTAAATGATGTGTAAATAAGGCATTCTTGTCAGAATGACCTAAGACAGGCTCAGTCTTGTTAATGAAATAAAAAAAGGGAAGAGTTAGAGAGCTTTTGGGGCTGCTTGGCAAGAATCTAACATGGGCCAAGGACAAGGAAGTGGGCTTCAGGCAGGAATCTGACATTAGGCTAGAACAATGAAGTAATTTCAGGCAGGACTCTTAGGCTAGAACAAAAAAGTAATTTCAGGCATGAATCTAAATTTTAGGCTAGAACAAGGAAGTAGGCTTCAGATATGAAAATGACTTTGGGCTAGGACAGGGAAGTAGGCTCAGATATTTTGGTCATCCTAATAAGTCTTTAGAAACAGTGATCATGGGAGTGTTGATGGAATTTTGTTTATTGCCTTGCTTGTTCTTTGACTATTGGTGTTTATTGTCTTGCTTGTTCCTTGACTATTTGCATCTATTGTATTGCTAGTCCCTCAACCTAGAACTGACTTGAATACTTGCATGTGATTAAAATGGTATAAAAGCAAAAAGGAGGAGGGGGGATGGGATAGGGGTTCTAGGGAGGGGGAATGGAGAAAGGGGACGACATTTGAAATGTAAATAAATAAAATATCCAATTTTTTTTAAAAAAAAAGGAAAAAAAAGTTGCTAACTTGAGTTTCATTTAAAAAAAATTCAATGAATTTTGACTTGGGATAAAAATCAGAATTTCTAATGGTCCTATCAAAATATTGATCATCTCCACAATAAAGATGCTTTATAACCTGTAGTATCAAATATTCAGCAAAGACAACTCTTATATAAAAGTAAGCAGATCTTTATTATTAGTATGTGAATTTGTTTTTATTTTTAATAACTGTTAGTTACATGACTATCAAAGAATTGCTTTAAAATAAAGTAATGATTTATTCTTGTTAAATGTTTAATTTGCATGCCCGTTTTATATGCTATACAGCTAAGCTCATGGAAAAACTTCTCCAGAGGAAGGGATTCATGACTGGAAAAGTGAGTTCTGCTCTAGTCTATCAGTCTCTGTCTAATGTCATCTGCTTTCTTCTTCAGTTAATGCCCACACAACACACTACTACTCAAGGATTCAATTATTGGAGAACTAACTGGCAGAAAAAAAATAAGAGGGAAGGCATGAGGATGATGGAGTGTAGTGGGGAAGAAAATATGAGCAAAGTGCAATGATTTTGATTTATTATGCATAAAATGATATAATGAAACCCATGATGCATGATAACCAAAACTAAAATATATGTAAAAAGAATTTATTCACCTTAGAATCTATAATCTATTTTCTTCTATCCCATATTTCCAATCCTAAATAAATTTTACAGATTTTTTTTCAGTTTTTGAGCAGCTAAAGATTACTGCTTAAACAACCATGGTTACTGGGTCTTCTTACGTGAATATGTGATTTCCAAACCTCAAATGGGCCTCCCCTGACTATACCTGTATTCATCTTTAACTTCCTTTGTTATTTCTCACCAAAATAATCTTGCACATTTTTCAAGTCTATTGGTTTAACCACTTTTATTCACATCTTATGCTTTTCATTTATTGCACATTCAAAATGTCTTCCCTTCTTTTCTCTTCTACTGTTTATGATTCCTCCGGTTCACTCTGGTCATTTCTAATAAAATTTTACACAGTGTTCAGTTTAGGAAGTCTTTCCCCCACACCCTCAGTGCTGGAAATCAAACTCAGGGTCTTTACATGCTAGGCAAGTACTCTACTATCTAACCACATTCATAGCCCTACAAAAGTTCTTCCATGTGAGACATCATTTGCCTCTTTAGGACAACACTGTATCAAGGTCCTACATCTACCCCTTAGTGTAAAGGACTTTACTGGTAGAGAAATCACCATATCCTATCACCTAGGAGACAGCACTTAGAAAGTATACATTTACTGAAATTACTTTTGAATGAACCTTCCCTTCAAACCATCTCACCCAGTATTTTATCTGGATGCTGGCAGAAGATTTCTGCTCTGAATTCCACTCATGGCCTTACTGGACCACATATTTCTACTAAGCAAGAAATCCACATAACAAAGTGATACATACCTAATACAACTAACTCCTCTTTTGCAGATGACACTTTTAAGCCAACCTCACAAATTCCTCTCCCTCAAGGCCTTGTCCCTCAGATGGATTACACTACAGATGAATGCAAAGGAACAGTGATTTGGAGAAGGGCCTGTAAGAACCTGGATTGGACACACTTGGCATGCCTCAAGGCACTAGACATGAGGTAACAAAACCCATAATCCTTGATAGATGAGAAACAAACCTGAACCCAACAACTGCCTTATCTTACTGCCTAGAAGATCCCTAGTCCATGAACAGAGAGGAAGGAACCTAGGTAGCTGAGTACAGGGAACTAAGCCTGGAAGTAATACAGCCAAATATGAAAGGCAGAGTATCATAGAGGAGAGAGAGAGAAAAAAAAAAGAAAGAAAGAAGGAAAGAAAGAAAGAAAGAAAGAAAGAAAGAAAGAAAGAAAAGGATGCAAAAAGCATCTGTAATTTCTTGTCAGTACGTAAGTGGGCAGAAACTATGCAAAACCATTGAAAGCACCAAAAGTTATTTCAGGTAACAACACAAACAGTTAATGTTTCCACCAATCACAGTACTTGGAAGGGTTTTGACTCAGTGTTATAACAAGGTACTGCCTAAAAAACCTTATAGCCACTGTGGTAATTGAACACTTTTGGTACCCATACTTGGGAGGCAGAGGCAGGCAGATCTCTGTAAGACCATTCTGGTCTACAGAGTAAGTTCTAGAAAAGTCAGGGTACATAAAGAGATCCTGTCTCAAAAAATAAAATACAAATGCAAATTCTGAAAAGTTAAAACTGTTTTTGAGTAACTTGAATGCTTCTCAGAACAAAGCTCAAGATATCTATATTTTATGGAATATTGAACTATCCAATAGCCAATAAAAATTAGAATTCTAGATATCTGATTATCAAATAAAAATTATCAGGATATACAAAGAGAAACATAACACATATTGAGGAGAAAAAAAAATCAATCCAAGTCTATTTAATGAAATGATAAAATTAGTAGATATGGGAAGTAAGACAATTGTAATTATATCCCATGTTTAAATATTTAAAGAAATAAAATTGAAAAATTTGAACATGGAAGATATACTGGTCAAGCTTTCTATAAAGAAAACTATGTCTGAAGTACATGCTGGGTAGGACTAAACATAAAGGATTAGCGAGTACCACAACAGACTATTCAAATCAAAGAAACAAACACAACAACAATAACATATACTAATGAACATTAATAAGCTTTAAAACCACATTAAGGAAGCTAACATACGTGCAATGGACTTGCAAAAGGAGGAGTAAGTTTGTGTACATACACACTCACATACTACATATGTAGTAAGTGTGGTATGTATAGCATAGCATAGCATAGCATAGCATAGCATAGAATAGTATATTTGAAAAAAAAATGGCTGCATTTTTCCAAATTTGGTAAAAATGAAATCCACAGATTCAAGAAGCTCAGCAAACTTGAAGTACAAGGAGCATGAAGAAAGCGTACAGCATCTCAGACACAAAGGGCTCTTGCTCACAAATTCTGTAACTAAATGTAATTTAGAAACTTTTTAAAACTAAGGTTCGTCTTAGGTTAGCAATCTTTTCATGGCACAGAATTTCAACTGGTGATTTAATAGAGTACCTAAGTCACACAGTCAACTGAGAAAACTATGTAGCACAATTCCTAACTGTTTCAAACTTGGCAAAAATATAGCTCTTAGAAATAATGGATTGTGGTGAGACATGGTGAGGCATGCTTTTAATTCCAGACTTGAAAGGCAGAGGCAGGTGGCTCTCAAATAGTTCTAGGCAAGTCTGATCTATACAGCAAGATCCAGGTCAGTCCCAGATATGTAATAAAACTATACATAAAGTAATAAATAAATTAATAAGGCATTTTGCGGCTTTACTGCTTATATAACTCATTAGACTACATTTGTGTTGACCCAATTTTAACAAATTATTCATTTAAGTAAGAAAGACTATTTCTTTTCCTTTCTTTTCCTTTCCTTTCCTTTCCTTTATATAGGTCATCTGGAACAGAATTAGGACAGTAAAGAAGTCTTTTAGAGAAACTGAGAGATGGAACTGAAAATACAGAAGTAGATTTGAGGTTTAGAAAGCAGCTGGTCCTCCCTCCCTCCCAAGGTGCTGAGGAGAAACAAGCACAACAACTATTCCTTTGGAATATCACTATTTTCAAAATATATCTATATCTTTTTAAACCAAAGTGTTAACCCAAAGTGAAAACAGATAATGTGGTTTTAAAAAAATTTGTATTTATTCTCTCATATATCACATCCCAACTGTAGTTTCACCTCCCTCCCTCCCTCCTCTCCTCCAAGTGCCTTCCCCTTCCCCACTCACCAACCCCCAATTCACTTCTCCATGTCTCTTCAGAAAAAGACAGGGCTAATGTGTTTTTAACTCTCCACTCAAGTACCAACCAGGTTTCAAAAAAATCAAAAATATTCTTTAGAAAAAGAAACATTAAGGTGAAAAAGTAATGTATTTTCCTGGTTTGGTACACAAAATTCAAATTTTCCTGCCTGTTGCCAGGCTCAGCACTTGGGAGGCAGAGGCAGAGGCAGGCGGATTTCTGAGTTCGAGGCCAGCCTGGTCTACAGAGTGAGTTCCAGGACAGCCAGGACTACACAGAGAAACCCTGTCTCGAAAAACCAAAAAACAACAACAAAAAAATAAAGCACATAAAGAGACATAAGGAGAAAACTATGTATTATAATGGGGTTGATTCCTAAAAAGTGGTTAAATTATCTTATCATTTTGCTTAGGAAATAGGTATTTCAAACAAAAAGTAATTCCATAAATATCTGCTAAGAATGCACTAATCCTGAAAATGTCTACACTCTCTTCTCCCTCCTAAGGGGGTAAAAAAATCATACATTTCTAGCTAATTCACATATCCAAGTGTATGAATTTTCTTTGGAAAAGGTATAAAACAACACTATTTCCTGTAGAGTCACACATATATGAAAACAGCATACAAGCCCCTGAGGGCACTGAGGTTAGCATTGGAATAATCCTTCTGAATTTGACTTCTAACCTTGTCCTAGCTTTCTTTCCTTTGCTGTGATATACACATGACCAAAAGCAACTCGTGGAAGAAAGGGTTTATTTCCTCTTACTTCCAGGTAACAATTCATCACTGAAAAAACATCATGGCAGGAGCTGGAGGTAGGAACTAAAGCTGAGACCGTAGAGAAAAGCTGCTTACTAGCTTGTTCCCCCTGGCTTGCCCAGCTACCTTTCTTATACAACTGAAGACCACCTGCCCAAGTCAAGATGGTCAGCAGTGGGTTGGGCCTTCCCACATCATGCAACCAAGAAAATGCCCGCACAGACTTGCCTGCAGGTGAAAAGGGCAGAGACATTTTCTAACTGAGGATTTCTTTTTCCCTGAAGATCCTTGTGTCAAGGTGACAAAAACCTAATCAGCACAAACCTCTTAAAATAGAAAGTCTTAAAAAAAAATATTTCCCAGTAAACTATGGAATTGATATATGTAAAATTAACAGAAGAGTATACAGACTCTAATAACAAGTATTTATACTGCATGAATTTCTCACATATATAAAAGGAGTATCTTCAAATCAAAAGTACAAGATTCTTGTAGTGACACTCTATTAAGAAAGCAGTCTAAATCTTCAGCAATTGATAACCACTGAAGTACTCATAATGAATCTGCACTACGGTGCCTTAACAATAAAATGGAGTTATTTGTATTACTCTGATCTAGGTACTGATATGCTTTCAATATTCAATTTCTATCTCAAAAAACACATTTCTACTTAACAGAAACTCAATATTACAAACAAAAGATTTAACTAATTAAACCAGCTCTCAAAACTTCATTTATTTATAAACCTCAAAATATCTTTACACAATTCCTCAAATATTAAGCAATTTAATAATTCATCAATAATACAATAAGTAAGCCATCTAATCAAACTTAGATATTTAAATTGTTTGCTATAGAAGTCTTCCTGACCAATCGTAATGTTAATTGAAATTTTCACTTCTGAAACATGTTAGTTCACCAGTTTCAATTTTTGAATCATTTATTCTTATATTAAAAAGGTCAATAAGGAACATCTTTACACATACATAACTTCAGTTAAGTCTTTTTCCTATCGTAGACAAGATTTCTCTGTCTCCGTCATTTTACCAAATTACCAAAGATGACACAATATGGTTTGAATTTCAGCACTCAAGACAATAAATGACAAAACAGACAGGACTGGCAAAGTCACAGATAAAGTTTCCCAATTTTAACAGGTATAACTATTTGATTGTGATAAATGGGGTAGGCACATAAGAATACCGCTCCTTCCAAGATCCAATTAAACCATCTGATTTTTTTTTTCTGACCAAAGAATCAAATTAAGGGTTTAAGTCGTGAAATCTAAGTTCAAAGTATGTAATTTTTCAAAGAAATTAAGTTACCGAGAAAGAAGAAAACACTTACATTTGGAGCATGACCTGGTTCAAGAATACCCCATCCACCAAAGCCACATACTCATCCAGGTTAGTCCCATTTCCTGCAGCCAGAGGTCCAAATGTTTTAACCTAGAACAGAAGGATTATCACGACGTGAACGCCCACCTCCATCTCTGCAGCCACAAATAACACGGCCAAATATATCATAAAGGACATCTTCCTTACCCAAGTGACCAAGGGGCTGGTCATAAACTGCTCCAGAAGGGGAGTAAAGATTTCGTTCTCCATTTTACAGATTATATATTCAGGAGGGGGCGGGGGGGAGGAAGTACCACAAATACGCCCGGGGAACTGGTCAGTAAACGCAGAAGTAAGACGGAATCAATGAAAGTCCATTTCGGCAGGGGAGGAAAATCCCATCGAAGAGGGGGAAGAACTCTCCCTCCTCAGCACCCCCGGGGAAACGAGCTCGAATCCCGCGCTGAGCCGCAGCCGGCGCTGGCAGTCTGCACCCGGTGAGGAGGGGCAGAAAAAAGGCATCTGGAGGAGGAGGACGCGGAGAGCGGCAGGGGCACGAGACAAAAAGCCCGTCAAGGTTGCCCCGCTCCCAGGGAGAGCCGGGCGCCGCGGCCGCCAAGGACTCAAGCCCAACGTGGGGGCCGAGGGGGCCGGGCTGGACTTGGGAGAACGGCTCTGGGCGTTCCGGCCGCCGGCGAGCACGGGAGCCGAGAGCTGGGAGCGTCTGCCCGCAGCCTCACCGCCTCAGGCGCGGTTCTTCCCTCGCCAAGCGCTCAGCATCCCTCCGCGGCCTCGCGCTCGCTTCAGTGCCCTGGCCCTGCCCGGGGCCGGGAGCTCCGAGGCGTGTCCCCGACCGTCCGGCTGCGGGAGCCCGGCCGGCCTCCGTGTGCCTCAGCGACGCCTGGGCGCTCCGCTGCCGCCGCCGCGCTCCAGCCTCCTCCGCCGCCCTCTGGAGGAGCTGGGGTAACGGCCTCGGAACCGCAGTGCCGCAGCACACCCACCGCCCGCCTGGCGGGCGAGCGCGCCGCTCCCTCCGCGCCGGTATCCTTCCGCCGACTCCCCGCCCTCCCGCGCCTCTGCCTCTGGATTGTGGGAGAAGAAAACCGCTGCATGAGCGCGCCCCCGCGAGCGCGCCCCCGACCGGCCCGCCGCCGCCCAGATTCTGGCGGAGCGTGGACGCGCGGCCCGCTGCAGCTGCGGCGGGGGCCCGCGTCGAGCCCGCGCCCCGGACGGTTGCCAGGGCGTAGGGGCGGGCATGGACAAGACTGAGGAACTGGGTCTGTCTGCTTGCTCGCTCATGCCTAATTATGGTTTATTTCCTCCCGGAGCGCCCTCTTTGATGTGAGAAGGAAAGGGAACGAAACCCATCTCTTTTAAACAGGAGGGATGCAGACATTCTCTTTCGGACACTTTGGTTTGCTCTGTTAGGCATGCTTTCTCGCCCCCTAAAAGGCCTAGGAAAACTGCAGCAAAAAGCAAAGGCACATCTTGGTGGGGGAAGGGGTGGGGGACGGATGGAAAATGAGGTTGTTTTTGTTTTCTCTTTTTTTCCTTAAAAAAAAAAAAAGGATAAACTAGTCCTTTAAAGCAGAAATATTTATAAGAGTTGCGAATAACCAAAGCTGCCTTTCAACATGGGATTTTCTGACTGGAACTACTGTGATTCAGGCATTATTTTTATTGACTTCTTGATCATTGAAAAAAATATCCAAACTGAGCCACAAGAGAAAATATTTAAAAATCATCTAAGTTGTGTGACAAACATTTGTTAAAAATCATTTATGTTATACACTAGGAGGCCCATCAAAATATGACAGTTCCCCAGCAAATTAAACGTTATTCTTATACCCATAGCATGTCCAGAATGAGACGGAATAGAAAACACCTTTTTCCAAAAACAATTACATTGCATTTTATGTTTGCACGGTGCTTACAGGTATGTATCCTCTTTGACTGCTCTTATTTTTAATGACGTCTATTTTTATACATTTTATTTTATTTATTTTATGTTGATTTATGAATTTTTGCCTTGCATATATGTTTGTTCCCCACTTATGTGCCTGGTTCCTGTGGAGGTCAGAAGAGGGTACTAGATCCCCAGGAAGGGGAGTTAGAGGCAGCCATGAGCCACTATATAGATGCCGAGAATCAAACCCTGGTCCTGTGCACCAGCAATGAGTGCTCATAGCCACTGAGTCATCTCTCCAGCTCTCGTGTTTTAAGTTAACACTAAACATGTTTTATCGTATACTAAATTAAACACCACAATCCCTTGGAGCCCGAATCCAGGATTTCTGATAGCAAGACTCACTAGCTGTGTGAACCAAGATACATTACTGAATGCTTCTATGCTTCACTCTCTTCACATGTGAAGCAAGAAAACCAATAAGGATCCATGAGATAGCAGTTCATTGCAAACAGTCTGCTATCGTGAGCAGTAGTACGGTAGTCATTCATTCCTCCGAATGAATCTTCATCAAAAACTTTAAACACTACAGCTTCTACTAGAGTTCAGTTGCAGGAAGAAATGTCTTGCTTCTGGAGTATCTACAAACGAATGGCCTTCTAAAATCATCGTGTTTCGTATTAGATTGTATTCATGTGGTACAGAGCACAGCCTTGCATTTTCCTGGCCTGTACACAAATCCTGAGTCATCCTGGTTGCAAATAGTCTTTTCCTTTTGCTCTTGCTGATCTTTCCTTAATCACAGTTCTTTAATTGGCAAGTGAGGTGTAGAGGGAGAGATGGCACCCGTCTGGAAGCCTGGCTTTTAGGAGCTCTAATACCTGACATTTTTTCTTTTCTTTGTAATCTCTCAGAAACCTGACAACATGAAAGTACTCATACCTATGTTAGGGTTGTTGTGAGACAGATGGATCTGTTTCCCTTAAAAGTGAAAACCCCGAAAGAACTAACACCAGGCACAGCAGGCAAAAGGCATTCTGGACAGTGTTGACTGAAGGGTTAAAACAGGAACATTAAATTAATTTAGCATTGTTTATCCAGTTTACATTAAGTATCCAACCCATCCCTCACAGAAATCTGGATTCCCCTCTGGAACCAGATGGCCCAGATGCTTCCTGGTCTATCTTTAGGAGACACACACACACACACACACACACACACACACACACACACAAACACACTCAAAAAAAGAAACATGAGGAGTTAATTGTAAAAACAGGAAACTTTAGACCAGACTGAGGTCTGCAGGAACTTATTTGAAAGCCTACCAATTTATAATTCTCTAGTTTAGCAGCAGCCTTAGAAATCTTTTATAATATCTCAAGAGTGCAATCAGGAAACTTCTCTGTCTGGCAAAAGACAGATTGTGCGTTATGAACCGTTGAATGGTCTTTGCATTGCAACATCCTGTAAGATGAAATCCAAGAGTTTTCTATCCTCCTCTCAATTAGGAAGAGATTTCTCAAAGTCCTTTAAAGTTCTTTTGGTTTTGTACTTTGAAGACATGTTTCCATCTATCCTTTCTCAGAATATTAAATACAACAGGAAAAGACATTAGAAAAAACCATCCTCTGGTTAGAATCTAAGTGACTGGATCAGCTCTCTTCACATTTCACTAAATAGTAGAAGTGTGCCGTTGAAAAGTCACTACAGAAAGTTTTATTCTATGCACTACAGTTGAGTCCCCCATCACATTTTACACATATGTAAAACAAGCCGTACACCAGAAGACGCCATACCTACCACAACCAATGTGCATTTTGATCTATTCTTTGGGAAGTTACAGACTTGCTCCCAACCTTGGAAACAAATACTTTTAAAAACAGATTTGAAGAACTAACCACTTTCATAAGAAGTAGAATGTCACCATTATTTAATATTCTCTACAGAATAGAAATATCTGAAGTGTCAATTGAATATGCGAATGAAACACACATCTTTTGGTAAATACATAAAATGAGGCACTGAGAAGATGCTACACCACGGACGAACCTGGAAAGTGTTGCGCTAAGTGAAAAATCAGCCACAAAGGATTGTATGGCTGGATTGTATGACTCCATCTGTGAAACTGTCCAGAAGAGACAGCACTAGAAAAGCATAAAGATTCTCCGCTGTCCAGGGCTGGAAGAGGCATGTTTGGGGGTGGGGTGGGGGTGGGGGTGGAGGGAAGGTACAGGATTTCTTCTGAGAAAAAGAAAATATCAGAAAATCAATTTCAGGAGAAGACATGTAACTCTATAAGTATGTCTAAAAGTCACTGGGTTGCAGAGCTTAAATGGATGGATTGTGTGGGATATAAATTACACTCCAATAAAGTTTTCTACAATAAAACACTTTCATTTCCTCATGAAAGGAATGTTTGTATTATCAAGAAACCCATTCTCGAGTTGGACATGATAGCATGTGTCTCTGGTCTCAGCATTCTGAGAGGTTAAGGCAACAAGATCACCTGAGTCCAAGAGTGAGTTTATAGCCATCTTTGATGTCATGTTAAGACCTATGTATGAAAGAGAGTGATAAAGGGAACAAGAGATAGGCAAAAAAAGAGAAGAGAATGAGAAAGAGAGAATAGAAGAGAGAGGAAAAAAGAGGAGAAATCAGGTCTCTTGTAGACTTTTCAAAGAGCCCCTTCATGTAAGAAACAAGTTTTCAGGCTCAACTAACAACATATATGGGATATGTTCTTAACTACCCAACCTAATTTTTGAAAGAGAAAGATAAAATGAGCCACATTATCTAACTTCTCTGAGCATCAGTTTACCCAGTTGTGAAATGGGCACCCTGGCCTCATATCCTGCTGCACATCTGCTTGGACCAATGAACTGATTCCTGCTACAAAAAATGACAGAGAAGACATGAGCAGTCCTAGCAACCCAGTGCCAGCTGTCCTTCCCAAACACCCTAATTCTGTAGTCCAAAGCAAACAGTCTCAAATTCAATATAACATCCCCTGTACCTGGGCCACTGTGCATGCTTCAGACTGCCCTTCACTGCCTGTTAGCCAGGGAAACTCCTGTCCATCCTCTGAGATCAAATGTCTCCTTTTCCCAAAAGTAGTCTACCACAGGCAAATGAAACACTCCTCTTTGCAGTCCCATAGTAACTAACCCCCACTTTATTTCTGTAAATTGCTCTGAATGGCATATGCTTGGCACATGAATGCCTCATGCTCTTCTCCTAAGTGTCACCACTTTGCTTACCTTTGCACCCCTAAGTCTTGTTTTTCAGTAATAGGCATCTCCATCAGAGCATTTGCCTCAGGGTTTCATTTCTTGGAACAGACACCATGACCAGGGTAACTCTTATAAAAGAAAACATTTAATTGGGGCTGGCTTACAGTTTCAGAAGTTCAGTTCATTGTCATCATGGTGAGAAGCATGGCAGCATCCAGGCAGACATGGTGCTGGAAGGGAGAGTTCTACATCTTTTTTTTTATTGGATATTTTATTTACATTTCAGATGTTATCCCCTTACCCCCATTCTTCCCACCGCCTAAACCCCCATCCCATCCCCCTCCTCCTGCATCTATGAGGGTGTGCCCCCACCTATCTCCTCCCACCTCCCCATCCTCGAATTGAAGTTCTTGTTATACAGATCTTTCACTTGCTTGGTTAGATTCACACCAAGGTATTTTATATTATTTGTGACTATTGTGAAGGGTGTCATTTCTCTAATTTCTTTCTCAGCCTGTTTATCTTTCAAGTAGAGGAAGGCTACTGATTTGTTTGAGTTGATTTTGTATCCAGCCACTTTGCTGAAGTCGTTTATCAGGTTCAGGAATTCTCTGGTGGAAGTTTTGGGGTCACTTAAGTATACTATCATATCATATGCAAATCGTGATATTTTGACTTCTTTCCTATTTGTACAAAACCAAGATCTTTTTGTGGAAATATTAACCATCGTGCCTTTCTTCTTCTCTTCTCTTCTCTTCTCTTCTCTTCTCTTCTCTTCTCTTCTCTTCTCTTCTCTTCTCTCCTCTCCTCTCCTCTCCTCTCCTCTCCTCTCCTCTCCTCTCCTCTCCTCTCTTCTCTTTCCTCCTTTCCTCCTTTCTTCCTTTCCTCCTTTCTTCCCTTTCCCTCTCCCCTCCTCCATCTCTCCCTTCCTCCCCTGTTTCTTCCCTCCTTTCCTTTGCTCCTTATTTCTTTCCTTCCTCCCTCTTTCTTCCTTCTTTTAAGGGGCTGGGAAGATGGCTTAGCAGCTAAGAATGCTTGCTGCAGACATTGTTGTGGATGTCAGGAAGTACATGCTGACAGGAGCCTGGTATAGCTGTTTCCTTAGAGGTCTGCCAGAGCCTGACATATACAGAGGGGGACACTCACAGCTAACCATTGAACTGGTCATGGGAGTCCCAATGGAGGAGTTAGAGAGAAGACTGAAGGAGCTGAAAGGGTTTTCAGGCCCCATGAGGAGAGCAACAATACCAACCAACCAGAGCTCCTGGGGTCTAAACCATCAGCCTGGGAGCACATAGGGAGGGACCCATGGCTCCAGCTGTATATGTAGGGGAGGATGGCCTTGTCGGGCATAGGTGGGAGAAGAGATCCTTGGTTCCATGAAAGCTGGATGCCAAGTGTGGGGGAATTTGAGGATGGGGAGGTGGGAGGGGCGTAGGTGGGCACATCCTCAGATGCAGAAGGAGGGGGATGGGATGGGGGTTCCCGGGTGGTGGGGAGAATGAGGTAAGGGGATAACATCTGAAACGTAAATAAAATATCCAATAAAAAATTTTTTAAAAAATCTTGTTTCTGTTTCTGTTTTGAGACTGGGTCTTACTAGGTAGCTCTGGTTGCCCTAGAGTTTTATTTGTAGACTATGCTGGCCTCAAACTCGTAGAGATTTATTTGCCTGCCTCTGCCTCCAGAGTGCTGAGATTTTAAAGGCATGGATTACCACCTTTTCAGCTACCATTTGTACTTTAAAGCACTAAACATAAGTGTAGATTAAAATAACTAAGTACTTTTAATCACAACAATGTGGCCCTACTTCTATATTTAAAAAAAAAATTACAGGGCTGGGAAAATGGCTCAGAGGTTAAAACTGCTTCTTGCTTTTTCAGGGAGCCCAAGTTTGGTTCCCAGGACCAGCCCACCTGTAACTCTAGTGACAGGGGAATCTGCTTCTTCTGACCTTTGTGCGCACTGAACACACGCAGCATACAAACATAGAGACACACAGACATAGAGACAGACAGACAGACAGACAGACAGACAGACAGACAGACAGACAGACTGACACACACACACATTATTTTTTAAATAAACATTACAAATAAGGATATCTGAAGACATTTTGTTCCTTAGTTGACTAGCTGTAACACACTAGTTACACTAGTGGAGACACACTCTGTGCTATAGTAAGACTTTACTTGGCAGTCTACTGTTAAAAAAAAAATCAAAATTCAAATCAAACCTTAAAAATTTGGAAGTGAACGATTGTCTAAATTTTAATAATATACACACCTGTGGGTTATTTTCTTAAAATATTATCTTAAGAAGAGTTCTCAGATTCAGTTTAATCTTATTACTTTTGTAAACTAAAGATTGTTTTTTTAATTTTTAGAACTAAACTAATACTATAGAATATTCTGTTAATTGAGCTGTGCTTCATATATTTAAAGTTGCTATGTTTTTTTTAGATTTTTTTTATTGGTTCTTTGTGACTTTCACATCATGCACTTCAATCGCACTCATCTCCCAGGTGCTGCAAAACCACCCTTGGCTCTTGCAGTTTCCCCTTGGAAATTAAAAATAAACTTTCCACGGAAACTACAGTGTATTACGGTGTGTCCCACAGCACACACTTTTGTCCACAGAGCCTCACTTGCAAATGTTCATTGCAAGGAGTCATTGATTGGTCTGGTCAAGGTATCTGGCTTTTGCTACACTGTCAATACTGGATCCTCACTGGGACTCTTCTCAAATAGCTTGCTGTTGCCTTGTGTCATAAAATCCTGAAGCTTAGGATCTTCGGACTGGCCCTTTCACACGTTCCAGCAGTTGGTGTGGACCAACTCAAAGTGGTAGCTGAATTGGTCAGCCTGCCAGCTCTCCTGTGCTGCCCAGGTGAGGGGCAGGGCCAGCTCAGCTCAGCCCTCAGACACTAACCTGGCCCCACAAGGCAGACCAGACCACAGATATCAACATGGCTTTTGGTGGTAACATGGGCCACAGGCATCCACACAGAACCCTTCTGTGCCAGGGCCGTGAACCCAGATGTGTCCCTTGGTGCAGCCTGGCCTACACAGCACAAATGCAGGCTACTGACATGAGGTTGTTCCTCTTGCCATCACTGTTTCCTGCCAAACATGCCACATGGCCTTTCAAGTTATTCTATTTTGTTACAAGAATAATGTTTTATTGTCACAACTGGACAAAAACCAGTAATGTATTAAGAAGCAATCAAAAAATGTATAATTCTTTTACTTTCAGGTTGATTAAACCCTGCAATTTTCTATAATATTTAAGTGGATTGTACTACTCTCGGGAGATCATTGGAAAATTCAGGAATGATCTAAATTAGATCATGCTTCTCAGTTTAAATTATTCAATAAATAGAATTTTAATGCCATTTTGTGAATGATTATGTGTGTAGAGTTCCTGATGAACATGTTTTTTAAATGTTGAATTACATTTGCTTCTTTGTGTGAGTGCACTGGCTGTGTGCATGTAGAAGACAGAGAACAACCTGCAGGAGCCAGTTCTCTCCTTTCGCCATGTGAATTCCTGAAGTTGTAAGTCATCAGCCTTAGTGGCACATGTCTTTACCCACTAAGCCACTCCCCAGCTCCTGGTGAGAAAAATTTAAAACATCAGATGCAAATTCCCACAGTCATGTTTAATTTGAATAGTAATTCTTATAGAAGACCAAAATGTATCCTCTGAGTGTAAAATTGAGATTGTGAACTCTTTGTCAGTGCAGCCTGGCTTCTTCTACTGGTCACTTCTTACTATGACCACATATGTGCAAGACAAATACATTCACCATAAAAGACTCAGAAAGAATTGGATCTAAAAAAGGAGAAAGGAAATAACAGATCATTCAACTAGTTCAGAGGTTGGCAACCTTTCTTTGTAGAAGGCCGTATAGTAAATACTTGGGGCTCTCTGGGACATAAGGCCTGTGTTACTAAATTCTGTCAACTACAACATTAGGAAATAGACATAGCTAAACTCTACTTACAATTGACAGGATAAATCAGGGTTTTGTCCCCAAGAAATAGATTGTCAACTTCTAACTTACTTGAATTTATTAAATGCAAAGAAAACAAACAGGGTTGACATGATTCTCTAAATAACCAGTTAACGTTCCACAGTTAACTTTACAAATAACTAGATGTTTTTTTAAAAAACAAAATTCCAGTTGTTCAATTTTACCAATGAAGACTTGGGAACCAGATGATAATTCAGAGAGGCAAAGAAAGCACCCGGCTGACCTTTCTCCACAGCGAGGTTCCAGACGAAAGACCCTTCTCTCATGCCGTCTCAAAAAACCTCCTTCAAACTGAATGTCCTTCCCTTTTATTTCCTGTGCATCTGTCTGTCCTCCTGACTCCCTCTTACTCTACGTTTTTTTCTTAATATTCATATAATCACTTCCTGTCAATTAGTTGCTTACTCCACCTCTTGAACTATGGCTGACTTTATTTAATCCTGTTTACAATATTCAGGTGGAAAGCTCTTGGATTAAACGTGTGTGCTAAGGCTGAGCCTCACCACAACTAAAGACAGGCTTTTCCAGTAAGGAACACAATCTCAGTTTTCACAGTGTGATCGAATATCCTGCAGCAACTAAATGAACCCTCAACAATATTGCACAGTTATCTCCCAGAGATTCCATGGTTCAAGTACACCAGATATAGTTTAAATAGCTTTCAATTCCTGCCACTATTACCTACCATTGGTATTAGATTTCTCATGACTATGAGAAAAATACCTGGTAGGAGCAAATTAAGGGAAGAGAAACTGATTTTGGCTCACACTTTAAGAAGGATCATAGTCCACTGTGGTGGTCAGGAATGTGAACAGGGGTCAGTCAGGACACCAACAGTACACTGTCCCCCTATTCCCTCCTTTTATTCATCTGGGATCCCAACATCGGTTCAGCGTTACCCACAATTAATGTAGGTCTTCCCTCCTCAGTTAACTGTCTAGGAAACACTCAGAGGTGATTACAAACCGGATGAAGTTAACAACAACGAGGAGCCGTCATGCTGTTGAAAACTTTTCTCTTAGTGGCTTTTGTTTATTTCTTTTCTTTTTTTAAAAAAATCTTCTTGAGCTCTATTTGGAACTGGAGAGACTAGTTAAGGTGTTTCACTGAGGAGAATTTAATGAAAAGATGTTTTGGAGAGATGTGGATGCTGAGACCTGCCACTTCCCCCAGCATGGCTGTAGCCATTTTGTTCCGTGCCTGCCTGATATTTCACATTGTTGCTGTAATACGCCTGCCAGTCATTGATGCAGAAAAATAACTTGACTCAGTAAGGTCATGCTGACCACATACCATGCTATGTTCTATATGTTTTAAGGTTTGTTAATCTTGAGAAACTCCACAACTATAAGCTTCACATAGGGCCTATCAAATTAAAGGTCAACATGAGCTGTTATGTACAAAGTGACTCGAGTCAGGGCAGACCACTAGGCAGTACTTCCAGCACCTGCAAACAGGCTCATTGTTTTTTTTTTTGTTTGTTTGTTTGTTTGTTTGTTTGTTTTGGGGGGGGTGTTAGCCTTTATAAGCTGGCCCTGAGAAATGTCCAGTGCACAGCTTTCAGCTGTTGCCCTGGTCAATCAGTCTTTAGGTGTGTGTTTAACAAACCATCTCTGTCTGACTGAGATCAGTGTTCATATGGTTTGTGGGGCAACTCCTGGACCCCATCAGTGGGGACATTAGTAAGAGACTTACCCAGTAATGAGCAATGTCAGGAAACTATTCTTAACCTGAGTCAGAGGGGACAAGAGGAAGAAACTATTACTAGAACCTTGAAACACCCAGTGGCTTAGCAAAGAGGCTTCTGGGATGGAGTTGTACCCACAAAGCACAGAACCACTCTCTAATCACCATCCAGAAAAACGGCAAATAGCCCACTCCTTCTGTGCTTACTTATGCTTTTAACC
This sequence comes from Rhabdomys pumilio, assembly GCA_030674055.1. NCBI lineage: Eukaryota > Metazoa > Chordata > Mammalia > Rodentia > Muridae > Rhabdomys > Rhabdomys pumilio. The sequence goes on along the minus strand of JANHMN010000007.1, from coordinate 75,602,818 downwards.
ACACTTCCCTCGTGTCCAAGGGAACTCTGTTGTTTTCAGTGTGTTCTTACTTACCCTATGGGAAGCACAGAGGAAGAAATTGTACACAGTGCTGCTTGTAGAGAGAGCAACTTACGGAACACAGAGAGCAGTGGATGGTATGAAAAGCTCCAAGGAAAGACTGCAGAGCAGAGAACTGCCTGAGACAACTGTGGGTAAGGCTTAGATCCCCTCCTATAGAGCTCCACTAAACCAAGTGGCACAGCTTTTCAGATCAAAAGAGGCTTAAACTTCTTTTTAAAGTATTTATTTATTTTTATTTTTTATAGGTATGAGTGTTCTTCCTGCATGTATAATCTGTACACCACATGCATGCCTGGCGCCCTTGGGGGCCAGGATAGGGAGTAAGATCTCCTGAAACTGGAGTTACAAAGGCTGTGAGCCACCATGTGGGTTCTGGGAACTGAAGCCAAGTCCTCTATGAGAGCAGCCAATGGGCTCACTGCTGAGCCATCTCTTCAGTCCTCCAGAGGTTCAATCTTTTGGCAAACTACCATGAAGAAGCAGAGGGAGCTGATAATGATGCTAACAACTGGATAGTAAATTTTTGGTATATCATTTGATGTCTAAAATCATTAATTCATTAATGCACAGTAGTGACTTTTTAAACAGGGTTTCATGATAGAGACTTGGGTGGCCTGGAACTCACTGTGTAGGACTAGGCTGGCCTCAAACTCAAGGATATACCTGTTTCTGCCTCCCCAATTCTGGAATTAAAATGTGTATCATCATATCCAGCTTAACTAATTTTTATGGAAAAATACACCAATATCCTTCAGTATTTCATTCATAATATATGTTCTGTATCAACTGAGTGAAAATATCTGCTACAGTAACCAATTTTGATATTTTTATTTAGATAATTTTAAGTACCACAATGTCTAATTTACTAAAAGATTTATTTTTTTAAAAAGAAAACAACAAAATAATGTTAACTTGAGTATGGAACATTGCTTATGATTCTCTTATCTTTGTTCCCATATGCAGGAAAAAAAAAAGCCACACACAAGACCAAGTTTTGCTAAAACCCACTCATTAGGCACTCATGACTTAGAATGTATACCCATTTGAAGTCATTCACCATTCTCTGTAATAAAAGAAAAAAAATCAGTAAGAAATTGGAATTTATATTTTTTACTTACATTTTTTAAACTTTAAAAAATGTGTATTTATATTTTGCCTTCATTCATGTCTGAGAACTCTCTGCATCCCTGTTGGTTTTGCCGAAGGGCAGAAGAGGATATGGGATTCCCTGGGACTGGAGGTACAGATGGTTGTAAGCTGCCATGTTGGTCCTGGGAATCGAATTTGAGTCCTGTGAAAGAAGAGTCATTGTTTTTAATTACTGAACTGTATCTCCAACCCTTCCTCTACTTATATTTGATAAAACCCAACCAGTCTCTTCAAACTTATGCCAGCAACATACTAGATAGCTGGAATATTGACTGCGACGAACAATATCTACCAGTAAGTTCACTTATTTTTTCTAATCATTGACTAAATTTGTGTTTTAAAGCACATCATTTATGATAAGGTTTTATTTCAATAAGGAAGAAAAATTTACCTTTCTTTGTATGTGGCAATGTACAGTAGACAGGTTGCCAGGCTCTGCACCGAATATACTTTGACTCCAGAAGGCAGCCTATAGTTAATGTTAAAGCTCAACACCTGCTTTTATTTTTAAGATTATGTGATAGTATATCAATGACACATTGCTGGCCACAGATGGCTATTAAATATAGTTGTTCTGAATTGGCTAATGAGCTATCTCAGTTCCTTTGTTTACTAGGGTCTTACCTAACACACTGCACACGCGCGCACACCCACACATGCACAGGCACACGCACACACCAAGGGTCATAAGGACAATAGTTGCATTTTTCCTGGAGTGCAATGTGAAAGCATTTTTCTCTAACTCAATTTGCAACAGGCATATCAAATTACATAGAACTGGCAAAAATCAACATTTTTTTGTAAGAGTAAATCCTGCCAAACCAATTCTTTTCTTTCTTTTTTTAACCAATTGCAAATCTGGCAGATGGTAGAGCAATGATCACCTTGACAAAATATCGTCTGTGTCTACTTTTCATTATATCCGTCATGTGTTTTTAGACATTCAGTGTGAGCATTGTGGAACTGTGGAAGAAATACACCGCTCTCCCTTTGCTGTACCCTCTAAGACTAACTTCAGCAGACAGACCTAACTGAGACTGGGACTGGCTATTGAATAAACTGAGTACACACGCACAGTATAGATCATCTCTGTCTCCAGAGAGGTAGGAAAGTAGAATTCCACCTGTTTTAGACATTAAATGGCCCGGTATTACTCATAGTTCTGAAAAACTCCAAGCAACCTAATATTGTGTATCTTCACTAAAGCATCACCATCTTCTATTTTGTTGGCCACTAAGAAGTCATAAGGAAATGAAAACTTAACAAGAAATTCCAAGGAACCCAGAAGTGATCTCTTAGTCAAGGTAGCTTTTTCTGAACCTGTGAATAGCACGTTTGCAAGCTTCAATGAAAATGTCAGCCTAAAGTTTTAGCCAAGGTGTTAGAACAATATGAGGACTTACTGTTTCGCTTCTTTCCTTTGTTCATTCACAGAACACACGATGTGAGTATTTACTGTAAGTCAGGCTCCAGGAGCAGGAAAATTTATTATTTTTTGGTATGTGAACCCTCATGGAGGAAGAGGACAGTTTATTATTTTTTGGTACGTGAACCCTCGTGGAGCACACACTAGATAGTGCAGTGTTGTGTACGCTAGCAGAGCCAGCCAGGTTCATGTTTAATGAGAGGCCACGAGAAGCATTACTGTCAGGCAACTCGTCACATGAAAAGCCAGTGTTTGATGGGGAGAGAAGTAGGGGGAGTTTCAGGTAAAAGAAAGATAGAAGGAAAGCAGAAGGATGCTATGCACTGAGCGGGCCTGAGCAGCTTCGCGCGTCTCACGAATGGACATGTAGTTGCCAAAGGTAGACAATGGTGAGAAATGAAAGTTGAAGTTTACATAAGAAGAAAAGGCAAGCATCATGAATTTATTCTATAGGTAACAGGGCACAACTGAAGCTTTTTCTTTCCTTGCTAACAATTGGGTATGAGTTGAGGATGGTAGTGCACTCCTGTAATTCCAGGTTTCAGTAGATGGAAGTAAAGGGAACAAGACGTTTAAGGTTAGCCTCTACTTTGTCTTGAATTTTGTGAGAGCCCAGGCTTAGTGAGATGTTATCTCAAAAATCAAGATAGGACTGGAGAGATGGCTTAGTGCTTAAGAGCACTGACTGCTCTTTTAGAGGACGTGGGAATGATATTAATGAGCCTGTCCTTTTTTTTTTTTAAATTGTTTTTATACAGTTTTAATTTATGTGAATGTGTCTGTGTGGGTGAACACAACCTACAGAAACAGGTCAGAAGAGGATGTCAGAATGCCCCAGAGCTGGGCTTACAGGCAGTTGTGTGCCCTATAATGTGTGTGCTGTGAACCAAACTTCAGTCCAGGAATCTCAACACAGCAAGGGCTCTTAACTCCTGAGCCATCTCTCCAACCTCAAACACCAAGATTTTTATGAACCTAGCATTCAATTTAGATGAAATGGTTAAAGTCCAGAGGAAATTGCAAAACTGACATAAGAAATAAAAAAAAAACTTTAAATAGTCTTTTATGTGTTAAAGAAATATATTAATCAAGCATGGTAGCATATACCAATAACATACCAATATCCTCAATACTTGGGAGGCTGAGACAGGGAGGGCTTAGAGTTGGGGGTCAGCCTGATCAATGCAATGTATTTCAAGTCATCATATGATACATAGCAGACACTGTCTCTAAAAAAAAGTTATTAGTATTGAGAAGGCTATGCTGATTCCATGACAGGCTTCAAATTGGCAGTTAAGGAAACTAGGCCTAAATCTCTGTCTCCAAGAACTGGACAATTCCAGGCAAATCCAGGCCTCAGAAGCTGCCCTGTCACCTGGACTAAGGCAAGGACAATGGGTCAACATCAGTTTCCAGAATTCCTCAGCTACTTCCTCAGTAACAATTTCCGGATCTCCCTAGCAAGTTTGCATCCCCCACACCCTGGTAAAAGAATGTCTGTAGAGATGAGCCCAACAGATTAACATAGCGGTCACCTACTCCAGAATTCCTTAATGTGCTTTAAATCAGGCCTGCCAGCACAGTTGGTTGTCTCTCTATTCTGGTAATTGGAGATCCCAGCATGCTGGACTTCTGCAGAATAAAGCAGTCTTTGTATTTACATACTATTTGAGTCCTGAATATCATTCTTCAGCGAATCATGGACCCTTACAGTGTAAACCTTTTCACAAAGAAATGTAAGTCCCAGGTAGCTTCTATTATCTCCACATATGTTGTAGGCAGAATAATGGTTCTACAAACAGGTACTCCATCCAGTTCCTGAAACATGTGAATATTTTACCTTGCAAACGGAAAAAGACTTTTCAGAGATAATCAAGGGTCCTTAAATGAGAATGCTAGGTCACATTTTCCAGTTGTCCTCAATGCTATTACAAGAATCCTTGACAATAAAAACAGGTGTGTATCCTTCCAGGTGTGAGAAATACTGAAGATGGTACATTCATGATTTTAAAGATGGAGAAAGGTACCATATGTATTTGAATGCTGACAGATGGGATAGTTAATCAGATAACGGGCAAAATAGTTCAATAAACTGTTTGTAAAGGAAGATATCAAAATTGTGGGTCTCCCTTCTACCCCTGCATTGTTGGCCACTAGCTCCCGAGGTTGAAGGGATCAGAGTCAATGAACAGGGTTTCAGACAGCTGGTGGGTATAAACAGAAATGATACCACATTCTGGGATCAGCTTCGGGGAGACAGATCAACTCTAATTGGGATGAATCAAGGGTTATATAGTTTTAGGGAAGCGGGTAGGGATATCCGGGGTGAGCAAAGGTCATTGGCTGAAGGCTACGGGACTGAGATGCCTCATTACAGTGGGGAGTCATTCCAGGAATCTCAAGTGCTTGCAGAACAGGTTCTTACAGGAGGAAGGAAGCTGATCCTGTAATCTAATCTGTAATCTAATCAAGGCTACAAGACAGGTAGAGGGGATGAGGGTTTGAACTTCACAGACAAGGTCAGAGAAGGAGAAGCCCTGATGACAAAGGAGGCCTGCCATTTTGCACTGAGCTTGGGGCTTTCTGGTAATGTCAGACTTCAACCTGAGCAGCAGGATTTATCCACAAAAATGATCAAGGACCATATGAAAAGACAGTAAGCGTCATCAGTTGTCTGGAAAATTCAAACTGAGAGGACAGCAAATAGCATTACACAGCCACCTGAAAGTTAAATGGATATACCATATGCCAATTGATGCATATTTCACACTGGTGGTGGACTAGTACACTGATGCTTTGCAAGACTGTATATCAGCATATATGAAAACCCAATGTACATATGCTACATAAAGTAACTATACTGCTTGATAAGACTGGGGAAGGGATCGAATTGAGAAGGATTAAGAGGTGTAGACTTGTTGGAGGAGGAGTGTCACTGTGGGTGGGCTTTAAGGTTTCTAAAGTACATGTCAGGCCCAGTGTCTCCTTCAGCACCATGCCTGCTACGCCTGCTGCCATGCATCAAACCACGATGACAATGGACTAAACCTCTGAAACTGTAATCAAGCTCTCAATTAAATTCTTTTATAAAAGTTGCCTTGGCCATGGTGTCTCTCTATAGCAATAGAACAGTGACTAAGCCAAGCGTGTGCGCTCTCACCCATTCTACCACCTCTCCAACCCCGTGCTGTATATAATTTAAGAATAACTCCCAGTGGTATGATTAAATAAACAGTTGTACAGCAACAGAAATACTGCAGAGCTGAAAGGGAGAATCAGATCTCCATGAATGAACACAGGCTAATTTTCATGAAATATTATTTCCTGTGAAAAGCAAAGCATATAAGAATATTTATGGCACACTACTCTCTGTGTTAAAAGATAACAAGGAAGAAAATAAGTGAATATATGTGTATGTGGTGGTTTGAATGAAAATGGCACCCGTGGGCTGCTGAGGAGTGGCACTGTCAGAAGACGTGGTCTGGTTGGAGAAAGTGTGTCAAGCCAGGCCCAGGGTCTCTCTCTTCCTGCTGCCTGTGGATCTAAATGTAGAATTCTCAGCTCCTTCTCCAGCACTATGTCTGCCTGTGTGCTGCCATGCTTCCTGCCATGATGATAATGAACTGAACCTGTAAACTGTAGGGCACCTCCACTTAAATGCTTTCCATTATAAGGGTTTCCATGGTCATAGTGTCTCTTCACAGCAATAGAAACCCTAAGATATTATTCTTAGTGCAAGAAGAGGTGGTAAGAGGAAGAGGAGAAAAAGAAAGAAAAATGAGTGAGAAAAGGGTGTAAGCCAGAAACAGGGGATGTTATTGTCTTAGTGTGGGTTTCAATAAGAATTAGCACAAACTTTATAGCTTATGAACAATGGAAGGTTTTTTTTTCCTCCCAGTTTCAGAAGTTACCAGAGATCTCCAGTATGGCAAGGCTGGGGAGGACTTCTGGGTTTCAGATTGCCAACCTCTCAGTTTTTCACCAGGTAGAAAGCAAAAAGAAGCAAGCTCTTGGTGTAAGAGTCGAGATGAGAGATAAAGCATCAGCCTAGCAGGCGTGAGGGCAGGCTTCATCCACAGCACTTGAAGAAAGCAAGCTTTTGTGGCACTGATCCTGTTCACAAGGGTTATGACGACATCTCAGCCTAGTTTTCCCCAAAGCTTACTCTCATAATAGAAAGTGAAGTTTCAACGAAAGGGTATTTCATGTGTTCATGTAATTTTCCCATAATTTAAAACTTTCCATTCTATGGGGTTTTGTTTTCAGGTGTGCATTTTTCTGATCTAGAAGTTTTGAGAATTTTTCTCTGAGCAAAAAGATGCATGGAGATACAATGAAGAGTATTGAAAGATGCTTCAGGCAATGCAATCTTGTACATAAAACTAACTAAAGAACAGCTAAAGATTTAAGAGCAGAGCCCTGTGAGTTGTTACAGTGCATTATATCCATTACTGTAATCCATTTAAAATAATCCAGATATATTACCATGCAAAACTTTCGTAAAATATCTGTTTTGTTAGAACCTTGTCTGCAAGTATCAGAAGGTGACCTGACCTGGTGGAACAGTGACTACATGCTTTTCCTCTGCTTCACAGCTTCATAATGCTGGGACTGGAGCCTTCCAAGTTCTCAAGTTCTCAGAGTCATGAGCACCCGTTCAGCTCTGAAGATAAGGCTTTGCAACTGATTCCTGCATTTGCTACTTCTCTGGTGGCGTTTATGGAGAGCAAACTCAAATGTGTTTAAAGTAGACTGTAATGTAGATCTCAGATGAACATTGCACAATGTACAGGAAGCCCTTGGGCTCACTCCTCTCCCAGCACTGCAGAGAAATGAAGTGTCTGTGAGATTCCAACACAAGTACCTCAGGCAGGGATCATGTTAAAATTTGTGATCTGTACCCAGAGATGTGTGAAGTGCTCTCTCCTCCCATGTCCTCACTCATCTATTTAACCCTCACCTCCTGTGTTGGGAGCATTCATCAGGTTACAGCTAATTTCTAGTTTTAACTTTTCTTCACTGAGGAGAACATATCACTCTCAATAAGTATAATTCCAATTTCAAGTATCTGGTGGGAAGAATTTGACACACACATTTTGGGCCACAAATTCATGTGTAATCTAATTTTCTTTGACCAAGCATGAAGAGGTACAGCAAAGATGCAGACTGGGGCCCAGCTTTATGGAGAAGAAGCCAGTAGGGCCATTGTGCAATGGGCCAACATGGAAAAAAGAACCTACTTCTATTTTGAGTGGAGACAAAAAAGACTCAATAATGTAATCCCATTTGTTGTTGTTTAAATTAATCCACTTACTGAAGGCTAGACAAGCCTTAAACAGTAGTGCTTCTTCTGGTCTTTCAGGTCCTTCAGTCTTCTGGTGGAAGACTTGACTGTGGCTGCAGAAGTGAGATTCAGACCCCACCAGCCACCATTTTCATGTAGGAACCACAGAGCAAGATGCCAACGGCTCATCTCTTCATGTTGGTCTTGCCATAGAAGGAGCAAGTGTATGTGGCATGCTGGCTGATTTCAGTTCTTTTCACCATTTTGGAGAGGGAGGCACTATAAGCTGTTCCGTATTTCCGAAGGAGCCCATCCTTCTTGGTGGAGAAACCATGTCACAGGAAAGTAAGCCCAAGCCCAGAGACAACCACATTTTTTTTTGTTTTGTTTTTTTGTTTTTCGAGACAGGGTTTCTCTGTGTAGCCCTGGCTGTCCTGGAACTCACTCTGTAGACCAGGCTGGCCTCGAACTCAGAAATTCTCCTGCCTCTACCTCCCAAGTGCTGGGATTAAAGGCGTACACCACCACTGCCCGGCGAGACAACCACATTTTTAAAACAAGAAAAAACAAAGTTTTATATAAACTATGTCTATTGCTAATACCTGTATTAAAGACCCTTGTGCTGTGTATTCAAAGGCTTTGTGAATCGGATACATTTTACTTTTATCTTTTCTATTATGAAAAAGTCTCAGAGACGCAAAAATAGTACAAAGAATTCTCTAGTCTTCACCCAACAACCCAAAATGTTAAACCAATTACATGTTAAACCACAGTGAAACAGTCTGAGACAGGGAAAGTCACAGTAGACTAACCTACAGACATCATTTGCATTTTGTCAACTATCTTACTGTGCCATCTTGTCTGCTGGCCAGGATGCTACTCAAAGCCACATAGCACATTTGCTGACTTGTCTCTGCAGGCACTTTGATCTGGGGAGGCTTCTTACTCTTTCTTTGTCTTTCATAACTTGGTGCACTGGCACAGCACATGCCAGCCATTCTGTAGGAACACCTTTATTTGGGTTTTGCCCGGCTTTTCTTCATAATTAAAATCAGCTCTATTCTTTTGGCAGTACCTCCACCGTAGTGGAGAAACAGGGATTTTATGTAGTGTTAAAGGATCTCAGAAGGGAAAGAATTAGTAGTGGCAAAAAAGAAAAGTGCTGGGGCCATAGATACAGCAGGCAGAGCCCCTTGAGCTAAGTAACTGGAGGTGACATCCCAGCAGGAAGCCTGCAGATCGCACTGCCTTCCATGTGCAGGAAGCAGAGAGCAAACTGGAAGTAGGGTGCGGCTACAAAATTTCTAAGCCTACTCCAGTGTGTGGGGTGTTTTCTCCAGTAAGGTTTCTTGTTTTAAGAGTTATATAGCCTCCCCAGATATTCAAATACATGTGCCTATATGAGGGACCTACATTATCCGAATCATCACAGATCCTGTGTTCTTTCTAATGCCCCAAGGAGATTTGAGTGCTTGATTTTAGAAATGACAAGTTATCCCATTCTACTATGTTCTTTCACGGTTAGCTCTGCGATTTGTCATTTATTCAAGGACCCTTAATTAATTAATTTCTTAAATCCTCTTGGAAAATTGTATTTAGAGGGCTGGAGATATGGTTCAGGAGTTAAGAGCATGTCCCTTTTTCTTTTTTCTTTTCTTTTTTTTTTTTTCAGAGGACCTGGTCAGCATAATACTGTCTGTAACTCTAGCTCCTAAGGATCCAAGATTTTCTTCAGGACTCTGTGGGTATCTGAGCTTACTGCATTTTGTGTGTTTGCACACAAATTCACATACATACATGTGTACACAGAGAGAGTTGGGGGAGGGAAAAAGAGGGAGGGAAGGGAATGGGAAGGGAGAAGGAGAGAGGGAGGGAGAGAGACAGTGTTTAAAATAAATCATTAAACTTCAGAAAGCAAAGGTCTGAGCACTATGTATGTTCATTACTACTGATAATCCATAGCTGGAAGTGACAATTTATCTGCATTTCCTGTGTAAATAAACTGAGATACCACTAAGTTAAGCAACTGAGCTAATTATTAGGTCCTAGAGCTAAAATTTGGACCCAGGCAGTTTGATTCCAGAAGTAACATTGTTAGCTACTCTGTATGACCTACCAATACATCCAGGGGAAAGTAACACACTATAAATATAATTGCCCATGTCTCCTTGTTACTCATTCCAGACACACCTGTAGTGCCTCTGGTGTGCCAGCCTCTCTTCCCCCAAGCTTCATTTCAAGTACGTCTGTGTTCATCTTGTTGAGATATCCATATTACTTTCTCTGTCACATCCATCAGCTCTGAATTAAAGTGCTTTCTCTCATTGTCCTGACTGCATTTGGCAGCCTGACCTAAGAATATTGGTCTTGGCACTACTGACCCAGAATCACCACAGGAAACTGACCTAGTAATTATTCTCTTGGCTCTGTCCACTGTAGCCTCATGCCCATATGCAATCATTTCAAGTCTTCAGAACACTTCAAATAATAATGTAATGGATACAAAATATTTTTTACATATCTACAACAATCAAAAATTATCTTTTCTCACTATATTCAAATGTACCCATCTATCCAAAACAGTCATGTGTGCTTAGCAAATTTTCACGTGCAGCTTAAATGCCAAGAGCACCTAAATTTTGACATCTTAACAGAAAGACTCGTAAGTCCTAACATCAGGTTATACTTATGGCTAAAGCTTATTCCCACAAAGGGTACCCAAAAAAGCAACAGGCAAAAGATAAACACTGAATGGAACCCCAAAAGACAAAGTATCAGTTTTAAAGTTATTTCCAATCAGGAGTCATATCAGCTACACCAGACATTTCTGTCTGATATCAGACACATATAAAACGCCTCTACCAGTTCTAACCTCGTCTTAGACTATTAATTTTTTAAAAGATGTATTCTTTTATTTCATGTATAGAAATGTTTTGCTTACATGTGTATGTGTACCAAACACATAGAATAAAGTAACAAGAATAATGATATATTTTCCTCCTTGTCAGAATATATTCGGTAATAAAAATTTATCCCAGAAGAAACTAATACACTGCTGTGTGCCTGTCATCGTGTTGTGGATGAGACGGTCCTGTCAGCTCATGGACTGGAATACTTGGTCCCAGTTCCTAGTACTGTTTGGGGGAGGTTTGGGAGGTGTGGCCTTGCTGGAGGAAGTACTTCCCTGGGGTGGGCTTTGGGAGTTTAAAGACATGCCATTTCCAGTTTATTCTCACTGCTCCATACTGTAGTTGAGATAGTTGAGATACAAGCTCTCCACTAAGCTTCTAGCTCCAGCCATCATGCCTGCTGCCTCTGCTGTGCTGTCCCTGGAATTAGAGATCCTAAACCTGCGAAACTGTAAGTCAATACAAATTCTTTCTTCTTTAAGTGGCCTTGCTCACGGTGTTTTCTCATAGCAAGAAAAAAAAGTAAGTAATACAGCGATAGGCAGTTAAAATTGCAACTGTCCATTTTTAAATTAGCACCATTATGAGCTAGCCACCGTAATATTTCGATAAGAGAAACCATTCTTGTCTGATGGTGTCATTGCAATCTGTTCACTTTGATTCCTCTTTGAAGCTTCTTGCTGGCCGAAAATAGTGGAGAAAAATGGTGTCCACACCGAGTGTGGTCAGTACCTGGCCTGGCACTTCATGTCTGACAGAGGGAGCTATTAGCAGCAATCTGTTCGCTCGAACCTCCAGTAAGCGCACTGAGTCGGATGTGGTCCAACTAGGCCATAGGTCTCTTTGAGAGCTAAATACTGCATATGGCATCTGTTGAATCATTTCTTGTTCACAGCCAGAGATAAATTAATTCATTAGGGACATTATTTGCCTGGAAAACTCTTGAGTTCCTTTCCTGTACGTGGAGACAAGTATGTAAATAAGCTGTTTTTACACTCAAACTCAAATGATTACACTAAATAAGGAAATTAATTTTGTTAGTAAAATTCACTTATACCTCTTTTCAGATCAACCTACACTTGCTCATCATAGGGGCCTGGCGGTGATGGCACAAGCCTTTAATCCCAGCACTTGGGAGGCAGGGCTAGCCTGGTCTATAGAGTAAGTTCCAGGACAGCCAGAGTTATACAGAGAAACCTTGCCTTGAAAAACAAATTAAATATATAAATAACCAACCACTTAAACAGAAATACAGAAAGTTCTTATGCCACCTGTTCTCCATGGTTCTATCTACTACAAAATATGAGATAAACTAATGTTTACAGAATACAGAACCCTAAGACACAGAAAGCGGGGTAGAAGGCCAAAATCAAGGTGTCAGGGCTGGATGAGAGCCTCTGTGGAAAAGCACAGCAGCACACGAACAAGGCTCTGGCGTTCGTTCTGAAACCACAGAGATTAACTAATTAAATAACTAAATAAAACTTACATTTTTACTTAAGATATATAGAGCGTTTTAATATTTCTCATCTTTCATAACATTCAGCTTAATGCACATAAGCTGAAGACCCCAAGTATGGAAAGACATTGCAAGGAGATCATGAGGGGCTACAGAGACTGTGGCAACTGTAGCTTGGGGCAAGGTCTCTCTCTTTCTCTCTCTCTCTCTCTTTGTGTGTGTGTGTGTGAGTGTGTGTGTGTGTGTGTGTGTGTGTGTGTGTGTGTGTATGTATGTGTGTACATGCAGATACACAGGGGGAGTGCCACTCTCTATTGTATCAATCTTATTTTTGAGACAAGGTCTTTCCTTGAACCTGGATGAATCTGGGGCCTGTCTATGTTTGTCTAGACTAACCAGTCAGGCAGCTCGAGTGATGTACCTGTCTCCAGCCACTCCACACTGAGACTGTAAGTCTAATGTAACATCTCTTGGCTTTTGCATGTGTTCTGGTATTATGGAGTTTGTGACCCATAGACTCAATCCAATTAAAGCTAAAAGACTTACTGATTAGCTGCTAGCAAGATGAACAGTCTCTGAGCCAAACTTGAGATTACTGTGAGAAGGGGGTGAGAGAAGGGTTTTTAAAGGAGAAAAACCACAAGAAGACCTTCAATTCTATGCAAACAAGCAAAAACTGCTCTGTTCTGCCAAGTGGTTAAGGCAACTGAAAAAAAAATCTTTGGGTATCTGCGTAAGCAAGTTACAGAAGCAAAAAAAGCACTTACTCATATCATAACAAGTAGACACAGCCGTACATTTTTGGGTGGGTCACTGAGTCAGGGTAAGTAGGAACTTAATTTCTAAGGATCAGTCTCAGAGACAAATGACTAATGGGTACCAAGACTGATGCCTAGTACAAAATGGAGTTCCTTTAGCTATCACACTGCAGATCCAGGCTCTTGCATGTGTTGTAAGCAATCATCTTCTGAGCCAGTCTGATCATTTCATTTGGGGGTGTATAAGTGACAAATTAAAATTACATACACTTTAAGTTATATACATTTATGGTGTGACATATGCATTGTGAAATCAATGAATAAACTCACAGCCTCATAGTTTTAAAAGGAAAAACAGCCTAAGATACAAACAAACAGTATGCTATGTACCTAGATATGATGATGAATGTCTGTAAAACCAGGTCAAACGAGGCTGAGGACAGAAGATGCCACGTGAGAGGCCGCCCTGGGCTATGTTCAGACCAGTCTGGGCCACAGAGCAAAACCCTGTCTCAAGTAAACAAACAAACTGGGAAATACTCATAAAGCCACATGCCATTCATGCATGGCTCCCACTAATCTCTGTATCCTATTAGTGTGTGTGCTGCAGAAGCAAGCATTCCTATCCTGCTGTTTATAATAGTTCTCGGTCATGGACAAAACACAAACTAAGTGACCCAGAATTGGGTTGGGTAGCAGAATTCTTTGATGGAAAGCTTGCTTGGTGAGTGACACAAACTGAGATCATTCACATCTTCCTAAAGCAGGTTCTTAAAGGGGATTCCTAGGCTCTGGGACCTGATGGGACCAAAAGGACATAAATCTGGAGGAGCCTGCACATCTTGTAAAAAGGTACATCACAGAAGAGAACCACACCAGTGCATGGAAAGAAACAGACGTGTGAGGGAGATAGACACAGAGAAGAAAGGGGAGAAGGAAAACTGGGGCAAGGGGGAGATTTACAATTCTCTGAATCCCTGGGTTTAGTGTACTTACGGCCAAAGCCTTTTTCTCTTATCCTCAAGAATATGAAATGCTAAATTCTGTCCTTGGCATAAATGACTGAGTGAGGTTTTCTGCCCCTTAACTAATAGAAAGACACTTTGCCCATTTTTGAGTAATGCACCTATTTTTAAAGTCAATCTCACTTCTACATTCAGGAGACTAAAATACCGTGGCATCAAAAAAAGTATACGCTAAAGTATCTTTAGCTAAATATTTACCTGGGGTTTGCTTGAAAATGTGCAAGTCTGTGTGTGTGTGTGGGGGCGGGGACAAAGGGGGTCTGTGTGTGTGTGCATGTGTGTCTGTGTATCTCTGTGTGCTTGTGTGTCTGTGTCTATGTATGTAGTCTGTGTGTGTATGTAGTAAATACACACTCTAATACAGAGTCAGATGGCACTATCTGCCTGCCCCTGAACATTTTCCCAGTGAAATGGTTGAGTTCCATAGTGCAAATGCTTACACTCTACATAAACAGAGTCCGAGACCATGACAGCCTAGCTGCCACATGGAGTCTCCGGCAGCACCCGTGTCTCACTTGCTTACTTTGGTTGGTCTCCTCCATACAGAATTATTTCTCTTGAACTGATTGAAAGACCAGTTTTTCCCCTGTCAGTATAAAGTTGCTCAGCCTCCAAGCAAATCTTCTCTGCAAAGTGTTCCATAGAGCATCAGGAACAGGCAGTGTAGAGTTTATTAAGTCTCTGGCAGCTGTTACCTGGCTTCTCTCATTTGGTCCTTTCACTAATGTATGTATAGATGTATGGAAAATTTAGGCCTGACACTAGCTCTCATTGTAATAAATCATACTGATAATGTTATAATTTTTATTCTGTTTTTCAAGGATATGTAAATAAATAATATTGGACACATATTATATGATATATAATGATAGAATCAAGTCAATTAGTGTATCCATCACCTCAAATGTTTTTCTTTCTTGTCCTAAAAATATTATCAGTTTTTTCCTCTCAGCTGTTTTGGAATGCAAAATAAATTATGGTTGGCTTTTGTCTTCCTGCTATATACTGTGCATTTTTTTGTTAGCAATCATCATGTTGTATGGAGAGAATATCTTGTATATTGTATGGGTGTATCACCAGTCAATTAAAATAAAAACCTATGGCCTTTAGGAAAGGATAGAATAGAAGGTGGGACATCCAGGAAGCAGAAAGAATTCTGGGATAGAGTGAGGCTTGGGAGATTTTCCAGAGAAGATGTGACAAGACTGACTTGTGGTACCTGAACACAGGTAACTGGCCACATGACAGGATGTAGATTAGAATAAATGGGTCACAATAAGGTATGATCTAGTCAGAGAAGAGCCTAGCTATATGGCGAAGGTATTTGTAAATGTATTTTGAGTCTGAGTCTTATTTCTGAGAGCAGACCTAACTTTTACAACACTGCACTGTTGGAGTGGAAACTTAGAGGTTCTTTGGAAAGTCAGCTGTGTCAGATGGTGTCTTGCTGAGGCAAGCACATGAAGGAGTGTTTTGCTGCAGCAGATACTGGTAAAAGGTTGTTTTGTTACAGCAAGCACTTGAAAGAACGAGCGATGAAGGATTTTTTGATAACAACACGCATGTATTGGTTTGACTTACATTTCGTAGCTGAGCTCCCTTTGTCATGACTCCGTAGAGAACTTCTGGTGGTTTACTGACCACTTTTTTGCTGATTTCGACGACTCAAGCTGATTGACAGAGTGATATCAGTTGATATATATAGACTCACGTGGAGTTTTGCTAAGACAGACTCATGTGGTGAGGCAAGAACTGTGGGAGGACACACGGTGTTTGAAGGGCGTATAAATAAGTCAATGGACAGTGACGAGGGTTTGCTTGCACCGTTAGCTTTGCAAAGCTTCTTGGTCTCTCATCTTGCTGATCTTCATTTCATTGAGAGAAGCACAGCTAAGACTTCTGGCATCCCCGGTGGTCCTGATTCCTTATGCTGACTCGCGCCGATTCAGCAGAGGCCTGCCTGTCTCTGCTAGGTCGTGCCACCATTGCTGATTTGCGTTTGCTATTCCAACACGACTGAACTGGACAGCTGGTATGTTTGTGAAGTGTTTTGAGCCATATTAAGCTGCCACTGCTGATTCCTGTGAATGGAACTGCTGATTTCTGGGCAATGCTGACTGAAATCACCTCAGAGAACTATTTCTAAAACAGGTCCACTTCCCTGTGTCCTAATAACCTTTCTTTCCCTCTACCTCTGCTGGGTGGCAGGCTAGGAAGAAGGTTAATGCATTTAAGAACTGTTCTTAAATTAGGGTTGAGAAAAATTTAAGCCTACACACTGTCATTTTCTCCTTAGCCACGGCCCCACTGCTGTGCACTGTCTCCTTCTTGAGCTTCTGCCACAAGCATAATTCTCAGCCACTCACTTTGGTGGTTGAAAGGAGTTGAAAGGTAATTTTACTTCCATCAGGAAAACCACATTTCAGTTCTTTTCATCTAACATGGCTCGTTTCTAAATTTGTTGGATCAGCCAGCAGAGTAGAACACAAAGACCCAATGAGTAGTTAAAGAGTTGCCCTCAGGGGGGTGGGGAGAAGGATTTTGTATTCTATAGGCCTGTGACCTGTTTACACAGTATAGGGCTGAGGAAAAATGGCCTTTCAGGACAAGAGGTGAGAGGTTCTATGGCTTAAGAGCATTTGAGAAAATGGCCAAACCCAAGCCTGGCATGGGTGTGGGGAGGGAAAAGTGGGTAGGAGTGACGACTCTCAAAGTCACATGAGTGATGATGAAGCATAAAGTGCCACTGAAATCCCAGTGACTTGAAGACCAGAGTTCCTCCCAAATTGTCCCAGGATATGTCTGTCCTTCTGTCACTGCTGCTTTGAGGCGGGTGAGGCACTCAATACACAACCGTATTACAGAGTTAATTTATTAGGGATGAATTGACAATTTAAAACACTGAAGCAAACCACCTACAATATATTAAGGTAACAATTGCTTTTTGGGAATATTGTCTTTGAAAATTTTGTGTCACAGAAGGCTCCATCTGCATGAAGCAGACAAGGACGTCATCAGCATCAGTTCTTTAAAGCAGCATGCTTGATTCCTTCTCGATATGGTGGTATTGACTGCCCTCTGTCCTCAGAGGAATTAGCTGCTCACTTCTGCCAGCCGCCAGCCACCAGCAGCCTTCTCCTCATGTATCAGTATACCACACAAACTCGTTATTTCCACGTGTCTCAGTATACCACACAAACATGTTATTTCCACGTGTCTCAGTATACCACACAAACACTTTATTTCCTCGTGCATACCTGCGCTAGAAGAGCCGCTTCAAAGATCTGAGACAGTTTGTGAGGGGGAAAACGTTTTTCAGCTTGTCTCTTCTGCTGTCAAAATTCGGGAGTTAAAGCCAACTGTTTTGTCCCCATCATAGAGTTTGACCGTCACTGACTGTGTTCAGGACTCTGTCTGAAATGTGCTCATTCCCTGAAGTGTCCTCACTCAAAAGGACCAGTTTTTCTATAGTTTCTGTGCTACCCTTTAATTAGAAAGCTCTAGGGCCCTAATTTTCTGCCCTGATGTATGTTGAAATTACCTGGCGTGTCAGTTTGGGTTTTATTTCTGTGAGGAGACACTATGACAATGGTGACTCTTATAAAGAAAAGTATTTCATTGGGGCTGGCTTACAGTTCAGAGGTTTAGTCCATTATCTTCATGGCAGGAAATGGTGGCACGTAGGCAGACACAGTACTGGAGAAACAGCTGGGAGTTCTACATCTTGATTCTCAGGCAATAAGAAGGATTGTGAGCCATTGGGCCTAGCTTGAGCTTCTGAGACCCCAAAGCCCACACCCAATGGCACACTTCCTCCAACAAGGCCACATCTACTCCAACAAGGTCATATTTCCTAATAGTGCCACCAAATTCATGAGTCTATTGGGGGCCATTCCTAATCAAACCACCATACCTGCATATATTTTTCCCCAACAAATTAATGTTTGGATTTTGCTCTAAGCCAAAGACTCTCAAATATAGTCCACATACCAACAACATTACTCAACAATTTTCTAAAAATGCAAAATTTTGAACTCACCTCAGACATATTGTAGATATTTTGAGGGTGTGGCCAGCAATTGCATTTTAACAGCCCTCTGGGTGGTTTAGATTTTCATTAAAGTTTAAAGATGTTTGGTTTACAGCCAAACATTTAGGCAGAGCTCAGGGAGTCTTTCAGAAGACTTGTAGTGGGTGGTGGGGTGGCTAGGGGTTTGAGGAAGTGGGAGCTGTCAAGAATACCAACCAAAGAGCATACATATGCAAGAGCTGAACCTAGGCCTCCCACATGTATGTAGTAGATGTGTAGCTTGGTCTTCATGTGGATTCCTCAAAAACTGGAGTAGGGGGTGTCTCTGACTTGAACACTGTTGCCCACCTTTGGATCCCATTCCCCTAGCTGAGCTGCCTTGTTTGGCTTCAGTGAAAAAGGATGTGCTTAGTCCTGAATGGGACTTGATATTCCAGGGTGGGTTGGTACCCAGAGGGGGCCTATCACTCCTCAGAGAAGAAGGGGTAGAAGAACAGGAGAAGGGGGGTGGGAAGGGGGCTGCAATCATGATGTAAGCTAAGTGAATAAATGAAGAATGAGTGAAAGAGAGAGAGAGAAAGAGAGAGAGAGAGAGAGAGAGAGAGAGAGAGAGAGAAAATATGAAAATATGTTTGGCTTAGCTAAATTAAACGAGAATGCTGGAGGTGAGGCAAGAGTAAATATGCTGCTTCAGGTGCTCCTGGTGCACAGACAGTCTCCAGAGCACTGCTTTGGACAGAAGCCCCAAGAAACTTGAAAGACTTCCTGGTTGACTAAGCTCTCACTCCTCACTCCCGGCTACGCTCCACCTTCTGGTTCAGGTCTCTTCCACAAAACACTGGCAATAACTCAACAGATTTTAGACTCAACTCTAAGACTTATTTCTGGCCTTAGTTTGACTTCATATTTAAATTCATTACTTATTTGTAAATACCCATGAAAGTAGACAGCTATGGCTCACAGCAGATGTTCTTAGGGACTTTTTTTTTTTTCCTAAGAACTACTCAGGAATGCATTACAAATGGAAAAATAGAAAAAAAAATTGGACTCATATTTTAGAGCAGAAGTTCTCAATCTTGGCTATATATTACAGTAAGTTTTTTTTTTTTAAACTCCTGATGCCTAGACCATATCCCAGACCAATAAAATAAAAACCTCTGGGGTAGGACTCAGACACCAATATATTTTAAAGCTCCCAGGTGCCTCCGGTCGGCTGAAAATCACGCTCTGGCAAAGCCTTGAGTGGGGAACCTGATCTTCAGTAAGAGATGGGAAAACTCTTGAATAGCACAGAATATCTCACGACAGCCAGCCATTAGCTTCACACACACATGCTTGTCTTCTATGCAAAAAAAAAAAAAAAAAAACCTTATTCTCTACACAGACAAGCATGGCCCCACTAATGGTTAGGTAACATGAGAAAAGGAAAGAAAGGCTAGGAAGGAGTGTGGCAGAGCCTGACAGCTGCTCATCTTGGTGACGTATGGGTGAAAGTTGATTGTACTTTTTATCTATTTACCTTTGAGTGAATTTATCTTTTTTCATAGTTAAAAAATTTGTAGGTTATATAACTAAGCATCAAACTGGGAATGTAGTTGAGTAGCATTCAAGAAGGCCTGGGTTTAATTTTCAGTGTAAGTCACTCATGATGATACACACATGCAATCCCAGTTTTCAAGAGGTGGGGACGGAAGGGGCAGATGTTGAAGGTTAGCCTGGACTACACAAGGGAGAGACAGACACACACACACACACACACACACACACACACACACACACACACACACACAAAGAGAGTGAGAGAGAGAGAGAGAGAGAGAGAGAGAGAGAGAGAGGTCAAAATGCATAACCTACAGAAAATAGACAAATTCCTAAAAACACCCAATTCCCCAAAACACTCAAGAAGGAGTAAAATTCCCTACTGGAACTAACACAATGAAAGTAACTAAATGGATACTCAAAAGTTTTTCAGAAAAAAAGAAAAGCAGAACAAAATTGTTTATTGATTTCTGCCATGCACTAGCACCAATCCCCAAGCTATCCCAAAACGTAGACAAGAACCCTGAAACCTCATGGCTCAAGTCTCATATTGCCTTAATATCAATACATTGTGTTACTTCTCCTGTGGAGACATAAAGAAATGTTTGCTTATTCTACGTTCAGCACTAATGACAGACCAAAGGAATAATTTTATCCACTTCTGGGTTATTGACTGGAGCATGAGCCACTTATAGATAGCTATAACACTAAGAAGAGTTCCTCATAGTCTATGTCTTTTTATTGGGGAATTGAGTCCATTGATGTTAAGAGATATTAAGAAAAAATGATTGTTGCTTCCTGTTATTTTTGTTATTAGAGGTGGAATTATGTTTGTGTAGCTATCTTCTTTTGGGGTTGTTGGAAGATTACTTTCTTGCTTTTTCTAGGTTGTAGTTTCCCTCTTTGTGTTGGAGTTTTCCATCAATTATCCTTTGAAGTGCTGGATTTGTGGGAAGATATTGTGTAAATTTGGTTTTGTCATGGAATATCTTAATTTCTTCATCTATAGTGATTGAGAGTTTTGCTGGGTACATTAGTCTGGGCTGGTATTTGTGTTCTCTGAGGGTCTGTATGATATCAGTCCAGGGTCTTCTGGCTTTTATAGTCTCTGGTGAGAAGTGTGGTGTAATTCTGATAGGTCTGCCTTTATATGTTACTTTACTTTTTTCCCTTACTGCTTTTAATGGTTTTCTTTGTTTTGTGCATTTGATGTTTTGATTATTATGTGACAGGAGAAATTTCTTTTCTGGTCTAGTCTATTTGGAGTTCTGTAAGCTTCTTGTATGTTCATGGACATCTCTTTCTTTAGGTTAAGAAAGTTTTCCTCTATAATTTTGTTGAAGATATTTCCTGGTCCTTTAAGTTGGGAATCTTCACTCTCATCTATACCTACTATCCTACCCTATATCTATTATCTCATTGTGTCTTGGATTTCCTGGATGTTTTGGGTTAGGAACTTTTTGCATTTTGCATTTTCTTTGACAGTTGTGTCAATGTTTTCCACGGTATCTTCTGCACATGAGATTCTCTCTTCTGTCTCTTGTATTCTGTTGGTGATGCTTGTGTCTATGACTCCTGATCTCTTTCTTATGTTTTCTATCTCCAGGCTTGTCTCCCTTTGAGATTTCTTTATTGTTTCTACTTCCATTTCTATGTCCTGGATGGTTTTGTTTAATTCCTTCACCTGTTTGGTTGTGTTTTCTTGCAATTCTATAAAGGATTTTTGTGTTTCCTCTTTAAGGGCTTCTACCTGTTTATCTGTGTTCTCTTGTATTTCTTTAAAGGAGTTATTTATGTCCTTCTTAAAGTCCTCTATCATCATCATAAGTGATTTTAATTCTGAATTCTGCTTTTCCGGTGTGATAAGGTGTCCAGGACTTGCTATGGTGGGAGAACTGGGTTCTGATGATGCCAACTTTGGTTTCTGTTGCTTATGTTCTTGTGCTTGCCTTTTGCCATCTGGTTAACTCTAGTGCTATCTGCACTCACTATCTCTGACTGGAGCCTGTCTTTTCAGTTATCTTGCTTGTGTCAGAACTCCTCAGAGTCCAGATGTCTCTGTGATCTTGAGCTTCTGGGTGGAAGAACTCTTGGGAGTCAGGTTGCCTCTGAGATCCTGAAATCCTGCTGCTCTGAGTGCAGTGGTTCCTCTAGGATGGCTCAGGATATGGTGTCTTCACAGGAGCAGACCATTTAGGTGTCAGCCCCAGTAGAAATTAGTGATGGGGTAAAGGGAAAGGAGAAAGGGAGGAGAAATAACTACAGGTAGAAATAAAGTTACCAAGAAGATGAAAGGGGATGGGATCCCATGATAGACGGAGTGACTGGCCTTCAGAAAGAACAAGGTGATTCTTGAACTGAAACAGGAAGGCTGATGGGCCTTTGTGCATGGAATGCTGGAAGCAGTGAGGCAGGGCAGGGGGGTTGTTCAGGTTGGTGATGAGTGCACTGGGGTGAGCATGAGCATTCTCTTCTAGTCATTTTATTATTTCAGTAAAATAAGAGATGCATTCTCTTGTAGCATTATATTTCCCCCTGCTACATTTTACGATAAACTTGGTAATTTGGGAGGAGCTAATGTGGAAGAAGTAAGGAGATAGTGTAAACTGGAGCTCCCAGGGACTGGACCACCAACTAAAGAGTACACATGGAGGGACCCATGGCTCCGGCCACATATGTGACAGAGGATGGCTTTGTTGGACATCAGTGGGAGGAGCGGGCCTTGGGCCTGAGGGTGTTCCATGGCCCAGTGTAGGCGAATGCCAGGATGGGAAGACAGGAGTGGGTGGATGGGGGAGCACCCTCCTAGAGGCAGGGGGAGGGGAAATGGGATAGAGGGTTTCTAAGGGAACACCTGGAAAGGAGAAAAACAATTGAAATGTAAATAAAGAAAATATCAAACAACAACACCCCCCTCAAAAAACAATGTTATTATCTGAAAAGAAAAAAAACAAAACCTCCTCAAATTTATATCAAACTCAAATGACCCTATGCAGCAAAAATAATCTCAAGGCAAATCAAAGTTGGAGGACTCCCATGACTTAATTTCAAAATTTGTGACCGATCATTGGATTAGAAATAAATCTATGCAACTATGGCCAATTGATTTTTAATTTGTGTAGTGAGAAATGCACATACTACAGCACATATTGTCAGGTGTCAGGTGACAACTTAGAAGGAGGAGTCAGTGTTGCATGTAGCCTTAAAGACTTTTGCACCTTTGCCCGTGACCTCGGCCTGTGCCCTGTCCCCTCCTGGCTCCCTTTTGTTCCACCCAGCTTAGCTCCGAGATCAGATCCTAACCAGCCCTAACCAGTCTTCCCTTTGAATCTGCCTTTAGCTCCAGGAGGTGACCCCTCCACCAGCCCACTCCTGAGACCCTTGAATCTGAAGATAAAGATACACACACTCAGCCTGTCACTTTACAGCTTGCTTTCCATGGCACAATTGCTGGGGGCAAATACCTCCCACCTGGAAATGTGTGCCCTTACCAATTTATTATCCCCATTTCTCCCTCCACCCTAAACTTAGTGGCTTATATCAGCTAGCCCTGCCAGCATCCTTGGCCATCTGCCCAAAGCATAGGCCATAGGCCCTAGCTGCCCCTAGATCTTACATCATCTTGCTGCATGCTTCTCATTCCAAAGCATGGCAAAAAACAAACAAACAAACAAACAAACAAACAAAACAAAACAAAACAAACAAACCAAAACCCTTCTCTCCTTCCTCTCTGGGGACCCGGAAGTCCCACCCCTACCTTCTTGATCAGCAAATCAAGAACCAATTAGGGAACTAGACCTTAGTATCAGAATCTTCCTTTAGAAGTCAGTTCTCTTCTACTGTATTGGTCCCAAGTACTGAACTCAGCTCACAAGGCCTGAAGGTAGGTGCCTTTAGCCATTGAATTATATCACTATTTCCAAATTTCTTTTTCTTAAAGTGCCAAAATAATTCTGGATATGAATAATCTTTTCAACAAATGTGAATTTGAATAACTGTATTTTTATGCTAAAGAGTAACATTGGACCCCTACCTCATACCATGTTTTGTTTTGTTTTGTTTTTAAAGTGGGCCAAGACCTAGATATAAGAATCATAAAAGTCTCAGAATAAAATAGGGGGAAATTTTCACAGCTTGAACTTGGTAATGCATTCTTAACTATGACACCAAATGCTCAAACAATAATAATCGACTGAATTACATCACATTTTAAATTGTCCTACATTAAAGAAAAATACCTAGGTGAGGGAAATATTGGTAAATCATTTATATGAAAAATAATCCACTATTTAGACTATACACAGAATTTCTATAACAAACAACTGCTCATACCAGTCACATTTGATGCAGTAAATAACTCATGTTGAACTACAGAGAGAATATTCAATCCTCACAGCACACTCTGAGAGGCAGCTGCTCAAAGACTACTCAGAAAGGTGTTAATTAATTTCACATATCAAAGTGTACATGTCACAGGTAGATCTGAGTGTGAGGTCACCAGTGGAAGTGAAATGTTTAAAAAGGTCTTGCTCCAGCTCATCTCTTTACTTTCAAGTGTTATCAGTGACTGCTGAAGGCCTTCAAGTCCACAGAGCCCAGGAAAAAATTGAGAATGCAGATAGGGTGATCTTGTGTGACCATGGTCTTAAGACTGTTTATGTTGCAATACCAAAATGCATGAAGCTGGGAACTTTATAAGTAAAGGCATGTTCAGTTCACTATTCTGGATGGATAAACATGATACTAGTATTGGCTTTGGTAACGTCTCTCTTGGATAAAGGATGAAATCATGCAGGGTAGGAATGGGAAATCTGAGAAGCCAGAGCTCTGAGAACTAACCAGATTCTGAGAAAATTCTATTAATCCTTTCTAACGATAGTGGTCCAATGACTTACCACTGTCCATGAGATCTACTCCCAGGAGATCTCACCACCTTTCATGATGAGGACCAAGTCTCTATCACATAAGACATTGGGGTAAAAACCACAACAGAGCAATAGCACCCATTCTGACCTCCATTGATGTAGTCATGGGTGAAATAATCTCAAATAACTCTTTTTTGTTTGTTTGTTTGGTTAGGTTTTTTTGTTTTTGTTTTGTTTTGTTTTTTTTTTTTGGTTTTTTTTGTTTTTGTTTTTCGAGACAGGGTTTCTCTGTGTAGCCCTGGCTGTCCTGGAACTCACTCGGTAGACCAGGCTGGCCTCGAACTCAGAAATCCGCCTGCCTCTGCCTCCCAAGTGCCGGGATTAAAGGCGTGCGCCACCACCACCCGGCCTCAAATAACTCTTAACTGATGTTTGTGGATGTATAGCTTAGATTGTGTACAGACAATGGGGTCGAATGAAGACCGCAGGTAGGGAAGCCCCTTGAGATCATCAGCTATGTAATATCTAGGGGGAAATGTTTTCTGGGGAGGAGGGAACTAGGTATACCTGCTACTCTGAGATGGAGGCAGGAACATGCACTAGAGGAAATATAAGCTCCTCCCTATTTCTGTGCACATCCGTGGTGTTGGATGCTGTCTGGCCTTTCCCTTGCTTCTGAAACACAAGCTTCTCAGCCTCGAGGCATCAGGCTTTGTTTGTTAGCATCTTTTGGGAATTGTACACAAGAGACTTGATTTGGGTTTTGGGTGTTGTCCCACCAGGAAGGGTACCAGTAACAGAACAAGCTTTATACGTGGGGGCTCCATAAGCTGAGGGCAGGGTGCAGTCACCCACAGTGACATGTTCTCTTCTTACTGTTCATTCCTGATTTTGAAGACCCTACCAGGATGGGTGAGCTAAAGGATATTTCTCTGGTTTTCCTGTTCACGGTCCTTCTAGAAGAAAGAGGCAATAAACACCGCCACTCCCCTCCCACACACACACTCATCACTTAATTCTCAGATACTGGGACTATGAATAGAATTCCCACCTTCTTGTACAGCCTATGTTCCAATGCCCCTTGGGGCTTCCATAACAGAGCATAAATCTTAAAGGACATGTGGGAAGGGGTCATACAGTGGTTCTCAGAGTCCTGCTAGTTATATCTCTAGACACCTAGACTCAGTCATGATGCTTCCGGACAACATAGGTGAGACTTCTTGTAGTCACAGTAGTCCAGCCAATCTGAATGAGCCCTCACTCTGACCTCCCATGTACCTTTCTTGTCATTCAGGACAAACAGTGGTAGGTCCTAATGATGTTTACATGGCCATAAATCTACCCATAAATCTATAAATCTTGTATAAATACACCCCTAGTATATATACTTGCATATATACTAGGGAGATGTGTATAAATGACTTTATGGCTGAAGTCTATCCCCTTTAGCTAGCTATGCAAGTGCATGTTCTGAATTGCTGAGGCATCTGTTCAGACCATAAATACTATTTTTTCATTCTTTAAAATTCACATTTACAAATAGAATTGTTAGGTTATTAAGTAATTTTATGTTTGACTTTTTGAAGACCTAAAAACCTGTCTTCCACACTTCCACACTTCCACAGTAGCGACACCATTCTTCATTTCTACCACAAATCTATGAGGATTCCAAGTTCCCCCATCAACTCTTGCTTTTCCATTAAAAGGCTAGTGAGAGATGGCTTAGCAGTTAAGAGCACCAGCTGCTCTTCCAGAGGATGTGTTTTTAATCCCTAGAAAGTGGATATAAACCTCTTGAAATGGCCATTCTTTAATTCCAAGGTTTTGTGAAATGATAACTACGTCAGTTCCTGTGTCCACCAAACCTTCTATTTCAACACCATTTACTTGCCATTTTAATTTTGGCCTCTGATCATTAATAACTGTTTTCCAGCACTTCCAAACCCTCCACTTCTTTCTACTAGAGTGGCTTTGCCTTTGATGGAGGGAAACAGTAGCAGCTGAGCGATCCTGCCACCTGTGTTCAATCGCATCTCTCTTTTTACATAGACCATAATTTTGATTTCTCTTTTGAAATCTTCATCTATACATACTGATGTCCACTGGCTCCTTAGGAGTCCATCCAGTCCTTCCCAGGATCATCTCTACTATCTCTGAAGACAGAGGACCATATATTCTAGTAGTTATTTTATGTTATTGAATTTTGGGGGATAGAGTAACGTGTTTATCTGTGGCCAAGTCTAGAGCCATATTGAATGCATGAAATCTTTAATACTAAGTGGAGGTTTTTTTGGTCTGCATGTCACTCCTTGGCTGAAACAGCTCATACTTTTGCTGCAGGGATTCAATGTAAGAAATCACCTTGAATATCTTGTTTGGATCTACACTCAGTGTCCAATCACACCCCTTGCTACGTTGCCTGTATATCCTAGAAGCCAGGGATATCTTTCTGGTTTATATTTAGAAAAACCATTGCCCCTAGAGATGCCTTGTTCACAGTTTTGTAGCAAATGACCACATTTCCCACAATTGAAGCACTGGACATTTTGATATTGGAGACCTCTAGCTATAGTTTGACTCATTACATTAGCATGATACAATTTATAACCAATATCAGTAGTATCTATTATTCCCTTGGCCATAGGTGCCTCTCACACCTTTAATGACCTAATAACCCTTTTACATTTGTTATTTGCATTTTCAGAAGCCAGGGTCTTTATCAATACCTGTCTTGCGTTAGGCTCTGATATGGCTTTGTTCACTTCTAAGATGAATCTTTGAAAATAATAACAACAACAACAACAACAACCTCAGTGAATGCTTGTCCAGAACCTTGTATGATCTTTATAAATGAGGTAGATTTTGCTCCAGGCTCCTCAATTTTGTCCCAATCTCTTAGAGCTGCTAAGTGACATTGCTCTACAGTAATGTCATCAAGTTGAATCTGTTCTTGTGTATCAGAGTACTGTCTCTCACCCAGCAACTGGTCTTTTATCATTTTCATTTTCCTCACTCTATTTCACTGTTCAATATTCCCAGCTTCTTCCCTCCAGCAAGTTAACCATTGCAACTGGGGACCAATCTCTAGTACAGTTGTTATGGATCCCTTCTGGTCTTGGGGAATAATTCTATTTTGAGTAGCCCAGTTCTTTAGAAATTGTTTCACATAAGGTGAGTATATCACATATGAAATTATAGCCTTTTAAATTGCCTTAGATCTACCATTTCCGTAGGATACCGTCCTACTTTGTCATAACTTTGCTCCACACCATTAGCAGGCCTTTGCTGTAAGACTATGGGAAAGCTGAAGGTGATCTTGCAAACCTGGACCACCCCTCCACCCACTATGGTGGCACAGTTGGCTCGAGACTAACCCTTTCCTCAGAACCCTCATAACCCTTATGTAAGTTCTGGGCATCAGATTCTGTCTTGTAGTACAAGCTGGCTACCTATGAACTATCTCCATAGCTCCTGCAATAAAAGCTTTACGACATAGAAAAGAAAATCGAAGCTACTAGGAGATAGAAATATTTCCTGTCTTCATCTATTCCAAAAAACATATATTATAAAAACGCTTTTATTATTTAAAGTGGTGCATAGATTTAGTGTAGTTTCCATAAAAATTACAATTACATTCTTCACAAAACTAGAAAAAGAAAACCACCATAAAATGCATATGTAAACATAAAGACTCTGAATACACAAAGCAGTCCTAAGCTTTGACTTAAAAAACAGAACCACAATACCCCATCTCACATTATCCCATGAGCCATCTTAACAAAGATGAACGGACATGTACACCAACACAACAGCAGACCAGAAGGCAAACACACATAGCTACTGCCACCCAAGGACACCTTTGTAAAGAATGGCGCCGGGAAGACTGGGGGTCTACTTGCAGAAGAACCCTGACCTAGATCTCGCATTTTCACAATTGCGAATTTGAAATAGATGGAAGGCCTTAATACAAACTCAGAAATGCTGAGACTTCTAGAGGTGAACATAGGAAAACATTCTAAAAAGGCCTCTAGTAGCACAGAATAATCCCTAGAATCAACAAATAAGTTTAAACGAAATTAAAATGCTTCTACACAGCAAAGGATCAGCAGAGTAAAGTGACAATCTGAAAAATGGGGAAATGTTTGCCAGTGTGTGTCAGACAAGGAAGTATTACATAGAATATAAAAACTGACCGTCTGAAGTATAGTTGGTTTGCCCTAATGTCCACACATCTGCATGTAAGACACTGAGGGACCCTGACCCCAGTTGGTTCTGATTGGTAAATAAAGATGTCAACAGCCAATGAATGGGCAAGGCAGACAGAGGCGGGACTTAGGATTCCCGGGCTTCAGACCCAGAGAGAAAAAGAAAGCAAAGAGTGGAGGACAGGGAGGCATAGCCGGCATGTGAAGGAGCCAGCAGAGTGTGGCCCAGTTGGGCAGGGTCCAGGGCAACCAAGGAAGGATGTAGAATTAATAAGTGATAACTCAGGATTACTGACAGGAGGTGGATTTACCACTTCATGGAGGTTAGAAAGTGTGGCCCAGCTATTGTGCTGTTTAAAGCATATCAAAATATAAAGACTGTGTGTGTGTGTGTGTGTGTGTGTGTGTGTGTGTGTGTGTGTGTGT
>JANHMN010000007.1:75555380-75573670 GCA_030674055.1 Rhabdomys pumilio | reverse complement strand
TGTGTGTGTGTGTGTGTGTGTGTGTGTGTGTGTGTGTGTGTGTGTGTATGTGTTTCTTTCATTCAGGAACGTACATTAGGGTGGGTAGTAGGAATGTGCCGCCGGGAATTTATTGAAACACCAAAGATGAGATCAATCAGAAAATGGGCTAATGAACTCAAAACACAATTCAGGCCGGGCAGTGGTGGCGCATGCCTTTAATCCCAGCACTTGGGAGGCAGAGGCAGGCAGATTTCTGAGTTCGAGGCCAGCCTGGTCTACAGAGTGAGTTCCAGGACAGCCAGGGCTACACAAAGAAACCCTGTCTCGTAAAACCAAAAAAAAAAAAAAAGGCAATTCTCCACAGAGAAGTAAAGTGGGCAATAAGTATTTGGAAAAAAATGTTGGACATTTTTAGACACTAGGAAAATGCAAATTAAAATTGTTTGTGAGGCTATCCGACCCCTCTCAGAATGGCTATCATCAGGAAAACAAATGGCAAAATAATGATGAAGATGTCTGGGGAAAGAGCATACACAGATGTGGGAAAGTGAACTTCAGCCACTATGGATGCAACATGGAGACCCCTCAAAAAACGCAAAATGACCTGCCATGTGACCAAGCTGCACCACTCCTGGTATATACCTAAAGGACTCTGAGTCAACATTCCACAGAGATCCACACATGGACATCCGTGAGTAGTGCTGTATGTGATGGTTCGCATATGCTTGGCCCAGGGAGTGGCACTATTAGAAGATGTGGCCCTGTTGGAGTGGGTGTGTCACTGTGGGTGTGGGTTTTAAGTCCTTTATCCTAGCTGCCTGGAAGCCAGTCTTCCACTAGCAGCCTTCAGATGAAGATGCAGAACTCTCAGCTCCTCCTGCACCATGACTGCCTGGATGCTACCCTGCTCCTAACTTGATGACAATGTACTGAACCTCTGAACCTATAAGCTAGCTCCAGTTAAACGTTGTCCATATTAGAGTAACCTTGGTTATGGCATCTATTCACAGCAGTAAAACCCTATAAAACTAAGATGCTTTACTATTCATAATATCCAGGAGATGAGCTAGCCTAGATTTTCATCAATAGATGAATAGATTAAAAGATGTGGTACACATACATAATAGAATTTTTATTTATAAGGGAATTGAAGTCATGGCAACTGGAAGAAGATGGATAGAATTAACATAATATCATTATGTTAAATGAAACAAGCCAAACTCAGGAGGACAAATGCCACTTGGATTCTTTCATATACAGACTCTCAAGGAGTGGGAGGGGTGGTAACAGCACACGTGTGACAGGAAAGGGGGAGTATTTGGGAGGTGAGGATCAGCAAGGAGCAGAGGACAGGGAGGAGACAGTGGTGAGGGTAGAATAAGAAATATAATTATACACAAGTTCAAAAATGCTACAGTGAAACCATTACTTTGTATGCTAACTTAAAAATTGATTTAAAAAGTAATTATATGCTGACAGACAATTAATTGTTGGGATAAAAAAAAACATTTAAATACACTTAAAACCATTTCTCTTCTGGGTCTATATTCCTACCTTCAAAATAAGATGGCACAGTACAGTTCTATCCTGGCTCTTAAATGACCTGATGGGCATATAGCTTATTTATTTAGTTAGCAAACATTTAATAACCATGTAGTGTGTATCAGTCACCACATAACTCAGGACACACTGGCTTCTGCCCTACAGTGGGTGGCAATACAAAGAAGTGCATTGGACTCTGCCCAGCAACAGATATCAGTCTCCATGTTGTTTTCCTGGCATGCCCATGGGGTCTTCCTATGCACAGGCCAACACTATTTTTCTCATTTATGAACAAACTGTGCACAATTTTTCACCAGCAACAGTGATCTTTGTGCTTTCCCTTACTGTGAATGCTTGGAGTGACAGGGCTAGAGACTCAACCCACGGCCTTGGGCAAGCCAGACAACTGGTCTGCTACTGACCCACGTGAAGGGCTTCCTGCTGGGGTTGGTTCCAGAGCAGACAGGTAGGACTTAGTGAAGAGATGTGAGGGATAGCCTTAGCTCATTCTCACTTATGGATTCTTCCCCGGGGGTTCAAGTCAGAAGCCGAGAGATCATCTAGACTCAGGCCCACATCTAAACTCTTTCATTTCTTTCCTTAGTCTCAAATTCCTCTTTTGTCCCTTTCCATTGTCATTAAGTTTAGGCATTTTTTTCTTGTTTTTCCAGGTTGCCCTAACCTCTTGTAGTGCACTAATGCTGTCATCACAAAATTTTAAAAAAGTTTAATTAAAAAAAAAACCAGAAATTAATTTCTCACCATTAAAATATGTTATCAGTGGGTGATGGTGGTACACACCTTTAATTCCAGCATCCGGGAGGCAGAGGCAGGGGAATCTCTTTAAGTTCAAGGCCAGCCTGGTCTATAGAACAAGTTTCAGGCCAGCCAGCACTACATAGAGAAACCCTTACTCAAAACAAAACAAACAGACAAAAAAACCAGCTATCAATTGTAACATGTTCTTTTATTTTATACACACATATTAAATGTACACATATATGCATACATATACACACATATGGATACAGATGTACACACATATATGTATATGTGTACATATGTATGTATGTATATAGTATTTTGAGACAGAATATATTATGGGGCTCTGACTATCATAGAACTTATTTTTTTGAAAGATTCTAAATTTTATTACTAGACATACACCCTAATTTAGATACGAGCAAGTCTCCAGGTTAAAAATGTTGAAATCCATCTGGTAGGACTGATCGCTGACCACAGTTTAATATAAACCCTCAGTCTTGCCACTGTGTGAATCTTTACAGACCCTGCTTTGTTCTCCTCCAGCGTCTTCTCTTAGAGTTGTACCTGACTTTGTTACCAGTTTTCATCCGGATCCACTGAGGAACAGAACAATTTTGCTTTTGTTTCTTGGCCAGGAATTGCTTGATTCTGAAAGTCTTGTGAGACGAGTAGTAGACAGCGAGAAGCTGAATCAGGAGTAGTGTGCACGATGGCGGTGGAAAGGGGAAGAGAAGGACAGCTATCTGAAGATGGTTTTCCAACCATTTGTATGTTGTTTCAGTAAGCACCTTTACTCACTGAGCAATTGCCCCAGTCCAATCTCTGGTCTTGCTCTACTATGATTTGTTAAAATATAAAAGTCAGCTTTTTCTTATATTTCTTATATTTCTACAATCTACAATATAATCTGTATTAGAGACAGTTCTGTAGGCATAATTTTTTTTGAAACCTACTTTTAATAAGGGCTCAACTTCTCTTCTAGCCCACCACCCAGTGAGGCAATGGAAGAGAAAAGTTATTAGGATATGGAGGAAGTGGACCTGTTCAGCAATAGTTCTTTGGAGGTGAGTAGCACCTTTGGTAGCAGTTTTGCAGACCAGTCTTCTAGGCAGGCAGACAATAGGCACCAACCAGCAGCTACAGTCCAGTCCTTTCAGAGAGCAGTCATCGGGCACAAACTGACAACCGTAGTTCAATCTTGAAGATCCTCGCCAACCGGCCTGAGGTGAGGCTGCTGAAGGAGCAAGCTGCCACAGGAACCTTGAGAGCAGTTCTTGGTCAAGTTTCTCTCAGTGTCTGAGTTATCACAAGTTGAGCTCTACAATGTTATGTAAGTCAAACCAAGACATGTGTCTTTAGCGAAGAATAGTGAGGTGGATCAAACCAACCAAAAGCTCAGGGCTTGCCTTTCATTGTCTGTGGGGTCATATTTATACTCTTTCATCAAGTGTCCTTTTACGTGTCTGCTATATCCAAATATCCTTTCACCTGTGTATCTCAGCAAAACATCATAGCTAACTTTCCAAAGAACCAGAAACTTCCACATCACAGTTCCATAGCCAGCTAATAAGAATGTGCATTCCATAGCTGTAGGATAGAATATTCTATAGGTATTTGTTAAGTTCATTTGATCCATAGTCCAGATTAATGTTAAAATTTTTTAGTATGTTGGTTTTAATTTTTTGCACATATTATCTATTACAGAGAGTGGAATATTAAAATCACCACTATAATTTTTATGTACCCATTTGTTCCTTTCCATCAAGTAATGTTTGTTTTATGACACTGAGCATATCAGAACTTGACAAATCATAGAATTTTTATGTAGATCAGGCTGGCCTCAAACTCACCAAGGCCTTCCTTCCTCTGCCTCCTGAGTGCTGGGATTATAGATGTCACAACCAAGCCTGTCGCCTTGCATTTTTAAGATATTACTTTCATAGCAGAGAAGTGCTGGAGTAATATCTTTAAAAGATCATGTCTACTAGCAGACATGACTATCATGTATCATAGCAGATATCAACGTCTCTGCTTTTTTTTTTTTTTTTTGTAGTTCACACAGTTTATTTTCTCTTGGCATTATTTCAGATTTTTATAGCAAGTTGATATTTAATACTTAGAAAGATAATAACATCCTGTCAGGTCAGGTACAAAAACTGGATAAATCATTTATTCTAATACATATTCATCCTTAGTGTTAACTATGAGACTTCTGCTTGGGCACATCATCACTCTGTCTTCTTATGTGCATTGACAAGTACCTTCTTCCTGTTGTCTGGGAAGCCTGCCTTCTAGAATATTAGTATATGTTGTTTGCAAAAGCCAAGCATGCTCTCAGTCACCTGATGCTCATGTTGCTACTGAAGAAAAAAAAACCAGATACTTCATAAGGTAGAGGGTTCATTAAAGATAAACAAAACAGAAGCATATTTTTTTTCTCAAATTACCCAAACTGTTGGTGACTCAAGGTTTACTTTAGCTCAATGATACTGATTCTTTCTCAGTGAAATATTGAACCATTGAGTCATTGGTGTGTTCTATTCATGGATTTTCTTATTAGATATTTTATTTACATTTTAGATATTATCCTCTTTCCCCATTTCCCTCACCCAGAAACCCCTTATCCCATCCCCCATCCTCCTGTTTCTATGAGGATGTGCCCCCACTTACCCCTCCTCCTACCTTCCCACCCTCGAATTTCCCCAAAATGGGGCATCCAGCCTTCACGAGACCAAGGATCTCCTTTCCCACCTATGTCCAACAAGGCCACTCTCCCCTACATATACAACTGGAGCCATGGATCCCTCCCTTTGTGCTCCCAGGCTGGTGGTTTAGACCCTGGGAGCTCTGGTTGGTTGGTATTGTTGCTCTCCTCATGGGACCACAAACCCCTTCAGCTCCTTTAATCTTCTCTCTAATTCCTCCATTAGAACTCCCCGTGATCAGTTCAATGGTTAGCTGTGAGCGTCCCCCTCTATATATGTCAGCCTCTGGCAGACCTCTAAGGAGACAGCTATGTCAGTCTCCTGTCAGCATGCACTTCATGACATCCACATCAGCGTCTACCTTTGGTGACTGTACATGGGATGGATACCCAGATGGAATGGTCTCCAGATGGCCACTCCTTCAGTTTCTGTCCCACATTTTGTCTTCATATTTGTGCCCTTGAGTATTTTTTTATTCCTTCTAAGAAGGACGGAAGCACCCACACTTTGGTCTTCCTTCTTCATGAGCTTCATGTGGTCTGTGAGTTGTATCTTGGGTATTGTCAGCTTCTGGGCTAATATCCAATTATCAGTGAGTGCATAACATGTGTGTTCTTTTGTGATTGGGTTACCTCACTCAGGAGGATATTTTCTAGTTCCATCCATTTGCCTAAGAATTTCATGAATTCATTGTTTTTAATAGCTGAGTAATACTCCATTGTATAAATGTACCACATTTTCTGTTCTTTCATACTACTGCGATCAAATCAATTTTTAATTTTGGGAGTAATTCTGGAGAGCTTTTCTTCCAAGGCATGATGATATTTTATTTGTTCTTCTCTTATTTGATACTATTTAGTTGATTAATTTAATTCTAGTTACATGAAGGTCTAGTTTTTCATATGTGAATAGATTGATTCATCTAAATTGGTAATCATATTTAAAATATGCTGAATGCCTTTAGGTATTAAAATATTTGGCTTAGTAATTACATTTCTGAGAATGATTACTAGGATATAGTTTAAAATGGTTTTAGTTAAAAACAAACAAACAAACAAACAAGTACAAACCAGTGGCTAGATGTAATGAAGTTGGTAGCAATGTCTTGACTATATTACCTCTTCTATCCTTGTCAAGGGAAGTGATAACCTTTTCTCCTTTCAAACAAAATGGCTTCAATATTTCAAAGTTACCTAACTAGGAGGTAAAATTTAAGAAAATTTACTTTATAGATGGTTTAAGAATATGGAAAAATACTAATGTTAAAAATATCTACCATATTGAGAGGAATACCGGGGCGTCTCCCTTCCCATAGAAAAAGGAGAGGGGATAATGGGGGTAGGATTTGTGTAAGGGGGTACTGAGAGGAGAGGAGGTGCTGATATTGGGATATAAGTGAATAAATACATTAATTTAAAAATTCACCATATAGCTAGGCAATGGTGTCCCACACCTTTAATCCCAGCACTAAGAAGGCTGAGTCAGGTGGGTCTCTGAGTTCGAGGCCAGAGTGAGTTCCAGGATAGCCAGTACTACACAGAGAAACCCTGTCTTGAAAATAAATAAATACCACCATATAAACTTGAATATTCATTATAATCAGACCCATGTAGAATCATTATTATAATCATAGGTCTGTGAAGAAAAATCTATTATGACAATAAATATAAATGAGTATTTAAAGTTTTGAAGAACTCTAAATGCTAACCTGTTTCTTTTTTTTTAATGTGAAAATCTTTATTGGATATTTTATTTACATTTCAAATGCCATCCCCTTTCCCCATTTCTCCTCCCTAGAAAACCCCTATCCCATCCCCACTTCTCCTTTTTGCTTTTATGCTATTTTTAAAATGTTAATCAAAGGCTTTATAAGTTTGGTAATGCTCAATATCAATCAGAAGTGTAACTCAATACCCAACCTAGATATATCAACTATCTTTGACTGGCGGGGACACGCAAACATCCACCACCATGTGCGCCCCCCTCTTGTCACCTAACTCCTACTCTCTTTTTCCTCCTCTCCTTACTCCTCCCACCTTAGCTCCTCCTACAAATCACCCTTCCTGTTAAAATAAAACTTTTCTCTTAGAATACAATTAGAGCATAACTATACCAATTTGTGTCAGTAAGATACAAGATAGACCTAATACCCAGTCCATCATTTTGTTGACTAAACAGAACCTCTGTCATCTCTCCTAACTAAAAGACTTAATTCTGAACCTGGCTTTTTTTCTTGTCTTTAGAATGAATGTCAGCTGAAAACCATCCTCTCAAACCTTTTCTCTCAAAGTAAATAGCCAGGATTGGCTATGAGATTATAAGTCTTCAACACTGTCAGAAATCCAGAATGACTGAGTTAACTGAAATTATAGGAAGCACCAAGCATAGCTTCTAAAACTTAGCCAAATTATAGAGACCACTGAGCACCTGGACAGTCCCTATACTACAGAACGTTGGAGCATTCGATCTTCAGCCTTCTGACCCAGGATCATCTGACAGACCTAGTGATCCAGAATTATTAAGGGCTGATTACTCTGTCTTGGCAGATATAATCAGTCGACTATTCCACAAGTGTGTCCTTTTCTGGACAGTGATTTGTCTGTAGATGAAAAGAGGCAATTCTTGTCTAGTGGCTGTCTCACCACAACTGGAATAACTCCAAAGATGTTCAATTTCTTCTTAGAATCCAAGACAGGAAGCTGTCAGGAGCAGACAGGTGTCTAATCAAAAAGGACATTAATACAGAAATGTTTGTAATGTTAATTCTGTGGACTTCTGACATTTTGAAAACCAACTATCCAAGTAAGGCAATCTGGACTATTGAGTGTTAACTCCTCTCAGCTAAATAAAATATAGAAAACACCCTAATAATAAACTCAGAGCCATGAATTTGCTATAGGCCTTTAACTCACAGGCTAACCATCTCAAATCAGTTTAAAAACTTAAAGAAGAACTGGGTCTACGCCTTGTATTCCTAAATGTGTTATATAGGCACAATGCCTATGAGAGTAACAATATTAATCTCACTTTTATATCAATAAGAAGCTCATACCAATGAAAACCTTAAATTTGAAACCAAAGTAAATTTTGTACCATTTAAGAAATTATAACTTCATCTTAATAACAACTATACATATTTCTACCAATAGGTTATGGCTATACAATAAATCCTAGCTAATCCTCCCTGTTCCAACAAAACCACTACTTTTCCCTAAAAAGTCAGCCCAATATTAACCACCACAGTCCCCAAGCCCAGGGAATAGGGTCACCAACTCTTCTTTAACTTCTTCAAGCTGATTACGGACGTTGAGATATTAGAGGAGGGGCAGGGAGAAGAGTAAATTGATAAGCCTCTGACACTGTGTCTTCACTGCATCCAGCTGCAATTCCAGGACATCAGAGGTTCGAGCAGGTCTGCTCAGCTCACTTGATGAGGATGGTGGGAGTACACCCTCATAGAAACTCCCAGAATTATATGGATCAGACATGACAGAGGCAGGCCGCCAGAAGACTAGATTCCAGAATTCAAACAAAAAATTATCTTGATACTAAAATTTGTTTTGAGAATTGTATATTGCAGAATACATGCCAGGACCACACTATTCACCAAACGACTGGTTTTGAGCCTGAGAAGCTCCCAGCGATAAACAATCAGAGGCTTGCTTATTGTCAAGCTGGAGTTTTCTGGTGCTACAATTCCCTTCATACCTCAGCTGGAGTTTGCTAGTTATATATCTGGGGATTTTATAAACCAGTCACCAACATCAGAGATCTCACCCTACCCTTGCAGTTTCTGTTCCTTAGCAACGACCTCATCTTTGCACATCTTATAGCCTCTCATCAGGGCTAGCACACTGTGACTGCATCCCAGTGGGTAGTGCTTTACTGCAGGTCTGAATTTTCATTAGTTTAGTAAGGATAACAAAGCTGGGAGGTGGGGGCAGAGTTCCCTAATTTGTAGGTTCTTACCAAGTCCCCAGTGTGTTTCCCTCTTCTGTCTTTTGTATTAATTTTATATTGGAGCACAAAATTCAGTTTTTCAGAGATCAGTAAGAAGAATTACTATCTGACTTTCAGTAGGCCTGACTGTTGGCTAGAGGTAGGATGGGTTTACTGCTGGTGCCTGTTTACTGTGAGTGAACTCAGGTTGTCTCCTCCTTAGATCACAGGGTTTCTCCTCAGATCCTGCTTGTTTGTATCATCCTGCTTAGGGCAGTATGTTCAGAGGAGAATAGTACCACATTTGACTGGACCAGAGTTGTATGTCCTTTTTGGGATGGGAGGAGTGCATTTTTTGAAGGAGGAGGAGTGGGAATGTATTTTAAGCAGGTCACAAACCACAGAGTAGCCTGTGTTATTTTTATGAGTCTTGTACTTTCTGTGAAAATCAATGAAGCTAAAACTTTAAATGTATGAGTTAAAAAGATTTTTAGGGTCACCCCCTAATCTTTGAGTGATAAGCTGATCAAAGAATGAAAAGACTTGGGGACAAAGAACAAAGCGAAGGACTGTCTCCCAACTTCATCCCATCAGGAATGCAAGTGCCAATCCTTTGCGTTTTCATAAACATCCTCAGTTGCTGTTGGCAGCTTCCAAGTACTTAACACACAGAATTTTAATTTCAAACGTGCTTTAGAAGATGTCTCATTATTGTTACAGCCATCATTTTCGTTTACACATGTGTTTTGTTTCCATAACAACATTCTTTTAAAATCCCATTTTTAGACTTATATTACCATTTTGTGAATACATAGAATCCTCACCCAGTGAATTCCTTCCTAGTTTAGAACTTTGTCATCATCCTCACTTGAAAGTCCTATTGGTCCTCAGTCTTTTTACGTTTGCAGGAAATGGCAGCACAGAGTCCCTACATAGCATCTATCTAGTGTCCCCTAAGGGGGATATCTTGCTCAGCCAGAGTACACTTGTCAGAACAAGACAATTAACATTTATAAGTCATTATTAAATGAATGGCAGGCTGCAGGGTTTCCACTAATATTCTCTTTTAATTCCAGAATCCAATCCAACAAAGAATATTGCATTTAGGCTGCTATTTTTTTTTTTTAAAGAAATCATGTCCCAAGATACTTCCAGTTAAGTTACGACAGTCATGAGGGCTGTGGTATTTTAGTGTTTAAGACAAAGCATTCATTAGCAAAGGAATGAAAATGGTCAAGGAGCCCCTTGCACACTTCCAGGAGGTTTTGTTCTCTGGCACACTCTAGCTAAACACAGCTTTGTGCACTCTCTACAGGTTGTAGTTTACACAGTAGTGAGAGTTGGAAGAAGCATAAGAAATACAAAAACCGTATTAACTTTTAATGGACAGCAATCTTGTTCTTCCTAATGTAATTGGTGGACTCAGAGTTTATTCCCATGTCAGGCCTTAGGAATGGATATAATTTATTAACACATGTCTGAGCCACAAAACCCACAAAGACCTCACAACCTGATTCTTGTCCAACTAGCTTCTCCAGGGAGAAGGATGCTTGCCAATAAACTGAAATGCTCTCTCTGTAAATGGTACCTAAGTGTCTGGGGAGAGGACAATGAAAATTACCTTGCCATTTTCAATGAAATTTTGACAGCTAAAGGTTGGAAAGATGTTCAGTGGTTAAAAGCATTTGCAGCTCTTACAGAGAACCCTGGTTTGATTCCAGCACCCACATGGCAGCTCACGATTATTAGTAACTCCAATTCCAGGGGATCCAGTACTCTTTTATAGATTCCATGGACATCAAGAATGTATACAGTGCATACATATGTATATACAAAACACTCATATACATAAATAGAAAGAACAATAAAATCTTTTTGAAAGGAAGCTGTTACCACTCTATGGAGGTTGTCTTATATATGAGACCTTAACACTTTTTTTATGTATAGCTTATTATGTTAGAAATAAACTTCTACTATATACACAGAATACTTTCTACTATATATGTTTAACTTTAAATTATAAAATAAACTTACATATTTTTCATTTTGAAACCAACATTTTAGGCATTGGGGCATTAAAACAAGAGTTACGAAGAATTTCATTTGATGTGTGCTCCAGATTTATTCAACCCAAAAGCATAATAGAGAAATATATTCTATCCAGTTCCTGCCACAAATAATATCTACTCCCAGGTACTGTAATTAATCGCATGATTGCATGGACAAATCTTACTGAGTATGCACTCTTCCCTTACTTTCTCCATCCCAGGAAAAAAATTCAAGACTTAACTTAGCTGTTTTG
Organism: Rhabdomys pumilio; assembly: GCA_030674055.1. Lineage (NCBI taxonomy): Eukaryota > Metazoa > Chordata > Mammalia > Rodentia > Muridae > Rhabdomys > Rhabdomys pumilio. Next base: position 75,562,435 of record JANHMN010000007.1, on the reverse strand, counting down.
TAGATCCCCAAGTAACAAGAGGCAGAAGGAATGCGCGGAGGAGCAACAAGGTGTTTTCAAGAAGTGGGGTATTGTCTTAGTCAATGTTTGCACTGCTGTGAACAGACACCATGACCAAAGCAACTCTTATAAGGACAACATTTAATTGGGACTTGCTTACAGGTTCAGAGGTTTAGTCTATTATCATCAAGGTGGGAGCATGGCAGCGTGCAGGCAGACATGGTGCTAGAGACTGAGCTAAAAATTCTACATCTTATTCTGAAGGGAACCAGGAGAACACAGTCTCAATCAGCTAGGATGAGGTTCTTAAAGCCCACGCCCATAGTGACACACTTCCTCCAACAAGGTCACACCTACTCCCAAAAGGTCACACCTCCTAATAGTGCCACTTCCTAGGCCAAGCATATTCAGACCATCACAAGTATAAAGGAAGCACATCATATATATGAATTTTCACCAGCAATGTGCTTTCTGGAGAATAAAGAAGATGGCAATTCATCTTATAAATCAGAAAAAAATGAAAAAAAATTACATATTGATTCCTAATCACTTTCTCATAGACACGTTCTAAAACAGTTAACTATTGTACAACTTAAGTGTTGTCTATTTGATCTCTGAGCCTATTTCAACGAAACTTCCCTGAAGTTCTCTGACTCCCCTTCCCCTGAACAAGGCAGGGTCTACCACTCTCTTAGGAACACAGAGGATCAATAACTTTCACATTATTTCCATTGCCTTGGTTTGGTTTCTAATTTTGTGATAAACACCGTGCTCAAAGGCAACTTGGGGAAGAAAGAGTTTATTTTATGTTATAACTTCTAGGTCCTAATTCTTCCTAAGGGAAGTCAGGGCAAGAGCTTGAGGCAGGAACCTGGAGGCAGTAGATGAAGCAGAGGTCATGAAAAAATGCTGCTTTCTGGCTTGCTTTCTCTGTCTTGCTCAGTCTGCATTCTTTTACAACTGAGGACAATCTACCCAGAGTAGCAACACTCATGATGGACTAGTCTCACATTAATAATTAATCAAGAGATGTCTCACAGACTTGCCTACAGGCCAATCTCATGAAGGAATTTTCTTACTTGGAGTTCCCTCTTCTCAGATGACCTTTGCTTTGTCAAGTTGACAAAAACTAACCAGCACATTCATGTTAAACTTATATTGTTATGTCTTTAGTAACACCATCTTTACATCTCTATGCTAAGTCACAGTATTATGGGTTGAGCTTGCACCCCAATTTGTTAAAACCCTAGCTCTAGTACTTCAGAAAGGGCATTTGGAGATAGTTCCTTGAAAGAGGTGATCTGGCTAAAATCAGGCCACTAGTCCTAATCAGAATGACTGGTAACCTTGAAGGAAGACAAAATATAGACCCACACTCAGGAGTGTGCACAGAAGAAACCTAGCCTGAGTCACTGTGATCTTCTAATCTCCAAAGCTATGAAGATAAATTTTTATTGTTCAAGCTACCCAAACTGTTATTTGTTAAAGTCTCAGTATGTCATCACAGTCATTGGTAAATGGCATTTGATGCAAGCTTTAAAAGTGACAAGATATGGACCTTGGTGCAGTAGTGGGACTGGTGTTACAAGAGTAGCCACTCACTTTGTGATTGGATCTGAGGCCTACTTCATAGTGGAATACTCATGCCTGGCACTGAAATCTGGCCAAGAACCCATGGCTGGAGAATCAGACACCTCAGAAGTTAAGCCACTCTTACTATTTTATTAGTGAACATGGTATCAAACTCCTTCACACCTCTGCACCACAGGTTAGTGCAGACCCAATCAGAGAAGTCTCTTGTGGCTAATGGAAAAACTCACAACTGTCTAAGGACAGAGAATAATGTTTGTGGAGAGTTCAGCTACAAGTGAGATGCCTATATCACAACCTCTCACAACGAGAGGAGGGGCTCACAAACCAGGCTCAAGCAGAGGAGCATTCTGACAATTGATGACTTCTAAGAAAAGTATAACCACACCCTAGTTACCTAAAATAACGACTCTGATACTTAATTATATATGAATAAATGTCTAGGCCATAAGCTTGGGCTCATTCTACAACTTGCTCATAACTAAATGAATCCATTTATTCTATTCTATGAGTGTCACATGGCTGATTACCTCTTTTCAGTTTCATGTGTTTGTCTCCTTAGAGTTTGAGGTGGATCTCCTCCCCAGCTGGTTCTATCCCAGAAATCCTGTCTCTGTACTAGAACTCTATTTCTGTATTTTCTGCCTAAGCTAATAGGCCTACAGCATTTTACTGACAGGTGATGCTTCAATACATTACACAAGACACTCTCTCTACAGAAGAGTCATTTTGCTCTAAGGGTGTGGCTCTTGGTAATTTAAGTACACTCCAGTGAGATGGTCCTCACACCCATGAGTATATGGGAAGCACAAATCAGAACCAGAGGACTGGAAAAAAAAAGAACATAGAGTTGGCATAGATCTGAGAGGAGCTAGAGGAGGTGTGAGGTGTAAGTATGGATATAATATATTTTATGTGTGTATGAAATTTAAAAATCAATATAAATATATTAAAAAGTGGTACTGATCATGTGTATATTCATATATTATATATTCACATATATTCACAACACACAATAACATATATATATGTGCATATATATGTGCATATATATATATATATATATATATATATATATATATATATGAATTGCTTAACTTTTGCACAGAGACATTTTAAAAGAATTCTGAAATGTTATAAAAATTTCTGTCATGACCAAAATAAATTTAACTGCCCTAAGAAGTAATTAAGTTCTATAATTCAGTTGTTTTCGCATTTGGGGGTCAAGGAGATGACTCTGACTAAAACACACTGGCCCTGCAATCATGAAGACCTCTGTGCATATCTCTAGTACCTATGTAAAGAGTTAGATCTGATCATTCATGCTTGAAACCCTAGCACTGAGAATCAAGGCAGATGGACCTGAAGAGCTTGCTGGCCAGCTAAAACAGTGTGTTCCAGGTCAGTGGGAGCTGCTGCCTCAAAAAAGTAAGTTAGACATTAATACAGCAAACACTAGATAGTTTGTTCTCTCTTCTATGAGTTTAGACACTCATGTGCATAGATGATGCACAACACACAATAACACACACACACAGACACACACACACACACACACACACACACACACACACACACACACACACAGACACTTCACATACTTTAAGATTTCAATTACCTGGGGCTAGAGAAATGGCTCAGCAGTTAAGAGTGGTGGCTGTTCTTCCATGGGACTCCGATTTGATTCCTAGCACCAACATAAAAGCTTAACAACTGTCTGTAATTCCAGTTTCAAGAGGTACACAGATGTATTTGCAGATAAATTACACAGATACATAAAATAAAAATATAAAACTCAAAATTTTTTTTAAAGATTCCAATTAAGAAGGGAGATGATGGTTCTAGCTTTATTTTTCAACTACATTTTTCATGGCATTTTTATTATTTTGTCACACTTTCTTTAGTTTATTTATAAGATAGAGCAAGAAATAAAGAGGGTTTTTTAAAAAAAAAAAAGAATGTAACTACAAGGAGAAACATTATTAAAAGGAGAAACAGAAAATATTGGGTCATCCTGTATGATTTGTAGAATCATAGCAAAAAATATAGGTGGGAATATCCCTCCTCTTTTTTTGTGTTTGTTTGTGAGGATAACCTGACTGATTGATTGATTGATCAATTTGTTTGTTTATTTATTTGTGAGGATGTCCTTACATGTGAGAGAGACAAGGAGTCTGCAGTGTGCAAGCCAGTTTTACCTTCCGCCATCCAATTGTCCTGAGGAGGACATGCCTGTAAGACAGGAAGAGGATACAGATGTAGGTTTCCAAGGCAAACAGCATCAGGCCAGATCAACAGCATCCCAAAGGAAGAGCTACTTCTTCTGTGTGTGTTCTCCGCTGCTCCACAGCCTTCACTCATAGTCACCCAGTCTCGAGTAGTCGTCCTCTGATTCCCTGATCTGACTGTTGTACAATTCTGTCTGCTCTCTCTGTGCTTCACCAGGGATGAGCCTCCTCGTGAATCCTGAAACATGCAGAAATAATTTCATCTGCCTGAAGAACTCTTGGATCACATGACTCATCCTGTCCCTTCATTCCAACTACTACTTCAAGGTCACCTGACCAAGGCTTCACTTGTCACCCAGAAAAATACCCATCACATCCCCTCATACTCTTTGTTGTCAAATCTGACTGTGCCACCTTTGTCCATATGTATATTATCTCTGTCCTGCTACAAGACCTCCAGCTTCACAAGGACAAAGGCTTTGCTAATAAATATTGGTTGGATATTTATAACATCAAACATTAAAGTCTGGGATTATAGCTTCCAATAGTTCTTAGTGAGAACGAGGGCTGCAATACAGTAGCCAAATAATGCTGAAAAATGAGTCCTGTGTAAATTTGCCAGCATTGTGTTGTTCTGGATGTTGTGTTTTATAAATTAAAAAAAAAAAAAAAGAGGAGTTCCAGGATATGTTTTATAGAGCTTGGTATGATGCAGTGGGAGGGGTGCCTTGGCGCGGCCCATGCAGCGGCATCCCTTCACCCTGAGGTACCAGCCATAGAATCAGTTTAGTATAGAATAGAGTTTATTTAGTGCATGGGAAGGGGAGGTAAGAAGGGATGAGACGGGAATAGAGGTAGAGAAAGACAGACACAGAGAGAGAGACAGAGACAGAGGAAAAAGAAAGAGAGGAAGAGGAGCAAGAAGAGGAGGAGGGGAAGGAGGAGGGGGAGAGAGAAAGAAAAGAGGCCAGCCAGGAACATGTGGGAAGAGAAGGGGGAGGGGGAAGGGGAGAGAAAAAGAAAAGAGATAGGAAATTAGGGAGAGTAAGAGAGGAGGAAGGGGGAGCAAACAGCCCCTTTTATAGTAAGCCAGGCCTACCTGGCTATTGCCAGCTGGGCAGAGTCTGGAAGGAAGGCTAACACCGGGAACCTTTTTTTCTCTGTGCTGTATAGTTGACTCCTCTGAGAAGTCTGTTTTATCACGACATTCATTCTGTTTTTCAGAACTTCCCCTCCCCTCAGGAGCAAATCCTCAGTAGCTATAAAAGCAACATCATTCCAGAGAAATGTAGCCTGTGCTACATGTGTTCCTTACGAGTAACTAGTAGTAGCAGCTACCATTCTTCAAAAACAACAAGAAGCTAAATGAATCCATTTGTTTAGACAGCATGCCTAAAATATTATCATTTCAACATGTAGTCACTAGAAAAAAATGGTTAATCTGGGTGTGGGCCTGTTGTCTCAGGGATAGGACAAAGTGAGTTCAAGGCTGCTGTCAGGGTCCTCAGAGCGACCTTGACTCTGCTTCCCTATTTGGAATCTATGAGAGAGTACTATACTTCCAGTAAGTCCCCTATACCAGCCAGCTCCAGGTATTTTCTGTTGTTTGTAGGAACATTAAATAGACAACTGAAGGAAAAATCACAGCAAACAGGTTTCCTTCTAAGGAAACCCATAGAAAACGTAATTATACAGAAGTATCTACATTCTTCAAAACTGCTTTGACTACCTTAGAAAACTCATAACTGTGTAGGGTGTTACCGATATTCCACAGAACAGACAACAGTGAGTGTAGCTAACTCAAAACAGCAAACCGATACAAAAATGGAGCATTTGCTTGATGCTGGAATGCATTCCTGTGAAGTGGGGGTGAGGAGGAGTGGAGACAAGATAGAGTTTCCTAATTGTTTTACAGAGAATTTAATCAGCATGATTCTCTGGGAATGACAGTGATCGCACAGCAGGTGCTCCATAAATGCGTGTTGATTAATTGATTTACAACACACCAGCTGCCCGGGAAAGAATGTAATCCACAATCAAACAGCTTAACAGAAGAAAGCCAGAATGGTTTTTAAAATTAGAAACGACATGGAAGTCTCCATGCAAATGGCCTGGAGATGGCCCTTGGTTGCCTTTCTGGATGACAAGATGATCAATGTCTGCACTGGGAGGAAGGGAAACAGTATTTAAGGTAGAAACAAAGGTAATGGCACTGCCTTTTGATTATAGGTATCTCTCTGATGGTGATGGGTCAGAGAAATAACCATACAATCACAAAGAATGACCTGAGATATCAGGAGCTTTGATTTTTTCCCCCTCTCTTAGCATTAGAAATCAATATGTAAATTTTACAAGGTAAAAAGAAAGTAAAAGAGGATGTCAGAGTATCAGGCTTAATGGGTTGAGATGGCTTGAAGCTACTCTTTTACCAGATTACAGGGAATATCAGCTAAGAAATGCACACAGGGCTGGATCAGCCAAATCTAAAATACGGAAAATTCTTCAGAACAAATGACCTGGTTTTTCCACAAGAAATACACTCTATGTTGTGTTTATAAAAAGATAAAGAGAGGAGGGGATATGAATGATGGAGGTGTAGTCAGGTATGGGGGAAGGGGTTGTCTCGGTGGGCCCATGCTGAGGCATACCTTCCCCCTGAGGAAGCCACACTACAGTATGGTATGTAATAGAGGTTTTTTTTAAGTCGTGAGGAGGGGAGTTGAGAGGGTAATGGAGGCAGAGAGAGAGAGAGAGAGAGAGAGAGAGAGAGAGAGAGACAGAGACAGAGACAGAGACAGAGACAGAGAAAGACACAGAGAAAGACAGAGAGGAAGGAGGAGGAGGAGGAAGAAGAGAGAGGAAAGATGAGGAGAGGAGAGGAGAGGAGAGGAGAGGAGAGGAGAGGAGAGGAGAGGAGAGGAGGGAAGTAGAGGCTGGCCATGAGCATATGGAAAGAGATGGGGGGAGGGAATGGGGAGAGAGCAGGAGCAGGAAGGCAAGAACAAGAGAGGAGCAAGAAAGCAAGAAAGAGTGAGGAGGAACAAGCAGCTTCTTTTATAGTGAGTCAGGCACGCCTGACTGTTGCCAGGTAACTGTGGGGTGGAACTTAGACAAAAAGCTAACACTCTAGAATTATTTTGTAAATGTCACAATTTCAGTGGAGGACAGTTGCCCCCTTTGGTAGAACATTGTTTGGGGCTTAATTTCTCCAAAGGTAAATATTCTGTGTAGGAAGTT
>JANHMN010000007.1:75533497-75550415 GCA_030674055.1 Rhabdomys pumilio | reverse complement strand
ACACACACACACACACACACACACACACACACACACTCAGGATAACTAAAACATTTCTCAATAGTAAAAAATTTTTGAGATCTCCAATCTCAAAATGTATTACAGAGCTAAACTAATAAAAAAAAAAACAGTTTGGTATTGGCACAAAAACAGAAATGATGATCAAATGGAATAAAATTGAAGAGCCAGAAATAAATTCACACACGTACAGACACCTGATTTATTTTAAGTAAAACGCCATAAATACACACTGGAAAAAAAAACAACACAGCATCTTCAACAAATAGTGCTGGTTAAACTGGATGTATGCATGTAGACGAATAAAAACAGATCTGTATGTATCATCCTATCCAAAACAACTCCAAATGAACCAGGGACATCAGCGTAAAGTCAGATACACTGAGCCTGATAGAAGAGGAAGTGGGGAATATCCTTGAACTCATTGGCACGGCAGAAGACTTTCTGAACACTGTTCACACAGGCACTAAGATCAACTATTAATACATGGGACATCATTAACCTAAAAGGCTTCTATGTGGCAAAGAATACCACCATTCAGACAAAACAGCAGCCTATGGAATGGAAAAAGGTTTTTACCAACTACATATTCATACAGGATCTAATATCTAAAATATATAAAGAACAAACCCCCCCAAGCATCAAGAAAACAAATAACTCAATTTGAAAGCAGGGTGCAGCTCTAAACAGAATTCTCAAACGATAAAACACAAATGGCTGAAAAACACTTCAAAGATGTGTCCAACATCCTTAGTCATCAGGGAAATGAAAATCCAAACTATTTTGAAACTCAATTTTACACCCTTCAAAATTGCTACAATAAAGCAAATGACAACGGATGCTGGCAATGATTTAGAATAAAGGGGACACTCATTCATTGCTCTTAGGGACAAAAATGTGTACTGCCACCAGTGAAATCAGTTTGGTGGTTCCGTGGGGGCCTGAGAATAGATCTACCACAAGATCAGCCGGGCATCTACCCAAAGGACTCTGTGTCTACTACAAAGATACTTCCTTATCCATGCTCATTGCGGCTCTAGTCATAATATCCAGAAATTGGAAACAGATATCTGTCAATGGATGAAAAGATAAAGAAAATGTGGTTCATTTACACAATGGAATATTACTGAGTTACTAAAAAAACAAATTCATGAAATTTGCGGTCAAATGTATAGAGCTAGAAAAAGTCACCCTGATGAGGTAACCTGAACCCCAAATGACAAATATGGTATGTATTCACTTCTATGTGGATCCTACCTGTTATGTAGGATAGTTAGGCTACAGTCTGAATAATCACAGACGTTAGGTATAAAGTAAGGGACTAGAGAAGAGGAGAGAATTTCTCCAAGGAAGGCAAGATAAGATAGTTGTTGATAAAACCAGAATAGGGGGATCAAATGGAGAGGAGAAGGGAAAAGGGCAGTAAGAGTGAGGATGAGCTCTCCACATGGTCAGGGCCATCCTCTCCTCTCTCTCTCTCTCTCTCTCTCTCTCTCTCTCTCTCTCTGTCTCTCTCTCTCTCTGCCTCTAATATACTCCTGGCCTCCCCTCCCCATGCCCTGAATAAACTCTATTCTATGCTAAAAACAACAACAACAACAACAACAACAACAACAACAAAAGGAGTGAGAATGAAGGGAAGACCAGCTAAAACTAAGGCACATTTGAGGGATGGTATGAAAGAGAGTAGAAGCACCTTAAAATATATACATATATGAAAGAAATCTAAATGGAATCACCAAATAATAGGAGTAACAAATCCCCAACTAGACATCTTTCACCACCAAATAAAAGCTCTCATTCTGGAATTGATTACATCTAATTGAGTTGTTAGCCAAAAAAAAAAAAAAAAAAAAAAAGAACAATTCAGGCAATTGCCGAAACTATTGGTTGCTCTCCACAAACTGATGGCAAGGCCCTCTTGCTGAAGGTAACTCTACATAACTCATTGAATATTAGGTTGACACCTACCTAAAGCAGTCACTTCTACTGTCTAGTAGACAGTACTGGAAGGTACTCTGCTTGCTTTGCATACTTCCAGAGAAGGAAGGCAAACACCAGCCCAACTACAAACCCTTTGATATACAACAGTCATCAGCCTGCAAGATATACCAGTACAATAGTGGGACAAAAGTTGAAATAACCAACCACTATCTGATTAGATTTAAGGTCCACTCTATGAGATAGAATCCAGGTTCAACACTGCTTGATCAACGCACTCAATGCTATATAAGTCTGGGAGCTAGGGGAAAAACAATTATTATGTTCTGCTAAAGGAATGACTCCTTAGTAACATTCTGCTATACCCTGGTGTGCCTTTAATACTTGAACCATATATTTTGTAGTTTTCTTTTCTAAGCTTGCTATGCTTGATCAAAATGTTCTTTATGAGAGTGAACCACAGGTCAGAGTCTATGCTAGGCTGTTTTAAGATTTCCTTCCTCAATATAATTAATCTAAATCTCTTCACTTTAGCTTCAGGAAGACTCTTCAGACAAGGGCAAAATGCCACCACATTCTTCATCAAAATATCACACAAACAATCTCTAGGCAACATACTAAAATTCTTTTCCTCTGAAACTTCTTGAGCCAGACCCCCACAGTTCAAATCACCCTAAACATCACTTCCATGCTTCTACTGGTATGACTTATTAAGTCCCACTTGAAGCATTTCACTGCTTTCCTAATCCAAAGTCTCAAAATCCACATTCCTCCAAACAAAAGCATGGTCAGACCTATCACAACATACAATGTTCTTGCTCCCAAGAACATTGTCTTAGTTACCTTTAGTTACCTTAGTTACCTTCTGTCTTAGTTACTGTTTCTACTGATGTAAAAAGACAATATGACCACAACAATTCTCTTTTGTAATTTTTATTGGTTATTTTATTTATTTACATTTCAAATGTTATCCTCCTTCTTGGTTTCCCATCTGAAAACCCCCTATCCTACCTCCCTTCACTCTGCTTCTATGAGGTTGCTCCCCCACCCACCTACTCCCACCTCACTGCCCTAGCATTCTCCTATGCTGATGCATCAAGCCTTCGAGGACCAAGGGCCTCTCCTCCCATTAACACCAGATAAGGTCATCCTCTGCTATATAGGTATCGGGAGTGATGGGTTCTCTTTGGTTAATGGTCTAGTCCCTGGGAGCTCTGGGAGCTGTGGTTGGTTGATATTGTTGTTCTTCCTATGGGGTTGCAAACTCCTTCAGTTTCTTCAGTCTTTCCCCTGACTCCTCCATTGAGGTCCCCAGGTTCAGTCAGATGGTTGACTGCAAGCATCCACATCTGTATCAGTAAGGCTCTGGTAGAGCCTGTCAGGAGACGTCCATATTAGGCTCCTGCCAGCAAGCACTTCTTGGCATCAGCAATAGTGATTGGCTTTGTTGGCTGCATATGGGATGGATCCCCAAGTGGGGCAGTTTCTGAATGGCTTTTCTTTCAGTTTCTGCTCCACTCTTTGTCCCTGTATTTCCATTAGACATGAGCAATTCTGGGTTAAAATTTTAAGAAGGGTGGGTGGCCCCATCCCTCAACCAGGGGTCATACCTAACTAACTTCCTGTTACGATCTCTACAGGTTCTGTCTCCCCTTTGTTGGGTATTTCAGCTAATGTCAGCCCTGTTGGGCCCTGGGAACCTCTTGCTTCCCTGGCATCTGGGATTTTCTAGTGGCTACTCCCAGTTCTTGATCCCTCAATGATACATATTTCTGTTCAATTTCCTGACCCTCTGTACTTCTCTCCTGTCTCTTCCCATACCTGATCCTGCCACCTTTATTCCCTTTCCCTGCTCTCTCCCTCCTAGGTCCTTCCCACCTTCTACCTCCTGTGATTATTTTGTTCCCACTTCTAAGTAGAACTGAAGCATCCATACTTTGGATTTCCTTCTTCTTGAGCTTCATATGGTCTGTGAGTTGTATCATGGGCATTCTGAGTTTCTTCCTAATATCCACTTATCAGTGAGTACATACCATGTGTGTTCTTTTGTGACTGTGCTACCTCGCTCATCAGGACAAGTCAGCAGGCTACAGATTGGGAAAAGATCTTTACCTATCCTACACCCGATAGAAGACTAATAACCAATATATATAAAGAACTCAAGAAGTTAGACTGCAGAGAACCAAATAACCCTATTAAAAATGGGGTACAGAGCTAAACAAAGAATTCTCACCTGAGAAATCTCAAACGGTTGAGAAGCACCTAAAGAAATGTCCAACATCCTTAGTCATCAGGGAATTGCAAATTAAAATGACCCTGAGATTCTATCTCACACCAACTAGAATGGCTAAGATCAAAAGCTCAGGTGACAGCAGATACTGGTGAGGATGTGGAGAAAGAGGAACACTCCTCTATTGTTGGTAGGATTACAACCACTCTGGAAATCAGTCTAGCGATTCCATAGAAAATTGGACATAGTACTACCTGAGGATGTAGTTATAGCAGTCCTGGGCATATATCCAAAGATGGTCCAACATATAACAAGGACATAGGCTCCACTGTGTTCATAGCAGCCATATTTGTAGTGGCCAGAAGCTGGAAATCAACCCAGATGTCCCTCAACAGAGGAACGGATACAAAAAATGTGATACATTTACACAATAAAGTACTACTCAACCATTGAGAACAATGACTTCATGAAATTTACAGGCAAATGGATGGAACTAGAAAATATCCTGCATGAGGTAACATAGCCACAACAGTTCTTATAAAGAAAAACATTTAATTGGGGATGGCTTACTGTTTCAGAGGCTTAGTCCATTATCATCATGGTGAGAAGCATAGGAGCTTGCAGGCAGACATGGTGCTGGAGGAGTTGACAGTTCTACATCTTGATCTGAAGGTAGAGTCCACACTGGTTCTATCTTGAGCACGTGTAAGACCTCAAAGGCTGCTTCCACAGTGACACCTTCCTCCAAGAAGTCCACACTTTTACTCCAACAGGGCTTCACTTCCTTATACTGTTAATCATTATGATCTAAGCATTCAAACATATAAGTCTATCTGGGTGATACCTATTTAAACCACCACAGCCCCCATCCCTAACCCAGAATCTATCTCCAACTGAAAAAATTAATCTTCGCTAACAGATTCTGGCTGGTATTGAAACCACACTTGAGGGAAGGCCCCATGTCCTGTGGTAGATGGTCAACAGAAAAAGAACCCATGAAATCATGGTTTCCAGGTTTGTGCTTTTATGGAATTTCTGTATACACAAATGTATATATCTCTGCTTCTATATGTGTTACTTGTGCTTTTTTTTTTTCTTTTTCTGTTGGCTTATTTTGTTCTCTTCTTTTTTTATTGTTAGTTTTTTAAATTGAAAATAATTTTCTGATCACAATTTCCCCTCCTTCATTTCTTCCTAGGTCCTCTCCACTCCTCCACCCATCCAACTATCTAACTCCACACCTTCTTTCTCTCTTTAGAAACAAACAGGCCAATAATAATTAAAAAAATAAAAAGAACAAAGGAACCAGAATAAAACAAATCTACTAACAGAAAGAACAAAAAAAGTAGGAAAAACACAAAACATATGCACACACAGAGAGAGAGAGAGAGACACACACATACATGTACACAAATTAAACACAGAAAAAACATTTAAACACACACTTGGGACCAATAAGGTTTAAAATGCCCAAACAAAGCATTATGGGACCAAAAATGGTGCCAAAAATATCATTGAGTTAGTTTGTGTTGTTCATCTGTAAGGTCTGTCCTTATGTGTGCTTTGTATACCCAACGAAGACTCCACTGGAGAAATGCTTTCCTTTGTGAGAAGTTGTTAATTTCAGATAGCTTTTTGGTTAGGGATGGGGCTCATGTCCACTTCCACTCTCAGTGCTAGAACCTCATGTGGCTTAGATGTGGGCTGGTTCTGCGCATGCTGCCAGTTTCTGTGAATTCTTACCTGTGTCAGTTCTGTTGTGTCTAGAAGGCACTGTTTCCTTGGTGTCTTCATCTCCTCTGGCTCTTACACTATTTTTTAATTTTTTATTAAACTAATAAAATTTATTTTAAAAATATACAACACAGTATTAACATTTTAAGTCATCAAAATAATTTATAATAGTTAAGTGCCTCATAAATATAAATGATATCTTCTGAAGCTAGAAGTAATATGCACTCAACCAGTTTTAAAAATCTATTTGGAACATTAAACATGATAGAAGTAGAAAAAAATCTCTTATGAAGTCCTCTATAAAAGAAAATTGTGACAAGTTTCTGATTAGACAGAAACTGTTCCAGCTCCAAGGGAGAACACGCACTGTAACTGTGGCTTCATAGAAATGAATTGGGTAGTGTTCCTTCTGTTTCTATTTTGTGGAATAGTTTGAAGAGTATTGGTCTTAGTTCTTCTTTGAAGGTCTGATCGAATTCTACACTAAACCCATCTGGTCCTGGGCTTTTTTTTGATTGGGAGACTTTTAATGACTGCTTCTATTTCTTTAGGGGTTTTGGAACTGTTTAGATGGTTTATCTGATCCTGATTTAACTTTGGTATTTGATATCTGTCTAAAAAATTGTACATTTCATCCAGATTTTCCAGTTTTGTTGAATATAGGCTTTTGTAGTAGAATCTGATGATTTTTTAAATTTCCTCAGTTTCTGTTGTTATATCTCTCTTTTCATTTCTAATTTTGTCTCTGTGCCCTCTGATTAGTCTGGCTAAGGGTTTATCTATCTTGTTGATTTTTCTCAAAGAACCAGCTCCTGGTTTTGTTGATTCTTTCTATAGTTCTTTGTTTCAACTTGGTTGATTTTAGCCCTGAGTTTGATTATTTCTTGCCATCTACTCTCCTTGGGTATATTTGCTGCTTTTTGTTCTAGAGCTTTCAGGTATGCTATTAAGCTAGGAGTGTATGATCTCTCCAGTTTCCTTTTGGAGGCACTCACAGCTGAGTTTTCCTCTTAGCACTGCTATCATTGTGTCCCATAAGTTTTGGTATACTGTGCCTTCATTTTCATTAAGTTCTAAAAAGTCTTTAATTAATTAATTTATTTATTCCTGGACCAAGTTATCATTGAGTAGGGCATTGTTCAGCTTCCATATATATGTGGGGCTTTCTGTTGTTTTTGTTGTTATTGAAGACTAGCCTTAGTCTGTGGTGATCTGATAGGATGCATGGGATTATTTCAATTTTCTTGTATTTGTTGAGGCCTGTTTTGTGACTGATTATATGGTCAATTTTGGAGAAGGTATCATGAGGTGCTGAGAAGAGGGTATATTCTTTTGTTTTAGGATCAAATGTTCTATAGATATCTGTTAAATCCATTTGGTTCATAACTTCTGTTAGTTTCACTGTGTCTCTTAAACAGTTTCTGTCTCCACGACCTGTCCATTGCTGAAAGTGGGGTGTTGAAGTCTCCAACTATTATTGCATGAGGTGCAATGTGTGCTTTGAGCTTTAGTAAAGTTTCTTTTATGAATATGTGTGCCCTTGTATTTGAAGCATAGATGTTCAAAATTGTGAGTTCTTCATGGTAGATTTTTTTCATTGATGAGTATGAAGTGTCCTTCCTTATCTTTTTTGATAACTTTTGGTTGAAAGTCGATTTTATTCAATATTAGAGTGGCTACTCCAGCTTTTTTCTTGGAACTATTTGCTTGGAAAATTGTTTTCCAGCCCTTTACTCTGAGGTAGTACCTGTCTTTGATACTGAGGTGTGTTCCTTGTATGCAGCAAAATGCTGGGTCCTGTTTACATATCCAGTTTGTTATTCTATGTCTTTTTATTGAGGAATTGAGTCCATTGATGTTAAGAAATATTAAGAAACAGTGACTGTTGCTTCCTGTTATTTTTGATGTTATTTTTATGTTTGTGTGGCTATCTTCTTTTGGGTTTGTTGAAAGATTACTTTCTTGCTTTTTCTAGGATGTAGTTTCCCTCCTTTTGTTGGACTTTTTCATCTATTATCCTTTGTAACGCTGGATTTGTGGTAATATATTGTGTATATTTGTTTTTGGCATGGAATAGATTGGTTTCTCCATCTATGGTAATTGAGAATTTTGCTGGGTATAGTAGCCTAGGCTGGCATTTGTGTTCTCTTAGGGTCTTCATAACATCTGCTTAGGATCTTCTAGCTTTCATAGTCTCTGGTGAGAAATCTGGTATAATTCTGATAGGTCTATCTTTATATGTTACTTGACCTTTTCCCCTTACTGCTTTTAATATTCTTTCTTTATTTTTGTGCATTTGGTGTTTTGACTATTATGTGACAGGAGGAATTTTTTTCTTGCCCAATCTATTTGGAGTTCTGTAGGCCTTTTGTTTGTTTATAGGCATCTCTTTCTTTAGGTTAGGAAGTTTTCTTCTATAATTGTGTGAAGATATTTACTGGCCCTTTAAGTTGGGAATCTTCTCTCTCTTCTATACCTATTATCCTTAGGTTTGGTCTTCTCATTGTGTTCTGGATTTCCTGAATGTTTTAGATTAGGCACTTTTTGCATTTTGCATTTTCTTTGACTGTTGTATCAGTGTTTTCTATGGTATCTTCTGCACCTGAGATTCTCTCTTCTATCTCTTGTATTCTGTTGGTGATGCTTGTGTCTATGACTCCTGATCTCTTTCCTAGGTTTTCTATCTCCAGGCTTGTCTCCCTTTGAGATTTCTTTATTGTTTCTACTTCCATTTTTTTGATTCTGTATGATTTTCTTCAATTCCTTCACCTGTTTGATTGTGTTTTCTTGTAATTCTTTAAGGAATTTTTGTGTTTCCTCTTAAAGTGCTTTTAGCTGTTCGTCTGTGTTCTCCTGTATTTCTTTAAAGGAGTTACTTATGTTCTTCTTAAAGTCCTCAATTATCATCATGTGATGTGATTTTAAACCAAAGTCTTGGTTTTCTGATTTGTTGGGATATCCAGGGCTCCCTGTGATGGGAGAACTGGGTTCTGATGATGCCAAGTAGCTTTGGTTTCTGTTGCTTATGTTCTTTCCCTTGCCTCTTGCCATCTGATTATCTCTGTTATTAGCTCGTCTTGCTGTGTTTGACTGTGGCTTGTCCCTCCTACAAGCCTGTGTGTCAGTACTCCTAGAGACCAATTCTCTCTGAGAGGAATTTGGGTATGGAGAGCTGTGGCAGAGGGTCCCTCCCAGGTGCAGATGGAAACCAGAAGGATCCTGTCCCCAGCTGTTCCTTGGTTCCTGTGTCCTGATGGCTCTGGGCAAGTCCGTCTTGGGCCAGGAATTTGAGTAGAAGTGGTGGTCTTACCTGTGCTCGCAGGTGTGTCTGCACTCCTGGGAGACCAGCTCTCTTCTGATGGTATTTGGGTATGGAGCGCTGTGGCACAGGATCAGCAGACAGAAACCAGAAGGATCCTTTCCCAGGCTGCTCCTAGGTTCCTGTGTCCTGAGGGCTCCAGGTGGGTCCCTCAGAGCAGAAGTGGTGGTCTTACCTGTATTCACAGGCATATCCTCACTCCTCTCCCAGCAGTATTTGGGTATGGAGTGCTGTGGCACATGATTGTTTTGTTCTATTCTTGTTGTTTTTATTTTACCTTATATTATTATTATTATTATTATTATTATTATTATTATTATTATATGTCTACTTGTTTTGTAATGAAAGAAAGAATGTAGATATGGGATATCAGGAGAACTTGAGAGGATTTGGAGGAAGGGAAACATAATCAGACTATATTGTAAGAAAAAATCTATTAAAATGTTTAGTATTGGACTTTCTTTGTCTCTGGAATGTGTGTAGAAGTGACGTGCCTCTCATATTTGGAAAGAGACATCTGTGGTTTAGTTATGAGCTGGTATGTCCTCTGTGAGTTCTGTTCTTTCAACCTATATACTAGATTTCGGATTCAGGAACAGAACTTTAACCAACATACTCAACAAATGAGTAGTAAACTTTGATTGTTCTCAAGTTACTGTGATTGGGGAATGTTTGTTTTACAACATACAGAACAAAAGATAATTCATAATCTCAAAATTTATTTATCACCAACCTCCAAAAAACTAGGTAAATCCTAACAGACATAATTTTAAACAGAAAACTTTCTTTGAAATAGAGTGAAAATGTCCTTAGACCTAGACCAGAAGTGGATTCTGAAGCAAAAAATGTTAAGTTCTGAAACAATTCTCCAATTATAAATAGTAACTAGAGAGGCCAGGGTGGGGGAGGTGGTATAAACAAGCTTTAACTAGAGGGAGAAAAGCAAGTAATTTCTTGGACACAAAAAAGGGAAATATTAAGAATAAAAGGAGAAATGAGCAAACTGAGTAATAGAAAAGCAGAACACTATCCGATGACGAAGTTTTAAACTGCTTTCTGGAGTGTTTCCACTCATTGCTGAGAGGCCTCTCTTGACTAACAGTAATGCCTTAATTTCCAAATTGTCTTTGGGTTTGAGGTTCACTTTGAATACATAGATACATTTTGTCATCTATTAATAAAGAATGTTTTAAATGAGATAATGTTGTATATCTATTATGGATGTATGGGTAAAGTGCCATAAAAAATAAAACAGAAAAATATCCCATCAGAAATTTTACATTTTGAATGTGTACTATTGTTCAGTTGAGTAATAGTCTTCTAAGTAATACTGAATATTATTCAATAGAAGCTTGTGATCCACTACTAAATTGTGAGATCCGTTCTAGTGGATTTTAATTTGCATATAATAATAAAAAGAAATAAAACTGGGTATCAGAATACAGTGCTTAAAGGTAAGTACTGCTTTATGAAATATTATACCTGTGAATTGATATTAAAATGTGTATCTTACAAGTGGTGGGTTGAAATACAAAATAAATTTGAGGGTCAGAGAGATGGCTCAGTGGTAAAGTGCTTGGTGTACCTAAGTTCAAATCCCAGATCCCACATAAAAGCCAGTTGTGGCCGTCTACACTGGAGGCCATCTCTGTGAGGGAAGAGACAGGTGGTTACTTGAGACATACTGGCTAATCAGTCTAACAGAAACAGTAAATTTCAGATTTGACAATAGATTCTGCCTCAAAAAAAAAAATAAGGTGGAGAATGATATAAGATACTTGAAGTCCATCTCTGGCCTCCAAAGATGCATGCATACAGGCACATTCATATATCACACATATACCACACACAGGCAGGCACACACACACACTCAGCACACACACACACACTCACTCACTCAGAGGCACACACACATCCATGAAAGTCATTGATTTAGGCTCTTGTAATCAGAAGCTATGTTCAAAATATTTCCCAACTTGTAAAGCTTTGGCACAGTGCAGTCCGTTCTAAAGCTAGCTGTAGTGTTAGAAAGTGCCAGGGGTTGTCTTTGTGCTCGTCTGTGTCTGAAGTGAAAGGCCAAAGTGGCAGATGGGTGTCTTTGTTTTCTGTTGCTGTAGTAACAAAATACTCAAGATATCATAGCTTAAAGTAATATGAATTTATTAAGTTGTGGCTAAGATACAAGTCAGAAATAGGTCCGAGTTCAAATCAACACATATTCTTTTGTAGAAGCCTCAAGGAAGAATATTTTTGTCCCTGTTTAGCCTTTCAACATGGTTCAAATCCCTTGACTCATGGTCACCTTCCTTGGTCTTCAAAGCAGTAACAGTGGTCCTTCCTTGGCCTGTGTTTCACGGGCATGTCTCTTTCCATAGAAGTCAGGACACTCTTTCTTCACTGCCAAGGATTTGAGTAATCATACTGATTTCCTCACGGTGATCCAGAGCGCTGCCTGCATTTTAAAACTTTAACCATAACTGCATGCACTAAGTCCTTTGGTCACACATACAGACTGCAGAGGCTTCAGGACTGGATGTCTTTTGAGGATGTCGTTTGCAAACTCACTGAAGACAGGCTCTGTGAACTGATCCCCAAGAGTCTGTGTGGTATCTCAGGAATGTGTTTTGGATGTTTAAAGGACCTAAAAGTGGGACTGTCGAGCTACAATCCATGTTCCTTCTTTTGCTGACACCCCACCAGTGGTTTTCGAGGTGTGACTATGAAGTGGGCTGATTCCTTTACACCAAGAACTGGGAGGGAACTGTGTACAGACTTAAGTGTCTATGGAAACATTCTTCCCTTTGGCACGAGGGAAAAACCAAAGTGCTACTCAGTGTTCACCACATTATTTATGACCATAAGAAGGTGTCCTTTATGCAGCTTTTGCATTTTGGATGGACTCAATCTCCTCCCATGATAAAGGAGTCTTTACATACAATTAGTAGCTGGGCGGTGGTGGCGCACGCCTTTAATCCCAGCATTTGGGAGGCAGAGGCAGGCGGATTTCTAAGTTCGAGGCCAGCCTGGTCTACAGAGTGAGTTCCAGGACAGCCAGGACTACACAGAGAAACCCTGTATGAAAAAAAAAAAAAAAAAAAAAAGACATACAATTAGTAGTTATAGATTGTTTTTCTTCTGTAAATCTCAGACTTGTTTCTTAACATAAAGGGCTTTCCTTTTATTGGGGTACCCATTTCCCACACCCATTTTCAATGTTTTCTAGTTGGAAGGGTGCATTATTTCTTTAAAACCTAAGCTGGCCTTCAAGTTATCCGGCTTGTGTCTACCCTGGTCTTGTCCTGCATAGGTCCTTTTCCGTTTTCTCAGTTCTCTCTCACTCCCTGGCTGGTCTGCTGGCTGACATCCTAATTAGTTTCAACAGCAGAAATTGACAAAAGATGACTAGCTAGAAAGAAAAGCGAGTGCAATTACCCAAACCATTTAGAAGTAATTTTCTAACAAATGTAACTTATTCAAAATAATTTAATGTCCACCTAATTAACTGATACAATTTTCGTACCAATTACTATTTAATATTTCAATGCTCCCTTCTCTGGTATTATAGTTTATACTGTAAAGCAAGGGCTAGAAGCCTGCATACTCCTTTTCCAGAAACTTCTGCCAACTAGTTTCCATTACAGTAGAGAACACTCTGGCATGCCACGGTGGCAGTGGTGTCTCAACAGCAGAGTCGTACAGGTTATAAAGTGCTTTTCTGTGAACACAGAGCTCCTGCACTGGCCACACAGAAGCTACTAGAAACAAATGTTTACTTGCTAACAGGTGCATGTCTTCCTACCAGTGCTTGTCTTCCAGCTCTCCCAACATCTTTGCAAACATTTTCCAGAATTAAAATCTCTTTCTATGCCAAATGCAGTTATGTGCTTATTATAATCGCAGGCACTCAGTAGGGTCCAGAGAGACTCCAGCTCAAATCAGACACAAAGCAACACAATACAAAGCAGACAAAATGAAGCTTTTCTTTCTGTTTGAATTACACAGAATGTTTTGTTTTGTTGACTGGGCTGATGATAGTGATTGCAGCCCACACTATACTCAAAACTAAGAGCTATATCCCCCCTCCACTCTCAGTGTTGCTTCTATAATCTCTCAATGATATGGCTGGGCAAGATCGACAAAGCCCACACCAGTCAACACAGATGGAGGAAAATTTCACAAGCCCCACCCCCAGATGGAAAGCTCCATACAGTCAATGGCTGCTGAGGGTGAAAAAACCCAATCTGTTTGCTTTGAAGTTTGTTTGTTTCTGGGATGAGATCCCAATTCTAAGTGGTCAGCTGGAAACACATGCAAATAAGGGCAACACTAATTGGATTTAATGTGTGTGTGTAACAAAAATACACATGCAAGTGTGTGTGTGTGTGTGTGTGTGTGTGTGTGTGTGTATAGCAAAGCCAAATATACATGAGGTGTGTGTGCAACAAAATAAATGTACAACAGTATATATATGAAACAAAAGTAAATATAGAAGAGGATATGAATCTCAGGGGCTTGGTGGGGAGAAATAAAGGACTTAGAGCAGGGGAGGGAAGGCAAAAAGGATGCAAATATAACACACTCATGTACAAAATCCATGCATTCATGTGGGAAAACCTCCGATTAAAAAAAGGAATACAGTAAACTCTGAATACCATGTTATTTTAAATTTTCATCACATTATTTATTTATTAATTATATGTGTATGAGCACACATCGCCACACTGAGCATGTAAAGGTCAGAGGACAATCTAAGGGGATCGGTCCTCTCCTTCCACCAGGAGGTCCAGGGACAGAACTCAGACAAGCGGGCTTCACGGTGAGGTGAGTACCTTCATCTGCTTAGCCATCTCAGTAGCCCCAGGTCATGTTCTCTACCATGTGTTCACACTGTTACTTTTTAACAAAATATGTTTCTTGAGAAAAAAAAACACAGCTTAAATTATAAATTGTGAACTGACAAAAAAACAATACTAAGACAATAAAATTATATCTTATCAAGATACCTACTCAAGAAGCTCAATTCTGATCTAAATAAATAAGTTTCTCTGCCACCCTTCCTGACAGACAGCCCTGTCTGCAGTGGCCTCTACCATCAGACTTATCGTCTGTGTGGGTAATTTTTTCCATGAAAAAAAATATATATTTCAAAACTTGAAATTGAATTTTTAAGTATTCAACTAACCTTATATTTTAAAACTTTCACTGTCTGCATTTTGGTCATAGACAATTTAATTTAAAATTAGTTTTTGACTTCTGTAGTTAGGTAACTACCATTATTCCTAACTACTGACAATTATGTCTTAAAATACAAATTCTTAAAGATGATTTAGCTTCAGATGAATGTCTGTTCCAATCTCTAAAAATAGTACTCTGGTTTCCATTAGCCCGAAGAGAATTCACTGAAGTAATTCCTTGACTTGCTAGGTCATTTGAAATGCTCTATTTTTAAAATATGCATCCACATTGCCCCCACTGAGTATAGGAACAAAGTTGCAAGATGGCTGCCTTAACATAACTACCAAATCTTAAAATTTTAATAACAATGTGTTGCAAGCTCAGTATGTTATCTGTTGTGAGCAGGTTGTGATAAGGTTTAGGGTCCCTGTGGGGAGACCTGTCACTCCTCTCCACTCAGGAATCGTATATAGGATTGACTGTGAGATGGTCAGTTCCCTGAGAGGGGAGACAGTACGCCAGAGACAGAGGTTTGATATTTAAATACTCTTCAATAATGCACAGCAAACAATATATTATTACCAATGCTAAAGCTATTGTAACAACGAGGTATTGCCACATTTCCTATGCATTGACTCTGTCAATGTCAGTACACAAATAATAAGTTGGTAATTACCAAAGAAATAAACATAGCAGTAAGTACATTATTAATTGTGGGTTATACGACTTGAGTCCTTATGACTGCAGTTTCCAATAACTCAGGTCCAGAGAGTGCTTGACCACGAAGATAAGGGTGTTCTGTGGCTTCTAGCAGCTCAGGTCTGGAGAGTGTTTGACCATGAAGTTGGAGGCTTTTGTCTCTTTGATGGTCAGGTGCAGAGTGCTCAGTCTCTTGGCTGTTGCTTTGATGATCCGTGCTGTAGAGTGCTCGATCTCTCCAGTGCAGAGTGAAGACCCCCAAACTCGAGAGACCCTTACTCAAGTCTCGAGAAGTCACAGCCACCCAAAAATCACAAGACACCAAACCTGGATGCAATTAGCAGAGGTTTTTTAGGGAGAGTTGGCCGGCCAAGGTCAATTTGTTTGCTTGCGCAGGAGCTGAATTGACAAAAGACCAGCAAGCTGAGGGGCTTTTTAAAGGAGAAAACCACAAACCAGGGGAGTGGGGAGGGGGGTGAGGGGTTGTCAAGGATACATAACATAAAAATAGTGGAACATTCCAGAGGAACCCAACCTAAATGATTCAGGGTCATGTGAAAAACACTCTGCACACCCATTCCTCTCAAAAATGTGGTCTTGCCATGTCACTTGCTCAACTATTTCTCAGTTGTTGCCCTGTCTTCGTGGTTACTAGTTTTTTAGCCCCACCTAGATGACTTGCATTCCTCTCTTCCAGTTTCTGAAACCCGGCCAGTCCACATTTTTTAGCTTGCTTCAGAGAAAATTTTCTGTGTCCTTTAAAGAAAAGCTTAAAGAAAAAGTCTATATATTTTATAAAATGATTTTTATAATTTTCACTCTACATAGAGGAGTCCTGAACGGAGGATCACACTAGCCAGTCATGGCTACCAGTGTGATGGGATCACGCTAGGTATCCATTGCTACCAGTGTGATGAAGTGCTCCAGCCAAGGGCTCCTTTTTTATGCTTGAATTGGGGTTACTTCTGACATACACGGCAGATAACCAGATAAATCTGGTTATCTGTGGGGCTATGACTTCATTACAGGTGGATTTTTGGTTATCATCATACTTTAAAACATGTCCAAACTTGTTTTCTGGACTTGTCCAGATTTGTTTTCTTTCCTATTACAATATGGAGTCAGCTCTGTTAAGGACCTGCTCCTTAACAGATGTGTAAGAGTCCATGATTCCCGAAGAATGATACACCAGACTCAAGTAGTATGTAAAGACAAAGAGTGTTTTATTCTGAAGAAGTCCAGCATGCTGGAGTCTCCCATTAGCAAGATAGAGAGACAACCAAGTGAGCTCGTGGGCCTGATTTAAAGCACATTGGGGGAATTTGGGGTAGGTGACCTCTATCTTAACCTGTTGGGTCCATCTCTATGGACGTTCCAGAACCATTACCAGGAGTTGGAAACTGTCACTGGAAGTGAAGTCTGGAAACTCCTGCTGACCTATTGTCCTTGCCTTAGGCCAGGTGTCAGGGTAGCTTCTGATGGCAGGAAGTTTCTGACTAGCTGCCTGAAGCCTGGTTTGTTTGTTTGTTTGTTTGTTTCCTAGTAGTTGACTTGCCTGGGCTTGCCTGCACTTGCCCAGTTCTTGGTCCTAGTCTCCTAAACTGACTATTGGAAGCCTGTCATAGAGTCAGCCTAGCCTTCTCATCTGAGAAGATGTAGAAGATGTTCCGCTACACATAAAACTTCTGTATATTGAAGTGCAGATTTTTAGTAAGCTTAAAGCATAATTATAGTAATAGGTTCAGTGGGACAGATTGTTAGTTGTTTTAAAAAGTCCGACCTCAGCTCAGAACAGACCACTC
>JANHMN010000007.1:75518416-75533487 GCA_030674055.1 Rhabdomys pumilio | reverse complement strand
AGGCCTACCTGGCGGTTGCCAGGTAACTGTGGGGAGGAGCATACCTGCCTGTTGCCAGGTAACTATGGAGGTGGAGTTTAGACAGAATACTAACACAGATTCCTCTCTGAAAACCAGTCCAGTGATAATGGCTGCAACTGCCATGTTAAAGTCCTGGTTCTACTCTTGTGGTGTAGAGTGAAAAATTATAAAGACCATTTTATAAAATATACGGGCTCACTAGTTCCAAGAAGGTGGAACTGAATGTAAGATTTCAGGCCTTCACTGCCCTGGGATACATCTCGGGAAGAGTATTAACATTCCTCAAGCCTCAGGGAAAAGAACCCACCTGTGGGTGAGGAAAGCCCAAAGCAGGAAGACACATTCCTGACCAAAAAATGATGCAAGTCATCTAGGTGGGGCTGGGAAGCTAGTAGTGCCTTGATGACAGGGTAACAATTGAGAAATAGTTGAACAAGTGACATGACAAGACCACATTTTTGTGAGAAATGGGTGTGCAGAGTGCTTTCCACATGATCCTGTATCATTTAGGTTTGGGCTCCTCTGGAATGTTTCGCTGTTCTTATGTTATGTATCCTTGACAACCCCTCACCTCCCTCCCCACTCCCCTGGTTTGTGGTTTACCCCTTTGAAAACCCTCCTCAGACTGACTGGCTTGGTCAAACTCTACTCCTGCACGAGTATGCAGTTTGACCTTGGCTAGCCAACTCTCTCTCCCCAATAAACCTCTGCTGATTGCATCCAGGTATGGTGTCTTGAGATTTTTGGGTGGCCGTGATTTCTCGAGTACGGGTCTCCCGAGTTTGGGGGTCTTCAGTGGTTCTCATTAAAGGCTTTCTCCATCTCTTCTCAATCACTTTCGTCTACGGCAATTTTATTGACAGAATTATTCATGTAGTATTTGGGAAGATCTTTATGTCTGGTATTTAAAATTACAAAAACAGAAGGAAGTGAAAGCTTGTGAACAAAGGATCAGAAGTCAGTCGAATATCAGTGAAGGGAATGTGCTCCTCCACAATGATGAAGGGACAGGCTCAGAGAGGGAGCAGTGAACCAAGGGCTCAGTTTCATTATTGTTACTACTACTACTACTACTACTACTAGCAGCAGCAGCAGCAGCAGCAGTGTGTATGTCTGTGTGTGAACCCACATGTAGAGAGAGGTAAGAGTTCAACCACTGAGCCATTCCCCCAAACCTAAGCCAAGTTTTAAAAAAATCAAGTATATCTGGAGCTGGAAAGATATCTCAGCAGCTAACAGCAGAGGTCCCAGGTTTGGATTCCAGTATCTACACAGCAGCTAACAGCCCAGCCCTCTGTAACTCCAGTTCTAGGAGTGTCCACATATCTTCCAGCTTCTGGGGCACTGCACGCAAGATGTGCCCATACACGCATGCAGGCAAAACATACATGAAATAAAAACAAATCTGAAAAGGTGTGTGTGTGTGGGGGTGGGGGGAAGCTCCAAGTGTAAGTACTTTTTGCTGAGCAGAGTAATGGTAACTCTGAAGTGTTGGAATAGTGACAGTGAGTTGTAGCTGGAGTCTTACTACTTAGTGGGTCTTCTTTCTTCCACCCTCCCCATCCACTTCCCACCCTTTAACCCCCTAACGCTAGAGAGGACAGAAAAAAGGGTAGAGGGGAAAGGGGGTGGTGTTGTTAGAATACTTCCTGCTGATTAGGGCTGTTGAGTTCCTTGGGGCAGGTTTGATCTTCATCACCAGTGTATCTAATTTCTTCTTTGTGCACGACTACTTAGAAAAGCATGACCAACAGCAGCCAACCAACAATCCACCCCACTTCTTGGGGCCCTAGCATTTATATCCCCTCTGAAAAGTCCCCAGAATTCCAAATGTCTCACAATTGCAGAAGTTGTCTGCTGCTGGCAAAAATCGCATTCCTGCTAGAGCACAAGGCAAATCATAGTCAGCTTCTGTGGACAATCTGAAGTAGCCTCTTACCCCATGCCAGGAATTAAACCAAAAGCCCATTTCCACTCTTTTGAGTTTTTCAAAGAAACCAAAATTCTCACTACCGTAAAATTTCTGGAAGAGAGAACATTTAGTGGTGAAAGATAATCTCAACTCACTCATGGTTTAAAGCAGTTTGTGCTTTGAAGTTGCCTTGTCTAATAAGGTAGGTACTACCTACATATAATTATTTATGTTTAAAATAATTAAAGTCAGATTAGAAGAAAATTTAGCTCTTCAGTTACACTAGTCACATTTCAAATCCTGAGGAGCCATTGGACACACACATATACATAGATGTATATGTATGTCTTTTTGTGTGTGTGTGTGTATATATGTATGTGTATGTGTATGTGTGTATGTATGTGTATGTATATGCCTACATATGTATATGTGCATATATGTTATATGTATACATGTTTGTATGTATATGTATGTATTTACACATGTATATATGTATGTATATATGTATATATGATGTATATATGTGTATACATGTATATGTCCTCTATCTATCTATCTATCTATCTATCTATCTATCTATCCATCCACATGTGGTATATTATTTTATTTTTTTCCTGGATTGAGTAGAACAACAGAGAGAAAAGATTTGTCTCATAAATGCCACAGTAAAATCTTATGTTTTTTTGTTTATTTATTTGTTTTTGTTTTGATTTGATTTAAAAAAATAATTATGTTATTTTTTTACATCCAAAATATTGCCTCCCATTTCTGGCTCCCTCTCCCAGAGTTCTTCACCCCATTCCCTCCCTTCATCTCTGAAAGAGTGATTTCCCCTTCTCCCTCATCTCCATTCCCTGGGGCATCAAATCTCTACATAATAAGGTGCATCCTCTCCCACTAAGGCCTGACAAAGCAGTCCTCTGCTACATTTGTGACAGAGCTTGGTTTATGGCTTAGTCTCTGAGAACTCCCAGGGGTCCAGGTTAGTTGACACAATTGGCCTTCCTATAGAGTTGCCGTCCCCTTCAGCTCATTCAATTCTTCTCCTAACTCTTCTATAGGGTTCTCTGACCTCAGTCTAATGGTTGGGTGTAAGTATCTGCATCTGTCTCAGTCAGCTGCTGGTAGAGCCTCTCAGAGGACAGCCATGCTAGGCTCCTGTTTGCAAGCACAACATGGTATCAATAATAATGTCAGGGTTTGGTGCCTGCCCGTGGGATGAATCCCAATTTGGGCCAGTCATTGGTCAGCCATTCCTTCAATCTCTGCTCCAGTTTGGTCCCTGCATTTCTTTTAAACAGGAACAATTCTGGGTCAAACATTTTGAAGGTGGGTTGGTGACCTCATCCTCCACTGGGGGCCCTGTCTATTTACTGGTGGTGGTCTTTTTAGGTTCCATCTCTCCCTGTTGGGCATTTCGGATAAGATCACCCCCACTGAGTCCTGGGAGCCTCTCACATCTCAGATCTGTGGGGCTTTCTATAGTGCCCCCACCACAGCTGCATATTTCCATTCATTCTTCTGACCTTCTGGGCCTCTCTCCTGTCTCACCCCATTTCTGATCCTGTCCCCCTTTTCTTCTCTGTCTCTCTTTCTCTCTCTCTCTCTCTCTCTCTCTCTCTCTCTCTCTCTCTCTCTCCTCTCCCACTCAGATCCCTCCCTCCCTCTACCTCCTGTGATTAATTTGCTCCCTCTTCTAAGTGGGATTGAAGTATCCTCACTTGGGCCTTCCTTCTTGTAAGCTTCATACGGTGTGTAAGTTGTATCATGGGTACTTTGTACTTTTTGGCTAATATCCACTTATCAATGAGTATACACCATGCATGTCTTTAGGGTCTGGATTACCTCACTCAGGATGATATTTTCTAGTTTCATCCATTTGCCTGCAAAATTCATGATGTCTTCATTTTTAATGGCTGAATATTGTTCCATTCTGTAAATGAACCACACTCTGTATCCATTCTTTGGTTGAGAGTCATCTGGGTTGTTTCCAGCTTCTGGCTATTACAAATAATATGATGATGAAGGACATGTCCTGTTGGTATGGTGGGGCATCTTTTGGGTATATGCTCAAGAGTGGTATAGCTGTGTTTCAGGGAGAACTATTTCCAGTTTTCTGAGGAATCACCAGATTGACTTCCAGAATGGTTGTACCAGTTTGCAATCCCACCAGCAATGGAGGAGTGTTCCTCTTTCTCCACATCCTCGCCAGCATGTGGTGTCACTTCAGGTTTTTTATCTTTGCTGTTCTGATTGGTGTGAGGTGGAATCTTGGGGTTGTTTTGATTTGCATTTCCCTGATAATTAAGGATGTTGAACATTTCTTTAAGTGCTTCTCAGCCATTCAAGATTCCTCTGCTCAGAATGCTCTGTTTAGCTATGTACTCCATTTTTCAGTAGGGTTATTATTTTTTTTGAGTCTAATTTCTTACATTCTTTATATATTTTGTATATTAGCCCTCTATTAGATGTGGGGTTAGTGAAGATCTTTCCCAATCTGTTGGTTGCCATTTTGTCCTATTGACAATGTCCTTTGCCTTACATAAGCTTTTCAATTTCAAGAGGTTTCATTTGTCAATTGTTGATCTTAGAGCCTGGGTCATTAGTGTTTTGTTCAGGAAATTTTCCCCTGCACCAATGTGTTCTAGGCTATTTCCCACTTTATTTTCTATTAAACTAAGTGTATCTGGTTTTATGTTGAGGTCTTTGGTCCACTTGGACTTGAGGTTTGTGCAGGGTGATAAGTTTGGATCAATTTGCATTCTTCTACTTGCAGATTACCAGTTAGACCAGCACCATTTGTTGAAGATGCTGTCTTTTTTTCCACTGGATGGTTTTGCTTTTTTGTCAAAGATCAAGTGACCGTAGATGTGTGGGTTTATATTTGGGGCTTCAGTTTTATTCCACTGATCTACCTGCCTGTCTCTGTACCAATACCATGCAGGGTTTTTTTTGTTTGCTTGTTTGTTTGTTTGTTTTTAATCACTTTTGCTCTGTAGTACAGATTGAAGTCAGGAATGGTGATTCCCCCAGAAGTTCTTTTATTGTTCAGAATTGTGTTCATTATCCTGATTTTTTTTTTTCATATGAAGTTGAGAATTGTTCTTTCTATGTCTGTGGAGAATTGTGTTGGAATTTTGATGCAGATTGCATTGAATCTGTAGGTTACTTTTGTAAGATGGCCATTTCTTACTGTGTTAATCCTACTGATCCATGACCATGAAAGATCTTTCCATTTTTTGAGTTCTTCTTCGACTTCTTTCCTCAGGAACTTAAGGTTCTTGTCATACAGATCTTTCCTTTGCTTGGTTAGAGTCACACCAAGATATTTGATATAATTTGTGACTATCGTGAAGGCCATTATTTCCTTAATTTTGTTCTTAGTCTGTTCATCATTTGTATAAAGAAAGGCAACTGATTTTATACTCAGCCACTTTGCTGAAGTTGTTTATCAGCATTGCTGGTAGAACATGTATGTATGAACAGGTTGCCTATGTACACTATCAACACTATCATATCATCCACAAACAGTGATACCTTGGCTTCTTCCTTTCTAGTTTGTATCCCTTTGATCTCCTTTTGCTGTCTAATTGCTCTAGCTAGAACTTCTAGTACTATATTGAATAGATAGGGAGAGCGTTGGCAGCCTTGTCGTGTCCCTGATTTTAGTGGGATTGCTCCAAGTTTCTCTCCATTAATTTGATGTTGGCTGTTGGTTTGCTGTATATTGCTTTTATTATGTTTAGGTATGGGCCTTTAATTCATGATCACACCAAGACTTTTAACATGAAGGGATGTTGGATTTTGTCAAAGGCTTTTTCAGCATCTAATGAGATGATCATGTGTCTTTTTTCCCTTGAGTTTGTTTATATAATAGATTATGTTGATTTATTTTTGTATATTGAACCTTCCCTGCATCCCTGGGATAAAGCCTACTTGATTGTGGTGAATGACGTCTTTGATATGTTCTTGGATTTGGTTTGTGAGAATTTTATTGAATATTTTTGCGCCGATATTCATAAACAGACTTGGTCTGAAGTTTTCTTTCTTTGTTGGGTCTTTGCGTGCTTAAGTTGAGTAACTGTTAGGCAATGTTCCTTCTGTTTGTCTTTTGTGGAATAGCTTGAGAAGTATTGGTATTAGCTCTTCTTTGAAAATCTGGTAGAATTCTGCCATAAAACCATCAGGCTTGAGCTTTTTTTGGTTGGGAAGTTTTTAATGATTGCTTCTATTTCCTTAGGGGTTATTGGATAGTTTAGAGAGTTTAGCTGATCTTGATTTATCTTTGGTACATGGTATCTGTCTAGAAAATCATCCATTTTTTCTAGATTTTCCAGTTTTGTCAAGTATAGGCTTTTGTAGTAAGATCTGATGATATTTTACTTTCTTCAGTTTCTGTTGTTATGTCTCCCTTTTCATTTCTGATTTTGTTAATTTGTATATGGTTTCTGTGCCTTTTAGTTAGTTTGGCTAAGGGTATCTCTATCTTGTTGATTTTCTCAAAGAATCAGCTCTTGGTTTTGTTGATTCTTTGTACTTTTCTCTTTGTTCCTAATTGGCTCATTTCAGCCCTGAGTTTGACTATTTCCTGCTATCTAGTTCTAATATTTTAGAACTCTAACCCAAAGATCTCAGAAAATTATTACATGCTAAAAACTTTAATTATGAAGAAACATTAGTAAACTAGCCACATTAATGTATTGAAGAAGAAATATTATTTTCATAGGAAATTATACTACCACAGCAGTGAAATTTCATTTAATGCCATAGGGATTCTGGTGGCAGCTTCATCCACAAACATATTCCATATTCAAACATTTTAGAATTTTTTTATTAACTTATCAAAAAAGTACACGATCTTTTAAGTAAATGTTGAAAAGTTATCTAATGAAATCTTACACTTATATTCTCAATAAAAATGCATTACTACATAAAGTTAAACAAAGGGAATTACAAACAAAAAGTCAGAACCTAGTAAAATATATTATTTATCATTTTAAATATTTTATATTGCCTAGTGATTTTAGCCTATGTGATAACAAATAAAAAAAGCAAAACATTATAAAGGCAAAACAAAAAGGTTATGTTTTTTATATTATAGGTTTGCCCTGCAGGGAAATGGATAAGAACTTGCTAGGAGGCTGAGGATATAGTTCAGTGAGTAGGACTGCTTGCCTAGCATGCACAAAGTCCTGGATTCAACCCTAGCATCACATAAACTAGGCATGCCAGCACAAACTTTTTATGTCAGCACTTGGGAGGTGAGGCAAAAGGATCAACTTCTAACATCAGAATTAATTAAACACAGCAAATAAATGTTAACCACAAAGCCCAGTATGTATCTATAAAACCAGTATTAAATTAGAAGCCAAGCATCATGGTACATGCCTTTATCTGAACACATGGGAACCAAAAGTTCCAGACTAGCCTCAGCTACATATGAGTTTGACAGTAGCCTCAGTTATGTGAGACCCTGTCTCAAAAGCCTAAAATAAACAAACAAAAAAAAAATAACAGAATTTAGAAAAGTGGGGTTTAAAGTTCTTTCTGCAAAGATCAATGTATTTCTTTAAAATGATTGAAATCCACTTAGAATAATTTATATTATAAAGTAATTTCTATGTTTAAAAACGTGTTATGGTATGAATGTTTGCCGGCACATATATAATCGCAACAAGTTCAAGTCTGATGTTCTTGGAGGCCAGAGAGGGCGCTAAATACCCTGGAGCTGCAATTACAGACAACCAGGTTTTATATGAGAGCTGGGAATGGAACACGGGGACTATGCAAGAACACAAAGTACTCTTTACCTCTCGGTCATCTCTCCAGCCCCTCTACATAAAATGTTTCATGAATGATGTTTATCTGCCTAAAGGTAAACTGCATCAGGATTTGTGAGACAAAACCAAGGGACTGGAGAGCTGGCTCAGCAGTTAAGAGTATATATTATTCTTACAGAGGACCAGAATTCATCTCACATGGTGGCTCAAAACCATCAGTAACTCCAGTTCAAGGGATACCTGTGGGCTTAGATTTTTTTAAAACTTACTTTTAATAAGGGTTCTTAAGTCCTTCAATCTCCCTTCAAGCCAACTGTCCAGAGGTAGGAGAGAAAGTATGGTAAATAGGGCAAAACGATTTTAGAAGTAGTTCCTTGCAGCAATTCCAATCTCTGTCAAGATACCATCAGTCCAGATCAGTAGTATCAGGATGCCAAATGGGAATCAGCAGCAGTGGCATGATTCAGCAGAAACAGCCATGCCTCCACTGAAAGGGAATGAGCCAGCCTGATTGACTAGGACAATCCGGGACTCCAGGAGTTCTCTGCCATGCCTCTCTCAACAAAGTGAAGATCAGCAGAGATGAAAATTCGAGACCAACAAAGCATTGCAAAGCTAGATATGCAAGCTTGCTGCCACTGTTCATTGAGTCTTATTTATACTCTCTCCAAATATCACATGTTCTCCCATGGGTCTCTCCTCAGTAAAACAACTTGTGAGTCTGAATCACCTGACATATCCAAAAACTTCCACTTCAGATACCCTCTTCTATCATGTGTGTGTGTGTGTGTGTGTGTGCACGCGCGCATATGTAAATGATGTATATGTATCTGTGTTTATGTGTATATAAAGTAAAACACTCACACATAAAATAAAATAAATAGATCTAAGGATGTCTAAAGAGAGACACAAAGACTTAAGTGAGTGGAGACAAGAAGG
Organism: Rhabdomys pumilio; assembly: GCA_030674055.1. NCBI lineage: Eukaryota > Metazoa > Chordata > Mammalia > Rodentia > Muridae > Rhabdomys > Rhabdomys pumilio. The sequence continues at coordinate 75,524,835 of JANHMN010000007.1, read as the reverse complement.
CTAGACTTGAACTCACTCTGTTTCCAAGGAAGACCCTGCACTTCTGATCTCCCTACTCCTATGTCTTGAGTGTGAGGGATGAATGCATGCACTGCATATCAGTTTTCTGTGGTGCTGGGGATAGCTCTCAGGGAGCAACTGAGCTGCACATTCAGCTCCAAGCAGCATGCTGTTCAGCTGGAAAAATGAGGACATTAAGATCTCAATTTTCCCTCAAATTAATTATCTTATAAATTAATGCATAATCAAAATATTACTTCAAAGGCCTTAAAATAATAAAATAGATTTAAAAATAAAAAAGGAAAACATAAAAGGTAATCTATCTTATAATAAAATACTATTGGGTAACTAAATATATGACTATGTTTTAAAACAGTGTTTTCCCCTCTCTCCTCCAATATTAATGAGAAGGTGAGTTTCCTAGAGATGGCAGACCATGCTGAAGCTGAGTCTTGGTGTCCCATTGTTTTCTTTTTCATTGGTCTGCTGTCTGGTGGTCACCCTCAGTAACATTTATTTCACCACACAGTGTCTAGAGTCAGATGCTGGCCTCTTTAGTTTACAGTTCTTGTAGCCATTAGAGAGGCAAATTTGCCTTTAACGTGGTCTTGAAACCCCCCTTTAAGTATTTCCCACCCATGTCATCATGGTATCTCAGTTGCAAAGTGATGTTGAAAATTGTTGAAACAGTGCTTTTTTGCGCATATTTGCAAACTTTCATATTAAAGATTAAAAATACAAGTGAAATACACAATTTTGATTCCACATGATATAAACATCTTGGCTAGAGATATGGCTTAGTGAGTAAACAGTTGTCATGTAAGTGTGAGGGCCAGAATTCTAACCCACAGTTCTGATATAAATGCTGGGCAGGCACTGTGGCCCATCTGTAACCCCAGGAGATCTGCAGAATAAGATGGCTCTGGCTTCAAGTGAGAGATGTCACCTCAGCGCATAAGGAGGAAAGTGAGTAAGACCAGACATCAACCTCACCGGCACACACACATATGTAAACATGCATACATACATGTACACCACACACACATGCAAACCACACATACACACACTACGTGTACACCACACACGTGCAAACACGCATACATACACACATGTACACCACACACACACACACACACACACACACATGCACACATGCACACATAAACACAAACAATTCTGTCCGATTCAGTGCACATTCATTACCTTCTGTGTCCCCTCAGTTTTCAAGGCTTGGGAGGTGAAGGAGAAGGATGAGGAGTTCAAGGACATCTTTGGTTATGCAGCAAGTTTGAGGCTAATTGGGCTACACAAGACTCTAAAACTATCAAGACAACAGTAACAAATGTCCTATTATGAGAATAAGCAAGTTACCGTACAGTTGGAGCTAGAACACAGCATAGCATGCACTCAAGAAGTAAAGACAGGATTGTTATGGCACTCCAGACCCAACGAGTGTGCCGTGCCGGGATTTAGAAAGTCAATGCGTTCTTTCTATTCCTTCTCCTCTATTTTAAACTGAATTGCAAAATATTTTATAAATTCTTGAGGAAAAATAGCACAAAAATTGAAAAGAGAATAGAAATTATGATACACTGTGTTCACAAATGCTAAAAATGTAGGACTTATTGGGAGAATCTTAAGATGTCAGGTAATTATTTATTTGCCAACCCATGGAAGCCTCCTCCAGCTTTTTGCTGTTACATAACGAAACAGCAGAGTAAGAATATTTTACAAAGAACCTATAATTTAGAACTTGAAGAACTTGTAGTCTTCCCACAGCTTCAATAAAAACAACTTACAGCACCATAACGTGGACCTTCCCCTCTATGTGAAAGCAGAATCCATACCATTTGGAGAAGCAATTAAATAGTTAATTAGTGACACTCTACATGGACAATAACTTATAATTTAAAATGGCATTTATATTTCACTAGTATTTTTAAATCTATTGCAAATAATAATTTTAAGGCATTTGGCTTAAATTCAAGCATATTTTTCCTGAATTAAAAACAAGTCCTATTCTGTCAGGATCACACTTCTACCATTTCCCTGGGGTCAGAAAAGAGCAAATGCTTTATTTTTAGGCAAATGTGAGGCACTGTTTACTAGGTCATCATTAATTTATTCATCAAATGTTCACAGAGTCTTTTATAGTTTGAATATGAGATGTCTAGCAGAGGTTCCTGTGGAGATACACTGTTCCAGATCACGGGCCTTTGCAAGATGGTGGGATTCTGGGGGCCTGAGCTATCAGTGGCTCGATCCGTTGATGGGATCATAACTAATGATGCTTTTCTGAGGTATAAACCAGGTAATGGGGCCTAGTTGGAGAAAGTGGGTCACTGCAGCCTGTCCCTGGGAGGCTTTCCTTTTCCTCTTCTTCCTGTTATGAAGTGAGTAGCTTGTCACATTCTCCTACTGCCATGATGCTTTGTCTTCACTGAGTGAAGGATGACTGAAACCTCAGAGACTATCTTTCTCTCTTCAAGTTTGTTATATCAATAATTTGTCATGTAATCCAAACTCTTTATTGCTGCTGTTTTCAAGACAGGGTCTCACAATGTAGTCCTGACTGTCCTGTAATTCACTATGCAGACCATGATGGGCCCAAACTCACAGAGATCTTCTCACTTCTACTTCCAGATTACTGGGATTTTAGGCATGTACCACTACACTTAGCTCTGACCCAAATTCCAACAGTCTTAGTGCCAAACATTCTGAAGAAAATAGGTTCATTCATGAAAGTAAGGAGACTGACTCCTTTTAAAAAACACACACACACACAATAATTTCTTCAGTCCTCTACTAATTTGACAATCTCCAAAGTATCTGAGTGTCTGGTCACTCTTCATAGCCATTTGTTTGCAATTCTGAGATAACCATGTGGCCTCTGGGTCCTGTGAAGAGTAGAGGAAGCAGGACCATCTATGTGGCTGTGGGGAAGCTGTCATTCATGCTGAATTTGAAGACCTTCTAGTGGCTTTGGGGCCATCCACACTCCTGATAATAACCTCTCACTCACATCTATAAGTAAGCTCAATAAATATATTGGTTCGCCAGGTGAACTGTGGTGAAATTGTACTCTGGGGCAAGTTGTTAGGACCTGATGAGGGAGAGGAGCTTCTTCACACCTACTTCAGAGAATGTGAAAATATGTTATGAACACATTTACATCAAGGGTGTACATACTACAATTAGAAAATGAGAGCTGGACATAATTGGCTTAGCCCTGTAATTCCAGCATTTTGGAGGGAGCTAAATTGAAGGTTGGATGTCAGTATGGTTGGTGTACACAGTGAGTTCCAAGCTAGAAGGGCTACATAGTGAATGACCCTACCTCAAATACATACACATACATACATACATACATACATACATACATACATACATACAAATGTCATATAAGGGGCTGCACAGATGGCTCAGTTGTTAAGAGTACTTGCTGTTCTTACAGAGGACTGAGGCTCAGTCTCCAGCACCTAGACGGCAGCTCAAACCTGACTGTAGCTTTAGTTGCAGGGATCTGATACTTTTTTCTGGCCTCTGTGGAAACCAGGCACACGCAGGCAGTATGCATACAGTGGACAAAACACTCATATGCATAGAAAGAATGTTAACCACGGCTGTAATATTTCAGTAGGTTAAAAATAAAGGTGTTGCCTAGGCCAGGATATAGTTTGGTTGATTGAATGCTTACTTACCCTGAGAAAGCAATGGCTCCAACATCATAGAAACAGAGCATAGTGGCTCTGCTAGTAATGGGAAGTGGAGGCCAGAGAGGTCAAGGTCATCCTTAGCTGTGTAGTGAGTTCAAGGCCAGTTGGAGTTACATGAACCCCTGCTTCCAACAAACAAAACAGCAAAGTCCTTAGAAGCATAGGTACCATAGGACTCAGCGATCACATTCCTAGGTGTACATCTGAAGGAAATGAATCAGTAGGCCAAACACATTTCTTCATAGTCGTGTTTATTGTGGCACTACTCACAGCAGCCAATTTTTGTAATCACTCTAGATGCCTGTCAACACACATTTCTTCTACAGAACACATAGAAAAAATACTTGTCAACACACTCAGTACTTAGCAAATACTAAATACACACTATCATGGTGTGAAGTTGTAAATTTAATTCTTTCAATATCCATTTTTAATGATAGCTCTTAAATGATTTAAACTTCCTTTTAGCCCACCACCCAACAGTGGTAGTGGAAAAGAAAGGATACAGGAGAAGTGGACCTGTTAAGAAATGATTTTTTTGGAGCAACTTCTGTCTGTCTTGTCTGGAAATTGGCAGTTCAGTTCACAGGTAAGTACTGACAGCTTGATTTACTTGCAAACACTTTACAGATACACCAGCAGTCCTATTCAGTAGAGTAGAAATAGCAAACACTAGCCAGTGCAGTGGCACATCCTAGCAGAGACAGCCAGGCCTCAGCCTCGGCATGAGTCAGCAGGAGGAACCAGGGCCGACAGGAATGCCAGGAGAAGTTCTTGGCTATGCCTCAGTGAAGCAAAGATCAGAGAAGACTTGAGACTCACAAGTGTTACACAGCTAGCTCTTTAAGCAAGCCTAGCCCAGCCTCTGACACTGTCCGTCCAGTCCTTTCTAAACTCTCTCCAAACATCATGTGTCCAGGTCTTGCCTCAGCACTCTCTTGCCTCAGTTGACATCACTCTGCCAAACAGTCCAAGTCCATGGAAGTGGCAAAAAAGCTGAGGCATATCACCAAAAGTTTTTTGGTGCGTTTCTCTCTATGGAGTCCTGACAGATACAGCTCAACTACACATTGTAAGGTGGACCAATACATGCATGTTGCTAGTGAAGAATCCTTTATCACATGTTCTTTCACATGCTTGCTTTAGCAGACCATCTTTTCACCTGTGTCTGCTTCAGCCAAATGTTCCTTCATGATCCTGTCTTAGTCTTTCAACTGTGTTCACTTTAGGAAAACACTCCTTCATGTGTTTGCCCCAGCAAAACACCATCCAATACAACTAACTTTCCAAAGACCCCTTAAGTTTCCACTTCATGAAGTTATTTTTATATTCTAAAATTATGTGTCAGCCCTATGGTAAAAGAACTGTAGATGAGTGGATGTGTGTGTTCTTAGTTGTATGTGTCTTCCTTGATCTCTTCTGTTACGTGTATCTGTAACGTGAGACTGTGTTCACGTGTAGTAGAAGAGGATAACAGTTGCAGACTGAGCTGTGACACTTTAAGAGAAGACTGCTTGGCATTGCTGTTGAAACACCGAAAATGCTAAAACACACCTTGGCGTGTTCCTACTCCTACCCCATAGCATTCGCACGCAAGTGTACGTCTGTTCTCAGTTATGTTTTATTTCATAATAAACACATTGTTCCTGTGAGCATCCAGATTATAAGAACCTCAGATAGTGAATACAAAGAAAAGCATCATTTTCTTTTTTGCTTTGTTTTATTTTGTTTTTCCAAACAGGATTTCTCTGTGTAGTCCTGGCTGTCCTGGAACTTGCTCTGTAGACCAGACTGGCTTTGAACTCACAGAGATCCACCAGCCTCTGCCTCCCAAAAGCTAGGATTAAAAGCATGCACTACCACCACCCAGCTAAGTCTCATGTTTTAAGGAGAAAACCAAATTCAAGTATTTGAAATAATGAGACCATGTACATGCCTAAAGAATACTCACTGCCCACATTTAAGAAAAAAGAGAGTATGCGCTTCACAATTATCTGCTTCTAGAAGAACTCAAAAGCACTTGGAAGAGATGAAGGTTAAGACTAATGCCAAATATTTCAGAGAGAGCTAGACGGTACTCTGTGGCCCACAGTTCATTTAAAACCACACCAACAGCTTTCTATAAAAGCAGAAGCAGATCAAGAACACTGGGGGATTTCTATTTTGAGCCAATCTTCAAGATGAAAAAATAGAACAATAAATGACAGTAATCCACGCCAGCTGTTGTAGTATTTTAGTCTAAAATGATAGCATCCTCTTGCTTACCTCTTCTTAGTAATTAAAAACCTGCACCCCCTTACCATAGCCAAGTGCTGCCTGGCACAGGTGTCCACTGTAGGAGATAATTAACTTATTGACTTCTGTTTTAAAGTCTACAAAATTTCAATGTGAAAGATGCAAGGAATAAATTAAAAGGTACTGCAGAAGACAAAGGAAGCAGTGCATATGTTAATTAGCTTAGTCACTTTTCGGTGCTCGAACTCGAGCTGGCTTCCAACTTGGAGTAATCCTGCTTCCCATGAGAGGCGATTACAGATAAATACTAATGTACTCAGCTCAAAACTTGTTTGTTTGTGTTGAAGATTCAAAGAAAACGATAAATGTTATTGTAACACACGAAAAGAATCCATTTGGTTTGCTTGCTTGTGAGACAGGTTAGCTAAGGCTGGCCTCACACCTGCTGTGTGTGCCAGGTGTGGTGAG
>JANHMN010000007.1:75464029-75518406 GCA_030674055.1 Rhabdomys pumilio | reverse complement strand
CAGGTGTGGTGAGACAAAGTAGCTAAGGCTGGCCTCACACCTGCTGTATGTGAGGTGAGGCATGTTTACAATCACAGTTCTTGGAAGCAGAGGTCTTGGGGCCAGGTTGGGCTAATATAGTGAGTTTCTTACCAGCCTAGACTACATAGTGTCTCTGAAAAAATAAATAAATAAAAATAAAAAATTAAAGCAAACAATCAAATATGTTATATAGCCAAGGCTGTCCTTAAACCTCTGATCCTCTTGCCTCTACTTTTCACGCGCTATATTATAGGTGTGTAACATAATGACAAAAATTCTCCTAAGACTATATAAAAAACTATTTCAGGTCCATGAGAAAACAAAACCCAACCCCCCTGAATATTCTTGAAACTCTTGTGAATGAGAGTAAAGTAAAGAGATGAGACTCCACAATCAGGAGCCCATGTAAACCATTCGACTGAGGCTGCTGGAGGCCTGGATGTTGGGGCCAGTTGGCCTGTTTGCTACTGTGCATGCATAGTAGATCTCAAGGGATCTGGAATTTCACCCTCTTAACACAGAGGTCCTCCCTGAGAAACCGCCTTGTTCACAAACAACACAGTCCCCGCTGGCCCTCTGCCCTGAGCCTGTGACATTCTGGGGTAGTTGTATTCTCACTGGTGGCCAAGTTTAACACGAATACTATGTGATCATCTTTCTTGCTGTCTCAGCTAAAAAAAAAAGTCAAAAGATATGAAACTTCTCTATTGCAAGAAATCTGTATAAAATAAAATTATACATCATTTAAAAATAGTCTCTTGACACAGATATATCAGTTTGGGCTGGGGCCATAAGGTCAGCTGCCTGTACCTGTACCTATTTGAGAAGCAGGAGCTATGAGTGTAGTGGGACATACCAGGACTCAGAGGCTGGGGGATCAAGAAATTCAAGATTGTTCTCACCTGGGCTAGAGACCCTGTCTTTAAAGAAAAAAAAATCAGTTTAGTAATTTTTTCCCCTTGGGGAAATTATTTAAAATTAATAGTTTGGTAATCACAAGCATGTGTGTAAGTATGACATTTTTATGGGTTTTAAAAAATTGAAGTAATTGTAGCATATAGTGCATATAAGGAGATGATCCAGAATGACTGCCATAAAGGAAAAAAAAATAATGGTCCCAATACTCAGAGAAAGGAAAAAAAATCCTGAATGAACCTCACTGGGAACACACCCAATAGATGAAGAACATATAATGGGTATTTTGATACTTTTCTGGGAGATATGGACAAATGTCTATACACCCCAAATAGGAAACTGACAACAGACTGAGGAAATGTCTCCACTCAAGTCTTATGAGTGTGGCTCACCAAAGCGTGCCATCCCTTCACAGGTTATGATCTCATGGAAGCTGCATCATGGAGTCCCACTGTCAGGTGACCTTCCACCTTGTATAGGCCTGAGCATCTCCCAAGAACATGCACAGCTGGGTGCAAGAGGAAGGGAGTAATGGCTGCACTCTGAGGTGAGGGTCCTGTGACGCTTTCTCCTTCAACTAGGTAGTGTTAACAGCCCTGCGGCCACACGACAACCTTGGGTGCCTCTGCTGTATTACTCTGCTTAATTAGCTGGCAAAGGTTATCACTGTTCCATAGATGATGGAACATACTTAGAGGAAAAAGTTATACTACAACAGGGAGTGAACTCCAAAATTGTTAAGGTCTGATTACTCAGTCAGGGTGGAAGCCGACATCTGTGGGAAGTAAAGTCTACTTGGCATGCGCGTGCTTCGAATCCTTATGCACAAATGCTCATGTACATGTGACAGAAAAAAAAAATGAAGGGAATGTGGGAAGATAGACCCTCTTCCCTACAGGGTGAATAGAAGTCCCCCCAAAGGCCAGTGAAGGTGATGAAGATTCTAAACAGCAGGCTGATCAGATGTCTGTGGAGAACTGGAATGCTGTAGATCTGCAGACTAAGGCTTTTGGGGCTATCTATAGTTCCCTCTACTAGCCACATACTCCCCATCTCTGTGGTAGATCCAACATGCTTTTGACTCTCATGAAACCTTTGGAGTGTATTCTTAGCAGACCATAGCTTCCAACAACTGGAGAGCTAAGCATGCTATCAGTTAGCATTTGTGTTGTCCCTACCAGGGTATTTGGTAAATGCTTTATTTTACAATTCTCTCTCTCTCTCTCTCTCTCTCTCTCTCTCAATCTCTCTCTCTCTCTCTCTGGCTATCCTGGCATACTCTCTGTAGACCAGGCTGCCCTGGAACTCAGAGATCTTCTTGCTTCCACCACCAGAGTTCTGAGATTAAAGTTAAGCACCACCACCTCCTGGCTGATTTGATTTTCTTTTATTCTTTTTTTTTTTTTTTTTAAAGTTCTCGTTGTTGACTACACTTTGGAACATGTTGTTTGGGTAACTCTATTTATATGTCTGGGACATGGTCACTCATATTTGGCTCAGATTAAAGTATCTCAGTTTCTTTGAGATGAGATCTGTATTTTGTGTCAATATCAGAGTCTAAGTGAAGATTCACATCTGGTGCAAGTCAAAGATTTTAGGACAACTAACAATTGCTGTGAAAATTATCTGTAGAGAATATTCTTTTTTGCTACATTTAATTAATTAATTAGGTGTGTGTGTGTGTGTGTGTGTGTGAACTTTGCAGGCATTCATACAAAGGTGAGTGACAAACTGTAGAATCTGTTCTCTCAGTGAGAATCTAAGGGACTGAACACAGGTCCTCAGGCTTCAGTGTTGACCAATCTCATCAGCCCTTGTGATGCTGTTCTTGGTTTATTTAAAGTTTAAATATATTATAATAAATTATTATATTATTTTATTATATTACCATAATATATTATTATCACTTACTATCACCAGTTCTTCTGTTTGGAGGCATAGTCACTTGTCCCACAGTCTTTTATTTACATATCAGTTCAATTGTCCATCCCAGGTTCCCTTTTGATTATCCCATGAATCAGCATTTTATGACTTTAGCTCCTTGATTCTTTTTTTCTTTATCAAATCGTAATTTTTACTTTTTCATACAGGGGTGATAAACACAAAAAGGCAGGATGTGGGGAAGGGGATGACACAGGAGCTTAGGTGTTCAGGGGGAGTACAGATATCTGGGTATTGGCTGGGTGAAGGTTTAGGGGACAGGTCACTATGACTCTGCCTATGATTCACTTGTCCTTATCTAAGTTGGTACTATCTGCCAAGGCTGCCTATTTACAAGGTCTATGACTACTCAGGCTGGTAAATTTCCACCAAAGCTGCCTGTTTACAATAGCTTATAGCCATCTGTTTCAGTGTTTTTCCACAGAGACCCAAGACTTTGTGTTAGCAGGTGTGTATGTCAGGCCTATTGCTAATTTTAGGCCTTCAGTGTATAAGAAGGGCTGCCCCTGACATTTCCTCCCTTCTCCAAGTATAGAAGTAGCCCCTTGATTCTTAGGAAAGTCAGCAAGTACATTTTTTTTTAACATAGCAAATGAATTCAGAGATCTGCCTGCCTTTGCAGTAACATACAATAAGCAAGCTGGGTGGGATCCCATCCTGAAATTACCATTCTGACCATGCCTGGACCTAAAACCAAGTCTGTCTTGAACTCAGGAATCTGCCTGTCTTTGTGTCTTGCTGACAAGCTGGCTTATTAGTGTAACTGTCTTTGTTCTTTTTGGTCCCTGAAACCCCATATATCATTCATATGCATCCTTATATTTTGCATAGTTATGAAATTATATATATTTTGAACTCATGTTTTCAGAGTTCTTTCCTACAGCCTTAAGGGCTGTCCTAGAGATCACAGCATTTACCATTTTTGCTAATGACACAAACACATACTTGCCTCCTGGACTCATGCTGTTTCTGACTATAGTTACTAACCTTGTCAGGGAGAACATTCCCTGATACCTTGGCAGGGAGAATATTTCATGAAGGAGGAACATAAAGTAAATTGTGTACATTATTACACAAAGAAGGCCTCATGCCTAGCAACCATCAACACTCATGGAGGCCCAAGCCCTGCTAGCTCTTCTCTAGGGGCAGTAACTGTGTCATACCATTCCTTCCACATGAGCCATATGGTACTCTGCAGGGAGATAACAGACCATGAGAAATCAGTCACCTTTGTGGGGTCAATTCTTCTCTTTCCACCTTAATGGTGGTTCTGGCATCAAATTTAGGTCACCAGGCTTGCACAGCGAGCACCTTTACCCACTGAGCAGTCTCATTGGCCCCCAGTGTGCTCATAGTAAAAAATATTTTATCTGTATGTTTCCATGTGTTTGCATGCATGTGTGTGTATCATGTGCCAACCTTTTGCCGTAGGGGTCAGAAGAGAGTGTGAGATCCCCTGGATTGCAGTTTCAAGTGCTTTGAATCGCCATATAGATACTAAAAAATGACCCCACGTCCTCCACAAGAGCAGTGAGTGCTCTTAACTACTGGCCGTCTCTTCAGTCCCCAACCCACTATATGTTCTTTATTATAATGGTTATATCAGTCTGGTCTAGTAAATGCTTTCCTTTTCTGCTTGACATTCTCTTTTCCATAGCCTCTTTTCTCTCTGCTGCTTGTGGTGGGCTAAGAGACTGGTACAGGCTGGAGAGATGGCTCATTGGTTAAGAGCACTGGGTGTTCTTCCAGAGAACCTGATTTAAATTCTTAGCACCTACATTGTTACCCACAATTGTTTGTAACTCCAGTCTCAGGGGATCTAATACCCTCTCCTGAGGCCTCTGAGAGCATCATGCATATAGTACATAATCATAGTTGAAGACAAAACACCCAGCTGGAGCCATGGGTCCCTCCATGTGTGTTCCCAGGCTAGCTGTTTAGACTCTGGGAGCTCTGGTTGGTTAGCACTGTCACCCTCCCCATGGGGCCTCAAGCCCCTTCAACTCCTCTGTCTTCTCTCTAACTCCTCCACTGGGGACCCAGTGATCAGTTCAATGGTTAGCTTTGAGCATCCTCCTCTGTATATGTCAGGTTCTGGCACAGCCTCTCAGGAGACAGGTATATCAGGCTCCTGTCAGCATGCACTTCCTGACATCCACAACAGTGTTTGCATTTGGTGATTGCTCTTGGGATAAATCCCCAGGTGGGGCAATCTCCAAAAGGTTCCTCCTCCAGTCTCTGCTCCATACATTGTCTCCATATTTGCTCCTGAGAGTATTTTGATACTCCTTCTAAAAAGAACCGAAGTGCCTACCCTTTGGTTTTCTTTTTTCTTTTTTTTTAGCTTCATGTGGTCTGTGAGTTATATCTTGGGTATTGTGAGCTTTTGGGTTAATATCCACTTATCAGTGAGTGCATACCACATGTATTCTTTTGTGATTGGGTTACCTCACTCAGGATATTTTCTAGTTCCATCCATTTGCCTAATAATTTCATGAATTCATTGTTTTTAATATCTGAGTAGTACTCCATTGTGTAAATGTACCGCATTTTCTGTATCCATTTCTCTGTTGAGGGACATCTGGATTGTTTCCAGCTTCTGGCTATTATAACTAAGGCTGCTATGAATATAGTGGAGCATGTGTCCTTGTTACATGTTGGAGTGTGGGGAGCGGCTCTGCCATTATATTACATTACATTACATTACATTACATTACATTACCGGTCCTAGGTAGAGTAAACAAGAATGTGCGCATGTGCCTACGCGCGTCACCCCTTCCTGGCGCGAGTGTGCCCAGGCCATACGTTAAATGGTCTGAGACCGTGGGAGCCTGTCAGGAGCTGCCACGTCCTAAGCGAGCGTTAGGCTCTATATAAGGGATGGGTTTTCTGTCCTTGGGGTCCTCCACTTCTCGTTGCCTGAAGAAGCTTGTGATCTCGCTTTCAAGATGCATTAAAGCTTCATCTGCAGAAGGATCCTGTGTGTACCGCGTCTTTCCTGCTGGCGGGAGGTAGCGCGGGACATTGGAGCATCTTTTGAATATATACCCAGGAGTGGTATAGGTGGATCCTCAGGTAACACTATGTTCAATTTTCTGAGGAACCACCAGACTGGTTTCCAGAGTGGTTGTACCAGCTTGCAATCCCACCAACAATGGAGGAGTGTTCCTCTTTCTCCACATCTTTGCCAGCATCTGCTGTCACTTGAGTTTTTGATCTTAGTCATTCTGATTGGTGTGAAGTGGAATCTCAGGGTTGTTTTGATTTGCATTTCCCTGATGACTAAGGATGTTGAACATTTCTTTAAGTGCTTCTTGGCCATTTGTGTTTTCTCAGTTGAGAATTCTTTGTTGAGCTCTGTACCCCATTTTTAATAGAGTTATTTGGTTGCCTTGAGTCTAATTTCTAGATTTCTTTGTATATTTTGGATTTTGGGTGTGTTAGAGCTCCTGGGAGTCCAGCCTCCTCTGGGTTTTGGGGGATTGGGTGCAGTGCTGGTGCCCTAGGACTGCTCAGGGGACCGGGGCAGACTGGAAGGATCAGGACTCAAATTCTTTAATATCAAAGCTTTATGACTTTTCACAGGACTCCTCACCCCCCAGGTGCAAAAGGGATAGCTAGCATGTGTGCCCCACCAGACACTCTTTACACACCATGAGATGCCCTATTGTTGGTGTTCCTGACATGGTCCATCTCTGCTTAGCCTCTGGTTTAGTTTCCTGCGCTCTGGCCTCTCTCTGCTTGGTTTTTGTTCTCTTCCTCTTCCATCCCAACACTCTCTCAGCACACAGATATGCACCCTTCCTTACATACTCACAAACTTTACATGGAACAATTACAAGCTATCCATTTTCTCTCAGAAAACATCCTTCCCCTTTGCAAAGTGGTGACTGAGGAATGGGACTGTGATGGTTTGTATATGCTTGGGCCAGGGAGTGGCACCATTAAGAGGTGTGACCTTGTTGGAGTGGGTGTGTCACTTTGGGTGTGGCCTTTAATACAACAGTCCTGGATGCCTGGAAGTCAGTCTTCTTTTAGAGGCCTGCAGATGAAGATGTAAACCTCTCAGCTTCTCCTGTACCAGGCCTGCCTGGACAATGCCATGCTCCTACCTTGTGATACTGGACTGAATCTCTGAACCTGTAAGCCAGTCCCAATTAAATGTTGTCCTTATAAGAGTTTCCTTGGTCGTGGTGTCTGTTCACAGGAGTAAAACCCTAACTAAGATAGAGACATCGTCTGAGTACACACCCCCTTCTCCATGTCTAACTTTCCCATAATATAACCTACACAAAGATCACTTAGCCAGCATCCTTCCACCTTCATTAAAGAATCGTAAAAACTCATTCTGGCATTTGACCTAATCTGGCACTATTAGGAATGTCATCATTACCACCTGCTCCATGTTGTGTATCGGTCTTTAGCCTGGGCTGATGAAGCTCATACTTATTATGGTCTGTCCAGGCTCTGTCCCACACCTCACTCAGACTCCTGTTCAGCACAGACAAAGGTAATGAGGGGAGAAAGACTCATCAAAACTATCAGAGGGAATGAAAAGGGCTAGTGTCAAACCTCTAATGTGATGGGAGAGACACAGTTAGCTTCTGGAAACAGCACTCTCTAGGCCGGCTCAAACCAAGTGCACATATACTACAGACCGTGAGAGTTTGGAAAATGAAGCCGCCCTAGCTGTACATGTCAAAGCTAAGCCTCTCCAGCTAGTAAACAAAAACTTCAAAGATTAAATGAAGTGCTCCCTCTAACCCCAGGGTCCTTTCACTACTTTGTTAGACATGGCCTCTAGGTCCTTAAAAACTGGGATGACACCTCAAGAACCAGAATGGCTAAACTGGAAGGAAAGAGAAAAGACCAGAACAGTTCAGAAAAGGCCAGGATCCTTGCCTAGTTCCATGCCATCTCAGGAAATCCTAGCACTCCATCTAGTGGCTGACTGGTTCACTGAACTAGAACCATGCTAGTCTTGAATCAAAGGAATCTTAAAGTAGCCAAAATATTTCCAAATCCACTGGGTTATATGCCCTACCCAGTAACCATATCCAATCTGTTAAAGTGAGGACATACTGGAAGAGAATGTCCCTCTTTCTTCTGTGAGAAAGGACCAATTTCCATCTAAGGATGTCATGCTCACTTCAATCCTGAGAAAAGAACAAATGCTCCTGACTTTGTTCCTGGACTGTGAAACGCTCCAGAAAGAAAGAGGCCCCTCTGCTTTGAGAATTGACGGGTCCCTGGTGCTATGCAGGCTCTTGCATTTCCATCTCTATGAATGAGCTCCTGGTGACTCTCAGAATAGCAGGGACCACAACTATATCATATCGACATGGGAGTGATTTTTCTGCCCTGACCCCTTCTTGTTAGAACTTCTGAACCCTGGTCCTTCTCATTGTTATCAAGAGCAAGCCCCAATCAGTTCAATTTACATCTTCATTTTTTGAAGTTTTTAAAAATTTTATTTTATGTGTGTGAGAGTTTTGCCTAGATGTATACATGCCTGGTGCCAGAAGAGGCCAGAAGAGTGCGTTGGATCCCTTGGAACTGGAGTCATTGAGGGTTGTGTGCTGAGAATTGAGCCTAGGTGCTCTGGAAGAAGCAGAGAGCACTCTTAACCACAGAACCATCACTTCAGCCCACAGCCTTCTTAATATATAGAATAGATAAATATTTTAAGCCATTCCTTTTTGTTCATACCTACATGGATGTTGCCTTCCTCTCCTAGATGTTTTTAGACTCTAGAGGATTTTCGAGTTTTTTGTTTTTGTTTTCCAAGCCAAAGTTTCTCTGTGTAGCCCGGCTGTCCTGAAACGTGCTCTGTAGACCAGGCTGTCCTCAAACTCAAGTAGACCTACATTTCTCTGCCTCTTGACTGTTGGGATTGAAGGTATGTGTCACCACACCTGATGTTTGTGATGAAAGCTACACTCATAATTTAATTTGCCATAAAGGCCAAATAGTCAAGTGAATGTAATATAACTTATCCATCTACTTATCAATTATCTACCTATCTCTTTTTTATTAACTCTGCTCTATCCCCTAGCATTATAAATAAAACCAACTATTCTTACAGACACAAAGATGTTGATCTCAGGCAAAGACTGGTTAAATAATTTGTGGTACACACAATCACTCAGTGAGTAAAATAAAATCTACATGTTAATAGTAGACATATATAAGCTATGTGTACATATACAAAATAAAAGTTGAATTATTAGAATATTATTCACTTTATATTTTTATATACAAAAGCCAGGTGCGGTGGCAGACACTTGTAGTCCCAGCACTTAGGAGGTAGAAGCAGAAGGATCAGAAGTTCAAGACCAGTTTATACTAAATGAGACCCTTCTTTAAAGACAAAATCACAAACAAAAGATATATTAGAGAAAAAAATTATAACTGTGCATATGGTGTCGCCATTTATGTGAGTATGCATAACTTTGCAGCTTCAGGTACCTTGACAACGAATGATCTTTAAAGATGGAGACCCATTGCATAATGAACTCTGATCCAAAAGTTGAGTGGAATTATTTGACATAAAATTTGGTTATGGGATGCCTTCCTGGCTGCCTAGTGATGGTGATTTTAGGAAACATACCAGGTGATTGGTCCACCTTGACCACTTCTACTCTAGTTGGTCTCTAGATTCACTGTGAATATGCTGGAAGCAATCTTGGAATCCTTCTCCCTTTTCTGGGATATTTCCAGTTTTATATAACACTAACATCGTTGTTTTCTAGAACTCCTAAACTGCTGGGAGCCGACTCCTAGCAGAAAGCGGCTATCATCTTTGAAGCTATCTCGAGCCATATACCCTGACAAGACACTTGTTTTTCAATAGCTCACAACAGCTGAGCACACTCTGATAAACATCTTGTTTTTCTCACATATCTTGTTTTGTTGTTTAGTGCCCCCAGCTGCAAGGCTCATGTGGTAAAGTGTCTTCTGCTGTGTTCCCCTGCTTGTCCACGGCTGCAAGGCACATGGTAAAGCATATAAATGCCCCAAGGATTTCCTTTCAATAAAGGGGACTTAATCAGATCCTCTGTTTTGTTTCCATTCTTCATGTCTCTTGTCCCTCCATCCCCACTCTCTCTCTTGCTAGACCCTGTTGACTGACCGGAGCACTTGACTCCCAAACGTGGGGCAGCATGGAGCAGCGTGGGTCAGGACACTAAACATCTCCAAGATCTGGAAAGAAGGATAGCTTGATCTTAGAACTTCCCTCCTCCAGCCTTAGATTGGGTGTGTGGAGTCAGGGTATGTGGAGGCTTCTTGAAAGCCACTGCATGTTGGTTGACCCTTCTTGCCAGTGTCTAGTTGGCCATCATAATGCATCTATCAGTTTAGAACGTCCAAAGGCTAAACTGCTTGTGAGATAAGGGACCAATGTTATTATTATTTCCTTTCTCGCCAAGCCCCGCGTCTACATCCTGGAACTTAGTGGCATCACTAGCAAAGACCGTCCAGCTGAATACTAGGTGGAGCCAGGGGGTAGGTATGAAGCCATTGCATTATTGTTCTTCCATTCTGAACAGAAACATTGGTGAAGCCTGCTGTACCTCCTCCTTCAGCACCACTGGCTTACACTGAGCATCCATGGCATCTACCAGGCTGGAAATAGAACATTTAACAGGGCAGTGCTGCTGAGTTGAGGTGCCTTTTGCGATGAAGAGTGGGACTACCGGCTCTTGTGTGATATGGACTTTCTGCCAGAAAGTGAGCATAATGTGTCTGCGGGTGTGTCGGCTGTTTACCTATTGCTGTGATGAAACACTATGGTCAATGCAGCTTATAGAAAGAAGGGCTTATTTGGCTTATGGTTAATTCCAGAGGGATAATTGTCTGCTATGGTGGGGGAGCATGGGAGTAAGCAGCAGATTTGGTAGCTGAAGCAGAAACTGAGGGCTCACATCTTGAACTGAAAGCGGGAAACAATGACTTGAAATAGCTCTTTAAACTCTCAAAGCCCACCTCTGGTGACATACTCCCTCCAACAAATCCATAGCTTCGAATCCTCTCAAATCGTGCCACAAACTGGGGAACCAAGTATTCAAACATTTGACCTTATGGAGGACAATCTCATTCATAAGACCACAGTAGGTCACTGTTGGAATCCTTGCCATGGTTCTGTTGCATGCTTCCCCCAGCACATGGGTCTCAGTGCTCACTCCTGACTAGTATCTGAAAATGAATGTTTTCTCTCATGACTACTGAGGCTAGGTGGTAACCTTATCACCAACTTATGCCTGGTTGTGATAAATCTCTCTCTAGTCTCCACATCTCCATGACACAGTAAAATTGTGAAACATGATTGTAAGTGTTTCTACATGGATGGAAGGGTGTTCTCAGACTTGGAAGCCCAAGAACCACACAGCTCTGAGGTGGGGCAGTGTCCTCGTGGAAGGGTATCATGGGAGATGGGAGCTCAAGAACCTTACAGCTCTGGGGTGGGACAGTGTCCTCGTGGATGAGCATCCTGAGACACGGTGGCCCAGGAACCTCACAGTTCTGAGAGGAAGTCTCTTCATCAGAGAGACATTGCAGCTCCCAGGGGAGGGTATCCCCAGCTGAGCTGAGGAGCTCCGGACTGTCAGCCTGATCCTTTTCTTTGAATCTTCTCTTCATTGATTTCTTTCTTCTTGGATTCTTCAGACTGGTTATTCATACCAGGCATGAAATCTATGAAAGAGTTTTATTGGAGGGTCCAGGGTATGGAGGGACAAATCCAGGGATGGCTGCCCTCTGCACCCAGGAGCCCTGGACAAAGGAACAGTGCTTATATAGAATTTCTGAAGGTCAGAACTTCTTAGGGCAGAGATTTTCAGTGTGAGGATTAGTGAGATTTCAAGTCCCGAATCTTGGGTAGCTCAGGAATTGGTGGGTTTTCCTGCTCAGGGGGATTGGTGGCTTTTTTTCCACCCCATTTTCCCTGCATCATCGGGCCCATGGGTTAGGGTGAGAAGTCCTTCCTGGATGAAGCTGGCTTTTGCTGAGGCACCATCTCTGTGGGACTGGTGGAGTGTGTGTGTTTGTTAGGGAGAGGCTGGAGAGGAGGTGCTGCGGCTGTGGACAGCTTCTGTGGGAAAGCTCCTGCAGTGGTGTTTCATGAAAGCTGTAGGCTGAGGCACGAAAGGTGTTGCCATTGTGGACATCTCCTGATTTTTGTGGGCAGCTCCAGCTGAGGTGGGAAAAGTGGTGTGCCACTGTAGACAGCTCCTATAGCTCCTATGTTGGTTGCAGGTTGAAGAGATGCTGTGGTGCCTCCATTTTTGACAGAAGCTGCCATTTTATACAGCTCCTGTGGAACGTTTTACTGAGGAACCATAGGCTGGGCGGGAAGGAGGGGCCTATCGCCGCTTAGATGGCTCTTGTGGCACAGCAGCTTTTGTGGAGCACTGCTCAGGGACTTCAATGATGAGACAGGGCAACAAGAAAAGTCCCCACAGAAACGATGAAATTCTTGGACAGAAGATAGGATGAACTGGTTAACATAATTGTTAACTTGAGAGCTGGGTCTTTTCTCTATCAACATCTTAGTATATATTGCAGTGGTTCTCAACCTGTGGGCCACATATCAGAAATCTTGCACAGCGATGGGATACTTTTACTGTTGGGGGTCACCACAATACGAGAAACTGTATTAAAGGGCTGCAGCATTAGGAAAGTTGAGAACCAAAAGTAAGTAAGTAAATAAATAGAAAGGAAGGTTGAGAACCACTGAAACCTTGGGAGACGCAGGTCTTCTGCCTTTAATACCCACTCGGTTCCTCCTGGGGTTTCCATCAACAGTTGCTACAGCACCTGCCCACAGCCAGGCCTGGGACTCTGCTGTTGGCCCACCACACCGACACCTCTGGTCCTCACTGAGTCCTTCGTTTCCACTTTCATGAAACTGAAGTTGTATTCTCTGCTCCTTCAGCTCCTCACCCGCTCTCAGTGTGGTATGCTGAGGGCAGAGACTTCTCATTGCTAGACTGGAGACCTAGCTCCTCTAGACCTTAAAGTGGGTGAGGACACTTTCTAAGGTTCTGGGCTTTTGACTGTGAGTTTGATGTCAAGATTTATTTGAAATGGGTTCTCATTCTAGAGTGTTGATGGGCCTGGGACCCACAGGTCTGTCTGTCTGTGCCTATCAAGAGTATTGGGATAGAGGTGTAGGCCACCACATCAAGTTATGATAAGATTTTTGTGAGATTCTTGGGAGTCCTCTGTGTTAGTATTCTGTCTAAACTCCACCTCCACAGTTACTTGGCAACAGCCAGGTATGCTCCTCCCCACAGTTACCTGGCAACAGCCAGGTAGGCCTGATGGGCTGCTTGCCCCTCCTCTCTCAATCTCTTGCTCTCTTGCCTCTAGCTTCTCTGTCCCCTCGCCCTTTTCCCCTTCCCTTCCCCCTCTCTCCACGTGGTCATGGCCGGCCTCTACTTCTCTTCTTCCTCTCTTCTTCTTCCATCTTCTTCCCACTTTTGCCTTATCTCCTGAATAAACCCCTTCCCCTTGGAACCGTTTGGTCTGGAGTGGTCTGTTCTAAGCTGCGCGCGGACGTTAAACACTGGTCTAACACTCTGGCCCTAGGAAGAGAACAACCTCAATATTTAAAAAAAACCAAAAAAACCCAAAAACCCACAACTGGCTATGAAAGCCTATTTAAATGGAGATTAAATGATTCTGTACTTGTCCTAATTTTAGCTATTGTTACTAAGTTTAGGGGTTAAAGATCCATCCTTAGACAGCAAGCAAACGGATTGTAGAACCAATCAGTAAACCTCACAGAGCTTCTTTCTCTCAGTTTTGTTTTCAAATCATCCTTCAGGGGGTCTGAAAACCCATAGGGATGAGGTGGGAGGAGGGCCTCAGAGTAACCACGCCCTCAGCACGCCATTTTAAGACCGGCCGCGCGCACGCGGGAGCGCGAACGCTGTTTCCAGGCGCGGTAGCCAAAGCCCGCACATCTGCTCCAAGCCTAGCAACTGCGGACCAAATAGAGGAGGGCTATCGGTTGCCCCGCTCTCTTCCAGCCAATAGGAAACGTTCCTAAGCCCGCCCCCTCCAGGAGCGCAGGACTCAGACCTCACTTCCGGGCCGCTGCGTATGTTGTCATAGCGACCATTTTACGTTAACTGGTTTGTAGTGTCTAACCCGGGGGTCCTGGCGATTGCGGAGACCCTGCTGCCTGCATTCCTCGTCGCTTCCTGCGGCCGAAAGGCCAGAGCAGGCCGGGGGAATCCGGCCTAGGTGTCCGCGTCGCCCGGTGCGAGCGGGATGGCTGCGGAAGAAGAGGACGAAGTGGAATGGGTGGTGGAAAGCATCGCTGGGTTCCTGCGGGGCCCGGATTGGTCTATCCCCATCTTGGACTTTGTGGAGCAGAAATGCGAAGGTAAGAACCAGACCCTGAACAAGTCGAATATTACTGTCTCTGCCTGCCGGGCCTAGGACAGTTTTGTAAAAGGAATTGCATACACCCCTTCCCGAGTGGGGCGTTAGTTTGCAGACATGAAAGTGCGCACCAAAACCTCTCACTCACCCTGCCCCGAGCGCTCGTTTTGGGACAGACTTTAATCCCATGCTTGGCCTGTCACACTTCATCCCGCATCTTTATACCCCCCGCAAGTGGACCGTTTGGGTAACCAGCATCTTTCCCAGTTATTTGAGAGAAGCGTCGTTGTTCTTCGAGTTGCTTCTGACCCCTGAGATGTCGCCCTGTGGACTCAGTCTACGAGATGAAAACAAATTCACTCTGGCCATTTTATCTACAAAGGAGGGCATTCGATTACTCCGGCAGGACCAAAGCAGGCTATGGGGAGGAAGACCTTTCTAACAAATGAGATATACAGATGTGGAATTCTTTTGAAGGATCAGCATCAATGCTTTCTGATCGATTTATATCGTGTTCATATCCGAGTTCATGTCATAAAGACGAATTTGACTCTGTTCATAGAGAAGCAATCACAAAGTATGTCCTTTCCGACCTTTATCGTGGCTCTTTGCCTAGGCAATACTTGGAGGGTAGCAACATCCATCATCTGACCTTGTGTCTTAGGTTAGAGGGACTAGACTTGTTTGTAAAGATCAGTGCGATAGAGCTTGGGTGAGTGAATGCAAACTGCGGAGAACACATTTCTGTGAAGGGAATCTTTTATACACTTTTCCAGGATGTGTTGGCCTGCTAGAAAAGGTAATGGGTTCCGAGACATTCAAAGTATCTGCATACATCTGACAGTGACTGTACTGCAATGCAGGTTGTCTGAGATTCAGCTGACAGAGGGTTCTTATCCTGAATTGTCTTGCAAGACTTCTCTGGAACCCAAGAGTCTGTGGATCTAGTAAAGAAAGAATTTTGTTTGATCACTGAACCTTTTATTCTAACTGTTAAAATTCAAACACCAGTTAAAGTGTTTTGGCAGGCAGCTTTAAGGAGGTTCAGAAAGCAAAGCAATTGACTTGTGTTCCTCTGTAGAATTTAGAGTGCTGTTAAAAGGTTGATGAAGCACGGGAAAAGCCTGACCTCCTGCAGGAGGGGTTATGTCATCCACTGATTTTTCATCTATCATTGAGACTAAATCCTGAATAGAAAGCGTGTGGGGCATGGTTTGTCTTCTCTCCACAGGTGTCAAGAATGGCTGCATCTAGGTCGTAACAGCTGATTGGACATTTTTACTGAGAAGCAAAGCTAGGGCTTACCAACACCACAATGGCGTGTTTTCAGAACTGAAAAGAGTTTTAATTAGTATTTGTAGTGAATGCATATGAAATGTCACGGAAACCAAATGCAAAGTAAAGAGAAGTGATGTCAGAACCCTTGGAATAACTCTATCCCTTCACTGATGTGGGGCTGCCAATATGCTGTTCTTGGCCTTAGAGTACTTAAAGGTTTAGACAGCTCTGTGATATCAACATTTCAGCATTCACTTACCTGTGGTCAGTTACCTTAGACCAGGTCCTGGGGATAGGAATGCTATCTTTGAGGAGTTTACAGTCTACCGTAGAAGGCACACATGTAAACAGTAGAATATAAAGTGTCAAGTGCAGGTACATAATGTTAAAAGTGAAGGCTCCGGGGAGCTGGCTTAGGGGCAGGAGTGTTTGTTGGTAAACTTGATGACTTGAGTCAGCCCACACCCACATGGTGGAAGGGGAGAGCAGGCTCCTGTAAGGCCATTTGTAAGGTTTTTATATTTGTACTTAATTAAATGATTTTTTACACTGTTTTATTATTTTCTTATAAATCTAGTTTTTGATGATGAAGAAGAAAGCAAATTGACCTACACAGAAATTCATCAAGAGTACAAAGAGCTGGTGAGTGTTTTCTCCCTGATTTTTGTTGTTTGAGATGGGGCCTCATTATGTAGTCATGGCTAGCCTGGAACTCACTGTGTAGACCAGGCTGGCCTAGATCACACACAGAGATCTATGTGTCTCTACCTCCCAAGTGCTGGGATTAAAGGTGTGTGTGCCAACACACTGGTTCTTTTCATTGATTTTAAGATTGTAAAAAAAAATAAAAAAATAAAAAAATAAAAAAATTGCTTCTTTAAATTAAAATTCCTTGAAATTGTTTTTAAGATTTATTTATTTTATGTGTATGGGTGTTTGCCTACATGTATGTGCACTATATATGTGCCTGTACTCACAGTAGTCAAAAGAGGAGTTTGGGCTCCTGGTAACTAGAGTTATGGATGGTTGTAAGCCACCATGTGAGTGATGAGACTCGAACCTGGGCCCTCTGGACCTGCACAGACGCTCTTACCTGCCACCCACCCCTGCAGCCTTCATATTGGAGTTCTTCTTGCCCCGACAGTACTAACACTTTCCCAAGCTTATCATTTCCCTGAGCGTCTTTTCAAATGATTTTCTGTCTCTTCTGTTTTAGACTCTAAGTAATGGTTTATTGTAGCCATGGGGATGTTTCACTTTTAAATTTTTATTTAGCTGGGGCCTCTAGGCCAGGCCGTGTGCTCACTTACTTATAGTAGTCTTGGGATTTTTTCAGAGCCCCTGAATATCTAAAAAAAAGGCAGTGAGTTGAGGAGTCATACATACCATGTTCACCTGCATAATTCTGGCTGTTCTCTAGTAGAGGAAATTAAACTTCATGTGGTTCTTTGCAAGAATAAAAAAAACTTCTTGTTAATTTATTGGTGAAAGACATTATTAGTTCTGTGTCTTGTATCATGGTAATTCCAAAGAGCATTTAAAAATGCAGAATGATATTTAGAATCTTCCTGTGTACATTATAAAGGTTAATTCTTTTCCTTTTAGGTTGAAAAGCTGTTAGAAAGTTACCTCAAAGAAATCGGAATTAACGAAGATCAGTTTCAAGAAGCGTGCACTTCCCCTCTGGCGAAGACTCGCACATCACAGGTGTCAGCTTCTCCGTTACTCTGTTAATATTGAGATGTAACAAATTCCGTGGCTTTCTTTACGTTAAATATGTTTGATTGTGGAGATATAAGAACTATTAGACATTAAGCAAATTAGACATTGTGTGAGGTGGAGGCAGTCACCTGCCGTGTTCATTCGCAACCACTTTAAGAAATAATATGATCTGATGGAATTAAAAATAAACTTTCTGATTCCAGAGTTGTGAGATCACAAAGTTTATCCATGTAAGGTTTCATTTCTGTGGGACCATGATAATTCTGTGGTTGCCCTTTTTCTATTTGTAGCGAATGTGCAGTCTCTAGTTCTGGGGCTTCCTATGGAACTATTTTTTGTTTATTTTTATGTGAATTGGTGCTTTACCTACATGTATGTGTGCACACTGTCTGCATGCCTGGTGCCTGTGGAGGCCAGAAGGGGGCTTTAGACTCCCTGGAAGTGGAGTTAGGGCCAGCTGTGAGCTGCCATCTGGGTGCTGGGAATGAATCTGGGACCTCTGCAGGAGCAGCAAGTGCTCTTAACTGCTGAACCATCTTTTCCACCTCTTCATGAAACTGGGTTTCTTGTCTCTTTAGGTAGGTATGCAGTACTAGGCTGAGTGGCTAGTAGGTACATTTATTTAAAAAAAGAATGCTTATTGAGTGTTCTTGAGAATTGATAGGCTTTTTAAACATGTTTGTTTGTTTATATTAATCATTCCATTTATTTACATTTCAAATGATAAACCACTTCCTGGTTACCCCCCATCCCGCATCCACCCTCCCCCTCATCCCCTTTGCCTGTATGAAGGTGCTCCCCCACCCACCCACACTTTCCTGCCCCACCACTCCAGTATCCTCCTACTCTGGGGCATCCAACCTCCCTGGGGACCAAGGGCCTGCCCTCCCATTGCTGTCAGGCAAGGCCATCCTCTGCTACATATGTATCTGGAGCCATGGGTCCCTCCAGGTACACTCCTTGGTTGGTGGTCTAGTCTGTGAGAGAACTGGGTGGTCAAGCCAGCCTGTGTTGTTCTTTCAATGGTTTATTTATTTATTTATTTATTTATTTTTTAATTTTAGACAGGGACTTGCTGTGTAATTCAGGCCAGCTTCAAAACCATTGTGTAGTTTGGGTTGGTCGTGAACTCATACTTTTCCTGTTTTAACCTCGAAGGTTTGAGATTACCCGGTCAATCACCTTGCTCACTTCCCTAGTTGACGATTTAGACATCTTATTGGTGTTATCTCACCTTTTCTTAGCACCATTTAGCTTCAACCTATCACTGAAGAAACTAAAGCAGAGAAATAGGAAGCAGGCACTGTGGTAGTGAGTGAGCGTCCATCCTAGGAAGCAGGCACTGTGGTAGTGAGTGAGCGTCCATCCTAGGAAGCAGGCACTGTGGTAGGGAGTGAGCGTCCATCCTAGGCAGTCCACCTGCATGCCCTTGCTTGCTTCGCTTCCTGTCTTCTAGTAAACAGAGGACATTTGTTTAGCAGGATGTTACTGAGGACTGCCTAAGATGCTACCCTAGGTTCTATCTCAGCTTTGTCCTTTTTTAATTCTTCAATTCGTCTTGTACTGTCATGCACCCAGGCCCCTCATGAGCATGTCTACACCTGCTTTGCTTACGCTGACTGTTTAATCAAGGTTTCATTGCTGTTGAGGAGACACCATGGCCAAAGCAACTTTATCAGTATAGGACAGCACTTACCTGGGGCTGGCTCACACTTTCAGAGGGTCAGCCCACTACCATCATGGCAGCACTGCTACATGGAGGAGCAGAGAGTTCTACATCTTGATGTGAAGATGATGAGGAGGAGACTGGCAAACTCAGGCAGTTAGGAGGAAGCTCTCTAAGCTCATCCCCACAGTGACGCACTTCTTGCAACAAGGCCACACCTCCTAATAGTGCCACTCTCTGGACCAAGCATATTCAAGCCACCACGACACCCCTAATCTAAAATGTACGGCCCCTTCTAGTACACTAGTATCCCTTTCTTAGCCCAAAGGAATTTCAAAGGTATAACTGCAAAACTGTCTTTGCCCATCATCTTTCAGCCAATACTGAAAGATTCAGGACACAACATTTGCAGTAGTATTTCCTTTGAAGGGTTTTTGTGAACCTTAAGTGATGATGCATGTCAAACTTTTAGTATGATGGCTGTTGTGTGTTTAGTGGTCTCTAAGTAAATTGAAGCACTTCTTGATTAGCTGTGGCTATTTTGGTGGTTGATGAGCAGTGTGCTGACAGGCCAGGGTCATGGGTTCAATCCTCTGTGGACTAGTCAGCAGTATTCTCTGTAGAACAAGCTCAGTCACCAGCTGCTGACGGGCAGCAGTGACTCAGCACTGGGCTGTCAGTACTCCTGAAATGCATCTTGGAGCACTGTGATGAGTGTTTCCCAGTCTGCATTTTCACACATGAAGTCAGGAAGTGGGTTTTAGAATGCCAGTTTGGGTGCCTAAAATCCAGCTCAAGGAACATGAGTAGTTTAGGAGGTATTTCTTGTTTGGTCAATCCAGTGTTGATTGTCTAAACTAGCTGCTGCTTTCATTGCATTGCACTGCTAAGGGGACTTGCAGAAGAATGCTTTCCATTCACTTCAACATCCTTTGGCTTGGACCACAGGTCTTGGCATGCTCATGTATTAAGGCAGCAAGAGTGGTAAGCAGTATACCAGCGAGGTGGTTCAATTGTAAAAACAAAAGCTTGCATGCACATACACATAATCCCCCCCCCCCCCCCAAAAAAAAACCCCAGCAACTCTCCTTTAAAAAAAAAAACAAACAGCCAGGAGGTGATGGCCTACAAGTTTAATCTCAGTCAGCACTCTGGAGGCAGAGGCAGGTGAGTTTGAGGCCAGTGTGGTCTACAGAGCAAGTTCCAGGACAGTGAGGGCTACACAGAAAAACTGTTTTGAAAAAACCAAAACCAAAAAAAAAGAAAACAGCATCTCTTTTATATATGTCTGCATTTGTTTTGTGCGTGCTCACATGTAAGTGGAGGTCATAGAACCACTTACTTGGTGGAGTCAGCCTTCCTACCACGTGGGCCCCGAGGATTGAACTCAGGCCCGCAGACTTCGAGAGTGCTTCATCTGGCTCATCTTTAACAGCTTGATCTTCTGTTAGGTGTAACTTGTAAAAACTTGTGATTTTGTGATTGTGATTGTGTGTATGTGTTTGTGTGTGTGTGTGCTTGCACGTGCGTGTGCTTATGAATTTAAAGGTTATAAACAAGTTTAGTATAGCAAAAGCCAGGGACTTCTCTATAGCAGAGACTAGAAGTTTGTTTTGTTTTGATGTTTTAGTTGATTAACTTTTACTTTTGTCAGATGGAAACTAAGACTTACAAAACATTTCAATATAATTTGGGAAAGTTATGCTTAATTTTAGTAACTGACATTATGTATAGTATGTCCACTTATGCCTCGGGCAGACCCAGTCGGGGGTGGGGGGTGAGTCTCACACCCGGGGAGAACCAGGGAACCAGTAACAGGAGGGCAAGGAGTCAGCGAGTGACAGACACAAACACAAGAGGGTGCTGAATCTGAGTATAATTCATAAGTGCAAGCATCAGACTTTGAAACAGAAAAAAGGGAAGTTAACCATTATACAATAATCAAGACCAGTGGGCCATACATGGCCAGTTTCAACATCAAACAGAAAATAATTTTTCATGAGACCCATCAGGAGCTAGATGATGATTTCACAAAGATGATATCAGTATTGTCTGAGGTCAGTGTATTCTTAGACTTTGGTGTCTCACAACCCATTGCCTAACAAACCAACATCCAGCCTTTGAATATTGTCCCTTAATGCTTTGTTATTATAGCCTTAAAAGAAGGTACCAGGGTGATTATGCCCCAGTGACCCTCTCTAGCCAATTCAAAGTTTAATAAAGAACTCTGGCTCCATTGTCCTCTACCTACCGATTGCCTTGTCCATCATGCGCGCCTGCATGTGGTAATGAAGCAGCTGTTGCTTTATACGCCTGTAATGGAGATTCCTAATGCGCTCGTCTGAACTGTGTCCTTTCTATGTGTTTTCCTTTTAGCTGCTTCCTTAAAACCTTCTCCCTTTCTAAACTCTCCAACATTATTTCCTATTGCTATAATTCATAGCCTCTTATGTAGCCAAGTCTGGAGTGTCCACTCTGATAGACCTTCAAACATACCCTGTCCTCCAAACTAAATATTTCCAAGAAAAGATTAGTAACGCAAATATATGGCACAGAACCCTCCCCCGGCAACAGCGAGAACAGATCTGGAACACATCCTTTCCAGGGGCTGCCAGGGCTCTCCAGGAGACAGGCTCCCTTTGAAGTACTCGCCTCAGGAGTCAGCATCCAAGATTTTACTCCTGTCACACTGACTTCACTGGAGGTGCGGTGGCACACTTAATTTCCAAAAGCATACATAACAACCACTATTACATATGAATGCTAATTAATATAAAAAATAGACTATTTTTAGAGCAATTTTAGGTTTATAGAAAATTGAATGGATGTTTCATTTCTTAAAATCTTACATTAGTATAATATGTTTAACCTACTATAGAACCAAGATTGATACATTATGTCACACTTTGTGCTCTGAAACCGTGGTTTTGCCATATATCCACAATCACATTATCATAGAAAATAAAGTTTTATGGCTCTGCATATTTTTCCCTCCTGGTCTAGTCCCTGATTCTTGACAACAACTTTTCTTATTTTCTTTTAGTTTTCTATTTCATATCATCTTAAAATTATTTTTATTATTTAAGGCAATTTTAAATTTAAATATATTTTGATCCTATTCTTCCTCTCTCCCAAGTCCTTCCAGTTTCTTTCCCCTCCTATCTACCCAACTTTAAGTTCTTTCTTAAAAAAAAACCAATACAAAACCAAACCCTCAAGACCAAGAGAACAAAATAAAACTACACCAAAAAAAGAAAACAAACCAACAACCCCCCCCACCAAACTGTAACCAAATAAAAGCCCATAGAAAAAACCTGTGGAATTTGTGTTGGTCAGCTACTCCTGACCACGAGTGAGGCCTGTCCTGCTGTGCTTGGTCCAGTGTTAGCTGGTCTATTGGAGGAAAGTGATGCTCTCTCCCCCAGCAGGTCTAAGAGACAGTTCACTTGTTCACATTCACCCTAGTGGCTAGGCCGGCCCACCCGCCCGCCTGCCTGCCTGCCTGCCTGCCTTCCTTCCTTTATTAATTTAAAAAAATATATAAAAAATAAAATATAAAAATATAATAAGAAAAAAAAAGTATCACATCAAAGTTGGACAAAGAAAAATCAACAGAAGGAGCCCAAGAATTGGTAAAAGAATCAGAGACCCCCTTGTTCACACACTCGGGAATTCCATAAAAACAGTAAACTGGAAGCCATAGTCTGTGGTCTCTGGATTTTTTAGAAGCTTTTACATTAGTAAAATGTATTCAAGGCTTGTGTTCTGTTTGGCCTTATAAGAAACTGCCACACTCAGCAGCGGGTTGAGACCTATGTAGCTGATGGTGGAGGGTCTTGAAGTGTTGATGACATTAAAGGGTTCTGAAGTGCTTATGGCTGTGTGGACCTACGCTATAGAGCAAGGCTTCACTACAGCCAGGGTTCTAAACATGAAAGGGCTCACTCTGCACTCTGCATGAGGCTGTGTGCCATTGCAGAACACTGAAACACCTTGGCCAAATTGAAGACTATTGTATGTTATGAATTGTGGTTTCCTTACTGTCGGCAGATGCTCACTGTGTTTATAGAAACATAATAGTTTATGGAAAGAAAAGATAATGTTTTCTTACTGCCATTTCTCAGCACATACAAAATTAGTATATCTTCAGATTTTATTGTTTTAGAATGTTTGATTTTAAAAATTGGTTTAGAGTTGCAGTTTTAAATTTCATATAAACATTGTTGAATGAATTTTGGCTTGAAATTAGGGCAGAATTTTCAACTACTTCTGAAATAAGGCCTAACGGTACTTGCGCCGTTTGTACTACTTATTGTGTGGAGTGGTAGTCTCAGCATTGATGATTATAAAATCAAAACATTCATCAGTTCTGAAAAAACCTGAAGTTATATGTCCTCTAGTATCAAACATTCAGCAATGATTCTTCTTGTAAAATAAGCACACCCATTTTATTAGTATGCAAATCTGCTCTTATATTTAACAAGTGGAAAATTATATGTATGGCAGATGACCTTTTTGCTTTTGCATTTCTTTTCATGTGTATTTGTTTTGCCTGCATGGATATCTGTGCACCGTGTGCATGTCTTGTGTCCACAGAGTCCAGAAGAACGCATCCGATCTCCTAGGACTGGAGTGATAAGTTGTGAGGTGCCATGTGGGTTCTGGGAACCAAATCTGAATCCAGACAGTGCTCTCACTCATTGAGCTGTCTTTCTAGGCCCCTGAATGTTTTCCATCTTTGGAACTAAGGTCTCATGTATCCCAGGCTGGGCTCCCGTTCACTGTGTAGCTGAAAATTACCTTGAACTTGATCCCTTTGCTTCCACTTCCCAAGTTCTGAGATTGGAGACTATCACATGCGGGTTTACACAGTGCCGGGGACCAAACCCAGGGCTTTTTACATGCTAGATAAGTACCCTACCAACTGAGCAACTCCAGTCAAAGAATTGTTTTAAGGTAGTTTTTAAGTGATGTGCTAGCAGTAAATGTTTGATTTGATTTGGGTTAAATTTTTTTTAATAATTATTTTTAACTATGTGTAGGTATGTGTCTGAATGAGGCTTGTGCATTCACCACCAAACTATTTAGCTGTCTGAGATCCTGTAGAGACGGCTCAGCTGTTAAGAGCATCTGTTAAGAGTCCAAAGCATCAGAGCTCCTAGAGCTAAAATTATACACATTTGCCGATGTTATAGATGGGTGCTGGGAACGGAACGTGGGTCCTCTGGAAGCGCAGCAAGTGCTTTTAACTGCAGAGCCATCTCTCCAGCCCCAAACAAAAAGAATTTTACTTCTTCCTTTCCAAGTGGTTAAAACCAAACCCCAAACTGAAAACCAAACTTATTTCATTAGCCAGGACTTATATATAGTGTTGAATGGTAATTGTGAGTAGGTCATCTTGGCCTTATTTTTTGATCTGAGTGGGATTCTGGTTTCTTATGTATGATGTTAGCTGTGGTTTTTATTCATCTTTTTTCACCCTTGAGGTAGGATCTTGAGTAGCCTAGTTTGGCCTCAGACTCACTATGTAGCCCAGACTTGCTTTGAACTCCTTATGGTCTTGCCTGTGTATGCCAAGAGTTGGGATTACAAGCATTCACCACCAAACTGTTCAGCTGTCGTAGGTCCCGAAGAGATGGCTCAGCTGTTAAGAGCACTTATTCCTTATGCAGAGGCCCCAGGTTTGGTTCCCGTCATTCACAGAGTGGCTCATAGCTGTCTCTAACTCCAGTTCTAGGGGAGATGAACCACCTTTTTCTGGTTTCCACAGGCACCTGTATGCATATAATACACATGAACTTACACACATACTTTTTTTTTTAATAAATCTTGAAAATAGATGATCATTACAAGGGTGAGGAAATTTCTGCCTATTCTCATTTGCTGAGAAGGTTTTGTCATGTTTTGAATACATGAATGGTTGTCGAATTTTATCAGAAGCTCTTTTATTATTATTTACTCATTTATTTTAAATGTAGGAGTGCTGTGTCTACATGCATACCTACTTGCCAGAAGAGGGCATCAGATCCCTTTATAGATGGTCTTGTAGGTGGTTGCTGAGAATTGAACTCAGGACCTCTGGAAGAGCAGCCTCTGAGCCATCTCACCAACCACAAAAACTCTTTTCTATGTTTATTGATAGGGTCATTGGCTATCTCCAGTCTGTTAATCTCTGATATAGTGAGTTATTTTCAAATGTTGATCTACTTTGAATAATTAGAAAAGAATCCCAGGTTGTTATGCTATGTAATTCTTTTATACATTGTTGAATTCAGTTTGCAAAATTCTTTTGGGCATTTTTTCATCTCTGACCTTTAGTTTTCCTTTCTTGTAAACTCTTTGGTTTTGGGATTAGGGGATTATTGGCCTCAGGAAATGAGTTAATATGTGTTCTCTCTGGTGGAATTTGTTTTTAAACTTATTTTGACTTTTCTGATTTGTGCAGTTACCAATAATTTTTCTTGCTTCTCCTCCTCCTCCTCTTCTTCCTCCTTTCTTTTTCTTTCTACATTTTGGTTTTTCAAGATGGGGTTTCTTTGTGTAGCCCTGGCTGTCCTCGAACTTACTCTGTAAACCAGGCTGGCCTTGAACTCACAGAGATCATCCTGCCTCTGCCTTCCAGGTGCTGGGATTAAAGTCATGTGACACTACTGTCTGGCTGATTAACCTTTTAAGTAGACAATGAATAGATTTATCTATTCAAATCATCTTATTATCATAGTGTGAGTTTGGCAAACTGGTCATCAAGTTTGGGCACAAAGTTATTTACATATTTCTTCATTTTTTTAATGTTTATAGTTCAACAGTGATAGCCCTTCTTACATTTTTAAATATATGATCATACCGGGAATTCTTTTTTTTTATTATTATTGTCAAATCATAATTTTTACTTTTTAACACAGGGGTTATAAACACAAAAATGCAGGATGTCGGGAAGGGGATGACACAGGAGCATAGATGTTCAGGGGGAGTACAGATATCTTTCAGAACAGGGTATCAGCTGGGTAAAGGTTCCATACTGGGAATTCTTAAATATGGTGTTTGCTGAGATTTTTGTTTTGTTTTGTTTTCTTGAGATAGAGTCTTGAGTAGTCTAGGCTGGTCTCAAACTCACTGTCTAGCCCAGATTGGCTTTTTCTTGGCTTTTTTTTTTTTTTCAGCAGTCTGTCAGTTTCAATAAGCATTTCAAGATCAGAACACTGGCTCAGCAGAGAGCTCTTGTAGAGGACCTGAGTTCCATTCCCAGCATTCACATTAGGTGGCTTATAACCACTGTAACTCCAGCTCCAGGAGCTTTCACTTTTCTAGCCTCTAGGGATACCTGTACTTACATTCACAGACACATAATTACAAATAATAAAAATAAAGCTTTAAAAAAGACCAGAACAGTTACTTCTGGTCTTTTTTATGTTTACTTCCCATACTTCCCAGATTATAAAATATTACTCAATTCATTTAATACTTTGTAAAACAGTTGTTATATATTTGTTTTATTCAGCGTAAGAGTTTTAAAAAAGGTTTTATGTATCTGTGTGTACCGTGTGTGCAGTACCTCAGAGGCTAGAAGAGGGTGCTGGATGCTGGAACTGGACTCAGATGGTTGTTGGCCAAGTATGGGTGCTTGGGATTGAATCTGGGTACTCTTAACTGTGGAGCCATCTCTCTAGGCCCCAGAGACACATTTTTATGTCATAATATATTTAAAATGAGATTGTTTTGTATAATTGAAAGTGTTATTTAATTGGTATTTTTTCTAAGTGACACACAAAACATTGTCCTATTTTTGTTGCTTTTCAGAATCTTAGAATCCATGAAACACTGTATAAATGCTATGTTATTTTTATTGATGCTAAGGATTAAATAATATCCTGGGTCACAGAGCCACTAGTGCTTTAGTTACATTGGATGTAGGCTTTTAGTATCAAGACTCTTTTTCTTCCCTAATATGCCAGTGTTTCTGAAACTTTAATGTTTTAAGAGTTAATCTGTGGAGACATGTGGATACTCATCCTGGAAAGATTATAGTTTTTAATGTCTGAAACAGAGCTCAGGAACATGCTTTATTAGCAGTCAGTTTTTCTCGGACTTACTAAGTAGGGCCAGAGGTCATAATTACACGTTGAATCTCTAGCTAGCTGCTAGAAAATGTGTTTGTCACATTGCTGTCAATAGCAGTGCCCAATAGTTGGGTGTGATGGCTCAGACCCGTAATACCAATACTTTTTCTCAGGAGGCAAATTATAATTGAGTTTGAGGTCAACCTAGGCTACAGAGTGAGACCCTGTCTCAAAAGGCCAGAAATTAGATGGAATAGCAATGCCATTTTAAAAGTTAGATAAAGTACTTGGTGTTAGTAATAGGCCAGGAAGCCCAACCCCCAAAAGAGGATTCAGACAGAAGCTTGCCATATTGGTTTTAGCACTCTCAGCTCATGTTTGCCACCCGCTGCCTTGAGATCCCTGAAAAGGCAGCAGAATTTAAGGGAGCGTTGTATTTGGTCCTTCATGGTCCTTCATGGTGCGCTCCTGGAGATGCCGCTGAGCACCGCCCTCCTGATCTGCCCTTGTCACCCTGCACATCTAGAATGTGTAGAGCTGGATGCTGGAGGAAGGGCTCGTCTGTTCCAGTGGATTCTTTGGTGAACTGTCTGGTCTGGTGGTCTTTGTGATGTTCTTTGTGGTGTTCTTTTGTGTTCATTGCCTTTGCCTTCTGGTAAACAGTACACTCTTGGTTACCTCTGCATGGTTTTGTGTGGTCAGCTTTTCCATTCATCTCAGATAGAGCTGAAAATTGAATTCAGCTAAGACAAGACCTGAGTGCTCCTTTGGGTGTTTCCATGCATTTTAAATCTTACTCTGCTTATTAATTAGCTTGGGAATTGTTTTGTTCTTGGCACTATGTACTTAATAGTTAAGGAAATATTTAATATATGTAATCTAATGATAGATAATTTTATTTTTTTTTAAAGATTTATTTATTTTTATTTTAAACATAAGGGTATTTTGCCTGTATGTATGTCTGATTGGAGTTACAGAAATTGTGAGCCACCATGTGGGTGCTGGGAAGTGAACCTGGGTCCTCTGCAAGGGCAGTGCTCTGAATAATTGAGCCATTGCTCCAGCCTCACTTTTATTCCTCATTTATTATACTTTTCAGTTTTGACTTTTCATAATTCCTAATCCAATCTAATATAATCTCTAATTAATATATATATATATATATATATACATACACATATATACATAATACATATATAATTTGTTTATAATGCTTTTTTTTTTATTTCCTGAATTAAACCCAAAGTAAATTTCAAGAGATAGGATACAAAGCAAATATTTGGGGTGAAAACCAAACCCAGATACTGAGATGATAAGGTTAGAAATGTAAGCCAGGTTGTGTTTTCCATTCAACACTAGCTGGTTTGGAGAAGGAGTCTGCCTGTCTGACTCCTGGAGGCTTGCAGGTTGAATGAAGAGGCTCCAGAGAATGCTATTTTAAAGTCTTAAAAAAAAAAAATCGTAGCAGGGTATAGCTGTATACCCTGTGATCCCAACACTTTCGAGGCCAAGGAAGGAGAAGGAGGAGTGAGGAGTCTGAGGCCAACCAGGACTACATAATGAAACCCTATTGTTTGTCCACTTGAGTCACCTAACCATAACATGATGTAACATTCAGTGGAAGTGATGATTTCAATGCAGGTTAAATAGTTTCCAAACTTAAATCTTCACTTAACGTCCAGACTTCCTCCCACAGGCCATTTTGCAGCCTGTGTTGGCGGCAGAAGATTTTACTATCTTTAAGGCAATGATGGTCCAGAAGAACATTGAAATGCAGCTTCAAGCCATTCGAATAATCCAGGAGAGGAATGGTAAAATACCGGAATCTAAGTTCTAACTGAATTTGTTTTTGGAGTTTGATTTTTTTTCTTTAACAGTCTTAAACATAGTTAGCTACCTTTTATGTATTTATTTCAAATATGAAAGCCTATGTAAAAGATTTAAGAAAATAAATTTTCTAATTTAGCATGTGGCATCTCAAAGAATGAAGACAATTTGATTTATGGATGCTTTAGTTTTGTGCTTTTCTGCCCAGCCATTGTGTTAAGTTTAATGTCTTGAGTGGCTGTTATGAGCACATTAAGACCTGAGTAGGAAATGGTTCTCCGGTGTCAGTAAGCACTGGCTCAGCCGTCATGGGTCTGGGATAGGACCTGGTCATCTGTATCTTTAACAGGTTTCCAGGCATCACTGGAGCTGTTGATCTTGGCCACAGCAGGAGCCAGCACTTTACTAGTCTGGCAGCAAGATTGTTTCTTTGATGGTTTCATGAAAGTATGGGAGCTATATTTAGTTGTGCAGTTTTAAGGGCATGGGATGTGCAATATGGGGCGCGTTTTTATTTTGGGGGAGGAATATCTGTACCATGTGCACATGTACGGCTCAGAGGACAGCT
Organism: Rhabdomys pumilio; assembly: GCA_030674055.1. Lineage (NCBI taxonomy): Eukaryota > Metazoa > Chordata > Mammalia > Rodentia > Muridae > Rhabdomys > Rhabdomys pumilio. The sequence continues at coordinate 75,489,020 of JANHMN010000007.1, read as the reverse complement.
TCCAGGCATGATTCCTAGGAATAAAACTTAGGTCACGAGCCATCTCACCAGCCCCAACAAATAAGGATTCTGTGGCTATAAGACATACATCAGAATGTTGTAGATTTTTGGCCATGTGAGTAGAGCCTTACTCTTTGGAGCCAGCTATGCTTTAGAGTTAAGCTCCTTTACACAGTGGGTCCTAGAGCTGTTGTCTGTTGTGAAGAGACCACCGTGACCCTGAAGAGTGTGATACAGTGTGATTACTTTGAAGTAAACCATTTGTCTTTTTTGTTGTTCTTCCATTCTTGATTTTGTGAAGTCCTCTCTTCTCAGTACTCCCAAAACTATGCTTTAATTTGCTCTGTGGGACAACTGCTTTACATTTGTAAGGCTTGTTTTGAGAGGACAATGTTTAATAAAAGAAACAGTGGACTTGACCAGTGGACTGTAGCTTTACAGTTTGGCATTTAAGGAAACTTGATTTTTATAAGAGGAGAACAAATATTTCTGCAGTTGATTTAGCTGTGTGCTTCAGATTGCCAAAGAGAATGCGCTCCAGTGAAAAGGGTGTGAGAAGGTAGACAGCTGTCTGTCTTGTTAGTTAGTTACTGTTGCTGTAGTGAAACACATGAACAAAGCAAGTTGAGGAGGAAAGGGTTTACTCAGCTTATACTTCCATATCACTGCTCATCATCAAGGGAAGTCAGGACAGAAACTCAAACAGGGCAGGAACCTGGAGGCAGGAGCTGATGCAGAGGCCATGGAGGGCTTACTGGCTTGCTCTTCATGGCTTACTCAGCCTGCTTTCTTATAGAACCCAGGGATGGCACCACCCACAATGGGCTTGGCACCTACTCTATCAATCACTAATTAAGAAAATGTCCTACAGCCAGATCGTATGGAGGCATTCTCTCAACTGAGGTTCCCTTCTCTCCGTTAACTCTAGCCTGTGTCACGTTGTTATAAAACTATCTAGCAGTCTCTCAGATGAAGTCCAAATGAGGAAGCCAAGTCCAGAATTGATCACTCTAGTGCTCAGCGATGCTTTCAAGGCCTCTGACACTTGTCATATCTATACTCTGACATTCCCACCCTCTCTTCTTCCGCTTCCAATGCAAACTCAGTGTTTCGTGAGGAAAGGCGTTTCCTGTGTGAATTTCTTTTTATAAGAAAGATGACATTTCATGCGAGCCCTCCAAGAGCCTTTGCTCAGGCCCTCTTGCTCAGGATCGGGTCACTTGCCTTAAACTGGAAGGGGATGAGACCATTGTGACAGCTTCATTGAATCAAGTGCCACTTTTCTGAGAGAGGGCTTGACCTCTCAGTGATGGCCACCTGATGACTGCCTAGAGTCTGGCTTTATTGGAGAAGGGATGGACGATGTCAGATAATTACTGCCGTCAGCCTACAGTGTGGGCAGTTTGCCCTGTGTCTAAATTTAAACTAACATTTGCATACAGGGCCGAGTAACAGATCAGTGTTGATTGTATTCAAAACAGGATGTTTGGAAATTTTATTTTTTGTAAGAAAAATTCAAAGGCTTTCTGGATTTTTGTTCTCAAATGATTTGGAGAAAATGAATTTTGATGGTTTAAAGGATTTCTTCCATAAAGTTGCGTTGTTCCTCACTGCTTTGAATTCTCCATAGATAGGTTGCTAGGAGGAGAATGATTTTATACCTTTTGGCTGAGCAGAATTATGCTTCAGAGTGATGAGTTTACAGGGGCGATGCTGTGCTATGGTTTCCAGGTGAAGTGTACGTGCATTTTTCTGCTCCTTCTTTACAAATGACTGCTGTTAACTCAGCACAATGTTTAGCCCAGAATGCTCGAGAACATAAAGGGAATTGCAATGCTAAAACTACTTTAGAGGCAATCTAGAATTCCAGTGCATATGCATTTGCATAAAGAACTGGAAGGTAAAATGCTGGTGCCCTCTGCTCGTGCTGTAGAACACAGAGATGGACACTCAGCCTGCCTCGTCAGGGAGGTAGAAGTCAGTTAAACCAACAGTTAAAATTACTTCGTGTGAATTTGTGTTTTCAGGGGTGAGGGGAATGTGGGGTGGAGGTTGGCACAACTGTGATTACGGCTGTTGCCAGTACTGAACGTGCTTCAAGGGCAGAGATTGAATTTTTGATCTATATGTTCAGCACAAGCTCAGCACATGCTGTCATCGCACAGAGTAAGCAGGGCTTTTTCACTAACAGTTCAAATGGAGACATCAGATGCCCTCTAACAAAGCACCATTTGTCTTGTAACCTCTTGTCACTTAAGGCTCACCTTTCCCAGCACTGTTAACCTGGCTCAGTGGCATCAGCCTTAGATGCAGTGTGGCAATGGAAGACCATAATGTCTATTATTTTATTGCCATACAGTTTTTTTCAAGTTAGAATTTTTTTAAATTAATTAATTGTGTGTGTGAGAGATAGAAAAAAATCGATTGCTAGATAGAGAAAACATGAATGCCTCCATGATGTAGAGGTCAAAGAAAACCTTTTTTTTTTTGGTCTTGGGAATGGAGCCCATGCGTGCTTTTTAAGGACGCAGCCACTGAGCCACATGATTGCTATTTTAGATAGTAAACACAAGTTATTAGTGAGAGATAGTTTTAGCTAAAATCAAGACTGGTTTTTGTTGGGCTTATAGTCCTTAAAATAGGAGAAAGTTAAACAGAAGATAATTAAAAAGATAAGGCTTAGAATTTTTAAAAAATATTACACTGTAAACTAATTTGTACCCAATGGACCATAGCAGTGTGAAGAGAGTGTTTTCAGTTGAGTTGAAGGTCTTCCATGAGGTGTTTGGTTTTGAACAGGTGTGTTACCTGACTGCTTAACTGACGGTGCAGATGTGGTCAGTGACCTCGAACAGGAAGAGATGAAAATTCTAAGAGAGGTCCTCAGGTATGTGCTTTCAACTCTTTCCCAATGAATTGTTAGTGCTGTATATGATCTGAATGTATATGAACTTTTTCCTAGAAAGTACTACCAACAAAATGCTTTTTTTTTTTTTTTTTTTTTTTGCCATGTATATACACAGTGACTTGAGTGACTCTTATCCAAAATACTTTAGATTTTGGAATACTTGCACAGGTCACAGGTGAGCAACCCTAACCAGAAGATCTGGAATCCAAACATTACAAAATTTGAAACCTTTTGAACGTTCTGCTGATATGCCAACGTTTTCTTATTTTAGAACATTTTAGACTTTCATGTTTGGTGTCCAATTTGTATTATATTTGAGAGAAAAATATTTTCCTATCACTTATCCTGGATCAGTGCAATGGAGAGAATTGCCCTATTCTTACTCCCACATATCCTTTATCATAGGATTAAGGGACTAGCCACCAATGGGAAAAAACTTTGAGTTCATGATTGATGGGGAAGGGTAGAGTGTGACCTGAGAGAGCAGAGCAGAGCAGAGAGAGCAGAGAGAGCAGAGCAGAGCAGAGCAGAGCAGAGCAGAGCAGAGACGAGCAGAGACGAGCAGAGACGAGCAGAGACGAGCAGAGACTCTCCCTGTCTGCTATTTCTAGTATTAGAGGCCACTCATGCTGGTGCTGCCAAGCAGGAGGCTGGGCATCCGACCTACCTGCCCCAGCTGCAGCTGAGGTGTGAGTCCAAGGGTTGGCTCAGATAAGGACTTCTTCATCTCAAGCAGATGTTTGGCATGGGGTGTACCACCCTCTAACCAAGAAAGGCTAGTGAGCATAATTTCCCCTTGTAGTCACTGCGGGATTTTGGACGGAAGGGTCAGAGTAGCATGTACTTTTAAAATCTGTGAGAATGTGTTTGGCTTAGAGGAAGAGGATACCTGTAGTCAGAAAGATTGACCTAGTGGGAACCTATGACAGTTCCAAGGCTCAGTGCTTAATTTTACGGAATGTGAGTGGTTTGGGGACATAACCCTTTCCTGCCATATCCTGTCCTGTGGCAAGGACAGATGGGAGCTTGAGTTTCAAGGTGTGCAAAGGGAAGGGTATTTGTCTAGAGAACTGGTAAAGTTTTGACTGGTTGCATTGATTGACTATAGACCAGGCTGACCTTGAACTCAATATAGCTATAGAGGATGACTTTAAAGTTCCGGAACTTCCTGCCTCTGCCCCCCAAGTACTGGGATTTATAGGCATGTCCCTACCTCTTCTGGCCAGAATGAGTCTTTCCTAATGGAAATTAGGAATTTAATGCCATTAAAATGTGGGTTTAGACTATCCATTTGTACAGTAATGTAAGAAAAAGGGTTTAGGATTTTAAATCTGTTGGTCGTTGTTGAGCTCGAATTCATAAGGTAAACTGTACAGTCCATTGATATTTTGCTGTCAGTTGCAGGTGACTGTACAGCAGGGTTGTACAGATGGCTGTTCTCTATCTCTGTGGTAAAAACTCCTTGCCTATAATATAATGTCAGCTTAACATGCTGCATATTTATTCTTTGATGATGAAGAAAATTTACTTTTTAGCCAGCCAGTTGGGGTACATACCTTTAATCCCTGCATTTGGACAGCAGATGCAGGTGGGTCGATGTGAGTTCAAGGGTAGGTTGATCCTCATAGGGCGTTCTAGGACACCCAGGGCCATAGGGAGACCCTGTTTCAACAAAACAAACTGACTTTTTAACTTTCTTTATATTTCAGAAAATCAAAAGAAGAATACGATCAGGAGGAAGAACGGAAACGAAAAAAGCAGGTGCTTATGGGACGTAAATGCAGCAGAAGTGTATCTCACTGCCATGGCCGTGTGCTAAGTATACATGTGTCTTTTACTGTTAACACCTAAGCTTCTATAGAACTCCTCAGAGTAGTCAGATTTTCTTGGGAAATCAAAGAATTTATATTTAAATTTTTATCCTTTTAACTTTTGGTCTGTGCAGGTTCTGTGTGTGTCTTGTGTGCATGTATGAATGTTTACATGTATGAGCACACATGCCTGTATATGCGTGGGCGTGTGTGTCCGTGTGTGTGCGTGTGCATGTTGGTGTCGTATGGCCTCTTCAATCTCTCACATTATATTGAGGCATGGTCTCTTGCTGAACCCAGATCCTGTTTGCTGGGGGAATGCCACCTCCATCTTCTATTCAGGGATTAAAGGTTAGCTGCCATGCATATCTGACTTATATGTGCTGTTTTGGGGATGAGAGCTCTGGTCTTCATGCTATGTGTTAAGAACTACCTGTTGGGCAGTCTTCCCAGTAGATTTTAAAACAGTTTACTTGTTTTTCTAACAATTTCCCCCATGTATGTAATGCACTTTAATCATGTTCACCTCCTTATCTTTGACCCCTTCCCTCTAAACCCCTTCTTCCTAACAAGCCCCCGTACTTTCCTGAGTTTAATTAGGACTGCTTACATGAGGATTGGTGTGGGGTTACTTTCTGCATCATGGCACCATGGGGGGGAAAAATGACACCCAGCAGTCATTAACTGCCAGTAGCTCCTCACTTAGGGCTAGGTCCTCATGAGCCTTCCTCTTGCATGCTGGAATATTGACTTGTTCTTGTGCAAGACTTGAGTAAGCGACCATAGCCGCTGAGCGTCCTGCGTGTCTAGAAGACAGTTTCATAGCACTCCTCCCTGCTCTCCATTCTTACACTCTGAGCCTTGGGACGGGGTTGGCAGTATGATGGAGGGATCCTGTTTCAGGGTGAACACTCAACAGTCACTTATCTCAGTACTAGGACTGGCCATATGCTTCTACATTAAGTAGTGTCCATTTGCAGAAAGAACTCCAGGGCATCAGAGATGGCTCAGTGGTTAAGAAGACTTGCTCCTCTGACAGACTTCACAAATTCAGTACCATTTGTGACTCATAACTGTGACTCCAGTTTTAGGGAATCTCTTCAGGCATCCTTTTCTGGCTTCCATGGATACCAGGCATACATACATACATACATACATACATACATACATACATACATACAGGTAAAATTAAGATAAATCCTTAAAAACCAAAACTAAAACACTAATGTGGCTGAGAGCAGCACTAACCTGTCCTGTATTTGAGAACTTGTCCATGTAGCAGGAAGATACTAGTAGGTTCCCTAGCCCAGGACCTCCCCAGCTGTGGGCTCTTGATGAGGTTCACTGTACCAGGCATGAATTCCCTCCTAATGGAGTGGGCTCAGATCCAACCAGAACAGTCATGCCTCTGTTTCACCAGAGTGCTTATCCGACTGGCAGGTCTGTATTGCAGAGATCACATCTGGGTAAGAAAATGATACTTTCTGTTTTATTTTTGTTTTGTTTTGTTTTTTTTTTTTTGAAACAGGGTCTTACTATGTAGCCCTCCGTAGATGGCATCTGACTCACAGATATGCATGCCCCTGCCTCCCAAGTGCTGGGATTAGTGTTTACTACCATGCAGTATATACTTTCTTACAAGAGTATACTTTATACATTTTTTTTTCTTTATAGATTCTCAGAAAGTCATTACTGGTGTTAGGGACGGAGTTCAGTGACAGAGGTTCTACTTAACATACATGTCTTGAGGTTAATCCCTGGCCTTTCCCCATATCCAAATCCAGAGTTCTGTCAGTTTAAATTTGTTCACTTTATAGTATGAGCAACCTACTGGTTATTTCATGGTAAAGGCCCAGAGTATCATGTCAAAATGGTAATATCACTCATATACCATACTAGAGAATTCTGTATAAAATTCATGGTAGCCCTCCACTAGAGCTTGTCTTCATTACTATTCTATTCCTGTGAGGAGATAACCACAAAAAGCAACTTATACAAGAAAGTATTTAATCGGAGCTTTGTTTACAGTCCCCATGACCATCATGGAGGGGAGCATGGCAGCGGGCAGGTCGGCAGATGGGCATAGTGCCCGAGCAATAGCTGAACTTCTTATCCATAGGCAGCATGCAAGGGACAAGACGGGGCCTAGTGTGGGCTTTCAAAACCCAAAACCTACCCCAAGTGACACCTCCCCCAGTAAAGCCACCAAATTGAAACCAAGCATTCAAACATAAGAGACTATGGGGGCTGTTATTATTCAAACCACCACAAAGCACCTACTGTGCTTTGGAGTTCTGATTTATCTATGTTCACTCTACCAAAGAAAAATAATTAAATCTTGTAGTTTCCTGTATGCAAAGAAAATTATGAGAATTTTACTTTCCCTTTATTATATTGAAATAGCAGGCATGGCTTTAAGTACAGGCCACTTCAAGACTTCACTATGAAGCAGGATCACAGTGCTTGGTCTATATGCTTCTATTAAGAAGCATGGCATTGCTGGGCAGTGGTGGCGCACACCTTCAATCCCAGCACTTGGGAGGCAGAGGCAGGTGGATTTCTGAGTTCGAGGCCAGCCTGGTCTACAGTGTGAGTTCCAGGACAGCCAGAGCTATACAGAGAAACCCTGTCTCGAAAAACCAAGAAAAACAAACAAACAAACAAACAAACAAACAAACAAACCCCCAAGGAAGCATGGCATTTCTGTAAGTGCCCATTTCTGTCCAAGGATAGGTTAAGTATGAACCTGGTAGAGGGGAATGAAGCTCCTTCTGCGCTCCCTGCTCTCTGGCTCTCTGCCTGTAATATTCTCCCCATTTCTCTGAAGGGAAAAGGAAACCCAACACAAACCACTCAAGTCGTTTCTTTTCTCTGACCTCCTAAAACAACAATACATCCTGGTATCCCACAGTGTCTTACAAAAACCTGACTCACTCCACTATACCCATTGCAGAGAAGAGATGCTTTAAAGTGTTAAGAGATTTATGTATTTTGAGTACAATTTTAGTAAATAGATGAAGAAAATACCTGTAATATTAATGATTTTTAAATGTAAAATTGTGTGAGGGAAATGAGTCTAAAATTATGAGAAGACACAACTTTAACTTTCATTTTATATGTAAATATTGTTTCTTGAATATTTAGGGATGCACAATTGTTTTCATTTGAGCACTCTTATGAAATTTAAAAGCATGAAAATTCATATGCTAACATAATGAACCCTAATTATCTGTCACTCAGTAACCAGATTTAGAAATCTGTGAGCCACCTAAAGAGATAAAAATGATTTTGTTTTCTTCTATTTTTAATGAAAAAAAATTAAATTTAGTTTATTTCCAAGATGAAATTGTTTCATTTAATACTTCTCTTCCATTTTGGTAATGGAAATAAATGAGCCTGTGTCTTTGCCAGCCACAAAGTTCATGGCATATTTTATTTAGAAAAACTTGTAAATCAGTAGTTTTATTTTTCTTAGTGTATATTTTGGTGGCTTGCTTTGAGTCACATGACTACCTAGTTCCTTCTAAATACCAAATTCTACTGCTCTCAGTGCTGCATGACTTGAAACAGGGTCTGACTTGCCTCACACAATAGGAGGTATGGGGAGGAGAGATGTTTCAGCGTCAAGAGTACTCTTCTTCCAGAGGACCAGGTGCACTCTGCACCACCCACACAGTGGCTCACAACCATCTGCATTTTCAGTTCCAGGGAGTTTGATACCCTCTTCTGATCTCTGTGGGCACTAGACACACATTTATATATATGCATACACATAGGAAAAAACTATAAAAATCAATAAAAAAAATTCAGTAAGTAGGAGCTATAAAATGTTAGTATCTTTAAAATGGGAAAATAGAATCTCCTGTTCATTATCTAGTTCAGTGATAGTAATGTTTTAAATAACATCTTTGGATCCTTTAACTACTGAATTGGTCAACATTAATTTTTTTTTCCTTTTTAAATTGTGTTATGGAATCCTGAAGTCATCAGAAGCTAAACTGGAAGAACTGCCAGTATACACCAGCGAAGCTGCAAAACTGAGCAATTCCCAAGGGGATGGTGAACACTTTGTACAGCCACCCTCAGGTAAACTTGAGGTGCACTGCACGCTAACACCCATGCACTGAGAATGCTGTGCTCCAGAGTGTATTGTTTGTACTTAAAAGTTCTTTCCAAGCTTAGTTTGTAGGTAGGCAATACACAACCTGAAGTAAATGTCATTTCCAAATGTCTAAGTGAAGCTTGGACTCTAGAGAGTAACAAACAGTTCTCTTTGAGGGAGCCACCGGCTTTTGTACAATGTCAATAGCATATAATGACATATTGTGTGCTGGAAGCTCAACTTGGTGGGATAATATTAAAAATTACTTTAAAAATTACTTGAAGGTAGAACTAGATAATAAGAGGCAGCCATTTTTCTAGTACTATTTTCTTCTATACTGGCTGGCCTTGAACATCTGCCTTAGCCTGGTGTGGTACTGGGATGAAAGGCACAGGCTACTACCCTGGGCTTCTGTAGACATTTGTGAAAGCTTCCCTGTGTTCTCAGTTTTCTTACAGTACTCACTGGTTTTGAGGAACTGTAATCTTAGTTTAAACCTGCCAGGACTGTGGAACAGGTTTGACAGATATAATATAGAGTCTCCTTCTATGCTTTTATTATATCTGATCATTCTTTCTCATGTTCTAGTTCGTAAATAGAAATGAGTTCACCTGAATCATACATGAAAATCTCAAGTGAGCATGGTAACACATCTGTGGAGGCAAAGCCATTCTGGGTCACATGGAGAGTTTATGACTAGTCTATGTTCCGTGACAACTGTGCCTGAAAACTAAAGCAACCAGATGTGGTGGTGTAGTCTAATCCCTGCACTCACCAGGCAGGAGGAGGGCAGTTTCAAGAGTTTGAGGCCAGGCAAGGTTACATAGTGAGATCCTGCCTCTAAATAAATAAACAAGGAAAGACAAAATTTCACCACAGACCACATAAAATACAGTCTATACATCAATAGCAAAATAAATGGAAAATACTTTCAAAAGTAATTTCTCTTAATTTTTCCGTACTCTGTAAAACTGGGTATCTCACGTTCTGTTTATCACTCATATAAAGTGATGGCACCTTGGTGAGAAGTCCCAGTTTTAAAAGAACCAAGGTTGTGTGGCTGGCAGTTTTGCCTTTTTGTTTACATCCTCCCTTGGTTCCTACGAAAATAAATAGATTTGTTCTTGGAGTTGCCAGAGATGGGTTGATTATTAGGCTTTCTGATTCATTCTTTAACAACCAGGAAAGCTAAAGGTGTTTTAGCTTCACATGCATTTCTTTTCTGTTTGAGAGTCTGTATGTTCACATCTAAAACTCAGAGCCCTGTGTGTAAGTGCTGAGCTGAGCAGACGTGCTTGCCTGCACATTCTTCAGTTCTGTGGCTCCATGACTACTTAGAGTCAAATAATCTCTACTAAGAATGGCCACTTAACTTAATCTGAATATTAGCAACGACATTATTTAAACTTACTAGGTTCTTGGGCCTCTGCCTGCACTGGTTCTCTCCAGTCTTCTTGCAGTGTGGCCACCCTGCTTTGTGTGCAGCAGTGCTCCTTGTCACCTTTCCTTTCTGGTTTTGCACTCCTGGCAGGATTAGTAATCCTTTGAGGTGTGTACCATGGTCTTCCCTCATGACTTTCCTTATTTGTGTCTTAAGTCTCCATTCTCACTGTTTCCTTTTGCAGACCATGTACTTCAATTAAAAATGTTTGTACATTTTATTTTTTGGTGTGCATGTGTGGCTTATGTATGTCTGTGTGCACGTATGTGTGTGCTCATTCATGCTTGCATGTGTAGAAGTCAGAGTTGAGGCCAAGTGTCTTCCTCTGTTGCTCCTCACTTTGAGGCAGTGTCTCTAATTCAATGTAGTGGTCACAGACTGGCATGGATGGCAGGCCAGCAAGCTCCCGAGATCCATTTGTAAATCTCTGTGGTGGATGTCCTCAGCCAGGCTTAGCTTTTTAAAAATGTGTGGTGGATCACATAGGGTTTTCATGGCTCATAGCAATAACTTTTCTCACTGAACCATCTCCTAAGCCCCAGGCCCTTAAAAATGATTTGCTTGTGTGAATGTGAGAGCTCTGTGTGTGTATATGTGCCACTGTCCTCTGTGTGCATGTGAGCAGAGAGCAACTTGCAGGAAGTGGTTCTTGTCTTCCTGCAGATCCTGAGATCATCATGCTGAGTGGCCAGAGACTTAACTTTCTGTGTCCTCCTGACAGTCCTCTTTAATCACCTAATTTTCTAAGAGAAAATAGACCACAGAAGCAATGAGACTGTGCCACAGATCTCACAGTATGGAATGCTTACATTACAAATGCTTTCAAGTTTCTGCTTGCTTTGGAAGTGCTTACATTTTTTTTAGTGCATTGGTAGTTACTTTTAGTATGTTATCACAACCAAGCCATCGCCGTTGACACCTAATGTAAAAGGAAATCTGTTTTAAAGTTGTGCTTGAAGTGTACAGTCACATTCTTGGAACAAGTTTGGAAACCAAAGATGTTTGTAAGGGATCAGTGTGCTGTTTGAATTATGAATGAAGTACCTATGTATTGCATAATAGCGTGGATCTTATATCTTAATTGTAAGAATTATACTATCTTAACTGGTCTCATTGTTTACCACTAGAAGTTAAAGTGCATTTTGCTAATCAGTCAGTACAACCCTTGGCAAGAAAGATGGAGTTGTTGCCTGAAACTTCCTCCCTCACACAAAAAGGTCTGAAGATACCTGGCCTAGAGCATGCAAGCATGGAAGGACCAATAGCAGTAAGTGAAAGCTATTTACTATGGGCAAGGCTTGGGACCATGCCAACCATACACTTTGTTCTCATCTTGAAACTGATTCTTAGATGTCTTGGCCTTGTGTTGTGTAAATGAATATAGACGATCTTCTCTTATCTGAATCAGAACTTGTCAGCACTTGGGACTGAAGAGTTACGTCAGCGAGAGCATTATCTCAAGCAGAAGAGAGATAAGTTGATGTCCATGAGAAAGGATATGAGGGCAAAGCAGATCCAGAATACTGAGCAAAAAGGAAAGCCTATCAGGGAGGCGGAGGTATGGCTGGCTAGTTTTGGTGTATCAACTATGAAGACCATGGGAAGAGGTTCTGGTTTGTGCAAGAAAGCCACCAATGAATGTTGTTTGGTTGGTGTACTCAAATGAACCACGAGCTAGTCTAAGTCTTCTCTCAGGGGAGTTTAGATGAGAATTTTGTGAGGTAGAAATAATCATTTCATTATACATTTTTATTGACTTCCCTTGCTCAGTTTCTTAGGTTCAGTATGTGTGTTTTACTTCAGCCATATTAAATGTTTGTGATGGTCTGTCCATACCCCATCCATCACCTTCCCAATGCCTCTACAAGAAGACTCAAGAAACCTGAAGTATAACTTGGCAGTTGACTTTGTTTTACTGAAAATGTCCTTAATCTTTGTTGTTTTGAAGTATGTTGAGAATTTTAGACATATGAAACTAATTGTAGCAATTCTTTTTTGTCTTCAAGGAAATGACAGAGAAGCCAGAAATGACAGCAGAGGAGAAACAAACATTACTAAAGAGGCGATTGCTTGCAGAGAAACTTAAAGAAGAAGTTATTAATAAGTAATATGAAAAAATTAGCAAAACAGAAGCCCAAATTTTCTTAAAAATAAATTATTTAATCCTTAAACAAAGACTATTAGTCTCAAGCAAATACTGGCTTTTCTAAATGCAACTTTGAACTGACTACTATTGTTTTAAACAGGTGAAGGGCAACTTAACAAACGCCTGCAGAAACCCAGGTATGGTGGTGCGTGCCTATAATCCTAGCACCGAGGATGCTGAAGTAGAAGGATCTTGGTCCTCTCCAGTGTCAGAGCAAATTGGGGGCTAGCCTAGGTTACATGAGTCTGTCTCAAATAACTAAAATAAATAAATTTAAAAATAAAACAAAATTTTGGATGTTTTCTCTTCAAAAGGGGCTACAGAAAGAAATTAGTTGATAGTGCATGTTTTCATTCATTCTTATGTAGATGCTGTGCTAAGCTCGATACACACTGAACTAGGGTACAGAGGTCAACGATGCTGACAGGGCCCTGCTTTCACGGGCTACTGACGGCCCAGAGCTGTGTTAGAAGGGGAAGGTGCAGTGGTCACATGGCAGCTGCTGCATGGAGAAGAGGGGTGTACAGTAGTTCAGGAAGCACACGCTGAACTAAACGTGTGACTGGGAGGGTTAGCACAGGGAAAGTGATAGTGGGTTTGGGTAATGTAGAGCCTTATAGGCAATGCAGAAACTTACTTTTAAAGGTGTGGTTGCAAGGCAGACAGCTGTACTAGTATAATTTTGGGTTTACCAGGTATGAAACAATCCAAAGGTGGTATCTTGGACATGGTAAGAGTTTTATATTTGAAGCAGGACACTTGGAAAATAAATGTGAGAAATGTAGGAAATTATTACCTTTTCTATAAAAGTTGTTATAAGGACAACAGGATTCCCTGAACCTGCTGAAGAAAATGCTACCTACCATAGAGTGCTGGTCTTTATAAAAAAAATCAAATCAAGCTTGGCAACAAGCTCCTTTACCCACATAGTGATCTTGCTGGCCTCAACTGGGATTTTTCTAAAATTTCATCTTATTGTTTGATTGTACTTTAAGTTCCAACCTTCCACCTGCAGAAAAACCAGGGATTAAGACACGTGAATCTGTTTCACATAACTTTTTATTAAAAATAGTTTTTTATTAGGTACATGTTTACAGATATTTTTAGGACCTAAGGCATACAAATGTGTGCTCTGGCTTGAACTAGCTGATTGGAGATAATGCTGTAAGCACCCCAGCCTGCATGAGGGTCGTCACTCAGGACAGCAGCTACTGTGGAATCGTCCTAGTTGTGCCTTCCAAGGATCCTTTCATCATGTGGGTGAGCATATGCATTACACAACTGTTGCCCTTGGACTTTAAGAAAACATTCATATTTCCATTGTAAGAAACACTTCCCATAATAATGTCTTAAAAATTTGAAGTTCCTCAGAAAGGAAAATTAAAGGAAGTCTTTATATGGTACAGTACTTTAGTTATATAACAAAAGAGTTAACAGAACAGTTTATAGGTCAGGGCTGCTTAGATTCTAAGCACTAAGATGGTAGAGGCTTCATAAAATTTGCTTGAAAGAATGCCTACTCATACGGTAGCTTCCTGATGTTGAAGGTGTCCCAGCTCACTTGTGATATGGATGAAGGCTTGTTGTACGTGCACCTTTGTTTAGAGGTGAGAATGGCTTTATGCTGTCAGGTTTGCTCAAGGTTTACCTCTTGTAAGCGATATTTAATATATGGTTGAGTCTTGCACTTAAGACTTTCTGACCTTATAACAAATCTTTATGGATTTTATAAGCCTTTAAAAGACAATGTAAACTGGACAATCTGAAAAATAGTTCACATATTTTACAACAAAACAAACAGAAGCCTCAATCATGAACTTATAGGGTCACATTTTAATTCCTGAATTTTACAGTTTAGCAGTAATATCACCACATGTATACAAATGGTGTAAAACAAGTACAGTGGTATTTTTAATACAAAATAAACATCTGTTTTATGGAAAAACTATACTTCATATCTACACAGACAGCCCATCTTTCCCAAACAATAGCCAAAATTAAAATTAACTCCAAAATCTCCAACACGGGAAACTGCTTTTAAGCTATTCCAGGAAAAATGGACCCATAACATATTATAGAGCTGATCTAAAGACTGCAGCTGGAATTACTACTTTTAGATTTTTTTCTCAATGCATTAAATTGTGGTTTGAGGTCATTTTTCTCATCTCAGCAATGATCTTAGATCATAGATGAGCAATCTAACATTAAAATATTTACATTGAACTTGTTCTAAAAATAAAAGCTCTTAATAGCTCGCCTCAATTATTTTAAGTTCATTTACGTACATGGAATGTGCTTTTAAATCTCTTCAAAAGCAGCTTTCACATTGCCCCCTTGTCTGTGGAAAAGCTTCCCAGGCTGCATGTGACTCTGATACTTAAGTAACCTGTAGGCTCGAATGACTTGTAGATAGACAGAAAGTGCCACTTAACTCAGCACCATTCCTTTGTTGGTCTTTATATAACTTTACTGAGAAAGCAGAAAGTGACTATACCGAAAAGCCGTTCTAGCCACTCCCAAGTTGGTGAAGAGGACCACTTCAGAACATTGATGTTGCATTTCGTGGCCACAGTTACTTCTAAAAATGCTGACTTTAAAGTTCTATAAGAATACTATCCATTTGGAACCCAGCTTTTTTTTTTCCTCTTTTGTTTTTTTTTTTTCAGTGTATTAGAAGTTCTCAGTGTAGAGAAATTGGTATGTGCTCCTACCTAGGGTATATGTCCTGTCAAACACCAAAGGCTAACTTCTGTAAAATCTTTAAAGAAATGGTCCCAACAACGTAACTTCATTTCTGATGACAGTTAATTTGTTTTACATAAAAATGTCTTTTAAAAGAGGCAACTGATAGAATAACATGGCCAGCACCATTATACAAGCAATGTTATTGGGTACTGAAGTTTCACAATTTTCTCTAGGTTGGACCCTGGGAACAACCCTGCATTAAATCAACCCTTCTTCCCCCAAACCTGAGACTTTCCTTGCTGGGAAGCTTTCACCTAGGTTCTAATTATCATTCTTTTTTGGACAGCCCCAAAGGCAAACCCTTTAATTACTAGGAATTAAGTTCTTGGGAAGCCTGGTTCTTACATAACTACACTTTCCTACCTGGCAATCAAGAGTCTCCGCTACTCTGTGTGTTAATTTCCATAAGAAAGCTTTCCCATTCAGACTGAGCTCAGTGAGCAGCTGCAGCATTTTAGTAAGACCGTGTGTTGGGAGTCCAAGTATTCTATGAGCCAAGGCGAGGTCTTTTCCTGGGGGATGATTCTTCTTCCTCATCTTCCTCTTCATCATCTGGATAGTCCACCAAGCCAACCAAACTTCCCTATTGAAGAATGAAAAACATTTTAACATACATAAAGAAAAAAAATAGATTAGTACGAAAACAGCATGATACAAATATCACTAAGATATTATATCTGAAGCTATTTTTCTAAATAGCATATCTGAGATTAAGATAGGATATTGAATTTCAGAAAGGAATTGGTTAAATTGTGAACCATTTACTGAGGACAGCTTTTCTGTTGTTTCCTGGGGTTTTAATGAATCCTCAGAATTCAATGTAACAAAATGTACCAGGAAAAAGACTCTGCCCCACCGCCTACCTTCAAACAGTAGGACCTACAGCACCTGGAAGATGGAAGACGTCCAACACGAACTAGTTCGTTTCTCTTACATCATCTGAGAAGTCTCTAGTTTTTACATGAATTTATTTCATTATAATTTATTTCACTATATTTATTTCATTATACACTATTTTTTTCATTCTACCTTTAAAGAATAATTTAAATGGCTGAAGATAGATAATAAAAACAAGAAATGGTTTCTAAAAGCTAGTACTTAAAAATAAGAATGAGGTAACTCAGGGTTTGGTTTTTTTATGAGTAACACACTCCCCTTTTGGAATCCTAGAAAAGCTTTGGGAACTCTGCAGAAAATGGCAGGTATCCTCAGGACTAACTGAACCAATTCTATGAAGCTTATGCATGCCCTACATGTTAAAGGTTTATTTCAAACCTTTTGTATTTCAAGTAGCTAAACAAATACAATCTCAGTAACTTGTCCTTTATACCCGAGTGGCTCCATATGCAAACAAATAGCTGGAATAACACTGAAAGAATGAGCAAAACACTGTAATCTGTCAGAGAAGGACAGTGTATGAACTAAAGAAGGGATATATTTGGAAAATTCCTAATTCTTGTTTACTAAATCATACATGTTAAGTCTAAATCAAAGAGGCTTAAGTGTTAGGAAATATTGAGTCCATTGTCTGATTTCAGTTTTCAAAGCTGTTATGCTCTGTATAGAAGAATCTGTAGTGACTGAAGCAGTTTGAAGTCTGATAATACGTTTATTTTACTGTCTCCTTAAATTATCTAAAGTGAAAGTAAATTGAAAAGATACAGATCTATTAAGGAAAATGAGAAGAAAAAAAAATAGAAGATGAAAACTGAAAGAGAACAAGAATGGAATATATGCTAGTGGATAAAGCAATGTGAATGAGACTGATTTATCCAGAACACAGCAGGCAGTAAAGATATCGAAACACTGAGGGAAAGAAGAAAACAAGCTGGCAAACCAGACATGGGACTCTCCACTGCCAGGAAATCCTCATTCCTCTGTCATCATGAAAGGATGAATGATATGAATTTCAAAAAAAGAAGGCTGGCACTTAAGGCAAAGAGTAAGAGTTGAAACTGAACAGATACTGCTCTCCTAAAACCCCAGACCTCCCCTCAGAACACAAAGCCTATACTTCCCAGATGTAATAGACTAGTTATGTTATAAGATTAATACCACACTGAGGCCAAAGGAGGATACTAGTGGGAGTAGGTGGTGTCCTGGAGGTGAGTGGGAAGGAATGAAGCATAAACTGCTCTGTCTAAAGTAAGTCATTGCTTTAAATCCACAGTTAAGTCACCTCTGCAGTGTACAATTCAGTGTTCCTAGTGTTACATTATATAGCATCCCTCCTAATTCTGTAACATCTTCATCTTCTGCCCCAGAAAAGTCCCTAATCCATTAACTGCCTTTCCCCATAACTCCCTCTTTCTAGGGTACAGGCAAGCACAGATCTACGTGCTGTTCACTCCCTGCACTGAAGGAGTTATTTCTTCTTGGCAGTTCATTTAACACCCACTGTGGCCTGCTAATCTAAGTCATAACACACACTACTCTCTTACTCTTTTCCTGCCTACCAGTGTTGTTTGCCCAATTCACAAGTTGGAGGACATTTGTGTGGTCCCACCCTTTTGCTATTATGAATAATGCTTTCAACAATCACGTACTACTTTTTTAGTCAATATATGTTTTCAATGTTTCTCTGAGACAGGAGTGATGTGTAAGCCATGCTGGTCTTGAACTCACAATCTGATCTCAGTCTTTAGAATGGTGGCCATGCACAGCTTGTTTCAATTTTCCTGAGTGTATACATAGGAATGAAACTGCTTGCTGTGTCACATAGTTAATGTGTTTAGCTTTGGAAGGGAGTAGGAAATGAGTCTAATATTCTAATTTGTCTAATGTGGCTTATTTTATACTAGTGTTATTTCTGATCACCATGCTATCTTGTTTTTTTCTATCATCTCAACTCAAGGTCATAAATATTTATTCCTGTTTTATGTTTAGGTCTTTAAGTCCAACATCTCTCTTGAATATGGTTATCCATATGTATTATTTTTTGAAAAGAATCTTTTAAAAATTTTTTTAATGAGTTATTTTTATTTTATGTGCATGGGTGGTTTGCCTACATATGTGTCTGTGTGAGAGTGTCAGATACTGTGGAATTGGAGTTATAGTCAGTTGTGAGCTGCCATGTGGTTCCTAGGAATTGAACCTGGGTCTTGTGAAAGAGCAGCCAGTGCCCTTAACCGCTGAGCCATCCCCCTAGCCCTGAAAAGAATTTTTGTTATTGAATTAGCTCATACTTTCTTTTGAAATCTGTCCCCCTAAACCCGGCCAGCAAATTCCTAAGAACTTCAGGCCTCTTGATACTTCTGCTTTGCAGCCTCCTGAACAGCACGAACTGCAGAAAACAGGTCATTGTACCCAGCATGGGTGATGTATTTTCTCGTTTTGAGACAGGAGCTTGTAGATGATGACCAACTATGCAGCACAGACTGTCAACTGCTGGGATATGCCACCCATGCCTAGCCAATTTCATATATATATATGATATTGAAAACTCAATGATCAGCATAAGGAGTAAAGGATCGAAACAAATGACTAACTGTAAAACAGGATTTTTTTCCCGTCTGCAACAGAGTAAATTATAACCAAGTGTAGTTTCAAGCACGTAAGGACTTTTTACTCTCTAATAGGAAATTATACAGTAGTAACTTTGGTTTCACTAAATGTGCTAACCAATAGCTTACAATCATGGTTAAATAATAGCAGTTACAACAACATCTTGCCTTGTTCACGATTAAATGGGAATATCACTAATTATTTCTTAAATACAAAACTAACTTTTGGTGTTAGACAGGTAGCGTGTTAAGAAATTATCCATTTGTTCCTATTTTATTGAGCACCTGCATTTGGAAATAGGGTAATAATAAATGCACATTCTATATAGACTTACACATAGATCTGAAATGATGTATGTAAAGTTCACATGGCTATGATGCTTATAACTGCAACAAACTGTGGTAATTTTCAATAACAGGCTCACATATAGGTAAGTAAAATGGCCAACAGTGCTTTAATAAAAGTCCTAACAAAAGAAAAAAAATGTTTAGCTTAAAATTTCCATACTATTCAAGGTGAACCTCATGGTTTATATGCAATGTTGGGAGTCAGGTTCTGATAGTAATACAACCTTTTCAGTCTTTGAAACTTCTATCTAAATCACCTTCAGCACACAGAGTAGTTTTACAGATGGAAAAGGTAAGAGTTTGTGTGGAGTTATTTCACATACCTTTGTGGCTGTCACTGATGTAGTCAAATTTGTAGTTTTGGAAGAGGACCCATTAGAACTTGCTGGTGTTGTCGGAGCCACTACAGACTTACTGTTTGTACTGTTTGTTCCATTAGCAGCACTGGGGGAATGGGAGAAAGTAAATTTGAAGCCACCAGAAGATGTCCTTTTGGGAAGGTTTTCCTTGTCTTCACTTTCTTTTGCTAAAGCAAAAGTAAAATGAGCATTAAATACTGCTAAACCAAAGCATGTATTGAAGCGACAAAATACAAACTTTGCCTTTGCTTTCTAAGAGTTGTAAGATAAGTACATGTTCTTTTTGGTCAGACTCTTAGGAACTTCAGTAAATAGAACCAACTACCTTACAGTACATTGTTCTCAGTGTTTGCTTGGCAAGAAGCAGTCTGATTTCTATTACTGTCTTCCGTCTGCCAACTGCCCTCTACAGATCTTCCTTTACAAGTCACTATGCAAATACCTAAAGACAACTCTAAAGTATCCTAGTTGCTTACTCCCTGAAATCTCCAAGTTCCTTTACTTGATTCCTTTATAGTATCCAAACTCCTTTAAAGTAAGGTTAATTTTATTTTGACACATTTCCTAACAGCATGCAGGCAACAGTGGATGCAATACTTAAGCATGGCCTTTGTTTCTTTTGATAGTAATATTGAGGGCAACATCTCTACTGACTGAAGGAAAACGAACTTGTTAGCTGTTCAGGACAGGACCTGTTCTGGAATGGGGATAGATAGCTCAGTGATAGAAGGCTAGCCAAGCACGCTCAAGGCCCTGGGTTCAAGAGCTAGCTATTATACAGAGTAAATAATGTCCCTGAGAACACCAGCAGGCTCTTGATTAGCCCTGAGTGGTACTCACGGTACTAATGGACAGGAAATGAGTTAGCAGACAATAGCTAAAAAATGTACTAAGTCACCTCAATGACTTTCTAAGAAGAAATGCCAGAAGAATAAGTCACATTTTTGTTTCTTTTTTCTTTTGAGACAGGGTTTCTCTGTGTAGCCCTGGCTGTCTTGGAACTCACTCTGTAGACCAGGCTGGCCTTGAACTCAGAAATCTGCCTGCCTCTGCCTCTCAAGTGCTGGGATTAAAGGTGTGTGCCACCACTGCCCGGCATAAGTCATATTCAAAATACATCCAAGAGATAATTTTGCCTTCTAATATATGAATTTCTGTTAAATATTCAAATGTGCAGCCCAGTATTCATTAGGGCATAAAATTATAGTGATTATTTCTCTTGAAAGGTACTAGCTGTATCTTAATTCTACATAAGTAGGAACACTTATCCCTTCCCCCTTTGAGGCAGTGTCTAATGTATCTCAGACTGGTCCCAAACTTGGTTTGTACCTGAGGATCACCTTCAATTTCTAGTCTTCCTGCCTTTACCTCTTTAAGTACTGGGTCACAAGAAGGTGCCACGATGCCTGGGTTTGTTTTGCCTTTTTTGGAGACAGGGTCTTCTATGTAGCATGGCCTGGTCTCATGCTCATAGTGCTTCTATTGCCTCAGCCCAAGAATGCTTGGATTCCAGGTGCTTGCCACCACGCCTAACTTCACCCCATTCTATCTTTACACAATTTTAAGTAATAGCTGAAGTTTCAAAGAGGAAAACTAATTGAGTTCACTTTGCTCAGGTTGTAAATATCAGAGGTGAAGTGTTCTAAGCTTCTAAAGTTATAGTCTCAGTTACTTAATAATAGAAACTATAATAGAAATCCTCAATGAAATTTTAGCAAAGAAACAAAGTCAGGCTGGATCTGTCCAGAAGTGTAGTAATCAACACATTTCTACAGTGGTCAGGTGTGGTGGCACACACTGTAACCACAGCATTTGAGAAGCTGAGGTTGGGTGACTGAATTCTAGACTAGAACGAGGCTACATATTGAGACCTTGTTTTAAATTTCATAAACTGAAAATTTCTAAACTCAAAATGAATAGCATAAAGAACACCAAGTTTCAAGGAAAGTGTTTTAAATATGAACATACAAAATAACTTTAAAAGGGTATAAAATTCTTGTGCTTCTTGTTTTACAAACCTTGGCCAGACTTTCCCAAATAAGTAAAATGTTATTATTATGGTTTATCTGTGTGTGTATGGTGTTGAGGATCAAACTCAGGCTGTGTAATTGTTTTATTAAATGAGAGGTGGTAATATATGAAAATTATGGATATTAGTACCTTTTTTAGTCTCCATAAATTTTTCATAGCTATCTGGAAAATCATCTTCAGTCTTAGCTTTTTCAACTGGTGTTACGACTGCCTTTCCTTCTTCTTCATCATCTTCATTAAACCACATTTCTTCATCCTCCTCCAAGGCTTTTGCATCTCTGCGAAATCGGTTACTACGCAATATAGATGGTACACTGTAAGAAATGTCAATGCTGAGAGTAATGACTAAAGGTCATGACAAGATAAACGGTCTTGGAAAGGATGACTAACCAAGATGCACTAATGTAGTTTAACTTAGCATGTAGAGCATATCAAAATAATCTCAATCATCATGTAAGATGTAGCTAGAGAAGTCTTCAAATGTTTTTGTATATTGCAAATTAAGACTCCATCCAAGTTAATATACAGTATCAAGTTGTCAAATATTAATTGATGTGACAGAAAGACAGTTTACCTATGCTATGCTAATATAGAAAATTTCACAGGGTAAGATCTAAACTGTGTACAATTTTGTACTTAATTTTGCTTGCTACAAATATAATACACTTAAACAATACCTGTTCAGTTTCTGATTTTGTCTGTCTTTTTCTTGTTCATATTTAGTCTTCAATCCTTTGAATGTCTGAACATATTCAATCGATTCAAGTGCTTTATAAAAGTTTTCAACTATATGTGCGGTAAGAGACTTGATATCTTCCTGTATAGGCACAAAATTCATATTATAAAACAATATAATACTTGTTGAGAAAAACAAAAACAAAAACTTGTATAGTTCCAAAATTGATCAAAAAAGGTTTTTCAAAATCACCTTCTAAAAATAAATGTCCTAGATTCCTTATACATGAGCCAGGACAGGACTCCACAGAAAACTTGGAACAAGGAGAGGCAATTCACTGGAGCCCTTTAGGGGGCTATAAGGAACATTTGAAAAGCAATGGATTTAGTTTATGTCTTAGTGCTTTACACAGTACTTCAAAATTTAAAGAAAACTTTTATAATTTTATATATAATTATCATAATCCTATGAATATTTTACCATTTTACAAAAACACAAAATTTAGGCCTTGAAAGCTTATTATAGAGCAGTACTAAGCCCATATATTCAGTAAACGTTAATGATCTGCTATTTAACGGCTGCCAAAACAGTCTTATTTAAATACATAGTAAGAGATCCCTCTGATTAAACTGTATATACAAACTGTGTAAACTACTTAACTGGAAGTCTGCATTTTGTTCTTTGGCAGTAGATGATGTACATGGAACAAAGACATGTTAAGGTTGAAGATTCAGTGTACTAAGCTTATCAATTAAAAAAAATGGCAACTCTATCAAAAGGAGTTGGGATAGAGGTGTGAACCAATTCATCTTACCAAAATGTTAAAGGAAAAGACATCTAAGTTCAGAAAAAAACCTATGAAAGGCTGAGTCATCAGAACAGACAGCGATGGAGGTAACCAACACTGCCGCTCGCCTAAGCTAACACTGTATGTCTACTCTCTTCACCTATTCAAAAATCATACTCTTGGCAAGTGGTGACTCTCAGAAATCTGACTGGTAAGAAACAAACAAGAGAATGAGTTTTTAGTTTTCTTTTCATTCTTTTTACATGGCCATTTCCTTGAGGAAATGATTTGAATATTTATATATGTACAAGAGGTGAATGTAGTCTGCTGACTATAGTAATCCACTATCTCTATTATCTGTGCTTGCTCTCTCCAGCCTGTCTTATGAGAAAATTTGTATGAAAATGCTAGGGTACAGCTGCAAGTGCCGAGCGTGCTGCTGACTGTTGAGGCTTTAACAGGTTACTCAATCATTTCTGCTGTCTCAGTTCCCTTGTCTGTAATAAAAGGCAGTTGGCCTACTTTTAACCTCCCAGTTCTCTCATACTTAAAAATTTAAAATTCCATCCTCCTGCTTAGGCATCTTGTATAAAATTCTACAGAAGAAAAATTTTAATTTTTGTATTCATTTCTTATTATTACTCGTCTGAGTTACAAATTCCTTGAATTTTACAATTTTCAATAGTGGCTTGGGGACTGACTTGGTACAGCTTACCAACCACACAGAAGGATCCTTATGATCCCAAAAGTGACCCTCCCACAAATTCACTACAATGATTCAACCATCAACCATGTATAAGTAAGAATAAAAAAGTAAGTGATTTTTAAAATTTCAGTTTATTAGAAATAGACTCTAAGACACACGGAACACACAATTTCAGGAAAATAGGAATAAAGAAATCAATTTGATTACATATAATTATTTTACTTTTATATAAAATTACTTGTTTACATATGATTACTAAGAGATCTTAGTAAATCATAAACTTACCACTCTTATAAATTCAAATAATTCAATAACAGCTGAATTTAAAAGATTGTACCGAGTTCCATTATCCAAAAGGGCATTTATAACTGGTTCAAAAAGATTTCCTTTGGTGATGTAACGATTATAAAATTCATCCTTAAGGCCAATTATTCGCCTCATAAAGCGAAGAGCACCTAATTAAAAAAAAAAAAGAGAGATTAAATGAATCTACTAAAATTATTTTATAGATATTTTGACATAAAGCAATGTTTAAATCTTTCTAAAGTAAAAAGTAAAATAGTACATTAAGAAAAAAAGAGGACTTTGAAAACAAAGTTTAAAAATGAAAACTGGCTTGGCTAGTGGATATAAGGGCTTGGCAACCAAATTCAATACCCAAACCCCACATGAAGGTGGAAGGAAAGAGCTGACTCTAGAAAGTTATTCTCTACCGTCATGCACACAAACTAGTGATAAGTATCTATAGAATCTCCTGTTAGTAATAGTTGGAGCGGAGTTCCAACTATTGTGCTGCAGTGGAGGAAGCTTAGAACTGGGGACTATTTCTAGGATAGTAATCTATGGAGGCAGATATTGGTGTTTAGTTTTCTTAAAATACAATCAGAGGAGCTTCCAGTACATAACAGACCGAGCCATTTAAATGGTTTCAGTGGAAGCCATAGGTCTGCTCTTGCTTTGGAAATGTCACTTCTGAATCAATACTTCCATCACATTATGATTTTTTCTTTATTATCAATTATGTATGAACCATAGTAGATCATATTGCATTTGCTAACAAAAATACCAGAGTAAGAACTAAGCACTGAACTTGGCATTTCATATTTTAAAATATTTTTTAAAAAAAGCATTTCCTTCTTTAACTAGCTTTTACTAGTTTTAAAAAATTTAGCAGTATTAACCAAGCACTGCAACTTTAATCCTTTTTTTATGTGTTGATACTTTAATATAACTTCCCCCTTAATTTATTTTCTTTTATAGATATCATTAGTCAGGACTCCCAAATTTTACATATCTCTCATTTTAATTGTTAAGGCTATAACTCCATTAATGAAGAAACTGTACCTAGTATAAAAGTCACACGTATGCGTGCGTGCGCGCGCACACACACACACACACACACACACACACACACACACACACACACAC
>JANHMN010000007.1:75441641-75464019 GCA_030674055.1 Rhabdomys pumilio | reverse complement strand
CACACACACACACACACACACACACACACACACACACACACACACACGGGTACGAGCGTGCTTATACACAGCACATACACATGTAGACATTTAAAAAGTTAAGAAGAATAAAACCCTGGGGAAGGTCTGAGTATAAGACGCATGCTGTTGCTGCTGAATGAACCTAAGACTTTACGCTATAGCTACAACAGCTTTGCTTTATTATAATGACAGAGAGCTTGAAACACCAAAGCTTTATTATCTACTGGAATTTCATCTAATCAGGATATATAGAGATTAATGGGTATAATCTACAATCATATTTAGGACTGTTTACGGAAAAACCTATCACGAGAACACAAATCCTTCCAAAATTAATATAGAAATGTAATTCCAAATGAGATGAACTGAATACATTTTATGTTATCATTAAAGAATGGATATAAATAACCAAGAAAATTATGAAAATTAGGGGCAAACTCAAATATTTTACAGAAATATATAATGAAAAAAAACAGTTACTATTTCATCTGATGAGATTAAGTGATAGATATTAAAGAAATAAAGTACAAGTGTTTTGTTAGTTTACTGCATAGCAAAAATAGCATTTTCATCCTATGGTATTTAATGAAGGCGTTAGTATAGGTATTTAGCTATCTAGACTATCATGTTATACTACATGCTAAAATGTTTCATATATATTACATATTAAACAAGAAAAATACTGGAAAATATTGAAGAGAATATTTGTGTAATCTTAGAATACAGAAAGATTCCTAAGCATGACAACAACTCCAAAATAAATAAAAGGTAAACTGAATTTGTAAAAATTCATGAGGCATTTTAAATGTATATGTGCCAGTAGAGGTATGTTATGTTTGTGTGTGTTAGGTGTTTACAGAACATCTGGAGGACAATCTCAGATGTTATCTACCTTCTTTGAGACATGATCTCTCATTGGCCTGAAGCTCACAAAGACTGGCTAGTCAACAAGCCTCAGAGATCCTCCTGCCTCTGCCTCCTTAGAGGTAGTATTATAAGTGTGCATATCACCAGCCCTGCACATGGGTTCTGGGAATCAAATTCAGGTCTTTGTTCTTAAAAATCTCAACTGAGCCATTCTCCAGCTCCAATAAAGACTTTTTTTTTTTAAGTTACATGGAAAACATTACAAACGAAGGGAAGCAAGACTGGGACACCTCCTTCTAAGACATAATTTAGTACACAAAGGTTCTATGAAAAATAAAACCTGTAGTACACATCAGATAAAGATGCAAACTAGGATGAACATGATGACTCAGACCTAAACCCCATCATTTTGGGGGTGGAGGCATTAGTATAAGAAGTATAGGTATAAGGCAGACCTATATAACAAATCTGAGTTCTGATGGGTTACGCGAGACTCTGTCTCAAAAAAAAAAAAAAAATGATTAAAAGGCCAATTATATTAACATGAAAATATCCTGTAAGGGAAAAAAAAGAATAAAACTACAGCACATTTTTTATTACTGAACAATTACTTTAAAAATGAGCACTATAACGGAGTGTAGTGGCCTGACTATATGTGGTCCCAGGACCAGGCTGAGGCAGAGGGGTTCATCTAAGCCTGAGCTAACTTAAGACTTCACAGTGAAGTTCTTTCTTTTCTTCCATTTATTAGTGTGTCATTACAGGGTGCTGGGAAAATGCCAAGTGCTTAAGCTTTTGGGAAAGTAACGCAGTAGGTAGGTAGATGTTAAAATTTAAAAAGAATATATAAAAAAGACAAACTTTTTTTCTGCCAATTCTATTATGAATCTTACTGAAATACATCAGCATATAAAACATACTTGTACTAGACAGCATAGACTGGAGTAGTGAAAAAGTAAAAACTCAGTAATCTCTGCTTTAGAGAATGATAAAACATCTGTGGAAATCATACTATGAAATGTTATTTAACTAACCTTAAAATAAGACCAAATAATTTACAGTAGTGCTGAAGGGCAGAGAAATGTACTAGTATGCTCTAATTTTCATACAGACAAGTGAAAACCTGTATGTGCATATGAATATTCTTATGTACATTGGTACAGGGACAGAAACAAATAAACAATAAAAACACAGGCTGTGAACATTAAGTTTTTGCTTGTTTGTTTTGTTCTTTTGAGATTAGATCTCCTGTCCCAGGGATGAAGGAAGAACATAGCAGAACAGTTCTAGGATGCAAAATGGTATTGTATGCCAACAAAATCTAGGTTAATTCAACTCAATCTAAATGCAAGCAACAAGCATGTGGGATCCACTGCTTCCACTTCATGTGTTCTTGCCTTTAAGTAACAGAAGCTGAAGCACCTGTGCTCCTCAGCCATCTTATTAACATCACACATGCCGCTAATAAGCTGATGCCTTCATATGGGTAACTGGCTTTTTCCCACTACGAAACGTATTTCTTAAACCATTTTTACAAAAATGCCTATTTAAACTGTTACTTACACAAGGCCAGAAAAGTGTGCTTTGAATTCATCAACACCAAGACTCTTCTTAGCAAGTCCTTGTTCATGATGTAGTTTTTTATGTGGTATGTGTGATGTTCCACACAAAATGTGAGTAACTCTAAAATTAAGGCAAGTAGCTGTGCTGTTTGGTAATTATCTACAAAAGAAAGGTATCTTGTGAGAACACAATACATCTAAATAGAATAAACATATCCTGTATCTTAGAGCAAAAGTATATTTTGTATCATTTAAAAAAGGGTATATACATAAATATGTATTACTTTTATATGTGTAGACTCTAAAAATATTATCTGTTCCTGTGGAAAACATGTAATAGAAGAAAAGAAGCCATTACAGATGTGGTAATAAAGCCTTTCCCCACTGACTCTCCGAGCACTTCACCCTGAATCAGTGCCACCACTGCAAAATGCAAGCCAGTCCCTGACGTGGCACAACAGAGGGTGAGCCTCAAAACTCTTGCCTGAAGTGTTTCAGTAAGAATTTCTTTTAAACTTGTTTCTGCATGTGCGTACGAGTACAAACATGGTTGCAGAGAACAGTATTTGGGAGTGGGTTCTCTCCCACCACCCTATGGGATCTGGGGACAAGAACACAGATCTACATGTAAGCTACTCTACCAAATAAAACTCTTCAAACACTGATTTTACATCAAGTGAAAGAAAAAAGTCTTACTTGTTCCTACTAAGTTCTGTGATAGCAGTATACCAGAGGCAAAAATTTATTTAAAAAAAAAAAGTGTGTGTGTGTGTGTATATATTTTATGTACATTAATGTTTTGCCTACATGTGTATCTGTGAAGGTGGGGCTGAAGTTATAGACAGTGGTGGTGAGCTGCCATGGGGGAGCTGGGAATTGAAGTGGGGTCCTCTGGAAGAGCAGTCAGTGTTCTTAAGTGGTGAGCCATCTCTCCAGGCCCTGGAATCATTAGTTTTTTTTTTTTTTTTTTTTCTCCATATTTTTCAAAGTTATTTATAAAAGATTTATCTTATTTTTAAGTATATGTATATTTGTGCCCATTTGTGCCCATGAGTGCAGGTACCTTTGAAGGCTAGAAGACAGTGTCTCATAATTTGTAGATGGAGTTACAGGAAGTTTGAGCTACCTGGAATGAATGCTGGAGAGTGAACTCAGATCTGCACGAGCAGAATGTGATCCTAACTGCTGAGCCATCTCTCCAGCTCTACAAAAAGTCTCCTTTCCACCTTTATGTAGCTCCTGGGGATAGAACTCAGGTCGCCAAGCTTATATGGCAAACATCTTCATGAGCTAAGCCATCTTCCCAGACGAGGACAAAAGACATTCTGAAAGTGATCTATCACTTTAATTAAATTCTGAGCATTCTTCTGTGGAGGTTCACCTAGTGGACTCTATTCTTTCCATTGATCAGCTTGGTAGAAAGAATGTAATGGTACACAACAGCTTCAGTATTATCAGGCCACACACTGAATGCATGTTCTATGGACAGACAGGTGGG
The DNA here is from genome assembly GCA_030674055.1 of Rhabdomys pumilio. NCBI lineage: Eukaryota > Metazoa > Chordata > Mammalia > Rodentia > Muridae > Rhabdomys > Rhabdomys pumilio. The sequence goes on along the minus strand of JANHMN010000007.1, from coordinate 75,460,071 downwards.
AAGAGATGTAGGCTCACGAACCAGTATAGTTGTGTGTGAAAGTGTGGATCCTAACTGATCAGAGTCAACTACATCTAACATACAAGAACTAAAGAGAATGACTTCTCAAAACAGTGTCAAAACAAATTTATGAAGGAAACAACCTGTTTCTCATCTTTTACAGCTGGAAAGTTATAACTTCTTTATAATGATAAAGTAAATCTGTGCCTGTATTTTATTTTTATGTTAGAAATGTTTTTCTTGTCTCCACATAAATATTTACTGATTACGAAAAAATCCTCATTATACTCTTAAAATTTGGATTTATACTTACCAGGACAAATTGTGTTGGTTTTGTTAGAGCCAAGCATATTATCTTAAAAAAAAAAAAAAAAATTAAAATCAACTACCTTGGATATCTTACATTTACCTAATGTTTCACAGTATACAAACATCTTCAATCATAATTTCTTTTTAATTTCATAATAACTATTGAGTAGTTTGTTTGGTCAAATATTCTATACCTTTTACAGAATCTGTTAGTGAGGTAGGCTATTAAAATATAGTAACAGTGAGCATGGCACAGTGGTGCACGCATTTAATCCCAGCCCTTGGGTGGCAGATGCAGGCAAGTCTCTGTGAGTTTGAGGCTAGCCTGGTTTACACAGTGAGTTCCAGGACAGCCAGAGGCACATTACAAATACCAGAAAAAAAGTGAAAAAGTAAAAAAAAATAGTCAAAGCACTCTGACAAACAATTTTGATTACAAACAGGTAACATGGACACATTATTTTGCTTCCTTTTACTCAACATTTAAGAATTAGGATTTGTTTCTGCATCAGAAAATAAAAAAAACCACAAAATACTAGAAGTTTAAAACTTCAGAGCAGCACACTGTTTATGCTTAACACTATGTGCCTGGTTAAGTTAGAGGCTGGTTCCTAGAGCCCTGCCAGCCCATCACATAGGGAAGTGCAGGAAGACTGTTTACAACGGGAGAGAGCTTGACACATGTACACAGGAAGAATACTAATACACAGAATACTAAGTGAGATTTAAAGCACCTAAAAATCCTAGACATCACTGTGAGTAGATCTTAAAAATAGAGTAATACCTATAAATCAAAATCAAAACTGAAAAACAATACATTGCACATGTCACAAGAACATAAACCAACATAAGAGACAAAACTCTTGGGTATATCCTTAGAAACTCCACTTTGCTGCGATGGTGCTGCAATGGGACTGAGAAGTTGAAGGGGCAAATAGAAAACAAATTAGTGTTTTTTTCTAAATCAGAAATAAGTAGGTTAAGTTAGTTTTGATAAAGGTTGTACATGCATATCAATAGAATTAAGCTATAGTTTGTATATAGTAGAACGGTTAAAATGAACATTAAAATGTATTATTTTAACTTACTGCAACAAACATCTTCTGGTATATGATATGCCTTTTCTTAATTTTATGGTTTTTAATAATTAAGCTGCTACATCAAAATTCATTTTAATGATTTTAACTGCAGTTTTCCATAACATTCTATACTCTACATTTATTTGCTAAATAATATAGTAACAGTCCTGAACTAAGCATGAAAATATAAAAATACTCCTTAGGGAATATAATCACAAAACAATAAGAGTTACTAAATAAGGTATACCAAAGTTATAATTTTTACTAATTTCATAAACATTGTCTTGACTGACTCCCCTTACCACATTTAAGACAATGACTCAGCCCAGACTGGCCTTAGCTACTACACAGCTAAGGAGAAACAACAAAAAACACATAAGGAGAGATCCCTGCCCCACACATTATGCACTGACAGTTCTTACCAAAGATACCTAGAAACAAGGACAACCATGACTTCAAAACACACTTGAAAATTTTCAGTTATAACTTTTCTATAATATAAAGCCATGTAATACTTTATGGGCATTCTAAGGAAACAAGCAGGAGAACCCACCTTTCTCACGTTTGTCTTCTGACGTATTGGTCAAAAGTGGAGCTGTGAGAACATGCATACAGTGGTTGTAGAAGAAATTTAAGAACTCACTCTTTTCAGTTTTCTGAAATAAAATGTTTAAAAGAGTACTTTATTACCTCTGCATTTAAGAGACATCCTCAAGAGTTAGCAGTGAGAGTCAGACTCTAACAACAGGACTTAAGATAATGTGAAAGGATCCCAAACTACCTAGAGTCAAAGAAGCAAACTTAGATACACAGACATCTACCTGAATTCCACAGATATAAAGTCTAGTAACTCAAAGGAGATAGACATTAAAGGGGGAAAGCCCACAACAGTAGAATGTTTTTCCAAAGAAATTCAGAACAATTTTTTTTTCAAAGATGCTGGAGATCTGAAGTGTAATGAAGAAGAGACCTGAACAGCAGTGATCACAACTAACAGCAATGCATTGGGGACTTGGAAGCTGTGAGGGTCATGATTTTAAGAATTTATTTTCACTCAGGTTGTTGCTGTGTGTGTACACATGTATGTGGATGCCTATAAAGGCCTGAAGGGGGACTGGTTTCTCTGGTGGCTGTAAACTGCCTAACATAGGTTCAGGGGACTGAACTGTACTTTTTTCTGCAAGAACACCAAATGTTCAAATCTGCCAAGTCACCAAGTAAAAACTGGTAACAACATAAAGTTTCTACCCTATCTGCTGTCTTAAAATACAATTCAGTATTAGTATGTTTACACTGCTATGCACAATTTCTTAAAACTAGGTAGCATACAGAAGACAAGGAACAAAAACTAAATTAATCCAATTACTATTTCTGGGTCAGTGAGGTGGCTCAGCAGGTTAAAACACCACCACCCCACCCCACCCCCACCCCCCACTTGCTGTCAAGCATGATCAAGCCTGAGTTTGACAGAAAAAGTACAGAGCTAATCTGTAAGTTATCCTTGAACCTGCATGTATATCTCATGGCATACCCTCTACCCCCTAAAGGAAAAGTTAACAAGAAAAAAGGAATTAAACATAACAATGTTGTATTTACTAAAAATTAATTGTTATAAAGATAGCATTGTTTTTTAAATATAAATACTTATGAAAGTATTTGCTGTTTCTAAAAATCCTATTTTAAAACTATTTAAGACTGATTAGGCCAAAACATTTTTAATCTTAATATGAGTTCTTACATTAGCTGTAGCCAACATGTTCTCTGGATCAATTAGAGTACGAAGAAGTCCCATTAGCTGAACAGCACCTCCTAGCTCAGGGTCAGTATCACAGATCATTTGTTCAATCACCACATTAATAAGAAGTATATCCTGAAAGAAAATGTTTCCATAAGACCTTGATATAAGACAAATACACCAACTGAAAGAATAAAATCAGAGCATAGGAAAAACAAAACATAGAATAGCTTTTTAAAAGTTTTCCTCTCTTTTTCCAATGTTCTGAAAATATTTAGAACATTGTGCGCGCGCGCGCGCACACACACACACACACACACACACAGAGAGAGAGAGAGAGAGAGAAAGAGAAACTGTTTATTGATAGCATTCTAGGTTTTAGCTCCAGTATAAACCAAGAGGTTGATCAAACATATCACAGAACATATGACCCTAAAACCTTTCATTTCAATCTTTTTTTTTTTTTTTTTTTTTAAGATTTATTTATTTTACGTGAGTACACTTCAGACACACACCAGAAGAGAGCATAAGATCCCATTACAGATGGTTGTGAGCCACCATGCGGCTGCTGGGAATTGAACTCAGGACCTCCACCATGCGGCTGCTGGGAATTGAATTCAGGACCTCTGAAGAGCAGTCAGTGCTCTTAACCGCTGAGCCATCTCTCTAGCCCCATTTCAATTTTTAAACAGAAAACTCTTCCTAGAAGAATGACTAGCAGCAACTCAGCACACAACTTTCCACAAGATCTGAGGACAGTGTCATAAAGTGACTTAATACTAGATTTATTGTAATAAAAGTTTGTATTCTAAGCCTATTTATGTGTAGTGTATGTCTGTATGAAAGCCTTTTTGTTTGGTGTGTGGGGGTATGTGTGTGAATCACGGAAGTCAAAGGATAATGTCTGCTTTCCACTTTCATATGGGTTCTGGGGATGGAACCCTCCAACAAAGAAATGAACATCCCCAAACCAAACAAAGAACCAACCACCACAGTAACATACTTCTACAAAGTTTTTTTGGGGTGGGTTCACACAGGGACTTACTCTACAGAGTGTGTTAGAAATCATAGGCTGGCCTTGAACTTGTGACAACTCTTCGGTTTTTCAGCCCCCCAAAATGTTGAGGTATGAGACACAACACCCAAAATATGAAGTCTTTATTGTCTAAATTATAGCACTACTCCAAACTTGGTAAAAAAGATAGAAGCAGTAATGATGACACATGTCTGCATCACAGCACCTGAGAGGCTGAGGCAGGTAGGGCTGTGAATTCAGAGTCAATCTGGTGCACATGCTAAGTGGCTCAAAGCAAAAGCAGAGGGCTCAAGTTTGCTTCCCAGTACCAAGGCTGGGTGGCTGACAATGGTTTGTAATTCTAGACTCAACGGATCTAATGACTTCTCTTGGCCCTACAGTGGTTACCTGCTTGACATACACAGATAAGCTTTAAAACAAATATCAGGAAAACAACAAAACAAACAAACACTCCCCCCCCACCAAGAAACATAGGCAACAACCAAGAAAAAGTAAAAATGTAAACAGATACGAAGACAAAACATGTAAAACTATAATACACCTAGCCGGCCAGTATACACACGCCTTAAATCTCAGCACTCTGGAGGCAGAGGCAGGCAGAGCTGTACCTTCAGCTAAATGTTCTCTTTGTTTCTGCTATAGTTTAAGGGCAATTAAAAAAAAAAATTATAGTGGGAAGATAGAACATTTTTCTTATTATTCAACTTTTAGTCTATTTAAAAATAGGAAATGAGTAAGTAAAAACAAATTCTTAGTTATACAAGGTCTGCACATTTCCTTAGGGATTAAAATGTCAGTCATCAGTCCTATATTAAGAAAGTTAAGATTATGGTTAAGTTTTTTTTTTTTTTTTTTTTTTTTTTTTTTTTTTTTTGGCAACAGTAAGCACTTCTCCATGGTAACACAGGTAAAAATCTGTAGCGCCGTTACTCACATCATCACTCTGCTGGGCTTCTTGCATCACAAATTCTCGGACCATAGATGGACTAAACTCTACCAGATAAGAAAATATATCTGTAGCAGCTGATCTGACTTGCAAGTCATCCATGCCCTGGTAACAGGAAAACCAGGTTAGAGACTGATAACAAAGGTTATCCTCTCTGAAATCATGAATAACCTCTCAGACTTTTAGATTAAAAATAAACTTCAATTTACAATCTGTCTTACTTTTCTGAAACAGATTTATTACCTCCCAATTTTTGGATTAAGAAACCAAACTGAATCAAAATATCCCTCCCTGACTTCTTTCGCCCTCTACCCCCCAATGTTATCATTTAGAGCAGCCCAGTACTGATTTTAATGAGTTTTGCCATCCAACATAGAGTTTATACATAAGTCAGCATGGAGCTGCATATAGTGGTGTATACCTATAATCCACTGGCACAGGCACACATGCAGCATATGTTCATGTCAATACACATATATACAAAGAAACAAAACACTCATTTTAAAATGAATACTTAAAGGTTATTATTTAAATTTTTGTATGAACATGTATGAATCAAATCCACGTAACTGAAATCAGAGAACTATAGCCTTCTCTCATATGGAAGCTTAGGACCCTTGGTTCAATAATTCCTCACTCTACTAACTGGACTGAAAAGGGAGGACAACTTACCCAATTCTATGAAACAGTGTCACTCACGGAAAGTCACTCTTTGAAGTACCAACACAAACAATGATGGTACAAATCTGGTAACTGAAATCACTCTTGTGGTGACTCAGTATCAGACCAATGACTAAATGATAAGTTAGCACTATGTAAGTATTTTACCATCCAAAATATGAATCTATGACAAACTTAAAGCTTCAAAAGAACAGAAGAAACCATAATTACCATTACAATTTCAAGAGCTGGAAGAATTCCCAATTTTGCTAAGGTTTTGAAAAAAGCATCCCTGTTCTGAGGTTGCAATGTCTGAGAAAACGCACAAAATTCTTTGAAGAAATTAACCTGTAAAGTAAAATAGAGTGAGAAGTCAATAAACATGAAAATAAAATCAAGCACACACTAAGATTAGCTACCAGAGTACAGAATTCATCATTCTGAAGGCTCTTATCTTTTAATATATCCTGGTTCCTCAAAATCTACATTTAAAAAATATATTAAAAGCTAATCTGATCACAGTGTCTTACATATATTCCCAGCACTGAGATGGAAGGATCAGTAATTTGAGACTGACCTGGACAACAGTTGATAAACTGTGTCTCTTTAAAAACAAAGGACAGGGTAGACCAGATGGTTCAGAGGGTAGTCATTTGCTGTCAATTCCTAGAACCCACATGATAGAAAGAGAGGTCAACTCCCACAAGTTGTCCTCTGATTTCCACTCATGCATGTCTACACTACTACTCTGAAAGTAAAATATAAGTATGTGTTGTATTTATACATATAACACATACACATATACATGTGTGTATAATAAACACAATCACAAACCAACAAAACTCTAGCATCACATTAAAAGTAAACTTATCTCTATTTGTCGAACACCGATCTACTCTAAACATAATATAAGAATGTCATGTAAGGCATCTGCATAAAAAACCATCCTACAGAAACAGTGCCTGGGTTACCAAGGAACTACAAAAAGCACAGCAGAGTTTTAAGCACTGACAAAAACAGATTATTCTCTACTTCAAAACACTAATTTTACAAACAGAAAACTTAGCAGTCTACACAATAACTACCAAAGATAATTTAAAATTTTTAAAATTTATTTTTGTTTTTTTCAGGACAAAAGTGTTTCCTTGAGGAGTAGTCCTGTCCTGGAACTCACTCGGTAGATTAAGCTAGCCTTGAACTCGGAGATCTGATTGCCTACCAAGTGCTGGGACTCAAGGTTTGCACCATCATGCCTGGCCAACGCTAATTTTAATTATCTTGTATTATTTTGTAAAATCCGCAATTTGATTACATTTCAAAGAAGGCAACATCTGGTTAACAGTAATTGTTACTTTTACCTCTAAAATACAGTTACCTCTTAAAAGAAAAGTAAAACAAACTCGACGCCTCCTAAAACCTCTTTATAAATGTATCAAAAGATCTAAACATTTCTAAGGAACCAAATGATTTACCATTCTTTTATTTTAGAAATATTTTCCTTCTTCATTATGTAAATACCTACCACTATAAAAAAATCTGTAGATCTGTCATGATATAAGATATTCAAATTTCCCTGAGGAGGGACAATGAAATACATACTCAAAGAGTTTTCTGAAACATGTAAAAGCAAGTTTTAGAAACTGAACAATGAACTTACCAACTCACGCCGTTTATCATCATCTGTGGCCTCATCTGTTAACTGTGCAAAAACTTCAGACAAAAACTTCTCATCTTCCTGCATGAGAAGAAATAATCGCTATGAAACATCAAAGGAAGTATAGTTACATTATGCATATGATTTACACAAAATATAGAAAACAAGAGATCAAAATTCAAAAGCATTTTCAGAATGAAACCTCAAGTGTGAGAATATATGCCTAGTTCTCTGAAACAGTACTGCTGCCTCAGTTACCTGTTAATACATGCTTAGCTAGAAATATCACCACAGAACTAGGCCAGACCAACAGGAGTTCTAGAGGTAGGCAGTGAATTCATTTACTTTTCATTTGGAAAGCTTTTCTAACTCAATTTTTATTTACTTTTAATTTAATTTTAACATAACTCAAATAAATCTGAGGATCTCACTGTCATTTCGTACAGTACCAGAAAAAAGGAAAAGAACACGATGGGGCACAAGTGTAGCAGTGAAGGGAGCTGGATTATGGCAGCAGGTACACAGTCTTTAACATGTGAGAATTCATGAAGCACTTTTAACCCATGGCCAAGGATAAACTGACAAATCACTATGGCAACTGCATTCCAATGACTCAGATCTGTCTATTTCTGTCTTTTAATGACAGGTGTTAATTTCTCTAAGTGCTCATTAAAAAAATATAGAGAGTATGGGATCAAACCCATGGTCTTGTACATGCTAGGCAAGTAATCTACCACTGACCTACAGCTTCAGTGTATGTACCACTGAGTACTTACGCACGCGTGCATGTGTGTGTGTGTGTGTGTGTGTATGTACGCACGCAGGTGTGTGTATATATCTATATACATGTACACACACCTTTTAAAATTTTTATTATAAAGTTAATTTTGATGACTTAACATAAATTTGCATGTTTAAAATGTAGGAGTGATATTTACATTATATTTGTGCTTGTTTTAGTTAGGCAAGTAATTTTCTTCAGTTTACCTATATTTTTCAAAATAAAAAAAAATGAAGTAAAATCATATAATGTTGAAATTCACTTTAGATAGTTGCAAAAAAAAAAAAAAAAAAAAAAAAAAAAAACCTTGAAATTATGGTGCTTTTAAGCTTTCATTATGTTCTCGAAATCCTTCCCTGTGAAATGTAATTTCTATTAATTTAAGTTAACATGTTCTAAAATACTTCTAATAGTAATATTTCTGACAGTAAAATTAAATCACCAGATATAAAAGACGTATTTCAGGAATCTATTTCAGTCCTTTAGGGCTGGAGAGATGGCTCAGAGGTTAAGAGCATTGATTGCTCTGCCAGAGGTCCTGAGTTCAATTCCCAGCAACCACATGGTGGCTCACAACCATCTGTCATAGGATCTGATGCCCTCTTCTGGTGTGTGTCTGAAGACAGCTGCAGTGTACTCATATAAATAAAAAACAAATAAATCTTAAAAAAAAAATCTGTCCTTTAAAAATATGGATCATCTATTAACCAAAGAGAAACTGTTTCTGAAATTAGGTAGAGGACATATCTGTTCAAATACTGATTTCTCTGTCCTAGATACCTTTTTTCAATTGGACAAGGCATTGCAATGCCTATGTCACGAATCTCGTATCAAGTTTGTGTAAACAATTCTTACCATTTATTCTCTGCCTTGTCGATATAAACTAATCACCCAAAGGCTGGGCAGAAGAGAGAATAGGGTGGGACTTCTGGCAGCCAGGGGAAGGAGAGAGAGAAGGGGACGGTAGGAAGGGAGAGAGAGAGGGGAAGAGGGGAAAAGAAGGGAGGAGATTCAGACTGGTCAGGAGGAGGCTGGTTCATGAGAGTTCAGTTTGAGAACAGGAGACCCTAAATGCAAATACTGTGGGCATGTTGGCTGGGAGATAACCACATTATCTTAGGGGATTTAAGATAGATCATTTAGCTGCCCAGGTATTAAGGTGAAGCTTGGAAATAAATCTTGGTCTCTGTGTTGTTATTCTAGTTGGGAACTATCTAGGATAAACAGCAGCCATATTAATCTACTATACATGTTTATATTAAAAATAACATTTAGATATATCTGAAGACAAAGCCAGTAGTTTGAAAGTACCAGAGAAAGCATCAATAGGAAGTACTCAAAGACAAAGTATAAAGGGATAAATAGGGTTTTTAAATCAGTCTGACTCAGAATGGTGCTTCTTTATAGACATTATATATTATGGCTTGATACATTCAGAGAAAAAGCTTATGAAATGTAATTTCTATCATTTCAAGTGGCTTCTAAAATATAATTCTAAAAATATAATTGTAGTATCTATTGTTTGTATTCTCCCATTCACATTCTTTATAATTTGTTTTCTTCCCATGTTATCTCCTAGACTAAATTTTCACTCTTTCCTCCTAAGGAATTTTTAACTTTTCAAAGTATTTTCAAAGGAGAAAGTTCCAATGTCTTAATAAATGCAGTTTTCTTCCTAAATTCTTTGTAAACAACTCAGCACTTATGAGGTAACAGCCAAAAGTGCAAGAACTATTCATAAATGCAATCTCAAATATGTTCACTAGGAGACTGCTGAGTCCTAGTCTATTTTTCCAGTTTATCACATCATTTTTCTGATTTCCTTAAGCTACAAAGCATTATGTTTCAGGGTACATTATTAGGAAGCATATAACTGACAAAGCTTGCGGTTAAAAGGCTTTTTCCTAAATCCTTCCTTCTCTAAGTTGTTAACATCATTTTAGATCACGTAAAATTTTCTTTTCTGTAAGTCTTAAAAGCTTTTGTTTTTGTAAGACGTAAGTGTGGGGAAGCGGTTCTAAATCAAGGCTGGGATGTGGCTCAGAGTGTTCTGTCTAGTCGTGAGACTGATCCTTAACACCACAAACAAAACAGAAGTCTACATCAAACTCTTTTCTTTATAGTAGTGTAAAAGCAGGTAAAACAAAAAACCGATTATCTTTAAATGTGGTTACGTTTTTTTAAACTCTACCTTGAGGCTGCCCAGTCCAATTTAAGATTCCAGGAGATAGGAGCTAGTGAGTGGCAGACATGGAGTTAGAACCTACTGCTGGAACTGGTGGGAGGGCACATACTGCAATTGCAGAGGACAAGAGTCTGACTCCCATCCACCGCAGGTGACTCACAGAGACTTACTCTAGGGAATCCTACACCCTCCCTACTCTGGTGTCTCTGAGCACTACACTCATGTGCACAAACCCATAGACAGACACACATGATTATAAAAACAGTAACATCTTAAAAATAAAAAGTTCTTCGTGTATGTTCTTGAAGCATAAGAGCTGAAGAGAAGCAGAACCAGTCAATCTAGGAATGATGATGTAATCTAGGAACCACTGGAGGTAAGGACAAAACCCCACAAATCTGTTTTTAAAAAGGCATTTAAAAACTTTATATATTTAACTAGAAAGCAAAATCAAAAGGTGGAAATTTCTCAGGGCTGAAACCTTATATTCTATAAACTATGGGCTGCAGGCCACAGATTCTGATGGGTTGGCACTAAGTTCAACTCTTACCTGTGGACAATGAGAAAACATCTGACAATTGTTAAAATGTCACATTTGAGACTGCTGTCCTCTATCATTTCCAAGAGAAAGAGAAACTTAAACTTCCTGTTCTGAAAGTGCTCTTATCTTGTAGCTGCTTTGTACAAAATAACCTTATTTTACTGGCTGTTAGTAATTTAATTTATGAAATATGTTTGAAGTATATTTTTCAAATATGGGCCCAGGGGGTTTTCACTTATAGCCAAAAATTTCACATTAAGTAAATTCTTATCTGCTGGGCAGTGGTGGCATATGCCTTTAATCTGAGCACTTCAGAGGCAGAGACAGGCAGATCTCTGTCTAAGTTCAAGGTTAGCCTGGTTTACAGAGTGAGTTTCAGGAGAGCCAGGGCTACACTGAGAAACCCTGTCTTGAAAAAACTGAAAAAGAAAAAGAGAAAATCCTTATATTCCTATTATGAGCTGAGAGAAGGTCAATAGGCATTACAATACATACCAGGAACTCATAATCACACTAGTGCAGTGATTCCCACCTGTGGCTCTCGACCCCTTTGGGGGTGGTGTCAATGATCCTTTCACAGAGGTCACATATCAGATATATATGATTCATAACAGTAGCAAAATTAGTTATGAAGTAGCAACAAAAATAATTCTGTAGTTGAGGGTCACCACAACATGAGGAATAGTCTTAGAGGGTTATAGCATTAGGAATGCTGAGACCACGGCACTAGTGCTTTTATATATGTATATATGAAACACTTAAGATTGCTGTCTATCATTCCTGGGAGGAAGAGAAACTTAACCTTGTTCTGAAAGTGATCTTACCCTGTAGCAGCTTTATATGCACTTTCATTTCATTAATGTGTTTTCATTATAAATACATATATAATACATACATATTTATATGTGTATACACACACACACACACACAAAGAAAGAAAGTTTACATAACTTATTTGAACTACTTTTCAGATGACTAACCTAACAAGGCTATTACTTTTATGTACTTTTGTTCTACCTCATTTTGGTTCAATGAGATACAATATGTTCAATCACCTTATTTAACTCATGCAACATATTAAAACTCACTTTAAAAAGATACAGGTACACAAACAATATAACTATAATAATATCTGGAAACATCTAGTATCTAATTAAACATTTCTTTATAGAAGACTTGGAAGTGGGCTTTAGAAGATAAACATTCAGCACTCACATGTATGCGCCAGCACACACATACATGTATATGTGCAACACAGGTACAATTAAAAATAATAAAAATCAATTTTAGAGGGGGGAAAAAGAGCATTTAAAGACAACTGGCTACAGTCTAATTTTTTCTTTCTCCTATACTATTGGAACTAGATTTCAGTGTCATTGTATGCATATAAGAGATAATTAAGTGGTAAACCCTAGAAAACAGCAGGTAGTTTATAATTAATAACAATTTCGTGGATCATAAATAAATACAAATTTCTTGGCTAGGGATGGTAGCAAAGCCTTCAATCCCAGCACTCAGAAGGTGGATCACTAAGTTAAAGGTCTACAAAGTCAATCTCAGGCCAGCCAAAGCTGCTAGTGAGGCCCACCCAGCCTTAACAACAACTCTGCACTGTCAAACCAAACCAAAAATAATCAAAATTCCTTTAAAGTTTTGCTTTACATCATAGACTTCACAAATAAAAATTTTAAATATGTAAAGTGACACACAAAATTTTACAAATATCTATAGATTAGTTTATATAACTTATTTCAAGTATTTTTGGCAGCACTGGGGACTAAATCAGGGTCTTACACGATAGGCATGTACTCTACCATTCAGCTACATCTCTAGATCTTATTTTTCAAATATAAAAAAAAGTTGTGATTTACTATTGTGGATTTGGAAACCCTTCTTAAGTCAGGCAATCAACTGAAAGCTACAGTTGAGAATCTGACATCCTTTATATTAACTCTACAGTATGGCTTTATTTCCAATTTCCTGAGACTGATTTTCTGTCTGCAAGTAAAATAGTATCCTGAAATGTACAGTAGGTCACATGACTGAAATCACTGTGCTCAAGAAGCTAAGAGAGGAAAATGGGAAGCCAGCCAAACTACAACAGAGAAATCACAAAACCACAAAATCCCATTTACCACAAAAATAACCTCCTACATGTATTTAACTTTCCTTACACCTTTACTGAAGAATAATGAAAAATTGATAGGTAGGGCCCAGGAGTGGTGGCACATGTGTATAATCCCAGTAATTAGGAGTTCTCAGATTCATTGTGAGTTCAAGGTCAGCCTGGGTTTCATGAGACCCAGGGCCAGTGTGGTGGCTCAGTGGGTAAAGGCACTTATCGCTAGGCCTAATGACCTAAGTTCAATCCTTGGAAGCCACAGGTTAGAAGGATAGAACCAACTCCTTTTAAAAGCTGTCCTGACATGCCTACCCACGAAGTGTAGTATACAGGCACATACATAGTAATTGTAATTAAAAAATAGAAAAGTACCTTATATTAAAATACCCCCCCCCCCCCAACCATGTCAGTCATGCTTTCCTACATTTGGTAGAACATTTAAATACAATAAATCTTTATCAACCGATTATTAGGAATTTGAAAACACTTGAAAATAGTTATGAAAAATGCTTTACTTACCTGCAGCATACTGACTATTTCAACTTTGTTGAAGAAAATAAAAGACGTAAGAGTAGAAAGGAAATTCTCTTCAAAAACAGATGGTGTAGGCAAAATGATGTCCTGAATGTACTGTACCCTGTAAGTCTGATGTATTTTTTGCCTTAGTTCTGAGTCTGTTATTGGTATAACTTCTTTAAACTTCGCAGTTTTAGTCAAGAATTCTCTATGTCTTTTTGGCTGGGCCAAAGCAGGGTCATATTCGAGGCATCCCACGACATCCATGATACACTCATCAGAAAACATCACCTCAAAAAGAGTTGCCTTATTTAGGAATAAGATTCCTCTAATAATTTCATATAGATGGTGTAAGCCTTCAGTGTTTTCTAGGTTCTCACAAGCTTGGAACAGCTGTAGTAGTTTTTTGATATAGCCTTCATTTTCCAAGGCCAGAGCCAGCTTTTCCCTACGGATAGGTGAGGAGAGAACTGAGGTAACTAAGTCAGCAATCTCTTCAAGTTTACTGAGTTCACATGTGGGCAGGTCAATTAGATGACTAGTTTCTGGCATTTCTTCAAATCGTTCTTCTTCTGATTCATCAATGAGGTCCTGTGTGACTTCTACTGATGGGTCCTTACCTTGAACCTAAAAACACCCAAGTAAAGCTGGTTATCTTAAAATACAAAGCAAATTAACACTGGAAATCAAACCACAAATCAGTGACCATTGAATTTAAGTATAAATCCCTTGAAAAGTGAGCACAGTTGTTCACCTGTAATCTCAGTGCTTGAGAACCTGAGACAGTAGAATCAGGAATTTAAGGTCAGTCTAGTTAATAAAATGCTATTCTCAGGACTGGGGCAATGACTCAGTTGGTAAAGTCTTTGCTCTGCAAGCCTGAGGACCCTTAACTCCTCAAGTGGAGCCTTAGAACCAACAATTCAGGATGCGGCAGTGGGCAAGTGTTTGTAATCCCACTGTAGGTGAGAGGAAAATGCAGAGGAGAAATAACAACAAAGAGCAAAGGAATGGGTAGATGACGATCTAAGTGCTGTGTGTAACATCCACAAGAGAGACTTGCAATCTTAAGCATAGAACTCCCCTGGGTCTTTTGCCCTGTGTGCTTCTTCCCATTTGGTGATTTGTATGTGTTATTACAGTAGTAAACTGTAATTAGAAACAAAATAGCTTTGAGTGTTACACAATATTCGATCATGCTGTGAACCCTAAGACTGTTATTTACCGAAAAAACAAGAACAAACAACACTGCCCCCCACCCCCCAATCTGTTTCTAGTTGTGGTATGGCCCAGCCCTTAGCACATAGTTTTAATCCCTCTGGCTGGAATACAGGATGCACCTATGTTTGTAAGTGATGTCTACTTACTTGAGTTGCAGAGAAAGTGATGAATCAGAGAAAGACTTGACAGAATAGGATATACTCAACTTTCAGGAGAACAGACAAGAAAAAAGGCTACTTAAGAAAGCACCACAGAAAAGAGGAAAAGAGAGAGGAGAGAAGAGGCAGTTTTACTGGAAGTTTTACAGAAACAGGTTGCAGAAAGACAACAAGCTAGACACAGGAGAAGACAGACAAGTGAGAGAATGAGAAGGAGCTAGAAGATTAGAATAGATTGGTAGAGCTAGTTTGAGGCCAAGCAGAGCAAAAAGTCAGACTGAATCTATCAGCTTGGAGAGAAAACAGCAGAGCCAAAACAGCAGAGCTGAACAGCCAGAGTTCAGAAAGTCAAAGAAAGGGTGAGCTTATTTGGCAGTAAGTCTCAGAGCCTGAAAACATTGTAGGCCTAGATAAGATTATATGGAGGTTTGAGGCTTCCAGGATTAGGTTTAAGTTAGCAGACTGAGGCAGAAAGCATCAGAGACAACAACTACATCAGGTGAATAAAAGTTACTGTAACAGTTGAGTTCTTTTGAATCTTTTCAATCAATTATTATACCTAAAAGTGGTCTTGTGAACCTTTAGAACTATTTGAATAAAAACATTAAAACACAATTTTAGTAAAAATTTTTATGACAGGGATAGCAAAATAGCTTAGCAGGGAAAGGCACTTGTTTCCAAGTCTGATGATGTCAGTTCAATCTCTGTTACCTATAAAAGACCCTTGCCAAGTTGTATTCTAACTCCCATACATGTTCTGTGGCACATGTGTGCCCATATAACATATATAAACAGAAGTAAAAAAAAAAAATGAAATACTTAAAATAATTAGTAGAAATATATGAAGTCTCAGGTATATCTATGTGTGTGTGTACACATAGATACATACATACACACACACTTTTTTTTCTCCAAACCATAAATTAAGTAGTAAGGGCTGAGGTGGGAAAGGTATACTCTAATATGCTGATTAGTAAAAAATATTATCTACTAGGCACATCTATGTTGAAACATATACATAAACCAACACTGCAATTCTAAATAAGGTATATATATATACCTTTCTAATATTAGAAGTTTATTGTTTTAAAGTTACTTTTATATGCTATTATCTATATTCCAAACAACTTTATAAATGTTTCCATAGTATTCTCTTATTTTTATTAATTTAGTGATTTTAACAGTTTTATATTTCAAGTGTGCTTTTATGTAGATAAATGTCACTTCATGGATTAAAGTGTAAACTAAGACCAGAATATCAAATGTTTGCTGAAAACACATCACAGGTAAACAATTTGGATCATTTTTTAGGTCTGAAATTGTAATTTATAGAGAATTTTATATGCTAAAAATACAGCTGCTTTTTAGAGGAACACATGAAAGAAACAAAATAAAAATTATTCACAGGTTTAAAGACAAGTTACAATTTCAATTTATTCCATGTATATCTTGCATGAATACACGAATACTCTATACTGGATTTTTGCATATCAGAGTTCTGTTATTTAATAATATCTATTAATAATGCTTAGTAACAATATGTAATATGATTTTGTAAAAAAAAAAAAAAAAACAATTCCGCTAAAATTTTACTGATCAAGAGCTACACATCATTGGGAATAGGAGCATTCACTCTGATTTTTCCTTTTTCTTTTTCTTTCTTTTTTTTTTTTAGATAGCTCCACATATAGTCTAGGTGGTCTCAAATTCATTCTCATTCTCTCTCTTTCTCTCTCTCTCTCTCTCTCTCTCTCTCTCTCTCTCTCTCTCTCTCACACACACACACACACACACACACACACACACTGGGATGATCACATACTCCTGATCGTCTGGTTTTCATCCATGTCCCTGGCTACAGTTTCTTGAAGTATGTGTCATAAATTAAAAACAGCCAAACAAAAATCAGATTTCAATTAAGAATCACTAAAAGAGCCTGGGTGTAGTAGTTCATATAACCCAATTCTTTGGGAGGCTAAGGATGAGGATCACAGAGTTTGAAGCCAGACTGACAGCGCAGTGAAATTTGATTATAGAATTTCAGAGAAAATAGAATCAAAGAGAAAAGCTCAAGTGAGAATAGTAATAGCCAAACAACAATAAAATTAACCCATTAGAAATAAAGACCAGTACTAGGTAGTCACTGAAACTAATCTGTCATTAAAAAAGAAAAACAATTTAAAATTCCAATTATCAAGTATTACAGCCAAAAAACATCTAAGAAGACAAGGAGATCTGAGTGTTGCAATGTGGCAGCATGAGAAAAGTAAATGGACATTACGGAAAAGCTCAGTTGTAAATGAAGCATGAGTTTTAGTTAATAGCACCATTTACTATTACTGTATTACAAGTAATGTTCCCTATTACCGTGAGGTGCAGCGGAGTGCAGGCGTTGTTGTCTGGGAGGGAGCTATAGAGGAACTCTATTAGCACATTTCCCAAGCCCTATTCCCCTTCTGAGGTAAGGTTTCACGCTTAGGCTTCCTGTGAAGCTGAGGATGACCGTTGGCTCCTTACTGTTGGGATTATAATAGGTACTTGTGCCCAAGCTCGGCTCAATCAGTGTTGGGGCTGACCCCAGGGCCTCCTGTATGCTAGCTAAGCACTCTACCACAGTGAGTTTAGCTTTGTTTACACAAAACACTAAAAATTATGACAATGTTGTTGTTAATAATTTTAAGTGAAATAATCAGTTGCAATAAATAAATCAAGACTGAGGATATAGGCCAGTGTCAGAGCACTTCTTTACTACTAATTAGGACCTTGGTCAGACCCCCAGAAATATACATATAAATATCCATGTTAGAGTATTAAAATCTCACACTATTACCTTTCCATACTTTAATACATTCTTCTAAAGTGAAAAAAAAAATAATTACACAATCAGTTATAAAGATACATTAAAAAAAAAAAAACTTACTTGGCAAATTTTTTCCCAAATTTCATCACAGCCAGCTTTTTCTTGAAAACTTAGAGCCAGATCATAGTTTTCAGCTTCTGACCAAACAATTAATGTATCCTGTTAAAAAAAAACAAAACAAAACTTCTCATTACCACACTAAAAAAAATGTATCCATAAAATATAAACAAAAAGTCAAGAGAACGTGCAGTTAAAGTACATTCATCTGATAGCGCACATCTATAAAGTATTCTGCTGTGCCTTTAAAGTTTTGTAATATACTTTCAATGTAAGAAACTTTGATATTTGAGATGACAGTAATTTTTTAAATAAGCAGAACAGGTTAGCAGACTCTAGGTAATCCTTCTTGAGCAAGATTGCAGATACTCCAACCATCTATTTTCTGTTATCTGGAAAGTCAGCCGTTCCATTCATTGACAACTTACATTCCTACCTTTTCTTTTTAATTAGTTGTCAACTGATTAAAAGCATGTAAATACTTCAGACAAATCTAGGTTTAACCCTATTTTGGAGTGGCTGGCACACACACACACACACACACACACACACACACACACACACACACAC
>JANHMN010000007.1:75395061-75441631 GCA_030674055.1 Rhabdomys pumilio | reverse complement strand
ACACACACACACACACACACACACACACACACACACACACACACACAGGCTTATTTTTATTTTATGTATGAATGTTTTGAATGGCCCCTGACATGTGAATACTTGGAGCCTAATGGTGGTGTGCAGAGAGCTTAGAAAATCCAGCATTTCGGGCATTGGAGGTGGGCTTTCAGAGTTCCCACACCAGCATCATTCCCAGTTTGCTCTCGCTTTTTTTGTTCGTGGTACAGACATGAGCCTTGAGCTCTCAGGTGTGGTTCTTCCTATGCGTCCCTGCTGCCATGATTCCCCACTGTAACAGTGATGGACTCTTACCACACTGGGAACTGTAAGCCCCAACAAACCTTTCTGTAAGTCGCTTAAGTCATGGTGTTTAATCGCAGAAACAGGAAAGTAACACAGATACTGGTACGAGGGAATGGACTACTGCTGGAGAACATGATCACATGACTATTTTTCAGAATGCTGAAGAATTGCAGAGGAGAGACTAGAAAAATAAGTTGACACTATAAGCAAAGCTTTAAAGACTGTCATAATAGAAACCTGACAGTAATGGTGAGAGCTAGGTGGAGTGGAGGAATGGTTCAAGAGGTTTCAGAGGAGAACAATATTAACACTTGGGCTAGACACTGGTCTTGTGATATTTGGTGAGAGGGTGGCTGCTTTCTGTCCTGTGCCTGAGGCTAAATTTAAAACAACAGACTAATTTCTTTTCCCGAGATTTCAAGCCTAATCCTAACATCGATTCTGTGGCATGGTTATTAGTAACACTCTTATGCAGGAATGAAAAAGAGTAAGTGGGGTAAAAAGAAAAACGAAATGTAGTGTTTGACAAGAAAAAGCACTAGGAAACTTGTTATACCCAAGACTCCCACCAAACAAACAAATGAACAGCCCGACCTGCACTGAACAAAGGGAAGGCTACTGTCTTAGTTACTTTTCCATGGCTGTGAAGAGACAACCAAGGCAACTTACAAAAGAAAGCATTTAATCGAGGGCTCACAGACTCAGAGGATGGTACGGAAGATAGTATGAGAGGTCACTGCATGAAGCTGTGGAAGTGAAGCCTGAGTTGTGTTAGACCCCTAAATGCTGGAGATGCCAAAAGCCAGAAATGTGGGATAACTGCCAAGGAAAGCTGTAAACAGAGAATGGGAACAGCCCAGGAGAGAGACAGGGAGCGAAGCTGGAGAGGTGAAGCCACTTAGTCCCTTTGACCTCAGACATAGGCTACATGGCACTTGGAGTCTTTGCTTTGGTCCAGGGTTATTTTTTTTACTATGCTCTCATTCCTCCCTTTTGGAACGACATTATATAGACTATGCCATTTTATGTTCAAAGTATGTAACTTGCCTTTTGATTTTAAAGCAAGTTGCAGTTAAGAGACTGCTTTGAGTTTCAGAACAGACTTTGAACTTTTCAACAGTGTTAAGACTGTGAAAGTCTAGGGACTTTGAAGTTAGACTAAATACATTTTGCACCATGGCAGGGCCAAGACACTATGGATGCTGGGGAGTCCCTGCCATTTTAATATTGGTGCTATATGGGGAGGCTTAGAAGTATGGCCCATCACCAATTTGCAGAAAGAATAACCTATGTTTATTCTTCATAGAGTATCCTCAATTTTGCCCCTACTTTAAAAAAGGTTAGGTTGTCAAACTCAGTAATAAGAAACTAAGGTTTAAAAATGATGGACTGGGTAGTAGGTCTGTCTTGTACCTTACTGACACAAATTGGTATAGTTATGCTCTAATTGTATTTTAAGAGAAAAGTTTTATTTAACAGGAAGGGTGATATGTAAGAGGAGCTAAGGTGGGAGGAGTAAGAAGAGGAAGAGGAGGAGAGAAGGAGCTAGGTGATGGCGGGGCATGGAGGCAGATGTTCGAATGTCTCTGCTAGTCAAAGATAGCTGATATATCTAGGTTGGGTATTGGGTTATACTTCTGATTGTATGGGCATCTTGTTATTGGGCATTACCAAACTTATAAAGCCTTTGATTAACATTAAAAAATTTGTATAAAAGCAAAAAGGAGGAAAGGGGGGATGTGATAGGGGTTTTCTAGGGAGGGGAAATGGGGAAAGAGGATGGCATCTGAAATACAAAAATATCCAATAAAAAATTAAAAAAAAAGAAACTAAGGTTTAGATTTTAGTTAAAACACATATACACAATTAGACATTAAATTCACTATGTAATAATCTAACAAAATGAATAAGGTTGTTTTGGATACAAAGTAAAATTTTATTTTAAAAATATAGAGGAAATCCACTTAAGAAAACCATCCTTTCAGGCATCATTTCTATAGCTTGTCCTTAGAGCAGTTTCTCTGTGTAGTACACTGAACTTCTCTGAATGGATTATTCAAGGCCATCTACCCAATGAAAGATATCATGCTAGTCTTTGTATAAAACAGCAAAAACCTTTAAGATCTAAAAAAAAAAATCCTTTTAGGGGTTAGAGAGATGTTATATTGGCTGCTCTTTCAGAGGATCAGGGTTCAATTCCCAACAACTATATGGCAGCTTACAATCACCTTCTCCTGGCCTCTGAGGATGCTGGACACACATGATGCCCAGACATACATAAAGCCAAAACATTCATACACATAAATAAATTTAAAAAATCATTTAAATCCATCTGTCTCTTTTTAATACCTTCACGACCCCCTAATTCAATTACAGAGCGACCCTAACCCCAAACTCTTTCATTTACTGCATTCACTAGCACCCACAGACTGATGTTATGTATTTTGTATCATTTCATTTTTTTGTTTGTTTCAGAGGAGAATGCAAACAAAGTCCTCCACTACTGCATTAGGAAAACTGCAGGGGTCAGCACATCTGAAAACCACCTTTGTGGTCATAGTATCTCCCCTGTCAGGTAACTGAAAAACTCTTCCGAGGACTGGGAGGTAGGTCCATGGCAGAGCGCATGTACAAGGTGCTGGATTGGATGACCCGCCCACTTCCCATGATACTACAAACAAAGCCCAGAAAAAGTCATGTGTTCAAAAAATTTCAAACTTAATTTAAAAAACAATCAACCCTAAAAAAGAGTCAGATCAGCTCATAAACAACACCTTACTAAGTACTGGGCCAATGAATTAATGTGGACAGTTCTACAATGCTGTCTTGAGTTTTTTTCTTAATCTCTGTCTAAGAGGGTAGTCTCTTGCTGAAGCTAAAAGCTCATTTTACGTTTCTTAAATGTGGATCTGCTTTACTAGCTCAAACCTTACCACCAGCTCTAGATGTATAATATTAAGACTTTATTTCACCCACTTTCAAGCTTAAGTTTAAAAAGAAAAAAGAAAAAGGCCCAGTACAGCATATGGAAGGCAGGCTTTTATGTGTGCTTAAGAAGCTGAGAGTGAGTCTACACACTTTTGTTTACATACGCACTAATGTAAGGTGATGATCTGCAAGACAATGGGAAGGTGATGGGCTGAGTGGCCCACACCTTTGACCCTAGCACTTGGGAGGCAGAGGCAGGCCCACCTTTGTGAGTTTGAGAACAGCTTAGTCTGCATAACTAGTTCCAGGACTGCCACAGCTACATTGTGAGACCCTGCTTCAAAAAAACCCAGCCAATCAAAAATAAAAACAAACTGGTAATAAGAGTGACTGTTAGTATTACAAATCTCATGGACTAGAGGTAGGAGAGACTTCAATAAATACTTTTGATATACCCATGCCAACACATTGCACATTAAAAAAATAAGCTTTATTTTGATAACCAAGCCTCAAACCAAAAGATGAATGTAAGCCTGCTCAACTTTGTGCACTTTCTTGGCCCCAAATACTAGATAGTAATAGCAATAGTTACAGTCATAGTAACAGTACTACTGACAGTAGTAGTAATAGTAATAATACACAACAATCAATAGGACTGCAGCCTCTGATTTCTTCTTGGATGTTTAATCATTCAACATGTCCTCTAACAATTTCTTGAAAACATAGCAGAGTTCTTTAAGTCTATTTACCAGACTTTCATTTCTTCTATCACAATTATTACAAGTTTCCTACCCAAAGCTTTTTGTTCCCCACGCTCCTCTCATCTAGTACTCATGATATACTGGTCATACTGGTTTCCTTAAATGCAGCATCACTTTCATTATTTTGTGTCTTCACTAAGAATTTATAATGGCACATTTTTGCTTGGTATACCAAATGCTCAAACTAAACAAAAACAAAAAACAAATCCAAAAACAAAAAAACCTGCAAACACACTTCCTGCAAGTCAATCAGGTGTATTATTACTGATTTCAGCAACCGCCACCACAACCAAGAAGGAAATTCTTTTACCAACCCTAGCTTCTAATACTTTTTCCTGTCTCTAATTTTCTACTGCCCACACCTGTGGAATACAAGTGTTCTGTTGATATTTGTGTTGAAATATTCCTGCTTTGCATTTCCATTTATAATCTTTTTGTACCTTTGCCTCTACAGGAGAGACTTTCATGCATTTTCAGTGCGATCTTGGCTCACTGGAACAATTTTCATTAGCTACCCTATTATTGTTTCACTGAGGTGAGGACTTATCTTTTAAACACAGGAAAACATAACTATGTTAAATATGCTAAGTTCTATCCCTATGATTTGAATTTTGATTTAGTCAAGAATGGTAGGATCGACTTCAAGTTACTTAAAAATCTGAATGTATTTGTTTCATGCTGTACTGGATAATCATTTTCTTTTCTTCCCAATGTGTTTCCCTAAATACTTAAATGTATTAAGAAAGTACACTTCCATTTATCACCCCTTTCAATACTAGACATGGTAGGGAAGTACTGTAAATTACTGATAACCTTCTACAATCCAGTTATTTGATATTTAATTTTACTTATTCTAATATATTTTGGGAGAGAGAAACCCATGTATTCTGAGCAGACAGACTGAAACTGTGAATATTAAAGGTACTCTGAATTTACTGAGCAGATTTTAATTCGGCATAGTATTCTATAAATAAGCCATCGACTCACATTTTAAATTAAAAATCCATCTGTTAATATTTCTTTTAATTTTGGAAATAACTTTCTAGCATAATCTATTTAAAATCTCAAATGTTGACAAACATTGATAATGTGATAATTCTAATACACATAAAAATAATGCTGTATTCAAGAATTCCAATTTGTGCTACTTAGTAAAAAATGCGAATTGAATAAGATGTTGGTTAAAATAGGAAAAAAACTGTATACATTACAAAGAAATTAAATTTAACATAACTTTAAATGGTTCTGACTTCCACTAGAAAGGTTCTCTCAATTTAAGTAAACTTCAAGTAAATAAAACAGGTGGCTCCATTCAGTATTCTTTCAAGCTTTTCCCTATTCATACCTCTCATGTATGTGTAGTCTATGTATGGAAATATCATAAAAATATGTAGCCCTGAACTTTAACTTAGATGTGACTAGTTGCAGAAAACATTTTCAGATGCCATAAATCTTTAAAATATATTTTCTCCAATGTTTTACATACTTAGTATATTTAAAAAATCAAATTAATCTGGAACTAGTTTTCTTTCCTTCCTTCCCTTGCTCTTTTGAGACAGGGTTTCTCTGTCTAGCCTTGGCTATATAACTAACTTCTGCCTCCTGAGTCCTGGGATTAAAGGAGTGCACAACCACTGCCTGGCTTGAAACTAGTTTTTTAGACAGTAACATTCTACATGAAAGTATGCTTCAAAACTTTTAAGTATTTGAAGAACCACCATACATCTTTAAAGCGTTGGAGTACTGTTTCACAAAATAAGCCTCTATACAATATGGTCTTTTCAATGGGAATAGTAGTTAAAAAAAAAATCAATTACACACATCAGGAATAGTTATTTTAACTAAATGTGTAGCAAATTGCTCGTGATCAGGAGTCCACACTTAACGAGCGAATGTCCTTATCATCACTTTATATTCATACAGGTAGGAGAAAAAAAATGTCAAAATATCATTATTTCTTCACAAACAAAGACTCCCAAGTAGCTATCTTGTAAAAGTCAATGCAAACACAAAGTAACTATCTGGCTAGTTAAATTAGAAATTAAATTTATTTAAAAGTCCTTAAATATATCTAAGATACAGAGAAACACTCAAATGTTCAAGACAAATGTTTTAATTGAACTCTTCACCAAAAAGATAGACACATATAAAAATTGTCCAAGAAAAAAAAGCTACTAGTCGAATACTAAAATATACTGAACTAAGAATGTACTGCACGCATAATCAATTTACATTAATATTTTTACCATTAATAAGCTTTACAAAAGATGTAATTTTATTTCTTCTGTGAAGTGTTTATAGCATCCAAATTCTCAGAGACCTTGAAAAAAGGTAGACTGGATGCTATAAATACAAACCTAAAATGTCTTTCCCTTCTAAAGCCTGTCATAGTGACTTTATTTACATAACACACATCACACCACATCCGCACACAAAATAAACCAAATGACTCACAGTTGTATATCATACATTAGAATACAGCATTTAAAAAAAACCTCCCTATGTTAACATAAGCAAATCTTCAAAGAAGTGTGAAAATGCAAATTTCAGAATACATGTAAAGTATGGTATCAATAATGTAAAAGTTTAAAAACACACAAATACTACATATTATTTATGGATACATACATATGAAGGAAAGGTATAAAAAGCATGTATACAGAATACACAGCAATTTCAGGATAGGGTTACCATAGGGAGAATAGAGAATAGACAAAATGAAATAAATACAAAGGAGATTTTACCTCTAACTATGTTAAACATTACAAAAGGTTGAAAAAATATATTATGGTAATACTGTTAAATGATGGTGTTATAATATAGCGGAGTCCATTATATCATTCTCTATACTATTTAATATTGATAATATTTCATAATAAAAGTGCAAACATTCACAGATAAGATGACTCAGTGCTGTATCTTCATGTTAACTAATTAGAAATACTAAAACAGATTTCCTTTTCCAAAGTGACAATAAACATTAACAGGAAATGTTGCACAATTACCAATATGTATATTTATGAAGTACCCATTTATTATTTTAAAACAGACGTACAATTAAAAGCAGAATGTACACACTGCAAACTCCTTCTCCTTGGTCAAAGGATCCAACTTCATACCACACACAGGCTTTGCTTGCTTTAAAACAATCTGACTTTTTTCTTAATGGTAATAAGTGAACACTCTGAATCTTCTTTTAAGCCATTTCTTTCAAATGTGACTCAGAACAAAAGGTTTAGTGTAGAGCATATAGAAGAGACCTGGCTTACTTTAAAGACCAAAGAATACATTGCATTGCAATACAAACAGTGGCTCAATTAAAAACAACATTAAATCACCAATATAAAAACTACTTTTCAGTTTGAAACTCTCACACTGAAGGGAAATACATATGGTACCTCATTTTAGTTACCAAACTTTTTTTCTTGTCTGGAAAGTATTCCCATCTTTGTCACATAAATACATCCTGGATCACAGATGAAGTCTTTCAAATTAAAGATAAACAACTACTTGCCTGCTGTTTCTGATATGCAGTGTTTGGATTTATCTTTGACTCCAAGAGTAGAGATCCTGAAAGAAAAAAAAAAAAAAAGTCTCAAATTATAAAACCTTCAATAGCACACATCTAATAAACATTTCATGTCTCCTCACCTGCTGAACATCTGAAGCTACAAATGCATTTTAATTCATACTTTTTCTCCAAATATAGGCTACATATTTAACTTTGACTATTTCATCCTACCTCCATATGCCGTTAGAGGAGAAAATGTGAAATCAATATTCAGACTATGAAATAACTAAAACTTTTAAAGTCTAATAATTGACCACTCGAAGACTAAACTTTAACAAAAGGTGTTTGACTGCATTTCCTAACAAAACAAATTACAAGGACCTCGGAGAGACTTACCATACAAATTATATTTATCCTTTTCCTTTGACAATGAACCGCCCCCCTCCCCCCAATGTAGAAATAAATGCCTCTAACTACTAAAAGGGACTCTGCACTAGTACATTTGCCCAAAATAAATCTAAGGATTGCTATTCTTTTATTACCTGAATGCATTAGTTGCTCCAATTGGCAGCTCTTAAGTACAGGTAGTAGCTGCTTTATTATGGCTGTCAGTTTTTTTTAATAATACTAAAATGGTTTCTATGAATTCTGCAATCAACAAATACAATTTCACAGCCTGCTTTAGTTTTCTAATTTGCTGAGATTGTGGAACCCACTTTTTCACTCCCTACAATGGCAGCCTTGAAGGGATCAAAAAATAAAGAGGAACGTGCTTGTATGTTTCGTGGCAACAGTCTGTACTAACTCCAAGAAAAAGTCCGTTTTAGTTTTCCCCAGCACCTGGCGATTGAACAACTGAAACTTGTTTTTATGGCACTCAGAAAAGTTTCACTAAACCTTTTATACTAGACGGGTACAACCGACAAGACTGTACCTAAAGCGGGTCGGGAGTGAGTGTCCGAGATTCCTGCCTGGTCTTCTACTGACTTCCCACTCATCACATTCTAAACCTCAACAACCGGGTAAGGAAGGAGTCAAATCCTTACTAGGGATGGAGGCGGAGAACTGCGAGTTCACGTCTGACGGAGAGTAAATCCAGGCCCAGTAGTTTGTTTTTATCGTAAAGAAGGGCAGGCTCAAGACCAATGCGCTGTCCCTAGTGGTGCTATCAGAGTATACAGTACCGGAGCCCAGAGCTTAAACCTCAGACTGTGCCGCGGCCGATGCACTGTCCCCTACCCCACCGTTACAAGAACCTTACCGTCGGACTCTGCACGAACCAGCAGCGACATCCCTTTGAGCTCCTCTACGTAAGTGGAGGAAACGTGCCCGGTGCCTCGGTCGTCCCATTGCCGGTCTTCGTTCAGGGTATAGACCTTCACTCGCCGCCGTGTATCCGACATGGTGACTACTGGCCCCACCGCTCCAGCCGCCACCTCCTCGCTCACCTCGCCGGTACCCTCACTCTTGAGAGCCGGTAGTGGCGGCGGCGGCGGCGGTGGCAGCGGCTCCGGAGAGGCCCGAGTTTACCATGGCTCCAGAGGTTTGGCCGCGAGAAGGGGTGACCAGAGGCACCGAGAGCCCTCCGCTCGTGTTCTCCGTTACCCCTCCCTCCACCCCGGCGCACAACCACCCTCCCTTCCCTTTGCTCCCCAGAGCTCGCTCGCTCTCCCGCTGCCGCCGCCCGCCGCGGTTACTACTACAGATCCGCCATCTTGTAACCCGACTCTCTCAGCCTTTCTCTTCCTCTTCCAGCAGGTTCGTACGGGCTGTCCTAGCAGGGGCTACGGCGGCCGACGAGTCCAACGCACAGTACCTTTACCTCCGAACACGCTTCCGGAGAGGCTGACCTCGGCGATCTCGCGAGGAGTGCGCCGCCGAGGTGAGCCGGCCTAGGAGGGACTTCCTCCTCTTTCGGCCCCGCCTCCTGGCTCGAGAATCTCAGTTGGGCGGGGAAGTCGCGCGAGCTTTTCTCCCTCCGGCACGAGAAAGCGTCTGTAGAAGGTTGCTGGTGCGATGGTGTTGCTGAAGTGTTCTTTCGGATTTGGAGGGCGGATGTTGGGCATGTGGCGGGCTGTCAACTCTGGGCTCGCTCTCAACAGAACAGAGCCAGACTGAGAAGTCCGAGTGCGTGGACAGAACTAGGGCGAAGCCAAGTGTAGGGACTCAGCCTGTCAGCCCGAGAAGGGCTGGGGGCGGGGTGGGGGTGTTTGAGCCTTTTCGTGAAGACGAAGGAAGGTCGAACCCCTTCACCCATTAAAATCCGTTATAGAATCTGCGAGGCTTCTGCCGGGAAAGTGTTCCATGGCCATGGTGAGCAGTGGGCGATCTTAATGTTCCACAAAGGCGTTGACAGTTCCTATTGCCCGCCAAAGCGTTCTTCCGTTAGCCTCGTGGCACCGAGCATTAAAAGGCTCGGAGAGAGACGAGGCAAAGCGCAGGCGGGCAGCCTCACACTCTTCAGGGAGCTCTCCGCCTCATGTGCCGCAAGATCGAAGGGTTCCCGGCCTTCAGTTAATGTCGCTCAGTGCGTGACGTTCACCCGAAGGCCGTGGTTCCCAGTGTAGTAGTTCAGCCTCCTCTCGGTTCTCTTAGATGGTCCTTCAGCTCGGCCAACTCTTGGCTCTAACCTGAAAGGTGAACATGGGGCAGGTGCACATGTTGGTTCCGCGGTGTATTTCGGGAGTTGTAGTCATCACTATGCTTGTCAAAGTGTGCTTATGTTTTGATGAGTTTAGTTAGGTGTGAACTCATTACCAGTACGTTTAAAGGGGTGTCTTATGTACATAGTCGCTTGATTAAAGATGATTTCAAAATTTGATCTATCATTGCTCTTCTTTAAATGCACAAAGGACCAAGAAAATTAGTCTGGTCTGCTGCCATTTGCCTGTAACGACTGCATACGGGAATACTGAGACAGGAGCCAGCCTATGGTATGTAACAGGATTCTGCCTATGATAAAAGGACTTGAATCACTACATAAGTCCCTGATACTCTGTAATTGATATGGACAAAATGCACTTTGAGCAGGGGAAAATACTTGTTTTGGAAAGGCCATAGTGTTTTATTTTAGCCCACAGTGTTTTAGCCTGTTAGAGGACACCCAAGGATTATTTCTAAGCATCCTTCTCATTGCCCACTCTAAAGGAGAAAAGAACTTTAGCAAGAGCACTGGACAGATCCTGGAAGCCTTTAGGACAGAGATTTTAGGTGCCCAGAGTGTTCTCTGTAGAGATAGTGTTTTGGCTCCATTAATCCTATGGACTTGTAGATGCAGGGGCAGAAGGCTACAGCAAGGATCTACAGCACAGGGTCCAGCTCATGCTGTAGTCTGGAAGCATCACTGTGCCGTAGCCACACCTTTCCCAAGAGTCTTTAACAAGGAAACTACAACTCCAAAAGGTTGTAGCCCAAATTAGCCCCCGGTGTCCTTGGTCTTTACAAGTAATACCTTTATATGTAAAAATTAAAAGGGCAAAGAACTAATGCAATGCAAGGTAAGTCTCTTCAGCGCCTGCTTCCTGCTATTCAGTTTTTCTACAGAAAACAGTGACTATATCACTCCTCACTAGAACTCTCACTGTGTATGTGAGGTTAGTTAGGTTGGGGGCAGTTCCTTGGTGTGTGGCCTATATACTTGTACACTTGATTTAATGCTACTGTCACCATCTAAAAATGTTAAAGCATTTTTGAACATTTTTTTTTTCTTTTCCACTAGGTTTCATGCTGTACCTTGTTTTAGAGATAGTTTATCGTATTCAAATGTGTCTATACTGTAGTTGTCTTTTGATGACTTAAATGACTGTTTCCAGGACTCAAAAAATCAATCCCAATATCTGTGATGAAGTCTCTTATATAAAATAGCATGTTTTGCTTATAACCTATAATGTCATGCAGAATAATCTGTATCATCTCTGGATTATATTACTATAAATATTTTATATACTTACATTACAATACAAATGCCACACCTTTTTAAAAAAGATTTTTCATTACGTGCATGAATGTGTGTGTGTGTGAATATGTGTGTGTGTTTGTGCGTGTACAGAACGTTTTGGAGGCTCTAGAACTGGAGTTATATTGTGAACAGCCAGATGAATTCTCTGCCAAAACTCTTTAACTTCTGAAATATTTCATCAGTGCCATAGAGGCTTTTAAAAAATGACATTCATTTGGTGAAGGGAGGGTCTGTGCTACAACATAGTGTGGAAGTCAGAGGACAATTTGCAAGAGTCACGTCCCTTCTTTGACCATATGTGTCCTGGAAATCAAAGTCAGGTTGTCAGGCTTGGTGGCAAGCACATTTACCCATAGAACCATCTCTTCTGCTTGATACAGCTATTTTTGCAGGGGAAAAAAAAAAAAAAAAACCTCAAACAAACAAACAAACCCTCCCCTAAGCCATATGAGTTTGGTAGAATGTGTATGTAATACATATGTATATATATGCTAACTGTTATCACTTTCACTTCTCTGAGGACCAGAACTTTGAGAATGATTGTACACGCGTGCACGCACACACACACACACACACACACACACACACACACACACACACGGATGAGAGTTACTAGAAAGGCTTATAGGCTATGGTCCAGCTAGTCCAACAATCGCTGTCTACAAATGGAAGGTCCAAGAAAGAATCTAGTAGTTTAGTCTATGAGGCTGTATGTCTCTGCTGGTCTTCAGTATTTGGCAGAATCTTGAAGAAGTAGGCTCCAGTGAAGAAATGGACTTGTCAGTGAGAACAAGTTGACAAAGAGAGCAAGCAGGCAAAGAGAGCAAACAGGCAATGTGCCACTGGGCCTAACTTGGGCTTCTGAAACTCCAAAGTCCACCCCCAGTGACACACTTCCTCCAAGGCCATACCTAGTCCAACAAGGCCACATGTCCTAATATTTTCAAATAGTGCCACTCCCTGTAAGTCTATGGGGGCCATTTTCATTCAAAGCTTCACTTGAACCTATCCAGTTGCTTGGGTTTTAGTTAATTCCAGATGTAGTCAAGTAGACAACCAGAATGGCTATCACAGGTGGTATACTAAGGCAAGAAAACAAGAAGTAAGATTGGATTTGCAGAATAGTTTTACTTAGTTTCTGACACAATGTGGCCTGTTTTTGCTGACAATAACCATGTTGCCTGTGCAAAATTTCAGGCACCTGAAAAATATGGAGGAAATAATTAGAGACTGCAATTGAGGTATTTAGGATATTTCAGAGATTAAATGTAGGACCCAAAGTATAGATTTAAGCTTAACATATTTCTTGCAATTTTAAGGGTGGATATAAGATTTAAGGTTCATGGAGCGCTATTTAAAGATATCTGAATGCTCAGCCTAGTCATGGGTATGTAACCAAGGCTCTTGTTGGAAAAACCTGAAGTCTTAAAAAATGTGGTCGAAAGCCCCTTAGTGATTTTGGTATTGCAGACTTTTGGACCCTCAGACCTTGTAGATGCAGCTCATAAATCCTTGTAAAAGCAAGCACTTTTCTTTCCTGTTGAAAGTCCTTTACTACTTGCTGATTTTCTCTTCTCACTCTGAAACCATGGTAACTGAGTTTAAATCTGTGGGGACTGCTGGGAAGATTACACACCAAAGGAACTAAATGTTGAATGTTGGATTGGGAAGTCAGATTACACCTGGTATTAGATTTTCATAGTGTTCAGTTAAGAGGCTTCATAGACTTCATTGACTTGCACTCTTTGGGAGCAGGTATTTAACTGTAGCATAGACTACAGACAGGACAAAGCCATTGCAGGCTTAGTTCTTCAAGGCCTGGAAAGGTGATGGCTTTTGCTGAGCAAAGTGGAGATGAACTCTCTACATAGCAGCTTTGACTCCTGGAGAAGATAGCTATTTCCTTTGATGTGCTCACTTGTAAATCCTACTTGTGTTGTTAAGTGGTTTAGGTGGTCATCTGGAAGTGTTTTTTTCTCTGATACCCTTTTATTTCATAACATTGATAGGATCACCAGAAGTATTGAATAATTGTGTTTGTTTCGTTCCTGACTTTGACAGCCATGCCTTTAGTGTTATGTTTCTAATACTTAAAAGATTTATTTATTTGTATATATCACGTGTATTCAGGGTCCTGCTGAGGGCAGAAGAGGTTGTGGGATCCCTTGGAACTGTAGTTTACTGGTGGTTGCCATAAACTACCACTGTAAGCCACCATGTGGGTACTGGTAACCCAATCCTAACTGCTGAGCTGTCTCTCCAGCCCATTTCTAATTTTTGACTGATATTTGCCCAACTATGACATTATATACATTGATTTTTATAAGTCACTTCTATGGCAACTGGTGATATGTTTTCCCCTTAATATTTTTATTATTTTATATTTTATGATAATTACCTATGTATTTTATGCTTTTTGTTTTTTAGCATCATCTTCTAGTTTATGAATTCTTGGGAATTATGGTAATTTTATAGGCACAATTTAAAACTATTTATAGGCATCATGAAATGGTGTTTTTCAGTACTCCCAGCACATGTAGAATAAAGTTCAGTCTTAATTCTTAAACTGCTTTACTGTATCTTATCTTCATCTGCTTATGAAACAACTACGACTTAACAGTCTGCCTCTCTCCTTTGTCATCATTCCTTAAAGCCAGGCTCACCTAGTTGACCTCTCTATAGTAAGAAGCAATTCAAATTCCACTGCTTAGATTCACTTTCCCCCCCCCCAGTTTTCTCTACCCAACTTATTTTTTGGAAAGATCAGGTAGAACTGTTTTAGTTTTTGTTGCCTACTAAAGTCTTGCTGTCACTTAAGCGTAGGGTATGCAACTTGGCTGTGAAACTCATGGCTGTGATGCATTTTCACTTTAACTCACATTACTTTTTATCCCCCGACAATGAGTCTTTTATATTTTCTTTCCCATTTCTACTGCCTGTCATCTTGTCAATTTTCATGAGAAAGCATTTGTCAAAGCCTGTTAAACTGTTCATGATTCTTTTTCCTTGGAAATAACTAAACATATGCTTGTCTGATTAAATGTTTTGAAAATAATTACCTGCTATTTCTACTTGTTATATTTTTAATACAAAGCAAAAGACCAAGCATTGTAAAGCTAGTTTCTAAAATGAATTATTTTTGCTTCGGGAGTGAAAACCTCTATCTGACATTCTCTTTCTCAAAATGTCTTTACATTTTGCTTCCTCTAATTCATTCAGGTCTCCTTTTAAATATCTAGTCATTGAAGTGGCTCTGTGTCATTTCATTTGAAACAACAACTTCTTATCATGGACGGTATCAAAGCATAGAAACCTAACTAGGACAGATCATTCCAACCCTTTATTCAAATGCCTTTCTAATTTAAAGCATCTGCCACTATGTCATGTGTTACATACTTGTTTACTAAGGATGTTAGAACTTTAGCTATGCTGGCTGACATCACTACACATGTCATAGTGCTAAGTCTATGGTAAGTGTTGAATGAATGAATGAATTTAGTTTGGCTAAATTGAATGAGACAGCTGCTGATGTTCATGCTTCTTAGATCAAGAAGTTTAAGATGTTCAGGAAGGAAAGGAAAATAGTCACATAAAAGCCATGGTTTGAGCCAGGAAGATGGCTCAGCAGGTAAAAGTGCTTATTGTAAGCTTGATGACCTGAATTTGTTTCTTAGAACCCACAAAGTGGAAGGAGAAAACCACTCCTAAGTTATTCTGATTCCCACACATGCACAGTAGTTTGTAAGTGCACAAAAGAAATAAATGTAAAAAAAAAAATTGAACACTAACTTATGGTATGTCAAAATAAAGGTCATAAAGGAGCGACTTGCAAGTACTATAAATTAGTTTTTGGCATATGATAGTCCCAGATTAAATACTTAGAAATTATGAAAAACTACCATGATTTAAATAAAGATGAGTGGACGCTCTGGCACGAGTGGTAGACTCCTGATTTAAGCAGAAGTGATGGTGCTTCTATTGTTGGTGTTAGTGAGCCATCTGTTTAATTCTGTGGCACTCCCCTGGAGTTCCAAGAACTGGCTTTGGTTTTTCCAAATTGTTAGCAGTTTAGCATACCTTTGAAAAATAAAAGCAGATTTAAGAAAACCAAATTAAAATTTAGAAATTCTACCATTAAAGGTTATTGTTCGTTAAATTAAGGATTATGGTGGTTACTACTACTAAGTAACAGTATATTAATTACAGAAATAATTTAATTGTTCATTTTCAGTTACTTCACTATTTCAGACATGTAATATGCTGAATTCAAAACTCTAATATGCTGTTTTAAACAAAATAATGTTTACTGATTTTAAGTATAAACATATCTTAAAAATCTTTGGCTTGGACAAGTACATATTTAATATCTTATAAATCAGCCCCAAATCAAAAATTCACATATTTTTATAAGATTAATAAAAGGAACATAGTCTAAATTATGTAGTATTTACTTTTGGCGGACTATTAGCATGTTTTAAATTACAGCAATGGGCTGGATATGGTGGCTCACTCATTTGATTGATGTGGTGTCAGACAGGAGGGTTTTAGTCCCAGGCCTGCCTCTGCCTGGTCTAATGGGTTCTAGGGACCCTGTCTCAAAAAAAAAAGGGCAATGGATTGGACAGTTATCAGTTATTTCTAGACATTAAATCAATAATCTTTATATTAGGTAATTTAAAAAAAGCAAGTTACTCTAGCAAGAATTCCATTTATAGGATTCATTTCACTGTATTTTTGGTCTTGTGACCAATTTGAAAGACAAATCATTAGAAACTGAATCAAATTAGCTCTCCTCAATTAAATGTGTAATTGCTCTGAAACTAGTAGTAGGCAAGCACCGCTGAGGAGAAGAGAGAAACTAAGGGGACTGGCTGTTACTATATATGAAGAGAAGGAAAGGTAAAAAAAGATCTTTGGGAAGGCATAAATGATCTGTTATTTTTCAATAGTTTACAATTATAGGAACAGAAAGGTAATCGTTCCTAAGATATAAAAATAGCTTACTTTTAATAATAAATATTTATTGATTTGTAATCCAAATAAGAATAAACAAATATAGGTTACTCCTGAGGTACAAAAGGCACATGAAATAAGCATTTTAATACAAATAATTATATTTAAATTATATATAAGTCTACACAGTAAACAGGACTATTAAAATTTGCTCTGCAGAGTATCACCATTGAATACCATTTCGAAAGGGAGTTAAGGGGAAGAATTGGATGATGACTGTGAAATAGGCTCTCCCATTACAATGCTGCTTCTATCATTTAATGTTTTGAGAACAGTTGTAGCTGGAGACTGAAGAACTTTACGAGAAAGCCTCATTCTTCCATCAGCTGGATCACGGCCAAAGTATTTGACCTATGTTAAAGAAACAGATTAAAGTTGACATGTAATTTCAAAGATTTAAATTTATGTTGTCCAAATAAGGCAGTAATTAATATTTATATGTGTCTATTAAAGCACAGCTTAGTTCTATGTAGAGATACACTCAAAGTAGCTTTTATAAAAAATTAAAAGAATCCATGTATATTTCCATATGCTTGTAATCCTAGCACTTGTTGTCAGGAAGCTTGCTTGAATTTGAGGATAGCCTGAGCTACTGAACAGTGAACTCCAGGCCCATTGGGCAATAGTAAGATCTTACTAAAAGAAAAACCCAAAGCCAACTAACTAACCAGCAAAAATTTCGAGTCTTCTGGTAAACTAGCTGTGCCTTTTAATGGTCTCTTGGTCCGTATACTGTAAGATGAAAGTTACAGTTATGATTCATATAGGGCCTTCTAAACCCATTCTTACAAATTTGGTAGGGTGCTTACATCACTCACACTTTCTCTACTACTCAGGGACTATTATACTACAGTATATTTTTCTACGGAAAAGGCAAACAAGGGAAACGCACAGCAGGCTTAAAGTCCTCTTTGATGTGAAAAACAAACATTATGTGGATGGATGCTGTATTGGGTTTAATCTCTGACCAAAGCTGCTTAAAGAATAGGAGTACAGACTGGGAATAAATTTGTGGCCTTAGTTATTCAGTTATAATCAGAACAGAATGTGGTGCACCCAACATACCAGATTATGAACAACTTCTACTCACTGATAGAGGATTACAAGATAAGGTTACTTTTATTATCAGAATTCTAGGCCCCAGCAACACTACCCTTAGTAAGTTCAAAGTTCAAAAACATGTCAAGTACAAAGGCTCAACCACTCAAAGATGACAAGGCTTTCAACCATGTTATCAAGTCTTATCACCGAATGATAGTCTGCACAGCTCTAAAGGTTTTTTTCTTTGTGTGTGTATGTGTGTGTGTGAGAGAGAGAAAGAGAGAAAGGGAGAGAGAGGTAGACAGAGAGAGAGAGAGATCTTGAGGGAAAGTCTTATTTTAAGTCCTTAGCAAGTCTGGTAAAGCCACCCTAATTTATGATACAAGTTAAAAGTGTTTATTCTACTCTTTCAAAAAGACTAATTGGAACTTGAAGCACAATTTACACCTTTAAAGATGATATACTGAACACAGGTACCTGAATTTCTTGGCCAACCTCTAATCCTAGGGCAGTGGGATGTTTAATCTGAAAAAAAGTTAATATATTAGTTATAGATAATAACCACAGAAGTAAACATCTTTCCCCAAGTGAACAGCTATATTTGTTTTTCTGCAAAATCAAAAATATCAAAGTAGAAGAAAATGAAGGCTACACAAAACTTTGTAGGTAACTTTTTTTTGTTTTTTGTTTTTGTTTTGTTTTTTTTTTCGAGACAGGGTTTCTCTGTGTAGTCCTGGCTGTCCTGGAACTCACTCTGTAGACCAGGCTGGCCTTGAACTCAGAAATTCCGCCTGCCTCTGCCTCCCAAGTGCTGGGATTAAAGGCGTGCGCCACCACCGCCCGGCATAGGTAACTTTTGTGTGCATTGATAAACATGGACTAGGAAAGCAGCTCACTCAATGTTAGGAGTGAATAACTGAAACATTAGGTGTAATAAGTGAATATTCAAACTATAGTCCTATGAAGGAGGACTGTTCATTGTTTTAGATTTCACCACTGCAAATGTTAGTGGCTGGGGAATTTAAGTGAAAGCATATGTGTATTCTGTATACTGAAACCATTAATAGGCAGAATACACAGTTCTCAACAATTCGGTTGATTTCAATATTAATTGTTTTTAACAATTAGAAATAAGTCAGCTGTGGGTTGGGAAGATAGCTTGAGAAGATAAGAATACTTGTTGCACAAAAATGAGTTCACATCCCTAGCATCTACACAAAGATAGGGATAGCTGAGCATGTGCCTGGGACACCAGTGCTGTGGGGAATGAGGAGAAAAGTTCTTTGGAGCTTGCTAACCACAGACTAGATGAGAAATGGCAAACTGCAGGTTATGAGAGATCAAGTTTCAAGGGACTAAAGTGGGGAGTCCCAGAGGAGGACACTTGATATTTTCTTCTGACCTCCATGCACACATGCACATACCGACACAGTGCATATCCACCACACACACAAATTAGGCTTTCTTTTTACCTTTCGTTGGTCAAGTTGTGAATTATGAAGTAGCACTGCAGTCATGTTTGGATACAGTTTTACCATTACTCCAGTGTCTCTACAAAAAGATATCAGCTTGGTTAAAACAGTAAGTATGTGTACTAAGAAACAGAACCTATGATCTTAAAGAAGAAGAGTATCAAACAAATCCCAGACCATATTCTTGGATACACACACACACACACACACACACACACACACACACACATATATATATTTATTTACTTATTTATTTTGTGACAGGGTTACTCTCTATAGTCCTTGAAATCACTCTGTAGACCAGGCTGGCCTCAAACTCAAAAAACCATATGCCTCTGCCTGAGTGCTGGGACTAAAAGGCATGTGCCACCTTGCCTGGCTTCTAGAATATGTTCTCATGTTTATAAAAATTATGACTATGCAACAAATATATTTCTCTCATCCCTCTCTCCCTGTCTCTTAGTCTCTGTCCCTCTTTTTCCTGTCTTCATAGTGTTTAGGATTGAACTCAAGACCTCATACACATAAGACCTAATAAGCTACATATCCTGAGGCCAAATCCTTTTTTTTCCAATAGAAAATTATGCCCTATATTTATGAATCATATTTGTGAATCAAATGACCAAAAAGGACAGAGAAAAAGAAAAACCCGGGTTTTTCTTCGGAATTTATGAAATTTTATTATTTTAGAGTTATTTTATACATGTGAGTGTTTTGCATGTATGTATATGTGTATGTCTGTGTACCACATATGTGCCTAGTGCCTGTGGAGGTCAGACAGGGCATTAGGTCTCCTGGACCCGGAGTTATATACAGATGGCTGGGGAAAGTTCTTTTCCTTTTTTCTCTAGTCTGAAAGCAACCAACTGTATTGCTTATTTTTCATCTGTGATGTCAGATGTCCCATTCCCTTTCTACTCCCACCCACAAACGGTATTTTGCGGTAACTTCAGCTGTAGAAATACTTTGAGGTTGTAAACATAGGCGCTAATTAAGTATCAATATCTGTAGAAACAATAACAATGAAAAGGGAATACTAATCTGTATGTTTTAGGCTGTTTGCCAAGAAAATTATGGTAGAATGGTAGAACATGTGGTTTGAAAATAAAATATGGTAGAAACTGGTTTAAGGAAAACATTCTGGCAGAAAAACCTATTATAGAACCTGTTACTGAAAACCTACATAGTGGCATGGAAAATAAAATTTAGCTTAAAAAAAAAAAGGATTGCATGAAGCTGGGGATGTAGCTTCAATTGGTATAGTACTCATACTGAAGGCCCAGAGTTTGATTCCCAGCACTACATAAACTAGTCAAGGTGGTAGAAGCAGAAGGATCAGAAGTTCAGAGACGGTTGGAGAAATTGGTTGGAGAAATTAAGAGTATTGCTGCTTTTCTAGAGGACTTGGGTTTGAGTCTCAACACCCACATGGCTGCTCACATTGGTCTGTAACTCTAGTTCAAAGGACTCTGAAGCCTTCTTCAGGCCTCTGTAGATACCAGATACACACATGGTGCAAGAAATACATGTAAGCAAAACACCCATATATATAAAACATAATGAGCACAACAAAATACAAAAAGGTGGTGGGGCTAGAGGCACAGTTCAGTGGTTAAGTGCACTTCCTGGTCTTCCAGAGAACTCAGGGTTAAATTCCCAGCACCTGCCTGGTGGCTCACAACCACCTAACTCCATTCTCGGAGTTCAACAAGCACTGCACAGTGAGTAGACATACATGCAAGCAAAACATCCATACACACAAGAATAAAGAGAAAAGCCAGAGTCATTATCAGCATTATCAGCTACATACTGACTTTTAATCCAGTCTGGGCTAGAGACCTTGTCATATGCACAAATATCCCCCCCCCCCCCCCCCCCCCCCCCCCCCAGTCCTCCCCCTCCCTCCCTCCCTCTCACACACAGCTACTGGCATATATCTAAATATGAAAATCTGGGCTTGCAATAAAAGTCTTTTAAAAGTGAACCCATCATTTACTTGAATTACCTGATTTCAGTTATTGTAGCGGTATAAACTGCTCCAAATTCTAATTGTTGCTCTTGCTGTAAAGTGTAAAATAAACCATTAGACTAATAAGGATAACAGAAAAAATAGGGACAAACTATCGTAAGATGTATACTTACATCATCTCTGCAAATTTCTGTAATGAAGTCTCTTGCCTCGTGCATTGCAGTAGGTGTTGGTGCAAATATGGAGAAGGTTTCTTCATCAACCTGACTAATTGTTACACCTTTGGAATAAACCCAGCATCATGGTGAGGGGTGAGAGGGACAAAAAAGAGGTAACTTAATACATTAAAATTAGCAATCTCATTACCAGAGGTGACTAATCTAAAAAGCAACTATGAGAATAGGGGAGGGACCTCAAAGCAGCTGGGTTGGGTTCCTCGAATGCTTAATGATTGTTCCTTAGTGAAGGGAATTGCTCATCATGAAGCATACACTGTTCCGCTGCCAGGTATCTGGCATTTTACTAGACTCTGGATATAATAGTAAACCATGTACTACCATATTTTTTTAGGCTAATTTTTAAGGCTTTTGTTTTACTCTTTAATTATGACTAGAAATTATACCAGAATACTTTCATTATCTTGTTTTTTTTTTTTTTTGGGGGGGGGGGGAGTGGTGGCGGTGGTTTGAGACAGGGCTTCTTTGTGTAGGTCTGGCTGTCCTGGAACTCACTCTGTAGACCAGGCTGGCCTCGAACTCAGAAATCCGCCTGCCTCTGCCTCCCAAGTGCTGGGATTAAAGGCGTGCGCCACCATCATCTGGTGAGTTTCTCACTCTTAACACTGGTTAAAGCAACTCTGCTTCTTGTCCTTTACAAGCCCAAAATGAGTATTAGGCCATCTAAACATTCTTCTAGAAGAAATAAAACATAAATATTTCTGGATATATTTTTTGTTGTTGTTTTGTTTTTGTTTTTTTTTTTTTTTTTTTTGAGACTTCAATAAATGTAGCCTTGGCTGTCTTTGAACTCAGGCTAGCCTTGAACTCATAAAGATTCACCTGCCTCTGTCCCTGAATGCTAGGATTAAAGGTGTGCACCACCACACATGGCCTCTGTATATATTCTTTAAACAAAAAGATTCTGAATAAAACTAAGTCAAAGCAGTAGAAATAAGAATGTGTAACCCCTTCGAGTGAAAAACTAAAAATTATTTGGGAATTTCCAGTTTTAAATGTGAAAGAAGTATAATGAATTTTTGTCATCCTTTCTCTTATAGCTGAAGCAGAGTCTTGCTATGTTTGTCCTCCATGCTGTCATCAAATATACCTGGATCACAGGCATATGCCAACACATGCTTTGTCCTTCTTGAATATAATTGAGGATTAAGACTTGGGGATTTACAAGACAGTTCCACAGAAAAACTCATAGTAAATACATTATGCTTTTCTTCTGGTCTTTGTTTTCTTTTATCTCTCAAATACTATTTCTGGAATAGCATAGTAGAGATAAAACAGCAAACATACATGGTTTGGATTTAATAATACCCTCAAAGTAGAGCTAACTCTTACCTGTCTCAGCCTGGAGTTTTTTTAAGTGATATCCACCAGGCCCAATGAATTTTGCTCGTTTTGATAATGGAACCTTTATTGTTTCTGAAATGCAATGCAGACAAATAGGTAAAAAAGGGCATAGATAGACGGACCTAAATGTATGTACAAATCTTTCATTACGAACTAGGAGAAATTTGTTTGACTAATATTAATGAAAAATGTACAAGAGTATGTTCTCAAATTTAAAGTTTGCTTTTCTTGCAATATACATAATTCTTTTTAAAAATAATATATAAGAACAGAATTTTCTGTATTGTGACTTTTGATACATTTATTCATAGTGTAAATATCTATTCTCACTTTCCATATTTTTAAGGCAAGAATATTTAAAATCTTTTTTCTAGGGCTGGTAAGATGGCTAAATCAGAAATGGCATATGCTGCCAAGCCTAATAACCTAAGTTCAATTCCCAGGCTCATATGGTAGGAGATAATCAATTCCCACAAGTTGGACTCTGACCGACAGACAAAATGTGGCACGTGCATACCTCACTTACATATACACACAAATGAATAATCGTAAAAAAATTTTTCTTTGAAAATATTTATCAATAATGTACTTAGATAGGTTTATTTTGTTAGGAGAAAAATGTTTTAAAATAGTAGTAAATGTTTAAATATTAGTATTATCAAGCTATCAGTAATAATTTTAATGTCTTACCTACAACTGGTCCATTTTCTTTTCTAGATGCTCGAGGTTTTGAAATGGTTTTGCTCATTGTCTGCAGTATCTCCTTCTTTGCCACTAGAAGAAAAAGCAACATTGGTAACTCCATCAATAAGTATGATCTGAAATAGTTTCTACGGTGGATAATCCAGACTCTAGCTCACTAATGAAAGTTCTTCATATTTCAGTCATCCTAAAAGTTACTTCTACTTCTCACTCACTTTTCCAAACTAACTCAAAGTTTCTTACTTTGTAGAAATTAATATTTCACTATTTTTTTCATTTGAGTAGTCAGTGTGATCAATAATTAATACTTGATCATGTTAAGTTACATTGTTGCAACTCTTCCAGTTTTAATGGTTCTGGGGAGCAAACCCAATTCCTTATACATCACAGGTGAACATTCTGTTAGTCAGCTACACCGAAATTTGAAAGTAATATTGAATAGTAAGTTTAGTGGGAATCATAGGTGGCATTAACATACTTGACAGAAATGAGAGAGGAACAAGGCACACTGACTTACCTGATGCTTGTTGGATGGCTTCCATTATAATTTTAATTGGTACTCCAGGTAACTTAATATCAGCCTAATATAGAACAGCCGAAAATAAATAGTTGCTCATGCCATTATTTAAATATTTAAAACACGAAACAGGATGGTTTTCAAAAATACCTGTAATGCAGTTATTCCTTTATTTGTACCGGCTATTTTGAAATCCATGTCACCATTGTAATCTTCAATTCCCTTTAACAATTTAAGAAATTATAGTAAAGTTTTAAACAAAACAAATTCACCCATAGTCACTGTAGAAGAATTTCAAATTCTAGCTCTGGAAGTAAGCTGTATCCTTTAACGTTAAATGCAAGGAGCCACCTCTGCTGCTTGATTGCTGTTCCATTGCACAAAGCTTGTCATTGAAAATACCACTTTATGTTTAGCTCATGCCTGTTTCTAAAAATACATAAAAAATTAATTTAGAATTATCCCGAAGGGACCCATTCTGGATAAGTATATAGTAATACATAGCCTTTAAAATCCAAGGCCAATGGAGGAAATAAACACAGCTCTATTCCTGAAATGCAGCGGTTCTCAGCCTTCCAAATGCCTTCAATACAGTTCCTCATGTTGTGATGATCCCCCATAAAATTATTTTCATTGCTACTTTATAACTGTAATTTTGCTACTATTATGAATCATAATCTGTGTTTTCTGATGGTCTTTTGTCTTCTGATGGTTTATAAAAGGGATGTTTACTCCCCCTAAAGAGACTGTGATACACAAATTGAGAACCACTGTTCTAGGCTGAGTCTTCTATATGTCTTTATTATTATTATTAATATTATTTTTAATTTTTTATAGATATACTTCAAAGTGTTTCAAACTGGGAATATACTTGCCAGAATATCTGTTAGCAAACGATAGTCTTCTATTTCACCTTTCTCTGGATTGTTTTTGGTAACCAATCCCACTGCTACCCCTGCAACAGCAGATGAAATTGGGACTCCTGTAATTAAAAACAACAAAAAAGGTTTGTATATAACGCATGCAGTAGCATAAGACAGGCTGAAATTCTGTTGACTTTATTTTAAATAAGATGGTGTTCTCTAAATATCAAATTGAGTTGAAAAGGCCCTATTTCAGTTCATTTTGATCCTTTAATAATGTAAATACCTATCATATGTAAATAAAAACATAATGCCTGTAAAGCAACAGGTAATATCTATACTTGGCAGAAACCCAATAGAGCAAACTCTTATCTACGCTCTGCTATTCTGCTTTGGTTCCTTCTTCTAACCCTATATTTGTCAAATTTTCTAAGCCTGAACCTTTCAGTTCACCTCCCCATAGGAGAACTATTAATATAGCCCTCTAGGAAATTTTTGTATACAACTACAAATGGAATCATAGTCTTTAAATTCTTATTTGTGAGAAACATGTTATGTACATTATCTGATATCTTGCCCTTTTTAAGTCATAACAAACCTACAGCACACTAATACCCATATATGTAATAAATAAATAAATATTAAAAAGTACATATCTATGTTTTCCTTGTTATTTTGAAATAAAATTTTACTGTGTAGCTGGGTATTGGGTTGTCTCAAACTCAGAATCTTCTTGTCTTAGCCTCTCAAAGTGCTATGGTCACAGGTATGTACTACCATGTATGGCTTCAAACCAATTAAACCAAGAATCTCCCTTATAGTCCTGGCTGGCCTTCAACTCATAGAGATGTGTCTGCCTCTGCATGTGGATGCCATAAGAGGGCAATGGATTCCCTGGAACTAGAGTTACAAATGGTCCTGGGACCAAATCCAGGTCCTCTGAGTGAGCACGAGTGAGCCATCTCACTGCCTAGTCCTTCCACCTGGATCTCTTGGCCAAGGCCTAGATCTGCTTAGACAAACTTTCCTGGAGTTCTTTTCAAACCAGAATCTAGTTAAGTAAATAATAAAATATAAAACCCTTTAAGTTCTTCATAACCTGCTTTTATATTTGTGTCTGTTGTGGTGATGGGATGCTTAGAGCAAATGCTCCTGCATGCTAAGCAAGCACTGTATCACTATACCCTCAAGCTGCAGACTGTTATTTTAAAAGGTTTTTAAATTGTGAGTGTGCTATGCTTGTGGACCAGATGAAGGC
Source organism: Rhabdomys pumilio (assembly GCA_030674055.1). Taxonomy (NCBI): domain Eukaryota; kingdom Metazoa; phylum Chordata; class Mammalia; order Rodentia; family Muridae; genus Rhabdomys; species Rhabdomys pumilio. Next base: position 75,415,752 of record JANHMN010000007.1, on the reverse strand, counting down.
ATCAAATACTTCAGAGCTGATGTTATATGCAGAAGTGGGTGCTGGGAACCAAAATTAGGTTCTAGCTCCAAACTGGGGGTTCTAAAATGTTCTGGACACTGGGTGGCTAGAATGAGAATGTCCCTCATATGTTCAGTATTTGAACATCTCATCCTCAATTTGTGTTGCTGTTTGGGGAGTTGATTAGACTATGCTGGAGGAAGTATACCAGTGGAGGCAGCTTTTAGAGCTTACAGATGGGCCCCATTTCCAGTTTGTTTGCTTTGTTTTTGCCATTGAATGTGTGATCTCTCAGCTTCCTGTTCCTGCAGCCACACTTCTACCTGCCACGATGGATTTTCTTTTATCTCTCTGGAATCATAGGCGAAAGAGAATTCTCTAGTTTGTATACGTTGCTTTAGTCATGGTGTTTTATCACAGCAACAGAAAAGTAACTAATATAGATAGATAGTATATATTCTGTTCCTAGAGATTCAGTGATCATAATGAGTCTACTCAATTCATATTAAACAAATTTGCTTAAGGTGGACATGATGGCTTATGCCTGTAATCCCAGCACTTGGGAGGTGAAGGCAAGAGAATCAGGAGTTCAAAGACATCCTCAGCTATATGTATTCAATGTGAGGCCAGCCTGGGCTACATGAAACCCTGTCTCAAAATACAAAACAAAACAACAACCCATCTCAAATCAATAAATGAATAAAGAAAGGTTGAAGAATGGCTCAGTGGTTAAGAGCATTTGCTGCTCTTGTAGAGGACCTGGGTTTAGTTCCCAACATCTACATCAGGCAGCTAATAACCACCTGAAGTATAGATCCAGGAGATCCAACTATTTCTTTTGATTTCTGAGGACATCAGGCAGGCATGTGATGTTCGCATATATACATACAGGTACTCCACATACAAATAAAATAAAAGTAAAATCTTTAAAAAAAAAAAAAAAGAGGAAGTAAAACAAAACACACCTGTTTTACACTGCTCGAGTGGCCTTGTTCATTTATTACCTCAGTGGTTCTTTGAATACATTCAGAAACATAACCATGCTGTTTTATATCTTCATCATTTTGCACAGGCTACTTGGTCTATGTGAACTTAAACCATGTTTTCAATATGCCTGATCCTAACCTAACTATTCAACCTTTAAACTAGGAAAAATATCATGGCCTCTAACTCAGTTATCCTCAACCTAATTTATTATTTTTCATTGTGTAATAGACATACTTATCAATTTGCTCACTGGTATTTTATATTCATTTTTGTACCTTTTAAGTTTTAAAAAAAAATAGATGCCATTTGTGTCACTAGTGTGCATAGGGCATAGAAGCACTTATCTCTTTGAACTAGACTGCATATTTTCTCTTGATCATTTCTACAGTACTTGATGTTAATTCTTATCAAATTCAGTATTTTTACATGTGTTTATATTTTTTCATTTTTTTTTAAGAGGAATAAACTTTAGTGGATGTGGTGGTATACTCTTTTAATCCCAGTACTCTAGAATTGGAGCAGAGGTAGGCAGATCTTTGTGAGATCAAGGCCAGCTTGATCCACAGGAAAGCCAGGGTTACACAGTAAGACCCTGTCAAAAAATGAATAGATTTATCATTTAATATATTAGTTAACATTCCTTTTTCTTTCTTCTCTTTTTGAGACAGAGCTTTGCTGTGTGGCTCTGGCTGGTCCCAAACTTGCTATCTTGCCACCAGAAGTTGGGATTACAGCTTCCCTTATTCCTTTTTACTAGTATCCTTTATAGTGGGAGGTCATTGTTGTTATGGAAAAGGAAAGGGATGATGAAGCATCCTTAAAGTATTCTACCTGGTACCTCTCTCCTGTGGTACCTCTCTCCTATATACTGATTAAATTAACCAGTCCTCTTTATTTATCCTTCAATCAGTCATAGATGACTTCTCTATTATTTAGTATAAATTTCTGCACCATTTACATAAAGATACCTACATTGATAAGATAGATTTCTAGATAACAGTATCCCTCCACCTCATTAGGAATTTAGTGTCCCCCCCACCCCCGAAATAACAATAAAGTGAATTAGAGACATTATTTATTTCTCTTTAATATCTTCTAGGTCCATTTTCTAGTCACTTTCCATTCTAAAATACACCCACCCCACTCCCTTTTTATTAAAGAGATTTTATTTAGTTACTGTATGCGTATGGGTGTTTTGCTTGCATTTATGTGTGCTTAGTGCCCAGAAGGCTCGAAGGCATAAGATATTCTAGAACTGGAGTTACAGATGGTTATAAGCCACTACATATTTACTGGGAACCAAATCAAGGTCCTTTGTAAGAGCAGCCAGTACTCTTACATGTGTCGAGCCCTACATCTGTCTTTTATGAACTACGTAAGAGTCTCATGAAGTCTGATAGTCCTATTTTATACAAAGTGTAGTCTTGCAAAAGCAACAACTGCCTATATCTTATGTCTGTGCATCACCACTGGCAGTATAACTCATTAGTCTAAACCTGGAATCCTCTTACATTTCCTTAGACAGGTCTTTGTCCCGTAATCCCAGCCACTTGGGAAGCAGAGGCCAGAGGATCAGGAGTTCTAGGCAAGTCTGAACTATTTAATACTCTAGGTGGAAGAAAGCCTTTTGCCTTTCAGTTAATCTTTTTCAGTTTTCTTCTGAAATAGAATCGTACTAAGTCACTTTGACCAGTCTCGAACTCAGAGATCTGCCTGTTTCTATCTCTGAGTGCTGGAATTAAACCATGATTCTTGGCTGCTTTTCTTTTTAAATATGAGACTTGGATGAGAAATGCAGCCTCTATAAAGACAAATGACATTTTTGCTCATTGCTATGTCCCAAGGACTTAGATCAGTGTTTGATTTATAGGTATTACATAGTGAAGACTTGTAAAATGAATGAATGAAGACAAACAAAATTTAATATTTGTACCTCTGCTGAATAGAACTGGGAAAAGATCATTAGCAGTTTTTGTTTTGGCCTGTTTTAAGTTTTACTGTTTCTAGGTAACATTAAAATATACTCACACGACTTTCACTTGCTCTTTGGATTATCCTCCTTTCTAGATTTCACATTTGTGTTGTAAATGGTCAAGCTTAACAGAGAAATCATTGTGTGTCCTCTGTAATACCTTCAGATGCCTTTTCTCTTTCTTTTTGAACAGCACTATAACTGCCAGAAATGGTTTTTGAACACCTAAAATATAAACTCTTTCTCTTTTCGTGTCACAGACTCAGAGTTGCATCAAACTATTTTCAGTATACCTTCCTATATGATTCTGTGCCTACTTTTAGAATGCTGCTTTCTCTAATATAGTGGCAACTATAAACTGATTCAGAGACTACATGGTTACTCTCTCATGGATTCTAAATGCGTTTGTTTACTAATTGAAACAGCTTTATCGACTAGAATCAATTCTGGAAGTCCCCAGTTTTAGAAGTCGAAAATGTATATTGGGTCACCGAGGCAAGTATTTATAATTTCCAGTGTACTATAAATTTCTAGTGTTTTTTAACTAAAAATAAGAGCTTCAGATAATATCTTTCTGATGTAACTGTATTATGTCTAGCCTATGATTTTGACTTTTGTTAAATCTAATCTAAACAAATCTTATATTCTGTACTAATGAAATATATATGTAAAACACTAACAATTTTGAGACATAATTCTTTACCTGCATCCATTAATGCCAAACTTCCACCACATGCAGATGCCATAGAAGATGACCCTATTGGGAAAGGAAAAATTAAAAAAAAGAAACCACTTGTGTTGTAATATGTTAATTTCTTAAAGCCAGTGTTGCTTATTTCCTTATAAATATTATACTTGAACACAGTCCATAGTTTTCCTTCTTTGTAAACTCACTTGATGGGCTGGGAGATGACTAAGTGAGTAAGAGTGCATGCTGTGCAAGTATGAGAACTAGAATTTGAATTCCTAGCACCTATTAAAAAAAAGCTGGGTGTGTGGCCAAATGCACATGGACCCTCAACTGTCACACGGTGGGTGTAGATGCAGGAGGATCAGTGTGTCTTGCTGGCTGCCAGCCTAGCTCCAGGTTCAGTGAGAAACTCTGTATCAAAGGAATAAGGCAAAGACTGATAGAATAGGACATCTGATTTTCTCCTCTGCCTTCTGTGTGTCTGTACACATAAGTTTCTGTCACTTGCAATCCCAGCACTCACACCTACACCAATATATAAACAAATAAATAAAGATATAAAAGCATTAAGTCAATCTTTCTTAAGTTACAAAGGACAAGGCTACAGAGAACAATATGGTAACCACTAGGCAACAAGTAGTTACTTAAATTAATTGAAATAAGTTTATTTTCTCTGAAGTAAGTTTATTTTCTCCACTGAGTAATTTATGGGATTCCTATTATTACAAAGAATATTATTGTGCCGTTTTGCTGTAGAGACTCTGAACTCAAGAAACCCTCAGAAGGCCTAGCAATATTTCTGCCGCCTTAATCAGAAGGTACAAATACAGACGCTCTAGCTCTCATTGGACCACAAGTCCAGTCCCAATTAGTGGAGAACAGAAAAGTCTTCAGTTTAGATTCTGAGTTAACTTTAGTGTTTTGCTTTAAAATTTGTGACCACCTGATATGACTGCTAGACACTGAAGAAGTCTGTGCCCATTGTGCCTTAGTGATATAACCTAGTCTTGACTCATGAACTATTTTATGTTATTTAATATTGGCCTATTAGCTCTGTCTCTCTCTCGGTGTCCACTTATTACTTATCACTGGTATGAGATTGTTCGATCGATCCATTTGTTTTGACTGCTAGTCTCTCCAAGCTTATCTTGCTCTGTTGCTTGTTTGCAAAAAAATAAATAGCAACCAAAATTAGATGTACACGCAAAAAGAGAAAAAATGCTTGCTTCAGAGTGCTTTCAAAAAACTTAATAGCTGAGAACAGATCAACTTAACATTTTTTCCTACAGCAGGCTTGAGACTCTGTGGTAGTAAACATGACATAGCATAACCTTAGAAAAGTTAAGACTGCATCAGGGAATCTAGTCTCTTCTACTAGGAAATAAATATTGTAGTATCATACCATTTGATTCGAGGACTTCAGATGTAACTCTTATGGTAAAAGGAAAATCTTTGGGAATAACAGGACACAAAGCTTTCTCAGCAAGAGCACCTGAATCAGAATAGAAAACATTAAGCAAAAAGCACCAAGTCTTTCTAAGATGATAGCACACTCTCAGAACTGTACTCACCATGTCCAAGTTCTCTTCGATTTACACCAGTAACTTTGCCAGTTTCATTGGTTGCGTAAGGAGGAAACTTGAAAACAAATACATACACACACGTTAGTGACATGGGAAGGCCTCAGATACATTAGCAAAACAATAAAACAAATTACAGTATAATAGAACCCCGCTTTGGTTCTAAAAAAGTATATTATCTATCTGTCCATCCTCAGTTTGCCCATCTGTCTATAATCTACATATGTATTTATTTGGTAGGTAATTGAAAAAAATACAAAGTATATATCATTTTAGTAAAATTAGCTATTTATATTGTGTAAGTAGATTAGAGGGTAGAAAAGGTTATGGTAATTTATTTCACTTAAAGATTTATTTATTTTTATTTTATTTGTATAAGTGTTTTGCCTGTATGTATGACTATATAAATGTGTAGCTGGTGTCTGTGGAAGCCAGAAGGTGTTGGATCTGGAGTTAGGGCTGATATATCACAGATACATAATAAAGTGTTAAGGGAAGGATTGAGGGAATAGACACAAAAAGATACACTATCAAGTTCTTTTAAATTTCTATCTTGGAACATTTTCACAATAAAAATGTTGGGGAGAAAACTTATCTTACCTCATAGTGCAGCATGAAATTTTTATCTTTTACCCCACTACAAGAAAAAGGAATAACATTATAAGGACATATACAACTTACTTCTATAAAACATTAAAAATTATTTATTATAATTTTATATTTTTTTATAATTTATAATATGCAAATATTATAAATTTATAATTTTAGAAAAATACATTGTTTGGAAACACAAAACTTGAGGAATAGAGGATGAATGGGAATTTTTTTTTTTTTTTGAGTCTCTTTGTAATGCTGTCCAGGTTGGTCTCAAACCCCTCACTTAGGAAATGCTTTTGCTGCAGCCCCATGAGAAACTGAGAGATGTCTTCCAACAGCTGAGACTTACAATTGAATTCTAGACTGATTGAGGAAAAGAATTTTCCTTCCCTCCCAAAAAGGTCTTTTGTTGTTACTTTTTAGAAGCCGGGTCTCATGTGTCTAGGCTGCCCTCCAACAATTTAGAAGAAAATATGGTTTACCAACAGAAAAGCATTCTCTACAATCCTAAGTGTGTAAACAGAAAAATGTAGTGTGCTATAAAAGTAATAATAAAGTCAGTTATGACGGCTCACATCTATGATTCCAGCATTCTGTAAACCTGAGGCTAGCCTAGGCTACACAGTGAGGCCTTATCCCAAAAGAACAAACAAAATAGCAATGCCCTTTAAAGAGTTTGCTACTGATGAGACTAAAATAAAGTACCAGAATACACAGACACAGACACACACACACACACACACACACACACACACACACACACACAGAGACTATTTAGTGAAACAACACAAAATATAACAAAAATGTAACTTACCTTATAGCTGTTATAATTTGGTCTGACTTAATACTGGATTCTAATGAATCAAATGTTACAGTACAGAGCACCTTAAAAAAAAAAAGAAAAAAATTATTCTTTAAGCTTTAAAATACTAACAATAAAGATTAAAACCAAAAAGAAATATGTATTATACTTGCATAAGTAGTTTGTTGGTCTGTTCATTTGGTAATTGGTTGGTTTTTTCATTGTTTTGTTTTTGAGTATGTGAGTGTGTGTGTGTGTGTGTGTGTGTGTGTGTGTGTGTTGGGGATTGAACCAAGGGCCTTGAATACTAAGCACGTGCTTTACTAGAGAGCTACAATCCCAGCCCAAACTAAAAATATCTGATAATCTTACCTAACTCTTCTTTAAAAAAAAAAAAGTGTACTATATAATACACATTACAGTGCCACCCACGGCAGTTATTACAGTAAATATATGTTCACCCAGCGATATTCAAGCTGACTGGACATTTTAATAATCCAAAAGGCATCAGTGCATCTCACTAGTGGTACTGAGCAGGGAGAGAGAAGAAGGAAGATTGACAATGTTAATCCCATAAAAGAAGCTTCCTCACATTTTCATAAAACAAAACAAAAACTTTCCTGTATAAAACAAAGTTAATCTTTTTATATTTCAGACACAGCCTAGAGATTCAACATTGTATCATTCACAAGGTTTAGCATCAGTAGCAACTAGGCAACATTCTTAAGAGAAAGGCAAAGAATGGAAGAGAAGATCCATAACTGAAGTCAAAGATTCCTTACAGCTATAGACTTATAACTGAGAACACTGAATAATGACACATTAGAAAAAGACAGAAACATCAATTATCCAGAGATCAGAGGAAGCTCATTGGCAGAGCATTTAACTAATATGGTCTGGGTTTGATCTTAAGCATGGGATTAAGGGAAGAGGAATTTAGAAAGAAAAGAAAAATGGAGTCACCCACTCTGAAGGGAACATATTCACATGGTTCTGTTAAGAGAATATGAAAGAGACTGGCATATTCCAGGAAAGAAGAATGAGGAAAAGTTGAAAAAATAATGGCTGAAATTTCTCAGGCTTAATGAAAAGACACATTTGTGATTCAAGTTTGAAATTCTAAATATAATATGTTCCAAGAAAATCACCCTTTTCAGAGTTGTATGCTGAAATCCAAAGACATCTGACATCACTGGCATAAAAACAATAATATATAGGGAATGATTTGAATGATTCGTTATCAGATAAAAAGTAAAAAAAAAAAATACCACATCATCTTTAAGTGCTCAAAAACAAACAACAAAAACTTCCCAACACCCTAAGAGAAACTGCCCCTTCAACACACACTATTTAGTCATCAAATTAAGCATAAAGTGACCATGCACTCCAGTTAAAAGGTAGAGACTGTGAGAAGAGGTGACAAAAATATCCTGACCATCTAATGACATATTCTTATTCTTCATTGAAAGGACACAAGGAAATGAGTCAATGGTGAGAGACACTTATTCACTGTAAGCATGATTTCAAATTGTTAAATACCATTTCTTTCTCAAACGAATGTATTTAATTCAGTGAAATTCCAATGAAGAGCTGACATACTTGTAACATTCAAATGAAGAAACCAATGTACCGTGAGAAGCTAAAACTGACCTGTGGGTAAAGTTATGTAGATGGCAAAGATATACCTCATAGACATCAAGGTGCACCCTGAAGGTTTAATGAAAATGATACTGGCCCAGAAAAAATCCACAAAACCATGAAGAAGGATAGTTTAAAGATGTATTTATAAACTGTAAATTTAAGTTGTTATCAAAAATTAGTGGGAAAAATGATTAGTGAGGAAAATGATTAGTGAATTAGTTTCAATACACATCATATACAGGAATATGTTCCAAGACATATTAATTGTCCAAACTTCACAGTGAATACTAGAAAGCTAAAAGAAGGAAAATGATAGGTACCTACCTTTCTGACTCTGGTAATAAGTAAGGACTGTTGCTCAATCAAAAAAATGGAGCTAGACTAACCACACCAGAGCTCAAGATTTCAGAGGCTAATATAATAAAGTCCAAATGCAGATAAAGATGAGGTCATGTGTATAAACTGGGGTTTGTTATTGGAAGGGATTAATATCTAAGATTTCTAAAAAAAAAAAAAAAAACCACTATTGCAAAATAGCAGGTATAGTACTGTAAGCAATGTTAAAAATAGAAAATTAAACACAAACAGTGATCAAGAAATCTGGACAGAGAGACAAAAATTGTCTTGAACTAGTGCCTCAAGTCACACAACTCTAGGTGAAATGACATACATGAAAATAAGGGTGTACAGCCCTTCCTAGCTGTGGTTCATACAGTGATCCCAGTAACTGGTTATTACATATGGAGATTCTCACTAGGAAGCAGGGAAATACAAGGAAATAGAGCAACAAGCTACAACTTTGTACTTATTAGGTTAGAAAAATTAAGTAGTGATTAATGTAAGAAAGAGACATAAAGCACTATACTGTACACAAACAGTGGGTATCCATAGAGGTAAGTGAACAAATGGATACTGGAACCAATGTAAGTACCACAGAACAGGTATCTACATAAAGAAAAAGACAGGTTTGCAGAAATGTAGAAAACAAACAAGGGTCATGAATGGATGAACAATGACAATGCACCCTAAAAAAGAATAAGTAACGGTGCTTTTAATATTAAAACAAAAATTTAAATACCCAACAGTCCTGGAAAATGAAATGAACTTATAGAAAGAAAAGCTGTTTCCTGGAGAGAGATCAGGAAGAAGGAGCTACAAAGACATGAGGATACTTTTGGAGCTGACTAGAGGTTTATTATCATGCTTGCGAGCTTTCTTTTTGTGGTGCTGGATTGAACCTAGGGCTTCTGACATGCCGGGTAAGTCCTAACACTGAGCTAATTCCTGTAATTAATTTAATTATGGCAAATGTTTTCAGGTGTATAAATTTAAAGACATCAAATCATACATTTTTAGGAATCAGGTTAAACAGTGCACTCAAGCCAGTGAGGTAAGAGGAAAACAAGCGAGTCTAGCCTGTGCTTAAGAGAGCTCCAAGCCAGCCTGAACGACATAGTGGGACTCCAAAAACAAAGCAACAAAAGCTACATACAAAAATTCCATACATGTTAAAGTACATACTTTACTGCACTAAATTATGTCTTAACTGTATTTAAATATATTAATAAACACAGTAAGGCTATGTATAGTGATGCATGCTGGTACTCTGGGCATTTGGAACTCAAAGGCAGGCAGCTCATGAGTTCCAGACCAGCTTGAGTTACATAGTGACACAACACATAGTGTTACTTTGTCTCCAAAAAAAAAAAGAAAGATAAGGGGTAGACACAATGAATCACCAGAAACTTACAGGCCAGCTTTTTTGGGCAGATATAGCTATAAATAACAAGATTCACTGATTTCAAATACAGCAACACACACACACACACACACACACACACACACACACACACACACACACAAAACCACAAAAATTTACAGCATCTGCAGAGCAGACCTGATTAAACAAAGAGCTTTCTAACATTTACTACCTGTGTTTGTCCTCTCTGAAATAGTGCTGATCCATGAAGTGTTTTAAACATATCTACCTCACAACTTATATTCCTAAGTGAAGTCAGATCTCGTCCATCACACCTGGAATAAAGCAATAAAGCCATATGTGAACTCAGAAAAATTAGATCTTGTTATCTTTACCATTAATTTTTAAACCCCAGCTGCCTACAGTAACTTGTTAGAATCTTAAACACTAATATAAATACGTGGTTTCCACTCTCCGTCCCACTGAATCCATGTCGGGAGGTGTGTAATTTTTACATCACGAGAGGCAGCCACAGCCGCACAGTCCATATTCTTGCCAGCAGATGCTTATTAATAAAATCACTCCTGACTCTTCAACTGAAGCCAGTTCCTTCCTTGAAGGAAGCTGCTACTTTCAAGGCATCTCGAAGATGCTTCAATCCGACCACAGGAAGACATATTTACCTTTTGTATTCATTCAAAATAATGCTTCTGAAAACCTCCTTCGCAACAGCGTTGAAGGATTCTATTATTTCAAATTGGTCAGCCTCTGGAAATTTTTCTATAGAAAGGAGGCAAATTAAAACAAGGCTTTATCTTTTTGGAAGATAAGTTCTCCAGTGTTCGAAGCATCAAATCAAGTATTGTGGAGTTAAGCTAATGGAGACAAACATTTAGTCCTCTGACAAAGCATATAAATCAAATGCTTTTAAGCCAGTTGTTAGAATTTGACTTGTTGTTTTTGTTTATTTAAAAAGTATATCAAACTCAGGATTCCAAGCTTGTTCAAAAAGTTCTTGGTAAAAAAACCTAAGTTATTTTAGAGACAATTACAGGTAATGGCATTAAATGCACCAAAAGAAGTTTTATTTTAAAATCTTATAAACCTTCCCACAAGAGGGCACTTTACTGTTGCTGGAAAAACTAACAAGAACTTTAAGTCAAGCTTTCCTCATACTCAAGTTGTTACAAGAATGATATAAAGATACTCTGCTTAGCAATTGTGTGGTGTCACTTTAACAATCTACCCCTTGTAATTCCAGACAATGTTACTAACAACAATAGCATCACACTGAATGATGACTGTATGCCAGGCACAGATTGGCTGATTTACTAATTTAATCTCCATAAGCCAGGAATTATTGGTATTATAATCTTAGATGATAGATTCAAGAATTTCTTGAACTGTTTCTTGTTTTTAGTACTGGAGATTGCACATAGTCTCATGCACGGTGGACAGACAGTCTACCACTGAGCTATAGCCTCAACCACTGCGATGTATGCTTGAGCTTTGAGACAGGGTCTCTCTACATAACCCTGGCTATCCTGGAATGTAGACCAGGCTGACACAGAAGTAATAGACCCTCCTGCCTCTGCCTCCTAGGTGTTGGGATTAAGTGTGTGCCACAATGCCTGGCTGCTTTTTCAGTTTTGACTCAAGAATTTTAAAGAGAATTTTTAGATTTTTCAAATGACAGGCTATAGGACTAGCGCCATAAGATCCTGATGTAAATGAGAAAGAAACATTTTACATTCATTATTTTCTTGATGCCTACTCAAGTACAGTGTTAACTATACTTCTAGAAGATAATGTGACAGTCACCCCATGATCTAATGTAACAAATTTAAGATAAAACTGAGGAATTATGAGATAACTGAGTTTTTCAAGGTTTGAAAACAAATCTATGTCTTTTAAAAAACAAAGCTATGTCTTTCTTTTAATATCTTTAAAAATGAAAACAGAATTTACCCTTTAGATGTTCCTCTGTATCTAATCTTATCTTGTTGACAGCTTCATCCCTGGAAACCTAAAACAGCATTGACATGGGAATGTAAACATGACATTCACACTTCTGTTTTCTATGTTACATGATAACACACTGTGAAAAGCTGTAACATTCCTGAAAGATTAAAACCTGATTCAATTAATTCAAATATATATTTGCACATTTCGTGTGTATTAATGAAAGAATAGCAAACAAGTAGGCTCTGACTTAGCTTTATAAAGAAAAGTCGAGCTGGAGGTAAAAGAGATTAGGGTTAACAAGAAGGAAGGTATTGGAAAGAAAGCAAGATACATATGGGGATGTGGGTGCGAGTTCTCAAAAGAGAACTGCTTTTTCAGTGTTTTGTTAGAGATGTATTTATTTCCTGCAGTGCTGCCTCAGGGCCTCATGAATGCTGGAGTCAGATCCATAGAGCCAGATCCCCAGGTATGGCCAGAGACATTTGTTTGTTTTTCACAGTGATATTTATCTTTATTTTTAAAATCTTTATTCTTTTATTTATTTATCCCCTTCCCAGTGCCCCCTCCGTAAGTTCTTCACCCTATCCCTGCCAACCCCATCTCTCCTACCCCCAACCTGCCCACCCCCATGGAACTAGTAGCACAAACAAAATTGTATGAGTCACAACAAAAGTAATCTTAAAACAAACCTAAGGTATACCTACTTTATCATGTTCATAATCTGTAAAAACTGCATAGAGTTTCTCCATGGCAATTCTATTAAGTATAAAATGAATGTTAGCAAAACAGTATTTGAACTATGAAGTTTTTTTTTTTAACTGAAACATATTATTAAATAGCAGTGAACTACAAATTAAATAATAAGCATGTCAGCAAGATCAAATGTTGTTGCATGTCACTGCTAATGTGCTTAATATTACACAGAACAGATCTCTCTCCACCTTTCTAGCAAATCAGTCAGCTCTATGTTCCCCTTCCTCTTCACTGCTCATTTAATTCCAACTTAGATTCACTTATATTTGCTCAGTGCCTCTGTTCTAAGCATTGCTAGGCACCATCTAAGCACTGGGTATAGAGTTGTTTCAAACCCATTTCTTTATGAAAAATCCAACAGTTTCCTAGATATTCAAATACCATGTCTTATTCTCTTTTCTCTGAACATGGAGAGATAAAGGATCTGATTTTTAAACAACAAACATCTCTTCATTTACGATTTAAACGTTTATCTTGGACTGGGTTTATGCTGTAATCTGCCTTCACTTTCCTTTACGTATCAGATAGATAACTATGGTAATGACTTAAAGCAGAAAGCGCTGCAGGTGTAGCAATACCAAGTGCATTGCCTTAGAGGAACTGGAACCCAGTGACGAAGGAACCCAGTGTTCCTATGTACGCCCATCTGTACAGGTGTTCTTACGTATGCACGTATTTCACAATCTCTGCAGAAGGAGTGAATATCTTCTGGGGTGTCCTCTTGGCAACACCGATTTCTTTTACCAACTGCTGGATGCCCTGAATTATCTGCTGTGTATACTTCACCCCAACTTTGATAGCATGGCAAAAATCCTGCTGTAGAATGTTTTCTGCAGAGGCTTCCAACATAACTAGAGAAAGTAAGAGGAAGGTTATTGTTTTACAATCTTTCACCAATATAGTATTTTTTAAATGAAAAACAAAGACACAAATAACAAAAGAAAAAAGTACAACTTGCAAGTAAAATCCAGAATGAATATATTTAAATTATTTACCAATTTGGCTTTTAGGTGCTCCTGCAACTACTAAATTTAAAGTGCTAGAAGACATCTCTTTCCTTGTTGGGTTAACGACACATTCTCCATCGATCATTCCTATTCGTACCGCTCCTAAAACACATTAAAATGTTGGCAGCTGTATGAAACTTGCAGCATTCACAGTATTATTCTAATACTCGCCTCAAATCACTGTCTTTCCGACAAAAGAATGAAGCTTCTACTTCTCCCATGGTTAAGGTCCAGCAAATACCCTCTCCCACCCTACTTTGTGGGCTCAGTGGGACGCTCTGAGTCACTCACGGCAAACACTTGCACACCTGTTTGACTATGCTCTTGCTCTCCTCTATGTCCAGACTATTCTGTCCAAAGCAAATGCTTGCATCCTTCCCACTAATGTTCCACTTACACACTGGCTACTCTGACAAGCCCTACCTGACAACCTGCCCTTCTGTATCTTCATTTTCTAAGCTCCTTGTCTGTATCATCATAATAGTATTGTTTGTAAAGAAATACCATCTCTTTCCCTTATCCATGCTAAAAGCAGGAGCCTCTTTAATCTTTCCATTGCTAGTACTCAGATGGCCTTCTCCCTCAGTGCTTAACCCAACTGCCAGCACTGAGCACACTTCATAATTACAAACGTCAATCATTTGCAGACTATATGGTTGCAACTTACAAGAAGTATAAGTTACAAACATGTTTATCTTGAGAGAGTATGTGCTCTGGTAATTCCCCACTGCAAAGAATGAAAAGATACAACTGGAGCAAGAAATCTAGAGCTATAAAATAAAGAGCATTGTAACAGGGTCACTGGTAACAAAACCCAAAGCAAGGATGAATGCCTGAGAGAAATGTTATAAGTAATAAATCAGTACCAGTAACATTGTTACTGAGAGAACAATGCGTTCATACTATCAAACTGTAACTTACCAACAGGTCCATTCCAAGGGATATCTGATAAGGAGAGGGCTACAGAAGCTTTAAAAAGGAGAAAAATAAAAAAACTGAAATTACAATACTTCATTGGTTTAACCAAATTCAGCAGTGATCATTTTCGTTGGTGTTAGACTTACCACCGTTAACTGCTAGGACGTCAGGTTCATTGACGCCATCAACTGCTAGCAGATTGCAGAGAACCTGGCAACAAAGGAAACAAGTCTGACATCGAGACAACAACAACCAAAGGCCCTTGATGTTGCGAGATTATAATTTAAATTGGCAACTTGGCTTAAAATATTATACCTATATGCTCAATACCCAAATCCCTTGGAGTTGGCTATCATTTAACTAAATCTTTGACACTAGGCATTTAAAACTTGAGTTTCCTCCTCCTCCTCCTCCTCCTTTTTTTTTTTTAAAAAAGGATATATGGTATGTGTGGCTACCAGGCATTGTTGAACCCAGGGCTTTTACTATCAAGCTACAGCCCCAGTTCTGTTTCTTTACCTTTAGAGAGAAAAAATATAGCATCTTCCTAAGGGGCTTACATGAGAAGTAAAACGCAGTATGCTACAAAAATCCTGTACATGTCAGCTATGTTTTTGTATTATTATCAGTTCACACTGCAAAGATGTCCCTATGCTAAATTCTTAAAGAACAATTTCCTTGAGGCTCTGATAGCCTCTCAAAGGTATACTTACTTAATGCAGTTAAGTAAAATGATTACATAACTATGTCTAACTAAAGCATATGATCACCACAGTAGTTTAGAAGGCCTAGAAATAAACATGTTATAAAAATTAGTTGTGACAAGCTGGTCATGATGGCTCACTGCTGTAATCTCAGCACTTGGAAGCAAAGGCAAACAGACCGCCACGTGTTTGAAGCTAGCCTGAGCTATAGAGATCTTGTCTACCAAATCAAAACTATTAGTTATGTTAACTGTCTTAGTGGGCTATAAACTTTACCTACAAAGCCCAGACACCTAATCTGGTTATTACGACTATCATACCAACCATCTTTTATGTACACTCATTTATTTGTTAAAGCAGGGCTTTGTAGGTTTTCATTCAAACTTCCTAGAGAGTTCCCAACAGTCACTTACTCCTGTTCATAATTCAGGTGTCAGCTCTAAATGATACTAATCACATGGGTTTTCAAAGTACTGCCTTTCAAAATGACTTAAAATAGAAGGCGTAAGACAATCAGAATTCTTTATAAAGCTTTCTCTAGAAAGAATTATACAACTTAAATAACTTAAAATATAATATCTGGTAACAAACAAGGCAGCATTTACCTGAGTATCATAAAAATAGCCAGCTGGAAAGAGAGGTCGAATTGAACGATCTGTCAAAACAAGACCAAGAAATTAAATGGCCCTGGCAGAGACGCTTTAGAACAAAAACTATTGAAATAATAAGATAGGTGTTGAATATGTCACAGACACTAACAAAAAGACCAGGTGTTAAAAAAAGCATTGACAAACATCAATACTTTCATTAATATAGACCATTACCTAAAACAAAGTCAAGGAAAAGAGACTGAGGACCAATAGCAGACAAAAAGAACATACTTCTTTGGTTTACTGTGACTGAGGAATACATGTAAATATATACAAGCTAGCAATTATTGGATAAACAAAGCTATAAACTACAAATGATTTCACGGTATTTGCAGATGTCAAAGATTTGGAAGATAGGCTAGTAGTACTATATAGCTCTGGGTTTCTTTACCACCCCTACCTTTTACCCTCTTCTTCCTCCTCTTCTTTCTCCTCCACATGTGCCTCTTCTTTCACAAAAAATAAAAAAACCAAAAAAAACCCCACCCAAAACAAACAAACAAACAAAAAAACAAAAAACCCCAAAAAACAAAAACAAAACAAAACAAAACAAAAAACCATAGATGATAGACATACTTCGATAGCTGATGAATACAATGCTTTTAGGAGTTACTAAGTTGAACATAAAAATGAAAAAGCACAAAGAATAAACAATCGAACAGGCAGAGGCATGGGACTCACACATTCAACAGATTCATTTAGCCAGTGTTTACTGACTGCCTCTTCACCAGGCTATACTAGGTACTGGGATTTGGCAGTGAAAAAAACAATTTTTCCCTCTCACAAAGCATACAACTGAGTGAAGGAACAGATAGTAAATAGAATCTGGTAACAGTCATACAATGAAAGGTAGCTGAGCCGACTGTAGAGCAGAGAGGTGAGGTGAGCACCGGACAGTGGATAAGGGGAGCACCTACGAAGAGCTTACCGATTACTCGACTTGTAAGAATCTCTTTGTCAGAAGAGCCAATCTCTCTTCTAAGGTAGTTTGTGGGGATTCTACCTGCTGCAGCAGCCTTCTGTCTGTAGTCCACCTGAAGTAGCAGAAAGGAACTAAGGTTAACACAATTCCTTTTTTAAGTAACAAAGTATATACCAAGAACTGCTATATAAGTATTAATTTTCCTGAGGTTGCTAACACATATTCTAAACTACAAGTAGATAATAAAACCCTCACAGGAAGAAAAGTATATAGAATGCTTCGACCAACTAATCAAAAAAAAAGTCCTTCACTTAACAGTCAGATGCCTGCCTAGTCTCATGACTTTCTACCTTACCCAAGTCAATAGTGCCCTTTCCCCTGCTTTCTTTGCATCAACTCTGTGAGACATAATTGCTTTCTGCTTACCATATTAGAAAGACACAAAAATCCTAATGAATTCTTAACATGTAGTTGTAGGCCCAAACTGGAAGAAAACCCACAAAAACAATGAATTAATTGCTTCCTTAACAGCAAAGTACTCCTGCACTCCACTGACCTCATCAAGCTGGACGTTCTGAAGTAAGCTCGCTCACTCTTAGCAATCACTTCATTCTCTTAGTCAACAGGAAGCCTCAAACATCTAAAAGCCTTCCTTTCTCATATAGTTTAATTTTAACTTCAGACACTTGAACAGGGGAGTGCAAATTCTACATATATACTATTCTAGAGGCTCATATAAATAAGCAAATACTTACCACCAGTGGCATGAACTGGGAAGGTGAAGGTTTTGTTTTGCTGACTGCTGTGACCATTACTGCAGTATCACCTGACTTGATTGAACATATAAAAAAAATACCAGTAAATTTCCTTGAAATCAGATGTTAATGTGTAAACAGTAATTGAATGAATCCCCACTCCAAGTAAATTCAATGGAAGATATCTCTCTGTCTCTGTCTCTTTCTCTCTCAATAATGTCTCATGTAGCCCTGGTTGGCCTGGAATTCACTATGTTGAACTCAAACTCAGAGATCTACTTACTTTTACCAATAGAGGTCCAGGACACTGGGTTTAAATGCTGAAGCCTGGCTCCACAAAATATCTCTTATTTCACATGACCACAACTAGTCCAATCATGATCCTTTCTATCTGACCAAGGTCAGTATTAGAATATTCACTGATGTTTTCACATGAAGAAATGGCTAACAGCTTAGTCACATCAATGAACTGAATCATATTTTTTTTATTGTTTAAGAAGAAATTTAGACTACAAAGAAAAATGTCCAAGCATTACAATGAAAAGAATAATGAAAACATTTTTCTCTAGAAAAGCATAATGGATTTTATTAACAGACTACAACACCGCTCACAGTTTGGAAGAGAACTTAGGGGTCACTTAATACACACAACCCTGACCTGGATGGTCTAGCATGGTCTAACACTGGAAATACCTTAATAGTGTCTGATCTAGTTCCCGATACCACCATGATGGCTTATGATGCTACAGAGACACACGGACACCATGGTTAAAGCAAACACTGGTTTCCTACCTGTACCACAGCACAGCCATCAGCAAATCTTGCCAGTTTCCCAGAGGATATTTCTAATTTTCTGTTTAAAAAGAAAAATTTAATACAAAATGACACCAGTACAAGTTTTTGCTAAGTAAAAATAATTGGAGAATCTAGAAAAAAAAAAAAAAAAAAAAAAGAATGAAAGGCTCCCAATCATCAGAGTGAAAAAAGTGTAAGTAACTAGGAGTTGTGATCATCAAAAGCACAGGAAGTCAAGTGCAGCTTAAAGAAGGTGGGAACCACAGTAAAGGATGCATCTGGAGCAGGAACATACGCTGGGGAGAGAACGGGTTCCTAACTACTAACTCTCTCGTTTTGTCAGGTGTCTAAGCCTAACACACAAACTCTTCTCTTCCCTGTTAAAATAATTTTAAAATTCCTCTATCACTTCTTAGAAAAAAAATACAAACTTGAATATTCACTACAAAGACTTTCATGTTCCGATATATAACAGTGTTTTACATACTAAGTTAAAAATAATAAAGACTATCTTCTGATAAATAACATTTTGGATGCTTAAAAACTTAATAACAATAACAATAAAGACTTTCATGCTCAACAATGGTGTCAAGACAATTTAATGGTGGAAAAAACCCCCAGTCTTTTTCAGTCAAAGGTATCGAGATGGCCACATACTCCATACAAAAACAAAAACTCAAAATAGATACTATTCCTTTTAGAGCAAAGGGGGAAAAATTAAAACTCTTTGGGGGGAAAAACAGTAGGGGTAAATCTCCATAAATTCAGACTAGAAAATGTCTTTTTAGATATGACATTAGAAGGCCAAATACAGAGGCAAGATGCACGTCATGCAAGTTTACAGCAGCTGCTGTCTAGAACTACCCACAAAGCAGGATGTATAAATACCTAAGCTCTAGAAGTAAAAAGGTATGCCCTATGAACCCAGCAGGCATACTGGGAACACATATGTGAACATATGGACATATTAAAAGGGTAGAACTTATCAAACACAGCCGACCAATGCATGGATGACACCCTCACCTGGGCCCCAGAGAAGGACATCTAGCAACACCAACAGTGATGAACCCCTTGACCGGCTGTTGGGTCACCTGCTGTTTTTCAAAGGACTGATAGGCAGACTCTCCCTAAGGCTTTAGCTGAATTTGGTCCTTCTTGTTTGGCATGGGCCCCTCAAATTGTAGGTCTTCATACTCATATGTCCATCCATCTGGCCTTCAACCCTTCAGCTGAGCTCCACCCTCTGGCTTGGCCCTATGGGCCTCCAGCAGCTCTCCAAATGGGACTACCAGCAGTAGTCTCTCAGTGTTTCTTAGCTCCTCGCCTCTAGTCCAGTAAGTCTTTTCAAGTCCTTGAACTATGCGGCATCTTTAATTCTGTAGTCACTGTTTACAGTGACACTTACAGACATAGGCATTTATAGAAATATGCACAGACATTTATAGAAATACACAGGTATTATTACTGTGCAAGATAAAATGTGTAATTGTAGTTGGTATTAGTTAGTAATTGATGGTGGCATGAAAGAAACCATGATTGTCAACAGCCAGCTTATATCAAAGGAAATTGGAACTACCTCGAAAATTGCGATAACAGAACTGATATAGTGTGTGAATCTATTGTTATTCAATGAATTCTGATAATGTAGAAAGGCAGAAAGATTTGGGGGGGGGGTGTACATGTAATTCTGATTGTTCCAAGAAAGCTAATTAAATTTATGGTGTTTTTGTTGTTGTTCATTTTGCCTCACAACAATTTATTTTTCAATATTATATTGTATTAAATACCTCCAAATACATAGAGGACCTATCCTGCATAGGTAGCCTCTGGGGTTTGGAAGTGGGCACTTGGGAATAAGTGGAAGAGTTCTGAAGTTTCCATATGCCAAACCATGTGAGTGAATACCTACCTACTCTATGACCGTAAGAAAACTGATACAATGAGCAGGCAGAACGCAGTGGTGGGAAGAGTAAACAGATGCCAAGGGAGGAGATGGGGCAGCGGTCTGCCACACAGCATGCCACACAAAGTAGAGCTTCAGGGAAAAAGCTTTTTTTTTTTTTTTTAATTGTTATTTAAAATATTCATTCTCCTCCCCTCTCCCCGCCCGCTGTGTGTCTTGTTAACTGAGAAATTTACCTCTTTGACCTTTTGTTGGATGGTAACTGTTACCTTCACTAAAGGTTTAATAGGACTATGTGCATCTTATAACTGGCATTCAACAAAACGGCAGGGTCAACCCCAGTTCACACT
>JANHMN010000007.1:75382791-75395051 GCA_030674055.1 Rhabdomys pumilio | reverse complement strand
CACCCATTCACCTGCACACACGTGTATCCACACACATGCAAACTTGCATATACTTAGACACAAACATAAGCAAAGCAAAGCAAAACAAAATAAAACAACAACAAACAAGAATAAAAATTTTTTTGAGAACCCCTTGAGTAATTTACCATTCATTCAGTTGTAAATGTTGGAGAGGTATATTAAAATGGGAAGGAGTCTATGCTTCGTAATGTCAATCTAAGATAATTAGAATAGTGATAATTTTGAGTCATAAGCTCAAAAGCAAATAAAAGCA
Organism: Rhabdomys pumilio; assembly: GCA_030674055.1. Taxonomy (NCBI): domain Eukaryota; kingdom Metazoa; phylum Chordata; class Mammalia; order Rodentia; family Muridae; genus Rhabdomys; species Rhabdomys pumilio. Next base: position 75,394,777 of record JANHMN010000007.1, on the reverse strand, counting down.
TTGAAGTCAGAGCTTTTTTCCCCCCATAGTATGTGTATGTAAGTTAGTTTTAGGTCAGCATAGAGACAGAAATCAAACTGCATCAAAATAATACTATTGCAAAAAGAAGTATAATTTGGTTTAAAATTATATTTATTTATTTTAATTTTTAATTTCTCCTATTTTTGAGATAGGTAGCTGCCCAAACACTGCTAGAATAATGAGTCTACATCCTGTTACACATTTGCAGACACTTAACTAACTTTGTAAATACAAGTGTCATCATAAACTCACACATACAAGAGTTTTCTTCAGTAAGAATACAGCCTGCTTGACTTTAAGAAACACTGCTTTGGGGCCTGGTGACATCCTTTGTCACCAAGTCTGATGATCTGATCTTGACCCTTAGAACCCATATGTATGATAGAAGAGGAAAACCAACTCCAACTGGTTGAAGTCTGATCTCCACAGAGACTGTGTGAACACTTAAATAAAATATTTAGAAAAAGAAAGAAACATTGCTTTATAGCCAGGCGGTGCTTTCTTCATCACAAATACAATGTGTCTTCATTCTGATTAAATTTCAGTAGCTTCCCAATTTTTAAACAATTTACTATAACTGTTTTGTTAAAAACAGTTTATAATAAAACTGTTTCTCATGGTTTATAAACATTTTGTTTTCTTTTTTTTTTTTTTTTGTTTTGTATTGTTTTTTGGTTTTTTTGAGACAGGTTTTGAGACAGGGTTTCTCTGTGTATCCCTGGCTGTCCTGGAGCTCACTCTGTAGACCAGGCTGGCCTTGAACTCAGAAATCCACCTGCCTCTGCCTCCCAAGTGCTGGGATTAAAGGCGTGCGCCACCACTGCCCGGCAACATTTTGTTTTCTACTTGGTTTCTATGAACTTTAATTTACCAATACACTTATCTCTACCTCCTTTTTATACTCCGAATAAACTGAACATACTCCCTGGCAGTGTGCCAATTTTTTTTCTCATGCCTCTGTATCTTTGCATGTCCATTTGTATGCTTAGCACATGTACCCTCTCATGTGTCAGTTTGGAGACTTCAGCACTTAATAAGACCCCTCTCCTTTCCCCAGGCAGATATATAAGAGTAATCTATGCCTGAGATTCTAGTTTATTCATTTATTTGCGGAAACATTGATTGTGTATGTGGGGATAGCTATTGTGTAGTCTAAGTACAACAAATGCCGGTTATGACTCCAAATTTCCGGGGTTAGAATTTTACCATGGTCAGCTTTTAAACCCTGTGATTTAGGCAAGCTGCTTTCTATATTTCTTTCTGTAAAGTAGGAGTGATGAAGCCTACCTCTTAGGGTTGTTGCAGATCTGAATGCAATCATTCTTCCAGAACTAAAGTCCTCCCTCTCACACAGAAGGGCTGCAGCATTTATTGAATAGCTACAGTAGTTGTTGGTTTGCGCTCTAACAGAGGAGGAGGGGAGAAGGAACGAATAATGAAGAGGGAGATTGAGAAGGGAGGAAGGAGGAGAGGAAAGAATAGAGAGAGAGGGAGAATGGGGAGGGGAAGGAGAAGAGAGGGAAGGAGAAGACTGAGAGTGAGAGGAGCAGGAGAAAAAGAAAGAGGGTGACTGGGGGACTATAGTTAGCATTTGAATACATAGCAGCACCACATCCACCCTTAACATTTCCCCCCCTTTTTTCTAAATAAAAAGTTCTTTCTCTTACAATAATAAATGACACACAGTAAGAAAAATTATGAAATAATTGTGAAAACTATTAAGATTTACATTAACAAGTCTAGTCTATCTGTATTTGGCAACTTTGGTTAAAGTATTCTATTATCTATTTTATTACAATGAATTCAGAGTTTTGTACCTAAGTCATTTTTTATAATAACTTGCACTGCTAACCTAAAATATTTTCTTAGATCTAAAAACATCTTAAATGCTAAACAACTTAAGCTTAATTGTGAGACTATAACTATGTAGTCTTCAACTCCATCAGAGACCTGAGAAGGAATAAATATTACCCGTGTATGCAGTAAGTGCAGGGAAACAGCTTCCAAAACTATAGACATGACAGAGAAAGTTTGCTTCCTGAACAATCCCTCAGAATTTTTCTAAAACATTGGAGATTCAGCCTTCTGGCCCAGAATATTTGACATAGTTTTCTGTGGAGCAGCAATTATGAAGGGCTAGCCTATCTTGTCCTTACAAAGTTTGGCAATCAATTTCCCTGTGTCTATGTTTATCTGTTTCAGATAGCATTCTGTCTATAGTTGAAGCAAGGGCAGTTTTTGCCCAGTGGCATTTGAAGCAAACTCCATAAGGAGGTTTTCTGACGCTCATCATCTTCTTTGAAGTAGAAGTGAGGATACTACCAAGAGCAGATCTGTCTCTATGTCCAAAAAAAAAAAAAAGCTTAAATTGATCAAACAACTTTAAATGTCATATTCTATAAGTTTCTGAGGTGTTTGAGGACCATCTATTTATAGTATATGTTAATAGGCAAACTTTGTTTCTAGATATTTGCTATCTATTCAACCTTGGAAACAATTTTGTGATAGACTAGTCTATTATCTAATATGACCATAAGTTTCATTGACTATTACTTTGTATTACTTAATTATTCTGAACAACTTGTAATAGCACCCCTTTAAAGGACTAGAACTTAACAAATACATTACTAAGAACCATCTAGATACAATACCTCAAGAGTTGAAAACATGTATACATAGTATGTTGTAACAAAAGTAACCTTAATTTTTGTAACAATATAAAAAGATCTATACTAATGTAACAAAATGTAACCTTAATATGTATCAATCTACAAAGACCTATAGCAATGTAACATTATTGGCTACAAAATGTTTTTTGACTTAAGAATAGATTCACTAATCTATCCCGTTTTTTTTGTAAAATTGCTATAATAGTCCTATATTCCCCCTTTTCTTTTTAACCCTTCTTTTTATCTAAGAAGCAAAGAATAGAGAAAAGAAAAATAGAGAAATCTCTCATGAAATATGGTATTTTTCTGGATGCTGTCTTGTGATGTTTTGCTAGAGTCAAGACTTGAGGGGGTGCATGATATTTAGAAAGAATATAAATATAACCCTACGGACAGTGAGAGGACACTCTTGCATTGGTTCACCTTCAAACATTTCAGTGGTCATCACTGATGACAGTCTTGCATTGGTTTGCTTTGCAATGCTTTGCTGTTCTTTGCTTGTTGTGACTTTGTAGAGAGAAAAAAGCACCAAAAAACCTCTCATAGTATTCTGGTTGATTCTTGCTGCTTCTGTGGACTCATGCTAATTTGGTGGAGCCTCATGGTTTCTTCTGGATTGACCTGCTACTACTGATTTGTTCTCTGGTGTTTGCCAATTAGACTGGACCGTTGCTACTGATTTGTGTTTGATGTTTGGGACTGCAGTGCTGATATCCTGACAATGAAGATTGGAATCACCCTAAAGAACTATTTCTAAACAGGTCCACATCCTCCTTGTCCTATTAACCATCTTCTTTCTGTTCCTTTGGTTAAACTAGAAGGGAGGTTTGAGCATTTAAGATCCCTAATTAAAGTAGGTTTTGAAAAATCTAAGCCTATAGAGAAGTTCTGACTGGATAAGTCTATAAGGTTGGATGAACTGAGGTTATCTGGGGTCGACAGCTTTCTTAGAAGCTGTCATGGAAGCAAGACTTTTACTAAAAGAGCACTAAGGCAGTTTGAGGTAGGCTCAGGCAGGATGTTGGAGCAATGTGTTTCAGTGTTTCAGCATCTTCAAAGGGTAAATCTTGTCAGGGCTGTTTTTCTGGTTGTTTTCTCCATGAACATATAAGATTTCACAAGTAATACACAGTTCTGTAGTAACTGTATCCAGTGGCAAGGTGCACAGCACAGATCAGTTAACAAAGATTTTTTTTTTTTTGTTCTTTGAACAAGTGAAGGAAATCTGTCTTTCTTATAAGTTAGATTGGATTGTAATTAAATTGTAATATAAATTTTTATCTATGCCATTCCTGAGGATGTTGTAGCTATCAAGATTTATTGACTATCTGTCTATCTATCTATCTATCTATCTATCTATCTATCTATCTATCTATCTATCTATCCATGTCTCTGTTAGTTTCAATCTTGTTCCCATGTAGACAGATGATTAGCACATACATTACTTGTCCTGTTGATCTTGCCAATAAATCTCCCTCTTTCTGTCTGTAGCCAAGATCATCAGCAGGTCTTCCCAAGTCAAATCTTATTTTCAATAATTTGGATGGAAAGCATAGATTTTTTTTCCTGTTGGAACAAATACAAAATCTCTTCCCAGACAAAACGTATCTCTTTTTTTTTTTTTGCATTCTGAAATTATGATCTCTATATGTTTATTTTATTTATATTGTTTAGAAATCAGTCCTTTCTAAAATCCAGTGTTTCTTAACAGTTGTGTCACTTGTTTCATTGACTTTTAAAAATTTCAAAGTGAACAAACTGTCATTTAATTTATTCTTGGGAGATTTTTGTCCTCCTTTTGTTTTATGAGCAGTCCCCTAAAATTTTTGCTAGAACTCTCCATAATGACCTGTAGGACTGTGTGTTATATCTGTAACAGGTCTTATGCCACAATCTGTAAAAGTTTGTTATATTTTAGTGGATACATATGCCTGAGCATCATCAGTTTCAATTTTTAAAGGCATCGCTAAGATGGCCATCATTTCTGATGACTGTGCAATCTCAGAATCATCCTTTTCAGAACTTAAGGCAGAAGCCCATTGGAACTCTGAATATACATCATAGCATGATGCATATATATATTTCTCTCTCTCTCTCTCTCTCTCTCTCTCTCTCTCTCTCTCTCTCTATATATATATATATATATATATATATGTATATATATATCTCCAAACTCTAGAAAATTAAACAAATCCATAAATAGAATCTGAATTCTTAATTCAATATATTACATCTTTATGGGTTGCCATTCTAATTCTTTAAGCCTTTGTAGATTCTTCTTATTTGGAGTTGCCTCTTTTGATGTTATTGTAAGTTTCAGATTGGATTCTTCTGAAGGTTCCCTATTTTGATTCAAAGAATTTTTCAATTTTTGTTCTATGGTCTCTGTACTGGCTGGTTTTGTGTCAACTTGACACAAACTGGAGTTATCACAGAGAAAGGAGCGTCAGTTGTGAAAATGCCTCCATGAGATCCAGCGTAAGGTATTTTCTCAATTAGTGATCAAGGTGGGAGGCTCCCTTGTGGGTGGTACCATCCCTGGGCTGGTAGTCTTGGGTTCTATAAAAAAGCAAGCTGAGCAAGCCAGGGGAAGTAATCCAGTAAGTAACATCCCTCCATGGCCTCTGCATCAGCTCCTGCTTGATTCCTGACCTGCTTGAGTTCCAGTCCTGACTTCCTTTGGTTATGAACAGCAGTGTGGAAATGTAAGCTGAATAAATCCTTTCTTCCCCAACTTGCTTCTTGGTCATGATGTTTGTGCAGGAAGAGAAAACCTGACTAAGACAGTCTCTAATCTAGCATCTAATATTTTAGTCTCATTTTTTCCAAGTCAGTTTTACTTTGATCTTTTTTTGAAGGATTATAGAATTACAGTTATTATTGAACATATTATTATTTGCATATTGGCAATCAAAACAAATTGAGTCAAAATGACCTCTTTTACAGTGTTTTACATTTTTTTTAAATGAGAAAATATATTTTAATCTCTTTAAGTCTCTCTATGGAGACTTATTTTACTTAGATCCTGTATATTTTTGACTATGTTCAGTTTTTTATTATTTATTTATTTATAGCATTTATATACCTTTGAAACATTTTTATTTTATTTTTTCTCTTATTTAGAGATTTTTACCCTTTTATCTTTAAAGTAACTATTTCTTTCTATGACATTTTATCTCTAGTTTAGAAGTTTGGGGCTTTTAAGTTACATTGTCTCTCTGGAAAAATGTTTTCTTTCTCTTCTTTTTGTCCCCCTTCTGCGTGATTGTAGGGGCCCCAGACCAACATGTGTGTGTGGCAGCTCACACTGCTCCCTCAGCTCAATTCAGAAGGCTGCTTCATTGGTTTTGTCTTCTGTTGGTCATGGCCAGTCCTCTCAACCTGCCAGCTTCTCTGGGGCTTTATGTCTTTATGTCGGGCATCTAACTTCCCCTGTTCTGGCTCATACTTTTGCATGCTGCCTTTCATTTGAGCAGCTTTGAAAAGTCACTAGGCCCGCGTGGCAGGCTCCAGTCAGCTCTTGCTCTCTTTTAGAGGGATTTAGCCTCCTGTGAGGCTAATGTGTCTCTGCCTGAATCTCTTAACCACTTTATTTTAACCAATAGCTTTAAATTGAGGAGTAAGGTTTGCATAGCATTACTTAGTGTATTTGAGGATCTGCTCTTTGGAGGCAACCAGATCTTGGGGGCTAGTACTTAACATTTGAATACATAATAGTACCAAACCAACCCCAACACGAGTACCATATCCATATCATGTCTACCCTTCCAACTCCTCTGTCCCCTCTCTCCCTCTTAAATTATTGACTACTTCTTTATTATTGCTAAACCTAAATATATGTATGTATGTGTGTGTGTGTATCATGCATGCATGTATACATACATACATACATACATACATACATATGCAACCTGTTTAGTTCATTTAGTGTTGTTATGTTTATGTGCTTTAGGGCTGGCCACTTGGGATTAGATAACATGAAAGGAGTTGTATCTCTGTAGGAGAGTGAATCCTTCTCTCCAGAAGCCGCTGATTGTCTATAAGAGAGCTTTAATTCTTCATGGTGTGGCAATGGCTACATTTCTCTGTCCCCCGTAGCTCTTGCGAGGTGGTCCTATTTGCTTGCCTCGCTTCTCCAATTATTCTACTGTTTCTTGCTATTACAGTTCTATGGAGAGACACTTGAGTGCTGGTAAACTTCTCTGTGTCTGTGGACCCCGAAATTCTGCTGCTTAAGTATCTGGCTTAGATAACTCTGATAGATTGTAAGCCATTTTAAATTTTCTTGTAGGCCAGGAGTGTAAGATCTTGACAATATCTTCACGTGGGATGGAGAAAAAGCTGATGGGTTCATGGAACTGTTCAGATTGTCCGGCTTTATCAATGCTGCTCAAAGATTAGAATGATCCTTCCAGATCAAATGTAGATCAATCAGAAGCCAGGGCTCTCACACAATTTAAGGCCTCTTCCCTATTAGTTCAGTGTGTCTCCCCCGAACTCCCCAGAGGCTGCTGGCCACCAGCCTGAGGGGAAAAAGGAACCAGAGGCAGAGATCAGGATTCAGAGGGCCATGGGCCATGGGTAGTGGCAGAATGACCTTCAGAGACCTATGTAGTGAGATGATTAATCTACTTTATTGTTTCAGGGATAGGGTACATAAGGGCTTTTTCCTTTTTTCTTTCTTTCTTTCTTTTTCTTTTTTTTCTTTCTTTATTTTTTGCAGTACAGACAGGTAAAGATTGCTAACTGGTCATGGCATCGAGTGAGCAAGAAGGACTGATTGGTTATAGTATAGCATCTAACTATCATGCAGGTGGCAATCCAGGGTGGGACATGTGTGCTGAGTTATGCATCCTTGCAGAGAGCTCTATGCAAAGTCACATTTCAGACAAGGCAAGTTAAGGCCACCTACCTCTGTTCAGGAACACTCTCCAGACAGACCGAAACAGTGAAGCCCCACTGAGAAAAGGGGTTCTTTGTTATGTGCTGAGCTCAGAAAGCCATCAAATCATGGGTGATTGCCTCCTTAATAGCAAGGTTTTCTACAGTTCAGAGATGTAATGTTATTTTTTTCCATGTTTTCAATAGGAGTATTCTTCCTGCTTTATAAGTTTTAGAGTTGTTTTAGAATTGGAATACAGGAGAAAGAAGCAGATGAGAGAGGAAAGTGGTGTGTGTGTGTGTGTGTGTGTGTGTGTGTGTGTGTGTGTGTGCGCGCGCGCGCGCACGCGCGCGCGCACACATGCAGCACGTGCTTTTTTATACCACCAGCCACAGTATGAAATAAATGCAGGAGTCTGGGTTCTCCCCCCCCCCCCCCCCCCCCCCCCGAGACAAGGTTTCTCTGTGTAGCCCTGGCTGTCCTGGAACTCACTCTGTAGACCAGGCTGGCCTGGAACTCAGAAATCCACCTGCCTCTGCCTTCCAAGTGCTGGGATTAAAGGTGTGCGTGCCCCGCCACCACCGCCCGGCAGAGACTGGGTTCTCTTACATCAATCAAGAAAGAGCCCTAAAAGCCAATCTGACAGATGTGATTCCTTCAGAGTCTGGGATCCTGTCATGTTGACAGCTGAAGCTGACTAGAAGTAGTGGTGAAGAATTGTTTTCCTTTTGGAGGCTTTGCATTCTTATGTCTTGGTAAAACCCTTCATTTAATAATGTGTTTTACACTTAAGAGCTGGGAGAGAATGTGAGATTTGTCATAGATGCAGATGAATTTGAAGGTTTCACTCTTGGTGACGGTTAAAGCAAGGACGGTGGCTCAGAGTAAGGGAGAGTGGAGGAGGTATGCAACACTTAGAAGGAATGCAATGTTAGAGGCTGGAAGAATGAGTCTACTGGAGAAACAGTACTGTCATCAGACAGTAGCATTGCTCTGTGCCTTTCGAGGTTCTTCTAAAAGCTTTTGAGGGAAGCAGACATATTTGATTGGGAGAATTTTTACTTGCTCATTTATCTCTTTGATGAAGCCATAGTAACAATGAATAGTAGAGGACTCACGTAGGTTGAGAATATTATGGGGAACAAAGGACTGAATTGCCCCTTGTGCCTGTGGATTCAGTCTGAAGCCTTAGCTCTAAGTGTGACTAAATTCAGGAGTGGGTTAAGTGAGAACCTAATGGTGGGCCCTGGTAGACTTAGTGTCCTTACAAGAGGAGACACAGCCTCAAATACAAAACAACCAAGTGTTTCAGATGTGGTTTTGTGGTAGTGATTCTTTGGGGGGAGTCAGTCTGACTCTCTTAGAGATTTGAGGCAACACAAGTTCCTTGGTGCTACTGGGCATTTCTGGTGCTGATGTGGGAACCACAGAGTTCCAAGGCAGCCCATCTCAGCAATGCTCTCCATCTTCAGGAAACAGCCGACAGAGTGCAGCCTTGCTCTCAGTGTTAAGCAAGCTCTTGACCTTGTATGTACTTGAAGTCTAGTGGTTGAGATCAGTAACTCACATATGGAGAATCTGATAAAATTTGACATAATATTCCCCAGAGAGAGTGAGTTCATTACAGGCTCTCACATATGGGATCTGAAAAGATGCTGTATTCTCAAAGGGAGGAGAGACTACACCCCAAAACAAAAAACATCATCTCCAAAACTATGCAAGTATCTGGAATCATTTCAAAAGTGTATAACAATCACAAATAACCCAGGGAAGTGTGCACATATGCAACAATGTGAATTGCATGGCACTTTATAAAGATTATGCATACAACAGGCACTTGGTTGTATTATCCAGAATAGTGATTATGTGCCCAGAACAACGAAGAGAGAGAACTTCTCTGGTTTAGATGTTGTGTGTTTCCTAAAGTCTCGGGCATTGAGGCTTAGCCCTCAGGCTAGCAATATTGGGAGATGGTTTGGAGCCCTTAAGCAATAGGATCTAGTGACAGGACTTAAGCACAGCTGGGGATGTGCTTTGGGGAGGGACTGTGGGACTCTAGCTTCTCTTTGCGTTTCTGTTTTGAGATGTGCTCATTCTCACATGTATCCTATGGTGACATAATGCAGATAAGAAGGACTTTTCCTGGAACCAAGCCATTGTCAGTGTGATGCCCCTGAGCTTGAAGAACTGTGAGTTTATTAATCCAGTTTTCTTTATAGGGTTACCTCGCCTCAGGTGTATCATTATGGTAATGAAGATGGATTAATACAAGCTTGTTCACCTTCACATCAGTGGAAAGGAAACATTTATCTAAAATTGTGCTTCCTTGTTTTATTTTACATTTTTTTTTCTTTTTTGTTTTTTTCGAGACAGGGTTTCTCTGTATAGCCTTGGCTGTCCTGGAACTCACTCTGTAGACCAGGCTGGCCTCGAACTCAGAAATCCGCCTGCCTCTGCCTCCCAAGTGCTGGGATTAAAGGCCCGGCTTATTTTACATTCTTAATTTAAAAAAGGGGGAAACAGAAACAGCTTTTCCTTATTGTAATTGATTCATTAAGAAAGCTGTGATTAAATACTTCTGCTGGTCTGCAATTTCCATTTAGAGGGAAGCCCTTTACAGTGGCTAGGACTATTTCCTTATTGTAAACAGTCACCCAGCCTTTCTTGTATAGATAGAAAGCATAGCCTCTGTGTCTTCCCCAAGAACCAAACAAACTGCAGTTCTGGGTCTCTGATCATTTGGCTAACTGAATGACTCCATCTTAAGACAGAGGACCGTTTATGCCATTTCTTGGGTCATCACTGATGCTCATTCTTTTTGGAAGATAAAGGAAGATAAAGGGTAATTAAACCCCTTAGGCTGTTTTTGTGTCTAGCTGTGACAATTTTCCTCAGCTCAATAAAACAGCATCAGAAAGAGGTCTGAAAATGGGGATTGGCCTATTTCTCATAACAGCTGGGTGCAGTATACAGACTCTCTTAGTATTCTCTGTGCCATGGTGCCGTCAATCAGCATTTTGGTGGTCGCTTTGTTACTTTTTGAACTGGTTTGTTGACAGCAGTAGTTGTCATTTTTTCCCCCTACACATCTGTGTTCACTGAAGTCCTCACGCCTTCATGCCCCATCATTGCACACTGTCTCAGAGAACGTTTTGCAGCTTTGTAATAACCAGAGTCCTCTGCAAACAGACTTTAATTAGTGTTTGAACTTGTTTTGGTTTCTAACGAAACGAACAACATTGCACTGCTGTTTAAACATTCACCTTCAGTTAGCTTTTTAGGATAGTGGAGTTGTTCTTTTTGACAAAATAGCTCTTTCAAGTCAGCATCAATGAACAGCAATCGAGCACACGTCCTCTTTGCCAACCCCACACATTGCACGCTCAGTCAAATGAGTCAGACAGTCGCAGCTTACAGTAACTATGTTTGACAGTTGTAATTAATGTGCACTGAACTCTGGAGGAGACGTGGGGAGTTGTTCTGGGTTGATGATGCTGGAGGCAATTTCTGGTAACATAAACATTTTCTCGTCTCCCCTAAAACTGTTCTGTTTTCTTCACAGAATGTCTTTGAGTTGCTTTTTGGGGTAGGCTCTCCTCAAAGGTTGCCAAGGGACGATGTGAAAATCATCCTCCATCCATTTTCTCTGGTTCCTTTCTGACATTTGACCCAGAGGGTGGTCGGGAAGGAAGCAGCTACGCATTTGGCTGGTTGTTTAAAGTGATAGCACTGACTCCGAGTTCAGTTGTCCTGGAGTAACATAAGGTTTGTGCTAAACTGTACTCACTGTGGCTGGGTCATGAACGGACCAGGCTGCTCGGCACACTCTGTAGACCAGGCTGGCCTAGAACTCAGAAATCAGTCTGCCTCTGCCTCCCAAGTGCTGGGATTAAAGGCGTGTGCCACCACTTCCGGGTGACTTGTTATCTTTTAAAGAGATGATATCTAAGGTTATGTGGTATTTTCTGAAATGTCTATATTTAAAGTAAAACTTTTCTTTTTGGTTATTTATAGATATCACTTATAAAAGCAAGGGTTATTGTAGGCTGGGATATGGCTTAGCAGGTAAAGGTACTTGCTGCCAAGTGAGATGACCAGAATTCCAGCCTCGGGACCTCATTTGCTGCTTAGGGCACATGTGCAACCCTTCTCCCAGTTGTGCAACAAGACTCTTACTGAGAAGACAAGCACATATATCAACTTGTCCCAGATAGGAAGGCCATGACAGATCAAATATGGATAGATACCTCCAAAGTTCAACTTGGTGAACAAATGATTTTATTGGAGTTACTTAAAAGAATATGGGTGAGGAGTTATCTCCCTCCCTTCTTCCTTACCTCCCTTCCTACCTCCTTTCTCTCTCTCTGTCTCTCTCTTCCTTCCCTCCTTACCTACCTTCCTACCTCCTCTCTCT
>JANHMN010000007.1:75356781-75382781 GCA_030674055.1 Rhabdomys pumilio | reverse complement strand
CCCTCCTTACCTACCTTCCTACCTCCTCTCTCTCTGTCTCTCTCTCTCTTCCTTCCTTCCCTCCCTCCCTCCCTCCCTGAAGACGCTCCCCTTTGCTATTGTGCAGTGTTGCATACTTGGAATACTGGCACTTAGGAGGTTGAAATAGGAAGATGAGGAGCTTCAGGCCAACCTGGGTTACGTAGTGAGACTCTATCTCAGACAAACAAAAAGCTAAAATAAGACAAGCCACATTTTGGTAGCTAAGAAAGTGTACTTCCCTTAAGCCCTTCAATTCTGTACACGTTAACATTGTTAACCCTTGTAAGGAAGAGGTACAATTGGAAATGGTTTGAGTTTCAGCAGTGGATCTGTTAGGTATTTACAGTACGCTGTTCTTACCTTTATTACTGTATTTAATAGTATAGAATAGTGGACCATGGCCTTAGGGACTTGGCTGAAAGTAAATCCACGAGCAGTGTTCTATCGGGGATCCAAGTTGTATGGAAGACTCTGTTCCCTCTTGAGAGATCTATAAGGTAAGGCAGGAAGAAAGGGAACAACAGCAAGAACAAAAATCCCTCTGCAGCCAACTGATTCCCAGGGACGATTTGAGACATGTAATAGCAATATGTCTGCTTCCATTGAGACAGCTGGCCTCATCAATGGCCAATAAATAGGTGCCTTTATAAATAGGAAATTAAAGATTTTTAATTTTTAAATTGAGGTGGACGGTGGACACATACCTTTTTTTTTTTTTTTTTCCTCAGAATTTGGGAAGTGGATCATGGGTTACATAGCTGAGACAGACCACATCTCAACAAAACAAAACAAAACACAGACAAACAAACAAACAAAACTAAACCAAGGAGTAGGGATAAGTGCAGTTGGTAGCATGCTTGTCTAGTATACACAAAGCCCTGGGTTCTGTTCCCATCAGTGCATAAATCAGGTACGGCAACAAATCCAGTGTCTGAGATAAAAACATTTCAAGGTCATCTTTGTTGATCTAGTGAATTCAAGGCCAACCTGGGATATATGGGACCATCTTAAATAAATATGGAGACAAAGTGTGGGACAGAAACTGAAGGAGGGGCGGTCTGGAGACCATTTCACCTGGGTATCCATCCTATGTGCAGTCACCAAAGGTAGACACTGATGTGGATGTCAGGAAGTGCATGCTGACAGGAGCCTGATATAGCTGTCTCCTTAGAGGTCTGTCAGAGCCTGACATATTCAGAGGCAGATGCTCACAGCTAACCATCGAACTGATCAAGGGTTTCCCAATGAAGGAGTTAGAGAGAAGACTGAAGGAGCTGAAAGCATTTGTGGCCTCATGAGGAGAGCAACAATACCAACCAGAGATCCCAAAGTCTAAACCACCAGCCTGGGAGCACATAGGGAGGGAACCATGGCTCCAGCTGTATATGTAGGGGAGGATGGCCTTGTCGGACATAGGTGGGAGAGGAGATACTTGGTTCCATGAAGACTGGACACCGAGTGTGGGGGAATTCGAGGGTGGGGAGGTGGGAATGGGGGTGGTAGGTGAGGACACATCTTCATAGAAGCAGGAGGAAGGGGGATGGGATAGGGGGTTCCTGGGCTAGACGAGAGAAATGGGGTAAGGGGATAACATCTGAAATGTAAATAAAATATCCAATAAAAAATAAAAATTAAAAAATTACTTAATAAATAAGAGCCAAATTTTAAACACTATAACATTTCCACACTTTCTTGGTCTTGTTTATCTGTTGTTGCAGTTGAAGTAGTCCGACAAAGGTGACTTAAGGGAGACAGGGTTTACTTTGGTTTACAGTTACAAGGTACAGTCCATCATGGTGGGGTAGTCAAGAGGTGTTTTTACAGCCAGGAAGCAGAGAATTATTAATATGAGTAACACACTTCCTTCTTTTCACTTGTCATATTTAAAGAGCTGTCTTATATGTATGAGTGTCTTGCCTGCATGCATGTCTGTGCACACGTGCATGGATGGACGCCAGAAGAGAGCACTGGAACTGTTGTTTCATGTGCTTCTTCCATGCCTTGGAGATGGGGAATCGCGCAGCAATAAAAATGTATCTCTGTGATATACTGACTTCGACTATTCCGGGGATGTAGCCTGGAATGCTGTGCTAACTCATACAGGCTCTGGACTTTTGGCATTTCTTCTTTTAGTTTCTTGAGGAAGCCCCACACTGGCCTCCAAAGCTGCACCAGTTTATGGTCCCATCCCCCAGCAGCGAACAGGGTTCCTCTTTCTATACACCCTCGGGAGTCACTTATTTTCTTGTTGAATAGCATGAGATTTCCATGTGGTTTCTCAAAGTAGTTTTAATTTGAATCTCTTAATTTATAAGCACGTTGAACAGTCTTAGAAATCATTTATTGGCCATTTGTGCTTCTAATTTCTAGGCTTTCTATTCAGTTCATTAGTACATTTCATTGATTGGATGATTTTTTGTTATTTAATTTTTGTAATTCTTTATACATTCTAGATATAGAGGCAGAACTGGAGACTTAATGGTAGTGAGGAACACCCTGATATGAGCAGCTGGTGATGCCACCTGGATCATGGTGGGGTCCTGGTCTGTGCTGCCACAGCTGGCCACATCTTGTTCTGTGACCCTGCAGCAGCAGGGGTGCGTTACCACCAAAGACCAGGCTCATGTCCTTGGTCTGCTGCCAGGGGACATATTGATGTCTGAGAGCTGGCCCTTGAGGTATGAGATAAGGAGAGCCGGAGAGTACCCAGCCAGCTGCAGTACTCTGTAGAATGGGCCTGCACATTATGGACGTTGTGGGCGAGTTGGAATTATGAATGTGAGAGCCAGCCCTGCTCCTTGTCTTCTGTGTGATGGCCTGGATAAGGAAGAGACATGTTGCTCCTTTCCCTTTTACCCTTGCTACCTGTGGTGGGTGGAAGAGCTGACCCCAGGGCCATGGAAGCAGGAGAGCTTGCCCTGCACTTTACCTGGTACAGCACTCTGCAGAGCAGGTCTTGCACCTCACATGGAATACAGAATAGAATGGATAAGGTTAAGCTGACCCCAAGAGTGTGAATGTGGGAGGACTGACCCTGAAACTTGTCTGCTATGAGGCATTGCAGGCAAGGAAAAAGATGCTCTCCTCATCCTCACCCATCTCCATCTCCAAAAGATGTGAGAGCTGTCCCTGTCCCTCACTAGCTCCAACACTCAGAAGAGAGAGCCCTGCACCTCATTTTGGAAGCAGGGTAGAGCTGGCCTTGGCTGTGGGGTGGCTTCTGATCCAGGGCTTTGAATCACTCACCTCAACATCTGTCTCATTAATGAACTGCTGGAGTGCATAAACGGGCTAGTCCTACAGATTCAAAACTATAGGATCTCATGACACAGGGCAACAACGATATTCGAGAAGAGTCCCAGCGAGATTCTAGTATTGATGGTGTAGCAGAAGTCAGAGTCCTAGAACCAGACCAGCGAGTCATTGCAATGAACATTCGCAAGCAGAGAATTGTGGGCAAAAGCGAACACTGTAGGACACATTGTGATACACTGCAGCTTCCACAAGATTTTTTTTCTGTTGAAGGGGAGGTTTCAAGCGTGCATGCAGCGTGGGAGTGAGAGAAGGGGGAGATGAGTGGGACTGGAGTTCATGTTTTGAAACTCACAAAGAACCCATAAAGACTGAAAGAATCATTTAACAAATCTCACGTTTAGTGAGATGGTTTGCATGCCTTTGAACAATGAAGCACTCAATTCCCACTAGAGGGCGCATGAGCGCTGTTTAATTCACCCCTGCAGGTCTTTGGACTTCGTAACTCGAATGAATTTTTTATTCTTTATACTGATAGGTGAATTTAATTAGATAATTTGACACCACTGTGACCCAAACATTTACAGTCTGGTTTCCTTTCAAGTTAGAAGAAATTAGGGGCTGGTGAGGTATCTCATAGGGTGCTAACTGCTAATCCTGATAATCTGAGTTCAGTATCTAGAATCCACAGGGTTGAAGAAGAGAACCTACTTCCGCAAGGTGTCCTCTAACATCTACATGCATGTCCGCACACATGATAAGCAAAGAAATGTAAAAAAATTTAAAAAGTAATCAGCAACTTCAAAGAGAAAGAGACACATTTGAACTTCCATTACTCCCAAATCAATTATTTTGTCTGTGAGTAAATCACTCCAGCCCCGATTATTGCAGATTGAGTTATATGTTTTCTGTCATTTACCTATTCTAGGATCATGTCATGGGTGGGGTGGGGATGTAGGATAAGGGGACCTCTCAATTTGAGAGCAGTGATTTTAGGTGCCTACACTTCTGACTTGTGTCAGAGCATGTTAAAATTTCCCAAAGCATGGCAGTCTACGGCAGCATCAGGACTCCTGAGAATTTGTCAGATGTAAGTGTGTGGGTTTTTCCCCAGACCCGGTAAAGTAAAAGTTCTGGGCACAGGGTCTACAAATCCATATGTTAACAATTTTGCTGAGTGTTTCTGGCTATACTTCAACTAGGGAATCACCAGACTAGTCATTTGGCTTTCACAAGATATTCAGAATCAAGGCTTTATTTATTATTAAGAATTAAAAAATAAAATTGTGTGTGTGTGTGTGTGTGTGTGTGTGTGTGTGAATGCAGTAGTGAGTGAAGATGCTTGAGGAGTGTAAGGAGGACTTCTCTTCCCTGGGGCTGGAGATAACAGGCAGTTGTGAGTAGCATATGGATGCTAGGAGCCAAACTCGACTCCTTCCCAAGAGCAGAACATGCTCTTAGCCCCTGAGAGCCCCTGTTTGTTTATCATTAAAATTGCTAAAGATTAATTATTTTGTTTTATATGTATAATGGCTTTGTCTGCATGAATGTATGTGTGCCCCATATGTACCTGATGCCTATGGAGGGCAGAAGAGGGCAGTGGACTCCTAGGAACTGGAGTCAGAGATGATTAAAAGCCAACATGTAGATGCTGGGAATTGAAGTCAGGTCCTCTGCAAAGGGAACAAATGCCCTAAACCACTGACCCATCTTGCTAGCCCTCATTCCTTATCATTTAATAACTAATTTATTGGTCAAAAGCAGACTTTTCTCCAGGCTAAGTGTCATACACTTATGCAAATGTTAGTCAGGGATAGGGTTCTTCATGGAGAAAAACATAAAACGTGTGTAATAAAAATATGTAAATGGTTTCGTGTTTTTTGGTTAACATGGACTGTATTTATTAATGAGACACAGTATGATATTCCAACATATGAATGCAGCATGTACTGGCTACATCTGTGTAATTAGCATTTCATTCTCTTCATTTCTTTATGTTTGGATGCTTGAGCCCTACTCTTCATGAGGTCCATAAAATATGTAACAATTCACCATGAATTATAGTAACAGCAGAAGGTTTTTGGTCTGTTTGTGTTTTGGTATTTCCATGCACAACTTCTATTTGCCATAAGCTTCCAAAAGAAACCTATCTCTCGTAAGTTATAAAAGAGATGCCAACCCGAAGAGAGCTTTGGAAATAGATAGTTTATAGACAGCAGATACCAGGACAGTCAAAGAGTGTAGGTGTGACGTCCCGCTGGATGGGTAGGAGTCAGAGTCTGGTGCCAGCCCGCTCATCTGCTTCAAGTAACAGACTTGTGTGGTGTTGGGCAAGTTACTCTCCCTTGCTGTAGCTCAATTTTCTTCTAAAGAGAATAAAGACATTTATTTATTTTGTGTGAGTGTGGGTATATGCCACTGTGGTGGTTTGAATATGCTTGGCCCATGGGAAGTAGCACTATTAGGAGGTGTGGCCTTATGGGAGGAGGTGTAGCCTTGTTAGAGGAAGCGTGTCATTGTGGAAGCAGGGCTTCGAGGTTTCATATATATGCTCAACTCTGACCAGTGTGATCCAGACCCTCCTCCTGACTTCCTGCAGATGAGAGTTTCCTCCTGGGTACCTTCAGATCAAGATGAAGCACTCTGGCCCCTCAGCTCCATGTCTGCCTGCACCCTGCCTTGTTTCCCATTATGACAACAATGGACCAAACTCCTAAAACTTGTAAGCCAGCCCCAATTAAGTGTTTTCTTTTATAATAGTCATGGCATCTCTTCACAGCAATAAAATCCTAAGACAGCCACAGTGGGGGGTAGGGAGTGGGCGTGGACGCCAGAAGACAAATTGTGGGAGCTGGATCTTTTCCTTCCACCATGTGGATTGAACTCATCCTGTCAGGCTTGACAACAGGCCACTTTACCCACTGAACCAACTTCTTGGCCAACAAAACTCAGTTTTCTTATCTGCAAACTGGGGATAATAATAATACTGCCTTTCTTGTAAAGTTCTCAGGAAGAGAAATCAGAGCCAAGCACGGTGATGGCGCTTATAGTCTCAGTGCTTAGGAGACAAAGTCAAGAAGATCCGGAGCTCAGTGTGATCAAGATCATCTTCTGCTAAGGTTGAAGCCAGTCACCACTCCATACACCGCCATTCTTCAAATTACACAAGACTGCTAACAGACACAGCCCAACTCCTGGCACCATACACATGCTTAAAAACATTGTACTTTGCACAATACCAGCACAATACTATCCCGTTTGCAGTAACAATGCTAACAATCATTTTTCCAAGTTGTTTTTGTTTTCTTTGAAGCAAAGTTGGAGTTTACTAAAATATAGTTTTAATAAAGATTTAAGCATAGGCATTACATGATTGAGTGCTTAGAAAAACTATAGTACATACCCAAGACTTGAATACGTTTCTTCCATTTTCCAGTCCTTATCGAAAGTTTTTAACATAAACAAACCCCATTATATTTCTAGGGTGACAGTGTCCTGCAAGCTGCCTTTAGCTTTCACCTCACCCACCTGTTGGCTCTCACAACCAATGCCTTAACATCTCTTTAAGTTTCCTTTGTAAAGTGGGGGTTATAACATCCGTCTTATAGAACTGATGTGAGAGAAAGGAGCAGAGAGTAAATTGTGGAAATGAGGTCACAGAATCTGCCTGTTACAGTACAGTTATAAGCAAACTAGGGAAAGCACTTGCCAAATAATAGGCTCCAGTAGGCCTTTTTATTTTTTTTTCCCACAGCTTGTATATTGAGAATCCAGGGCCCTTCCAAAATCAGCAAGCAG
The DNA here is from genome assembly GCA_030674055.1 of Rhabdomys pumilio. Lineage (NCBI taxonomy): Eukaryota > Metazoa > Chordata > Mammalia > Rodentia > Muridae > Rhabdomys > Rhabdomys pumilio. The sequence continues at coordinate 75,375,710 of JANHMN010000007.1, read as the reverse complement.
AACTAAGTTCTTCCGTTTGGTGTCGCTCCATAGTCTGCTTCTAGATGTCTCCTTTGGAAGGTTCTAGTTTTCTTTCTTTTTTTATACAGGGCACTTTTTTGGATCACATTTTTCTTTCTAAAGATATGTTTTTATTAATTCATATTGCTGTCTTAGTTAGTGTTTCTATGGCTATGAAGAGATACCTTGACCACGGCAACCTTTATAAAGGAAAACATTTAATTGGTGGTTCTTACAGTTTCAGAGGTTCAGTCCATTATCATCATGTTGGGAAACATGGAGGCACACAGGCAGACATGGTGCTGGAGAAAGAGCTGAGCGTTCTTTATCTTGATCTGCAGGCAGCAGGAAGTAAATGTCATATTAGACCTTGCTTGAGCTTTTGAGACCTCAAAGCCAGCCTCCTCAGTGATACACTGTCTCCATCAAGGCCACACCTCCTAATAGTGCCACTGCCCATGGACCTGTGGGGGCCATTGTTACTCAAACCACCACAATACATACCATATATTTTGAAGATTTTCACCTTCCGCCCCTTATCTTAACTCCTTTATCCAGCTCCCATTTCTTATTCCTTCCCAAGTTTGTGCCTTCTTTTTATTTTTAAACCATCAAGTCCAATTTGAGTTGCCCATATACTCATGGGTGTGAGATCACCCTTGGAGCATAATGGACATATCAAGGGCCACACCCATAACCCTTAATAGTCCCTCCCCTGTTTGTGGTATAATCTTGACAGACTTGACCCTATGTAAGCATTCCAGCTGCTCTGAGGTCCTGAGTGGAGTGGTCCTATCAGGTCCAGAAGACGCTGTTTTGCTTGAGTGCCCCCGTAACCCAACCTCTGGCTTTTGAATCTTTCTGCTCACTCTTCCATGTCTTGGGCCACATTTTTTAGTCTCACACTACTTCTCATCACAAAGCTCATATGTTTCATTGTAGAAAGTTTGGGGTTTGGGGGAAGAAATACATGGGAAAGTCCCAATCCCTTTCAGGGAAAAAAACATCATTAACAGTTTAATATATTTTTTTGCTGGACTCCCTTTTTTTTTAAAATCAAAATCACTATCACAAAGTATGCTCAATTTTCCTTTTTGCTTTGGAACTTCTATAGGTGTGATGCTTTTTGGTCTGGCAGGGTCTCCAGCTGTCCATAATGTTTCTGAAAAGGTCTTATGATGATTAGCCCACTGTAATCATTCTAGACAGCATTTTAAAAAAATGAGACAGGGTCTCACTATGTATTCTGACTTGCCTGGACTGACTATAGACAAGGCTGATATTAGAGTCATAGAAATTCTCTTGCCTCTGCCTCCTGAATGTTAGAATTAAAGGCATATATTGCTACACCCAGGCCCTACACAAAATTCTTATTGTTGGTAGTGTGTATTTACTCATGTGCTTATGTGTACATTATGTGCACATAATGAAAACATAGTATGTCATTAACACATAATCTTTCAATGAGTGAATAAACAAATAAAGGACTAAATAAATATGTAGAGAACAGTTTTACAAACATGTAACACTTGACTGATGAGTCATTTGAAAATTCTGTTCCTAAGACCATTTCCCACTTCAAAGAATATTAACCACAAATATCTGTGAGTATAAACATTTCAAGCAGGAAAATACATTTTATTTCTTGCAAGCAGACATTTTAGAGGTTTTTTTTTGGTTATTTATTTATGCATTTATGTATTTGTTAATTTATTTTCAATACATCCCAACTGCAGTTTCCTCCCTCCACTCCTCCCAGTATACCTATCCCCTTACTCTCTCCCCCAGACCCACTCCTCTTGTTTCCCTTCATAAAAGACCATATACCTTCTGGGGATATTAGCTGAACACAGAATAACAAAATGCAATAAAACTAGGCACAAACCCTCAAATCAAGGCTGGGTGAGGAAACCCAGTAAGAGGAAAAGTGTCCCAAGAGCAGGTAAAAGAGTCAGTCACCCCTACTCCCACTGCTAGGAATCCCACAAAAACAGCAAGTTAACAACCATAACATATGCAGAGGACCTAGCTCAGACCCATGCAGGCTCTGTAAATTTTGTGTAGGGTGATAAATATGGTTTTATTTGCATCCTTCTACATGCAGACATCCAGTTAGACCAGCACCATTTGTTGAAGATGCTCTCTCTCTCTCTCTCTCTTTTTTTGCATTGTGTATTTCTGGCTTCTTTATAAAAAACAAAGTATCCATAGATGTGTGGATTTATGTCTGGGACTTTGATTCAGTTCTATTGATCAATGTTTCTATTTTTATGGCAATAGCATGTGGTTTTTATTACTATAACTCTATAATATACCTTGATATCAGGGGTGGTGATACTTCCAGAATTTCATTTATTGTTTTAGCTCTCCTATTTTTTTCTATATCAAGCTGAGTATAGTTTTTTTCAAAGTCTATAAAGAATTGTGTTAGAATTTTGATGGAGATTGCATTGAGTCTGTAGACTGCTTTTAGCAGGATGGTCATTTTAGATGGTCACTCTACTAATACATTAGCATGAGAGATCATTCCATCTTGTAGCATCTTCTTCAATTTCTTTCTTCAGAAATGAAGTTTTTGTCATACAGGTCTCTCAGTTGTTTGGTTAGAGTTACCCATAGATATTTTATATTATTTGTGGCTATCATAAAATGTGTTGTTGCCCTGATTTATTTTATAGCCCATTTGCCATTGTATATAGGAGGGCTACTGCTTTTTTTTTTTTTTTTAATTCTTGTTTTCTGCCCTTCACTGAAGGTGTTTATCAGCTGTAGGAGTTCTTTGGTAGAATTTTTGGAAAATACTTATGTATACTATCATACCATCTGCAAATAATAATAATAATAATAATAATAATAATAATAATAACAATAATGATAATGATAATAATAATAATACTTGACTTCTTTTCAAATTTGTATTCCTTTGACTTTCTTCATTTGTTTTACTGTTCTAGCTAGAACTTCAAGTACTATATTGACTAGATTTGGGGAGAGTGGACAGCCTTGTCTTGTTCCTGATTTTAATGGTATTACTTTGAGTTTATCTCTGTTACATTTGATGTTGGCTCTAGTTCGGTGTATATTTTCTTTGTTATGTTTAGGTGTATTCTTTGTATCCCTGCTCTCTCCATGACTTTATCATGAAGGGGTATTGGATTTTGTCAAAGGCATTTTTTGGCATATAAGGAGATAATTATGTATTTTTTCTTTCACTTTATTTATATGATGGGTTTCATTGACTGATTTTCATATGTGGAACTATCCCATTATCACTTGGCTGCTCTTTTTTATGCATTCTGGAATAAAATTGTGAGTATTTTTGTATATATTTTCATAAGGGAAATTAGTCTGTAAATCTCTCTTCTTGTTGTTCAGTCTTTGCGTTGTTTGGGCAAAGGATCTGCACATGAGTTGGGGGCTAGACTTCTGGAGCTGGTGTGGGCTCTTGTCATTCAGAGGTGGGGATGGGGCATTTGGGATGTCTCTACCTTAGTTAGGGTTAGAGATGTGGTGATCTGTGGCTGGGGTGGGGAGTGGGGGTGGTGGGCACCAAGTGAGTGGGGGACTGTGGGCCAGTAGCCTGCCTGAATTTATGGAGGCCTGCATAGCCTCTTGTCACACAGAGAGTCTCTGCCCAAGTTGAGGGCTGGGACACAGTGACTACAGGGCAAGGGACCTGGGGATAGGTGACAGGGCACTGAGAGAGTGAGAGAGAGTGAGGAATTCACAGGCAGGAGGCCTACCTAGACTTCTGGTAGCCAGTGTGACCTCTGGTAGAGCAGGCAGAGTTTCAGGTTTTTAAAAATGTGTGTGTGTGTGTGTGTGTGTGTGTGTGTGTGTGTTTGAGTATTTTTTTTGTATGCCAAATTATATATGTGGAGGTCAGAAGACAATTTACAAAAGTCTCTTCTTCTAGGACCTGGACTCTAAACTTAGGCTGTTAGGCTTGGAGTCAGTACTTTTACCATAAGCCATCTTGCTGACCTAAGTTTGTTTTAGTTTTATACTTAGATTGCAATAAAAACTTGTGATATAGTGTGACAACAGAAACTTCAATGTATACATTTTTTTAAATCCCTTTCCTCCTTTCAAATCTTCCCATATGCCCCTCCCGACTCTCTATTTAGAGATGGCTTGGCCAAATGGCTCTGTTTCCCCATCTTCCTGAGGTTGTACTCAGTGACTCAGACAAGCCATGGCTACTAGGTCTGGAGGAGCCACTTCTAAACTAACTAAGTGTCTCTAGTGAAATTTTCAGTTCTCCGTCATGCAGGCCTCCCAATACCTGCTTCTTATGGCAAAGCCCTGACTTCTCCCAAAGCAAGGATGAGAGAGAGCTAGAGATGACACTCAAGATGGCTCCTTACCCTTAAATTCTGAACCTCCTTCCAGTAATTTGAATAGGGTAAAGAGCATCAATTCGTTGTTCCAAATGCCTATCTAAATCCTCTTATATAGTCAACACAGTAGTAACATTTTTTGCTAAATGATTAACAAAAGTAGCTGTCTTAACCTTTTGCTTCACAACAATTGCAGAAGCAGTGGTGCTAGCAATTAATGTAATTAAAGTTGTTTTACCAGCAATAATCAAGCCCATTACCCTCTTGCTTCTGCTTAAAGCCTGCCTCATTTCTTCCAGTACTTGCAAGCTATTTTTAGAATACCAAGGTTCTGTGATACTCAGGGCACTAAAACAAAAGTTGGTTGATAGACCTCCATAACTGACATGCCGGATTTCAAAAACATAAACACAATTAGAAGGTGTACAATCAACGCAATTAAATTACATTACATACTTACATTAAATACTGTAGAAGAAACAAAAGTATTTTAACTTGACAATTAAAAAAGTCTTAACATGTTCCTTCTGGTCTGGGCCTGAGCACTGAGCAGTTCCTGGGCAGCAGCTCTGCCCTAATCTCTAGGAATCCAGAGGAAGCAAGGCTCCCAGGTGCTCTCACCCTGGCATTATCTTAGGTAAGGAGAAAGCAACGCCTGCCCCAAACAGGGAGTAACCTGAACCCACTAGGACCCAGGAAGTCACTCCTGGCCTGAGCAGATTTTGGGCCTCAGCTCTTACCCCAGTAGCAACACCCACCCCACACAGTTTTGATAAAACCAAGATAATAGGAAAGACAGGCTCCAGTCAGAGACAGGGCAGGTAGCACTAAGAAGACCCAGATGGCAAAAGGCAAGAACATAAGCATCAGCAACCCAGGGTACTTGGCATCATTAGAACCTAGTTCTCCCACACAAGAAAGTCCTGAATTCCCCATAGTACTAGGAAAGCAAGATTCAGATTTAAAATCACTTCTAATGATGATGATAGAGGACTTTAAGAAGGACATAAATAACTCCCTTAAAGAAATACAGGAGAACACAGGTAGACAGGTAGAAGCCCTTAAAGTGGAAACACAAAAATCCCTTAAGGACTTACAAGAGAACACAACCAAACAGGTGAAGGAATTAAACAAAACCATTCAGGACATAAAAATGGAAGTAGAAACAATCAAGAAATCACAAAGGGAGACTACTCTGGAGATAGAAAACCTAGGAAAGAAATCAGGAGTCATAGACACAAGCATCACCAACAGAATACAAGAGATAGAAGAGAGAATCTCAGGTGCAGAAGATACCATAGAAAATATTGACACAACTGTCAAAGAAAACTCAAAATGCAAAAAGTTCTTAACACAAAATATCCAGGAAATCCAGGACACAATGAGGAGACCAAACCTAAGGATAATAGGTATAGATGAGAGTGAAGATTCCCAACTTAAAGGGCCAATAAATATCTTCAACAAAATTATAGAAGAAAACTTCCCTAATCTAAAGAATGAGATGCCTATAAAGACACAAGACGCCTATAGAACACCAAATAGACTAGACCAGAAAAGAAATACCTCCCTCCCATCACATAATAATCAAAACACCAAGTGCACAAAACAAAAAAAGAATATTAAATGTAGTAAGAGAAAAAGGCCAAGTAACATATAAAGGCAGACCTATCAGAATTACACCAGACTTCTCACCAGATACTATAAAAACTAGAAGATGCTAGACAGATGTCATACAGACCCTTAGAGAACGCAAATGCCAGCCCAGGCTACTATACCCAACAAACCTCTAAATTACCATAGATGGAGAAACCAAGATAATCCATGACAAAACCAAATTTATACAATACCTTTCCACAAACCCAGCATTACAAAGGATAATAGCAGGAAAGCTTCAATACAAGGAGGGAAATTATACCCTAGAAAGAGCAAAAAAGTAATCCTCTTCCAACAAATCTAAAAGAAGATAGCCACGTAAAGATAATTTTACTTCTAATAACAAAAACAACAAGAAGCAACAATCACTGTTCCTTAACATCAATGGACTCAATTCCCCAATTAAAAGACGTAGGCTAATGGACTGGATACATAAACAGGGCCCAACATTTTGCTGCATACAGGAAACCTGCCTCAGTGACAAAGACAGACTCTACCTTAGAGTAAAAGGCTGGAAAACAGTTTTTCAAGCAAATGGCCCTAAGAAACAAGCTGGAGTAGCCATTCTAAAATCTCCAGCCAGAGAACACAAAGAGAGGGACTCATGGCTCCATCTGTATAGGTAGTTGAGGGTGGCCTTGCCAGGCATAAGTGGAAGTGGACAGCCTTGATACCTGAAAGTTTGAATTCCCTAGTGTTGGGGAATTTCAAGAGCAGGGAGGTGGGAATGAGAGGATGGTAGGAGCACACCCTCATAGTAATTGGAGGGGGGGGATGGGGCAAGGGGTTAGGCACCAGTGGAAGTAGAGGGCCTTGATGCCTGAAAGTTTGGATTCCCTAGTGTTGGGGAAATTGAGAGCAGGGAGGTGAAAATGGGAGGATGGTGGGAGTATACCCTCATAGAAACTCCCAAAATTATGTGGATTAGACATGACAGAGGCAGACCACCAGAAGACTAGATTCCAGAATTCAAACAAAAAATTATCTTGATACTAAAATTTGTTTTGAGAATTGTATATTGCAGAATACACAGCCTCGGTATATCTACTCATCAAGTGAGCTGAGCAGACCTGCTCGAACCTCTGATGTCCTGGAATTCCAGCTGGATGCAGTGAAGACACGGTGTCAGAGGCTTATTAATTTACTCTTCCCCCTGTCTCTCTTTTAATATTTCAACACCCATAATCAGCTTGAAGAAGTTAATGAAGAGTCAGCGTCCCTATTCCCTGGGCTTGGGGACTGAGGTGGTTAATATTGGGCTGCCTTTCTAGGGAAAAGTAGTGGTTTTGTTGGAACAGGGAGGATTAGCTAGGATTTATTGCAAAGCCATAACCTATTGGTAGAAATATGTATAATTGTTATTAAGATGAAGTCATAATTTCTTAAATGGTACAAAATTTTCTTTGATTTCTAATTTAAGGTTTTCATTGGTAGGAGCTTCTTATTGATATAAAGTGAGATTAATATTGTTACTCTCATAGGCATTGTGCCTATATAACACATTTAGGAATACAAGGCTTAGACCCAGTCCTTCTTTAACTTTTTAAACTGATTTGAGATGGTTAGCCTGTGTGTTAAGGGCCTATAGCAAATTCATGGCTCTGAGTTTATTGTTAGGGTGTTTTCTATATTTTATTTAGCTGAGAGGAGTTAACAAACAATAGTCCAGATTGCCTTACATGGATAGTTGGTTTTCAAAACGTCAGAAGTCCACAGAAATGAAGTTACAAACATTTCTGTATTAATGTCCACTTTGATTAGAGACCTGTCTGCTCCTGACAGCTTCTTGTCTTGGATTCTAAGAAGAAATTGAACATCTTTGGAGTTACTCCAGTTGTGGTGAGACAGCCACTAGACAAGAATTGCCTCTTTTCATCTACAGACAAATCACTGTCCAGAAAAGGACACACTTGCGGAATAGACTGATTATATCTGCCAAGACAGAGTAATCAGCCCTTAATAATTCTGCATCACTAGGTCTGTCAGATGATCCTGGGCCAGAAGGCTGAAGATTGAATGCTCTAACGTTTTGTAGTATAGGGACTGTCCAGGTGTTCAGTGGTCTCTATGATTTGGCTAAGTTTTAGAAGCTATGCTTGGTGATTCCCATAATTTCAGTTAACTCAGTCATTCTGGATTTCTGACGGGTTTGAAGACTTATAGTATCATAGCCAATCCTGGCTATTTACTTTGAGAGAAAAGGTTTGAGAGGATGGTTTTCAGCTGACAATCATTCTAAAGCCAAGAAAAAAAAAAGCCAGGTTCAGAATAAAGTCTTCTAGTTAGGAGGGACAGTCTTTTAGTTAGGAGGTTCTGTTTAGTCAACAAAATGATGGACTGGATATTAGGTCTATCTTGTACCTTACTGATGCAAGTTGGTATAGTTATGCTCTAATTCTAAGAAAAAAGTTTTATTTTAACAGGAAGGGTGATATGTAGGAGGAGCTAAGGTGGAAGGAGTAAGGAGAGGAAGATAAGGCCCAAGGAGAGGAGGAGCTAGGTGACAAGGGAGCGGGGAGACACTGAGGTGGATGTTTTCGTGTCCCCGCCAGTCAAAGATAGTTGATATATCTAGGTTGGGTATTGGGTTACACTTCTGATTGATATTGAGCATTACCAAACTTATAAAGCCTTTGATTAACATTAAAAAAATAAATAGTATAAAAGCAAAAAGGAGAAGTGGGGGTGGGATAGGGGTTTTCTAGGGAAGGGAAATGGGGAAAGGGGATGGTATCTGAAATGTAAATAAAATATTCAATAAAGATTTTCACATAAAAAAGCCTTAACACATGTGCTAACACCTGTTTGAAATCCAGATCCTGCCCCAACTTTATCTCTTGCTAACATAACATTATAGAGAACTGCTAATTTCCATATATGTCTCTGAAAATGTCCAGAACCAGACTTCCAAATGAAGATTGTTATTTCCAATATTGGATTGATTTCTAGACCAGTCGGTGACTGAGTCCAAATAACTGGTCACATTTAATAACAATACAAGAGGCATTATAACTTCTCTTTTTGATTCTCTGTCCCACAAGGTCAAAAAACTTGAGGTAAGGCAGCTTGTCCCATCAGGAGTATACTTAAGCAATGGTGGGTTGGGGACTTATGTCTGATACAGCTTCCCAGCCACCATTGTCAGGGCACTCAGCAAGCTCACAGGTCAGCACCATTCTTTGTCCTGGCATCAGCGTGTCTCACCCATCACTCTGGCGGCCACCATGCTCCTAATTCTAACACCTTTCTGGAAGTTTTAACGATATATGTGTGAATTTAAAGAACGCTGCTGTGCTGAGCATTGATGCGGTAGATACTGCAGATAAAATTACCCATGGCCTGAGGTCAATATTTCTATTTTGGTCAAGCTTAATTGGGGCTGGCTTACAGGTTCAGAGGTTCAGTCCATTACCATCAAGGCAGGAACTTGGCAGCATCCAGGCAGACATGATGCAGGAGGAGCTGAGAGTTCTACCTCTTCATCTGAAGGCTACTAGTATAATACTAGTTTGTAAGCAGCTAGGATGAGGGTTTTAAAGCCAACACCCACAGTGACACACCTACTGTAACAGGGCTACACCTTCTAATAGTGCCACTCCCTGGGCTGAGTATATACAAACCATAACAATATCTATCTATCTATCTATCTATCTATCTATCTATCTATCTATCTATCTAACTGCAACTGAAGCTGGAATCTTTGAAAACCATTTTGGAGGCCAGATACTATTTCTGGCTCATATAATTCCTTACTTTTGTCTAGAAAGATAGTGGCTTCAAATAGCCAATGAGTGAAGTACTTCAGACTTTCTCTGAGTATGCCATGTCTGAGTCATAGTGGCTGGAGAAATAGCAAATACAGTGGCTGAGGCTGAAGTTACTGAGACAATGTATATTTGAAGGGGTATAGGGTAACAAGGACTGACACAGGCCACTTAGAATACTCCTAAAAATAGATCATGAATTACTGACTCTTGAACATCATTGTGATCTACAGAATGGGTGGATTCTATGTTGGGCCTTCTGAAGTCTATATTGGGTTACTTACACCAATCATATATAGCCTTCTTCCTACCAAAACACTTCATATGCATTTCCAGTCTCCTTATAAAGGGAGGTGATCCAAAAATCAAATTCAAGCTCAGATCCAGAGTCTGTAGGCCTTGTACTTCCCCACAATCTAGTCTGGATACAACTTTTTTTCCAGTCTAATGATTTAAGAAATTCACTCTTAACACAGCTTGTAAGGAATTGTGGGCGGCAACAGCAGCAGCAGCAACTAGTTAAATTCCCATTGGGAAAGGACTGGAATATAATGTACTGTTTTCCTCATTCACAGCTTATATCTAATACCTCTGGGTATGAATTTTAAGTTCTCCTTGTCTTGTCTGGAAGAGAGAATCTGGGTAGAAGGGACGGAAAGCGAGGTTGTAGCCATTAATTATTGACTGTGGAGAGTCTTCTGGAACATTAGCCTGCAGCTAGTGGAGAAAGAAAGACCATTGGAGGTTTTTGTGTAGGGGAGTGACATGATCAAACTCTCTTTGAAAACCTCAATTTAGAGGTAGTGTAAATCCATTATTCCCTTTTAAAAATGCCCTGGGGGCAAGTCTTCTCAAATAAACTGAAAGTAATACTTGAAAGAGAAATTCTAAAGGACTCCATAGTAAAGGGCTGGGTATATATAATATGGGTTTGCCGATTTCCAAGCAGGAATTTTAAGTTGTTTCTAGGCATCTATGTGGAACAAACAGTGGCTCATTGTGAGTCACTTTCCTGGCATTTGTTCTAAAGGAGGATGGGTAAGCTTTTAGTTTTTTTTTTTTTTTGAAAAGGTCTGCAATAGAAAGCAGAGTTGGTAAGAGAGACTGACAAACTATGTTTAAGTAGAAGAAAAAATGATCAGAAAAAACATTTTTTTTCGTGGTAACTATAACTCCTTCTTTACTTGGACATAGTGGGGGAAATAATTCAATTATTGCTTATTTTATTCTATAGAGCCTACACATTAGCTGTCTAAAACTTTGTGTGGTTTGTGATACATTCATGTTTTAAAAGAGGATCAGATTTATTAGATTTCATGAGTGCAGCTTCCTTGTTATATACAGAAGACAGGATTTCCCAGCAGGCATCGAATCCATGAACACTGACAGTCTCTCTATTCCTTCTGTGAGGTTTCCTGACCCTTAGATATATGGCTATGCTGTAGGGGTAGCAGTTGGTGCTGGGCGTCCCATCGTCAGCTGTTCTGTGTATGTTGACCAATCGTGGATGTGATGTTTTGTATATGCTTGGCCCAGGGAGTGGCACTATTAGGAGGTGTGGCCTTGGAGTAGGTGTAGCCTTGTTGGGGGAAAGGAAGTGTATCATTGTGGGGGTGAGCTCTGAGGTGTCCCGTGCTCAAGCCACGCCCAGTGTGGCACACAGCTTCCTACTACTGCCTGTGAATCAAGATGTAGAACTTTTAGCACCTTCACCAGAATCATGTCTGCCTTGCACATCTTCATGTCTCCCACTATAAGGATAATGAACTAAGTATATAAAACTGTAAGCCAAACCCAGTTAAATGGTTTCCTTTATAAGAGTTGCCTTGGTCATGGTGTCTCTTCAAAGCAATAAAACCCAACTAAGACAGTGGATTTCTGTGACAGTCTCCATCAGCTGCAGAAAGAAGCTTTTTTGATGAGGGCTGAGGACTACATTTATCTACAGGCATAAGGCCAAGTATTTAGAATACAGTTAGAAATCAGACTGGTTTGATTAGCAGCAGTGCATCCTCTTCTAGGTTCTATGAGGTCACCAACCACAGGTAGGAATGAATTCTACTGAATAGTCCTTTAGTTCAGTTCCATAGATGTTGGTTAACCCCAAGATATAAGAGTCACTATAGTATGCTTGGAGATGTCTTGTAATGTTCATTGTTGTGGTTCACAGGCTTTGCAGCTGAGTTGGACTACTGGTTGCTTTTCTCCATTGGCAGCTTGCACAGCCCCTGTAGACACTATGAGGGTTTGTCCTCAAGGAGGAGGCTTCCAGGTTGTTCCAGCTTCATTCCCCCAAGTGCTATGTCCGTAGTGTGTTTTGGCGTAATGACAATATCAGTTGTCATGCCATTGTATATGAGGGGAATTCCCAAGTTCCCACTTATGGATGAAGAGCTACAGGAAATTAATGGCTGCTCAGAGAGAGATGGAAACCTCTGATAGATTATCCAATTCCTATCGGTCAGCCCTAAACACATATGCAGATAAGCAACTCTAGTGAACTCAGCAGTTTGTATTTATAGATAAAAGTGCATATATACATATATAATAATAACAATTAAAAAGATTTCATGAATTTGAGAGAAAGTTGGGACACAGGTTCTGGGGATGGAAATGATGTAAATATAGTTCTCACATACGAAATTCTTTTAAGAGGTAGAAAATATTTTTTAAAAATATGAGGTAGAGGGGTAAGTGGTTCTGTGAGCATCTAGCAGTATCTTCTATTGTGAGGAGCTTTTTCTTGGTTTACAGTACAATGGAATATCATCTTCATAGTGAGAAGAGTTACATTACTTCCCCTCAGATGGCGTGGAAGGTATTCAACATAGAACATGGTGGAAAAGCTAATTGTCCCTGTTTGACGTTTCAGATACTGAGATTTAATCTGCATTTTGCTTACCCCTGAGAAATACTGTGGAGATAACCGTTAGAGTAAATTTCTGTTATTGCTTTAGTCTATGTGCTTGACAATGGAGTGAGTGAAATGTATAAAAGAAAACATTTTTTTTTTGAAGTAGATTCATCATTGAGTTTTCCTGCCAAATGCTGAATTAGATAGTGGAAAAATTCTATTTATTTGGAGTTTGTGAATCTGCCAGCAAACTGTTGGGAAAAATAAAGACAAGCCAAATGAGGACGTGGGTTATGGGAAGAACCAGAAACAACATATGGCTGTACTTTTAAAGACAGAACACAGTTTTCCCTACTCTTCCTGGTTTCAGACAGAGCCTTTGCTGACTGATTTTCAATATGCATTTCTATTGTCCTAAAGAACAGCAACAAACTGGGAAACATTGCACACTGACTGCAGTGTTGAAGTCAACCTTAAGGATCGGGAAATTGAAAATATCATGTTTCCATAGTAACACTAATTTAGTCAGATCCCACATGTTGTTTCTGAGCCATTAGTTTACTCTTATGATGTGGAAAGAACATAATATTTACTCTATGTTGCGGTTAAGCTAATGTCACAATGCAAAAACGCTTTCATATTTGCATGCACATTTCAAATCCTCTCATTATGGTAGGTTTGACATTCAGCTGCTTGTACATATTGGAAGTGAGAACTGTCGCCATTCTTAAAATTGACTACAAATAAGAAATCACTAAATATAACAGCTTAGAAAAACCATAACAGATAACGCTGGATTGCAATCTGAAAGACTGCACTGAGCGTCTGCCGATGGTTTTGTCCTTCATTGTCTTCTGGGTACTTCTAATTTAATCAAACTTTTCAGAGAGCAATGCTTCATGTGCTATATCCTTGCTGGCTGCCTAGAATTCGTGCCTAGGTGTTTTGTAACTAAGTTCATGACAATGGCTGTAGTTCTAGTGACTAACTTTTGGCCAGATCTTTCCCTCTATAGCTTCACAGGACTTGCCACTGAGACTGTAATCCACAGCAAGGACACACATGCCCCCTCCTTCTCTGGCATACAAGCCAAACTCATCTTTATGACGGGCTCTCACATCCACTGGAGCCTCCCATTGTGCATGCCAGATTTGCTTCTTCCTAGGATGACACAATGGTGCATGTCATATCTTGGAGGCCACTCATGATTATTACACCGATTTTCAGCTGTTAAACAACATTGCAAGCCTAGGGTAAACCCCACTGGGTCATAGTGCATAATTCCTTTTATATGTTGCTGGATTTGTTTTTCTAGTTTTTTTTTTTGTTTTTTTCTCATGTGCGTTCATAAGTGATATTGGTCTGTAGTTTTCTTGTGATAGTGATGAATAGTATGGCATACTTTACTCTCAGTTTATTCAAATGTATAAAAACAAATTTAATTAAATAAGACAAACACACTTTTTGGTATTATGGAATGTAAATCACTCGGCTGACTTTTTAAAAAAGCTTTTTGTCTGTCAAAGCTATAAGGAGTGCTTAGAGACTGAATTAAGGACCCTTGAGCTAAGAAGTACTTATTGAAGTCCATTAGGCTTGTAAGGGAGTGTTTTACTGAATAATGAACGGTAGTAGTTAGAGTAACAAAGTCATGTAGTGTGTAAGAATACTTGTATGTGGCCCCAAGCCCTGTCTTTTTCTTACTTAGTGGTATCTGAGATATAGCTAATTGCTTGTCACTTCAAATGTTAAATTAAGAATATATGTGAACTATTCCTGGCACTTGCTAATGACTTTAGTGATTATTAACTATTATTTCAATCATTATTTCCTTTTACTTTACAATAATTTAATTTAATTGTCATAGCCATCTTATCAAAGAGGTTAACACCACCTCCATTTTTGTAGCAGAGAAACACACTGGGGCTATAGAGGAGTTGCTTGCAGTCACTGCTGGACTGAGCAGTGGAAGCAGTCATGTCCAGGACACACTTGGTTGCCAAGTCAGCATTCCTGTACCTTACATAGCCTTTCCCTGGCTTTAGGGAGTCCTCACCTAGTGTTTCCAGGAATCTTTGTCAAATAGCCAGCTTAAATCATTCAGCTTCCAGAAGGATCTTTCAGAGCCACATCCCTCCAAAGTCACTTTGAAAAAAAGAAAAGTAAAATCAACTGTATTTGAATGCCACTTCTTCCTTAGTCTAGAGAAGAAACATGCCTACTCACGACGGCAGCTTGAAGTCAAAACCTTCCAATTATTTTCTTGTACACTTATTTTGTGAGCTCATTGTTCAGTGAAGGGAGAACACAATTTGTATATGGAAGCTATTTTTTTCTGGATCTTTAATGTTAAAAATCTCACATAAGGAACCCCCACTTTTGCAGTGTATTTGGACCCCCTTTCTACCCTTGACTTTGCCTCTTGTTCCACCATGATTTTCCAGGGAAAGATAGAAATCACATAGGAAAACTTTGCTTTTCTGGACTTCTCTTTATGGTTAAAAAGTTCAGTTCGTTGTCTGCAGGGACCTTCTTTATGCTCCTGATTTTAGTTCTTGTTTGATCAAGGACTTGCCTTCCAGGGCTTCTGACCACCTGCCTCTGGTCTAGGTTCCCACTTTTCTGTGGTTTATAAATTCCCACAGTTTTCATATAACATAAAAATTGTAGCAGGTCATGTGACAGCAGGAAGAAGGTCATTACATTCCTGTGAATACAAGTATATAAACAGGGCCAAACTTAGTTCTTCACTCTTGTGCAGAAATAGTGTGTGTGTGTGTGTGTGTGTGTGTGTGTGTGTGTGTGTGTGATGCACATAGCACACCCACGCACTGCTCTTTCCCCCACCCCTGTCTGTCGCTTTAGGAGAAAGATGACAGAACTTTGGCTGCTGAAACATCAGGAGGAAGAAATCTAAGTAGACTGAAGGGTTGAAAAGTGACAGAGTGGCTGGGCAGTGGTGGCGCACGCCTTTAATCCCAGCACTTGGGAGGCAGAGGCAGGTGGATTTCTGAGTTCGAGGCCAGCCTGGTCTACAGAGTGAGTTCCAGGACAGCCAGGGGTACACAGAGAAACCCTGTCTCAAAATAAAAAAAAAAAAAGTGATAGAGTGAAGACAGGCTGCCACTGTGCTCCTATCAAGAGACACTCACTGGTGATTGCCCCTTCAGGTTAATTGATGCTGCAGATAAATAAAGAAGCAAATTCATAAATAAATAAATAAGTAAATAAATAAGTAAATAAATAAATACATAAAATCAAAACATAACAAAAATGTTCCTGGTAAGAAGAAGAAATTATTCACCATTTTCCCGTTGACATAGTGACTCTTACTAGGGAATGTTTCTAACTCTAAATCAGGAAATTAGTTTCATCCCCACCTCCTAAGAAAAAGCCCATCAAAGATAGATCAAAACTCAGGAACAGATAGCTTATAGGATGAAAAATCAATTTTTATTTCAAAGAAAGACAATTCTAGCATGCAGCAAGGATGACAGAAGGCTGGTACCCGCCCGCTGACTAGATATGCTGTCCTGAGGGATTTCCTTGTGGTTTTCCTCTGGCATTTTTTATTCCTGACTATTGGGGTGGCCCTTTCGTAAGTGTCACCTCATCCAGCTGTTATGATGTTTAATTTGCAGCTGCCAGCTTCTGATCTATCAGTTCCAAGATGCAGGGTGAAGGAGACAGAGATGTCTTGATTCTGACTCTAAGTTGTGATCTCTAGTCAACCATGAAGTTTTTTCAAGCCTGACTTGTCTCATCTTTGCTCTGGAGTAGCACAGATGAATTCTGTGTGTATTCAAATTACTATGCCTACACAAACCTCAATTATTTCTCTCTTTTCCCAATTCCTCCCCTTCCTTCCCTTCCATAAATAAGCCAGTTTGTACATGTGTACGTGCATGTGAAATGTTTGCCTTGAAGAGCGTTTTTGTTTTTCACGATAAAAATTGTATTAGAATTTTAAAGCTAAGGAGGGTGTAGGGTGCTATCCTTAGGAAAACCAAGTTAATTGTTTAAAAGGCTGACCATCTGGTTTTGATCCTATTTTAGTATATGCGCTCCCGAAGTGAGCACTCTGGTTTTGACTCTAATGTTAGTCCACTTGGCACTTTGACTAAAGAAAGTTGTGACTTTTCATTATGGCTACTCAGCTACTCACAGTTCTCCTGCCTCTGGTCTGGCTATCCAACTTGGAGATGAAGGGTCTCAAATGTACATGTCTCCTGCCTGGCCTGCTGCAGTACAGCACAGATGAGAAGTCAAGCACATGCAGAATTAGCATATGAAGGCATAAAGCAAGGAACAAGATTTAAATGAGCCCCAGTTCTCAAACATGAGGTGGTATGTGCTGCTATCTTCTGGAATATTCAACAGTAATATGCTAGTGAGTTTTCCTTTGGTAATGGAAAGTGTTTAGGATACTATGTGTAAAGACAGAAAATGGTGGTTTTGCATTCACTACTATCTGAAGCGTTTCATATGACACAGTCGCCCCCACAGAGCCTTAAGGATCTGAACATATTCTGAATCTTTCCTTCAATCTACAGTATATGCTAAAAATGAATACCCTTGGGCTATGACCTTTACACCTGATGTTAGACTGATATAGGTAGATAATCAGAAAAATTAGCAAGAATATAATGTTCATAGTTTAGAAACAGAAAGGTTTTTAGATTAGAATGAATTACTTAGCCCCAAAGAAATTTTGACTATAACAAATTTGTGGGTATTCCAAATGTGATCCTAGGTGATCCAAGGCTAATTGAACCTGTCCTCTTGTTCTCTGTGTGATCTCTGCCTCATGCATTCTAGGCTGGCCTTCAACTCACTGTGTAGGCTGGTCTCGAACTCACTGTTCTCTGTGTGATCTCTGCCTCGTGCATTCTAGGCTGGTCTTCAACTCACTGTGTAGGCTGGTCTTGAACTCACTGTTCTCTGTGTGATCTCTGTCTCATGCATTCTAGGCTGGCCTCCAACTCACTGAGTAGGCTGGTCTCGAACTCACTGTTCTCTGTGTGATCTCTGCCTCATGCATTCTAGGCTGGCCTCCAACTCACTGAGTAGCTGCAATTGGCCTTGAACTCCTGATTCTCTTGCCTCAGCCTCCCAAATGCCTATAGCTGCCCTTTCCTTTGTATAGCCCAGCAGCCCCCACTCTTATAGTCTAAGGTAGAGCAGGCAGGCCTTATGGTGCTCTGGAGGAAGTTACATGTAAATTGCCTTTGGCTTCTAGCTACGTTTTAATTAAGAAATGTCAGTAGAAAATTCAGGTGATCATTAAAAGGTCTAAATGAAAGCTTCAGAGACAAATGTAGATTCATTATGAAGAAAGGATGAAAATTTGGAAAAAGTGTTTAAATAAAAATCACAAAGATTGAACAATATGCCCATTTCATAACAGTACGATGGGGAAGGCCCTTGTTTCCGCTGCAATATTCTGGGTCTTTTGGGTCCTTGAACTTGAATTCTCTTGTCCATGCCTCTCTGTTCCTGCCCCTATTACCTATCTTACTTATCTTTTTACTACTCTGTCCAAATAGTAAAACTTGAAGTTCTGATAGTTTAATATTTTCTTTTTTTACCTTTCAAATTGATGGTAGCAACTTCCTTAATAGACTGGAGAACATTTAGGACGTCTTGGTAATCTTTATGCTGCTATTTAGTTACATTGTATTTAGACTCATCCTTAAATCCTAACATGGCGGATGTCTCAGCAAAATCACATCACCTACTTAGTGCAGATACTTTGGGTTTGAGTGAAGGTAAAAACAACCAAACAACCAAACAACACCAGAGACTTCTTTTGATGTGTATGGAGAGTAGATCTAGATATCTGACTTACAGACTAGGCACACTTCTTTGGAACTTTTGTGTTTAAGAAACTAAATAGTGTGTATCATATACTCAAATTTGTGTAAAAACAAATTTCCATCAACTTAAAAATCATTCTTTACCATTAAAATTATTCCTTAAATTATACACTCATGTAAATCTTAGTTGCACGATTTAGCTTAATAAACTATACTGGTTAACATGGTAAAGCATTTTTGGTTTGTTTACTCATTTTCAGTTGTCAAAATAAATGTAATTGGAAACAGCTGCTTTCATGGTAGTCCTGACAACCTTTCACTTTCAAATCCAAAGTGCACATGATCTCACACTGGGGATGTAGCTCAGCAGCAGGGTACCGCCTAATATGAACAAGACCCTGGATTCCATCACTAGCCCTGAGAAAAGAAAGACAATGGAACTGAAGGAACTCAAAACACACACACACACACACACACACACACACACACACACACACACACA
>JANHMN010000007.1:75266715-75355437 GCA_030674055.1 Rhabdomys pumilio | reverse complement strand
GAGAGAGAGAGAGAGAGAGAGAGAGAGAGAGAGAGAGAGAGAAGAGGAGTAGAGACAGACCATGAACATGTGGAGGAGGGGAGGGGGATGAGGAGAGAAAGGGCAGAAGGGGAAGGGGAAGAGGGGAAGAGAGCAAGCTATTTTGTATTTTATTGTTTACAATGTCAATATATACATAAGGTACATTTTGATCAAATTCGCCCCTCATTCCTTGCTTCCTAGCTCCTCCTACCTCCACCACTTTTCCCTCACAACTTCATGTGCTCTTTTTAAAGCCTGTTGGTTCCTCTTAGTGCTGCTGCTATGTGCAGGGAAGGGTACAGGGGAATCATGAACAGCCTATCAAGGGCTGTATCCTTGAGTCTCCTCAAATACCCAGGCTGATCTTCTGATATTTTTGCCTTAGTAACTTTTTATTTTAAACTTATTCCTATGGTACTTCTAATTCCTCTTAATAGTTAAAAGAGAGTACTGTCTACTTTTGTTTCTTACAGTAAGGTTTGGCTAAGACCAGAGGAAGAATCACAGGCCCCTAACAAGTATTTAAAACTCTGTGAGTTCTACTTTCCATGCAAGCAATACCTCACAGACACGACTCTTCGACTTCCTGTGACAATGTGCTACATCATGAAGTACGCTGGACTGTGAGCTGAAGGCCCACCCTGTGATCCCAACTTTGCTTTCTGAATTATTTTTCTGGACTCCACTTTAAAGAAAAAGCATGCTAATAAAGATGGTCGGAATGGATTTCTGTTTCCATTCTTTCTGATTGTTTGGGATATTTAGAATGAAATACACAATCAACCTCCCTGTCGTTGATTAGTTAATTTTTACTTCCACTCTCACCGACTGCACATGACTCCGAGAGTAACACCATGAGCCATAACAGAAACAAAACAAAACCCTCTAAAAGCAAGAGTGCGTTGTCTTCTGAGTTCCTTATTCACATCTTGACGGCATGTTCACATACTGTGTTGTTATTGCTGCTGCCGCCACTGCTGTGATCATTGCTAACGTGAGATCCAGCTTCTTCAGTTTAATCTTTCCACTAATGATGAAACATGCCTCTTCAAGAATCCTCTTGGCCTTCAGCATCAGATTAGGACTACCTACTAAGGACTCATGAACTGAGGAGACACAGGTTCTCAGTGTGACTGTAGCCATTGCTGGATTATTTAGGTCATAATGTGTCCTAACAAATCTAATAAATCAGGTCTGTTTCTCAAGAGACTGCTGCTAATATGCTTATTAAGATTTTCTAAAAACTAAATAAAAATGTATTTTCAGAATTTTTACCTTAAAAAAAAAACATTTTCTTTTGAAACAGGGCCCTCACTATGTAGATCTGGCTTGTCTGATAGTCTCTCCATGTAGACCAGCCTGGTCTTGAACTCACAGAGTGAGTGTGTTCTAAGTGCCCAATGTAGTGGCTGGTGTCTTCTTGCTAATTGTGTTACCCAAAAAGCCTGTTGACAGTGTCCTGCACTTAGGCTAGAGGAAGCCTGCCCCTAGCTGGCTTTGATTAGTAATAAAGAATTGCCATACAGCCAGTGGCTCATCTCTAGTTCTCTAAGAATCCACCTGTTGTGGCCTCTCCTCACTCTTTACCCCCAGTCATAGGGGTCTAACACCTAGCAGGAATATAACACACTGCTTCTTCTCCCCTGCGGATCTTCTCTTCATCAGCATTCAACTGTTAGCTCCCAATGCTACCATGAAACGCATTTGATTTACTTAGAAACCCCAGCAGTCACACCTAGCAGGATACCAGCATTCCCCATCAGATAAAACACAAATACCACACCTTTTTAAGAGCCAGAGAAGGCAACACAAACCAAGGAATGAAATATTAACCCAACACAGACACGACCACATATCAGCACCTAAAATTACAGCTATCACCAACTCAGATGCCTAGATGCCAGGGTAAAAACACAATCTCATAACAGCCAGGACAACATGTCTTCACTATTGCCCCCAAACCCTACTAGAGTAGGCCCTGAGAATTGCAACATAACTGAACTACAAGACAAAGTCCTAAAAAATACACTTTATTACTATGATAGAGGCCCTTAAGGAGGAATTGGATAAACTTTTAATAATAAATGTATGACGACATAAACAGCGGATAGAAATGAATAAAACCATTCAAGACATGAAATAAAATCAATAAAGAAAACCGAAAATGAGGTAATTCTGGAAAGAAAAATTTTAGGAACTCAGAGGCAAGTCTCACTAACAATATAAGAGATGAAAGAGAGAATCTCAACCATTAAATACAAGATAAAAGAAGTAGATACCTATGTCAAAGAAAAGGTTAAATCCAAATAACTCCTGACACAAACCACTTGGGAAATCTGAGACTTAAAAACAAAAAACAAAATAAAACAACAGCAACACTCCTAAGAATAATGAGAATAGAGAAAGGAAATAAATCAGCTCAAAGGCCTAGAAAATATTTTCAACAAAAACATACAAGCAAATTTCCCTGACCTAAAAAAGATGCCTATAAAGGTACAAAAAGCATACAGAAGTGGAACAGAAAACAAAGTCCCCTTGGCACACAAGAATGAGAGCACTAATGTATGGAACAAAGAAAGAATATTAAAAGCTTCAAGGGAAAAGACCAAGTAACGTATGAAGGCAGCCCTATTAGAACTATAGAATTTCTCAATACAGACTCTAAAAGCCAGAAGGGCCTGAACAGACATGATACAGACTCTAAGAGATGACAGATAACAGCCCAGACTACTATATAGAGCACAACTTTCCATCACAATAGATGGAGAATATAAGATATTCCATGATAAAACAAACCTGAAGCAATATCTGTCTAGAAATCTAGCCTACAGAAGGTGCTAGAAAAACAACTCCAGCCTAAGAAAGTTAACCATAACAAAGAAAACACAAGGAATAGGTAATTCCAGACAAGCAAATTAAAAGAAGGAACACACACACACACACACACACACACACACACACACACACACAGCATTTTGAACAGTCATTGGTCATTGATATCTCCCAATGTCAATGGCCTCAATCCCCAAGAAAAAGATAAAGTTAACAGAATGTTTCACCCAAACACAAAAGAATATGCCTTCTTCTCAGTATCACATAGAATTTTTTCCAAAATTGACCATGTACTTGGTCACAAAGCAGGTCTCAACAGATATAAGAAAAGTAAAATAACCCCCTGTATCTTGTCAGATCACCATAGATTAAAGAAATAAGAAAGCAATTAAAGACTTCCTAGAATTCAATAAAGATAAATGCACAACATATGTAAACTTATGGGACACAACGAAAGCTAAGCACTAAGAAAAATGTTCATAGCACCGAGTACCTTAATAAAGAAACTGAAGAGAGATCATACTAGCAACTTAACAGCGTACCTAAAGGCTCCAGAACAAAAATAAACAATCACATTCAAGAGGTATCAAGTGAAGGAAATAATTAAACTGAGGGCTAAAATAAATAAAATAGAAACAACAACAACAACAAGAAAAACAATACAGAAAAATCAATAAAACAAAAAGCTGTGGTGGTTTTATATGCTTGGCCCAAGGGAGCGGCACTGTCGGGATGTGTGTGGCCTTGTTGGAGGAAGTGTGCCACTGTGGGTGTGGGCTTTGAGACCTTCTTCCTAGCTGCTTGGAAGATAGTCTTCTCCTATTGGCCTTCAGATCAGGGTGTAGAACTCTCAGCTCTTCCTGCACTATGCCTGCCTGGACACTGCCATGCTCCTGCCTTGATGGACTGAACCTCTGAACCTGTAAACCAGCCCTGATTAAATGTTGTCCTTTATAAGGTTGCCTTGAGGAGCTGAGAATTCTACATCTTCATCTGGAGGCTGCTAGCAGAATACTGACTTCCAGGTAGCTAGGATGGAAAATTTATAACCCACAGCCACAGTGACACACCTACTCCAACAGGGCCACACCTTCTAATCCTGTCACTCCTGGGCCGAGCATATACAAACCACCACATTCCACTCCCTGGCCCCCATAGGCCTGTTCACATGAGTCTATGGGGGCCATACCTATACATAACATAATACAAAATACATTTAGTCCAACTTCCAAAGTCACCATAGTCTATAGCAGTCTCATCAATGTTAAAAGTCCAAAGTTCAAAGTGCCTTCTGAGATTCATCCAATCACTTAACTGTAATATTCCCAAAGCAAGACAGGAAACCAGCCGGGCAAATTCCAAACTCTGCATCTCCAAGGCTGATCTCAAAGCAGTCTTCAGATCTCCAACTTCTTTTTCATCTTTGTTGACTACAATAAACTTTCTCCTGGGCTGGTTCCACTCACTGTTAGCAGCTTTTTTTTCTTTCTTTCTTTTTTTCTTTTTTTTTTTTTTTTTTAGATAACCCATGGCTCTGGCGTCTTGAACATTTTGGAGTCTCCAAGGCAACTTCAATGTTATAGTTTCTGTTCCAAGGTCTTGGATCCACACATGATCTTCTGGGCTCCTCCTAAGGACCAGCATCACTTCTCCAGCTCTGCCCTCTGTAGCACTCTAAGCTCAGATTGATCCACTCCACTGCTGCTGCTGTTCTTGGTGATCATCCCATGGTACTGACATCTCCAATACATTAGCATCTTCTGCTACAACTAGGCCTCATCAATAGCCTCTCACAGGATCTCTTCATGCTAAGCTTCAACTCCTTTGCATGACCCCTTCAGTCCTGGGCCATCAACTGCAACTGAGGCTGCACCTTCACCAATGGCCTTCCATGGCCTCCCACAGCACCAGTCCTCAGCTGCTCTTCATGATCCTTTCATGCCTTCAAAACCAGTACCACTTGGCTGACTCTTACACATTACCAAGTATAGCTGCAGCACGAAGTACAATCTTGGCCATCTCTGGAACACAGCCTCTTTGTGCTCTCAGAAAACATTTCCTAGAAGATTTCACCTCAGTAATGCTGGTATCTTCTTAATCACAGGTAATTTCTTAGCTCTAGCTAGCCAGCACCAATTGTCCCAGTAGTTTCCTTCTCCTCTTGAATATAAAGCCAGAGCCACATGGCTGAAGCTGCTGAGTTCTGTTGTTTGCAGGAGCTGGAACATGGCCCCCTTGTTCTATGACATTATCACTAGCTTCCTCTTTTCCAGTACTTCTCTGCCTGAGCTTGGCTGTCCTGGATCTTTCTCTGTAGATGACTTTGAACTCAGAGATACGTATGCCTGTCTTCTGGGATTAATGATGTGTGCCACCGTGCCTGGATTTAAGCTTTTCTTCACCTAGAACTTGCTCTGTCTAAAGCTGGCCTTGAACTCAGAGATCTGCTTGGCTTTATCTCCTTGGATTAAAGGTGTATGTCACCATGCCTAGATCTAAACTTAGCTGGGTAGGATCTTGCCCCAAATCCTACCCCCTTATTCAATTTACTAACCTTGAACACAGGATTCAGCTCCATTTTACTTCTGGGTGCCTCTTCAATACTTGAGCCATATATTTTATATTTTCCCTTTCTCAGTTTGCTATGTTTGTTTAAAATGCTCTTCTTGAGACTTTACCAGAGAACAAAGTCTATGATGAGTGTTCCTGAGACTTCCTTTTTCAGTGCAATTAATCTGAGTCTCTTCACCTTAGCCTCAGGCAGACTTTTCAGACAAGGGCAAAAACTAGCTACATTCTTCACCAAAATGCCACAAAAGCAGTCTCTAAGACACACACTGAAATTCTTCTCCACTGAAACTTCTTGAGCCAGGTCAGCAACAAATTAAACAGAGAATTTACAACAGAGGAATCTCGAATGGCTGAAAAGCACCTAAAAAATGTTCCAAGTTCTTAGTGATCATGGAAATGCAAGTCAAAATGACCCCGAGATTCCACCTTACACCAATCAGAATGGCTAAGATCAAAACCTCAGGTGACAGCACATGTTGGCAAGGATGTTGAGGAAGAAAAACACTTTTTCATTGCTGGTGGGATTGCAAACTGGTACAACCACTCTGGAAATCAATCTGGAGGTTCCTCAGAAAATTGGAAATAGATCTACCTGAAGACCCAGCAATACTAATCTTGGGAATATAACCCAAAATATGTCCCACCATGCCACAGGGTCACGTGTTCCACTATGTTCACAGTGGCCTTATTTGTGATAGCCAGAAGCTGGAAACAACCCAAAATGTTCCACAACAGAAGAATGGATACAGAAAATGTGGTTCATTTACACAATGGAATACTACTCAGCTATTAAGAACGAGGACATCATGAGTTTTATAAGCAAATGGATGGAACTAGAAAATATCATCCTGAGTAAGGTAACTCAGACCCAAAAGGGCATGCATAGCATGTACTCACTAGTACCACAGAACTCAAAAAGGTCAACAAGCTGAAGGGCCCAAGTGAGGATGCCTCAGTCCCACTGGGAGGGAGAAGAAAACAACCACAAGGGGGGAAGGAGTGAGGAACCTGAGAGGGAAAGGAAATGGGGCCACCAGGAGTTGGGGGAGAGGGGAACATGATATGGTATTGGGTGGGGATAAAGGACTGAAGCTTTGAGGGCCAGCAGAAAGAATAGAAACAGGCTATCTTAGGGGGGTAGGAGTTTGGGGGGACCCTCCAGAATATACCAGAGACTGGGAGGTGAGAGACTCTCAGGTCTCAAAGGGAGGGACTCTAGATGAAATGCACTACAGTGAAGAGAGGGAAATTGTAGAACCCATCTCCAGCAGAAAGACAGGGCATCAAGTGAGGGATGGGGTTGCCATCCCACAGTCAAAACTATGACCCATAATTGTTTCTGCCTGAAAAAACTGCAGGGATGGAAATGGAGAAGAGCCTGAGGAAAAGAAGGTCTAGCAAGAGGCCCAACATGGGATCCAGCTCAAGGGGAGGCCCTAAGGCCTGACACTATTACTGAGGCTATGGAGTGCTTATAAAAAGGGACCTTTCATGACTGCCCTCGGTAAGACCCAACAAACAGTTGCAAGAGTCAGGTACAGATATTTGCCAATGGACAATGAACAGAAGCTGCTGACCCCTGCAGTTGAATTAGTGAAAAGCTGAAAGAAGCTGAGGAGGAGGGCTACCCTGTAGGAAGACCAGAAGTCTCAAGTAACCTGGACCCCTGAGATTTCTCAGACACTGGATCACCAACCAGGCAGCATACAACAGCTGATTTGAGGCCCCCAACACATATACAGCAGAGGACTGCATGTCTGGGTTCTGGGTTCAGTCAAAGATGATCCACCTAGCCCTCAAGAGACTGGAGGCCCCAGGAGTTTAGAGGTCTGGTGGGGGTGGTAGGGACATCCTCATGGAGACAGTGGGTGGGGAGGAGGTATGGGATGTGGAACACTCAGAGGGTGGACCAGGAGGGGAATAAAATCTGGAATGTAAAAAGAAAGAAAGAAATAATAATAAAAAAGAAAAAAAATATGATCATCTCATTAGTGCAGAAAAGACCTTTGACAAAAATTCAACACCTTTCTTGATAAAAGTCCTAGAGAGATTAGGGATACAAGGGACACACCTAACTTTAATAAAATCAGTTCGCAACAAGCCCATAGCCAACATCAGAATAAATGGAGAGAAACTCAAAGCAATTTCACTAAAACAGGAACAAAACAAGGCTGTCCATTCCTCTCATACGTATTCTATTCAACACCTGAAATTTCAGGGAGGACAATAAGGCAAGCGAAGATAATCAAGAGGACACACACTGGAACGGAAGACGTCGGAGCATCTTTATTTGTACATGGTATGATGCTATACACGAGGGACCCTAAAAGGTCTATAGCTATAAAAACCTTCAGCAAAGTAGCTAGAATCAAAATTAACCCACAAACCCCCACAGTAGCCCTCCTATGTACAAGTGACAAATGGACTGAGAGAATTGTTAATAGTGGAAACTGAAATGGTCAAGAAACACTTAACAAGAAATGCCCTACATCCTTAACAATTAAAGTAATGCAAATCAAAACTACTTTGAGATTTTGTCTTACACCCATAAGAATGGCTAAGATCAATAAAACAAGTGAGAACTCATGCTGGCAAGAATGTGGAGTAAGGTGACCACTCATCCATTGCTGGTGGGAGCATGAACTTGTACAGCCACTATAGATATTAATATGATTAATATTAAATAGTGAGTATGGTTTCCTTTCTCTCTACTCACCATTGCTTCCCATTCAATCATTGAAATCCTGGAATTCCCAGGAAAGTGGATGGAACTGTTATTTTATTTATATGTTTTGTTATTTCTTTATTTCTTTATTTTTTAATCTTCTTATTTTTCAAGTCCTTTGTGTATGTATTATGTCTCTCAGTTTAAAGGTTTATAGGATCCTTTATGTTCATACTAGTGAGTTTCTACATATGACTGTTTCTTGTATCTTTTCTTGGGCTTCTTTCCTTTTGTTTACTTCTTTTGTTCTAGAGATGTGTTAGTCACTCTATCTTATTCTATTTTATTATGTTCCTTAGAAGCCTGTGAATATTGACCCTGTCACACAAGGCTGAGACATATGAACTGTGATTGACACAGGGTGATGGCTTTTTGAAAGTACTTGTTTTCTCTAAGAGGAATTTTCAGTGCCCTTGTGTCTTTTCATGAGCATTTACCTCTATTGGACTTCTTAATACTTAACATATTTTTCTATGTTAGTACATTTATATCAACTTTGTCAATTTTCTTATATGCTCATAAAGCATAATTATTGTTGATAGTTTAAAAGTTTGACATGTTTTCCAGCATATGAACATAGTTCAATATATTTCATCCTATGCAATTAATAGTTCCATCATTCTTTTGTCCCAAACACAGGGACCTCGAGAGACATCAGTGTGTTCTTCTTGCCCTGTGTTTGTCCCTCATTTACTCTAGTCCTGCATTATCTTTTCTTCACTCCTGCCTCTTTGTCTTTTATTTCTCTTTGTTTATATCCTCCCCATCCCTTTTCTGCCTTCTTCCTGTTCCCCTGTGGACATGCCCTGGCCCTGATTTGTGGATTTTCTCATTATGTGATTTTATCATTCTCTCTGTTTATCCTCTTCTTTAATTTTTAAAGATGGATTTTTTTTTTACTTTTAACTTTAATTGCATTTCTTCAACACAATCACTGCCTTATATAACTTATTACTTAAATACAGACTTTTGATCCAAGAAAGACTTTTGCAACTCATTTTGGCAAATGAGTCTGAAGTACCTGCTGAGGCTCTTGCTAGACAGGGCTGGAGAAATGATATTAGTAATTATAACTGTCATGTGAATTTGGAATCAGATGTGTAGTATTCTCTAATCCTATTTATTCAAGTTGTATCTTCAAAATTTAAACACCAGGATAGACGAGATAACATGAGGAGGACAGATAGCCACCCAAAGATCAAGCTCTTTTCAGCTTCTTGCCCAGATAGGAGGTCATGGCAGCCTTGTGAGTTGGGGGAAGTTCAGGGCATACTTCTCTGCATGCCTGTATAAAAGACATTCAGAGTCATTCCAGCCCTAACATCTCAGATGCTGAGAGGTGATTTTATCGCTGTAGGGTACACTGTGCTTAGTACACTTTGTGCTTAATGAGGTTTTGTTTAGGCATAAAACTCAGCTCTGAGCTCCTTTGAATCTGAACCATCAGCATTTCCAAACCCTTGCCAAGCACGTGATCTGTTGTTCCGATGCAGCTTTCTTTCAAGGAAGATTGGTAGAGTTTTCATTTGACTGTACGAGTTAAAACAAAATCAACCTTGGGTTTTTCAAAACTCTATTTAAGGAAAAGTTAGTATTGGCCTTTGCAAACCATTAGATTTTTGTTGTTGTTGTTGTGTTTTTGGTTTTTTTGGTGCTTTTTGATGAGGGGGGAGGTCTCACTATGTAGCCCTGGCTGTGCTGAAACTTGCTATGTAGACAAGGCTGGCCTTGAATTCATAGAGATTCTCCTGACTTGCATTTTGAATATTGAAATTAGAGATGAACTCTACATGCCTAGCTCACTAGGATCTGTTGGAAAGCCTTTAAGAAAATGTTTTGTGAGAGTCATTTCCAGTTTTCACTGAAATATTTTTGTTATTTGTATTTATGTATCTGTGTGAGTAAGTCCTGTTTGTGTGGAGATGTTAGTGGTGGCCAGAAGAATGATGTCACATCTCTTAGAACTGAAGTTCCTGGTGATTGTGAGCCACAAAGTATGTGTGCAGGGACTGAACTTAGGTCCTCTGGAAGAGTGCATTCTCCAAACCACTGAGGCTTTGCTCCAGCCCCAGGATAAGTTTTATTTAAAAATTTAATTTATTTTAAAAAAATATGCTACTATTATGGATAAACTGGGAAAATGAGTGAGTTATTTTCCCCTGTTTACAGAATCTAAGCCATGCCTTGTGTGGTAATAATTGTGTCTGGGCTCAATTTTCCTAATACAAATATATATATATAAAAAAAACAAAGAAACAATCAATAACTATTCATTTGTCCTGGTTTAATGAGGTAGTTCAGGTCACTTCTTGTAAATACACCATGGCCAAAAGCAACTCGTAGAAGTTTAGTTTGGAATAAAGTTCCAGAAGGACTGTCCATATTGGCCAACATGATAGTAAGAGTGAGAGACCAGAGTTTTTGGGGTTCAGATCCCATCTTAGAGAACCTGACCTAAGGTTGAACTCGAGTTAACTAACAGGCCGGTATCTAACACCAGTTTCTAGGTTACCACCCAACAAGACCTGCATCTAGCACCGGTTTCCATGTTACCCCCCAACAAGACCTGCGTCCAGCACCAGTTTCCAGATTATTCACCCACAAACCTACACCCCCAGGTTACAAGCCTGTCCCTGACACTTCACTTTCTAATAACCACCAATTAAGAAAAACACTGAAGTTTGTGTTTGGCTCTCAGTACCAGCCAATTAAAGGCCATAATGTCCCCCCAATCAGATGTATATCAGGCTAGATATCCTCTTCTTGCCATTATATATATTTGCCTGAAACTGGGCTTAGGGATCCACTCCTGTTCTCCTGCATGAAAGACAGTGGTGTGGCCCAAGGTCAAGATTGAATAAAGAGACCCTAATGTGATTGCATCTAAATAGCTCCTTGGTGGTCTTTTTGGGAGTTCACAAACATTTCCTGGCACAACAGGATCAGGAATGGTTACATTTTCATCAATGTATAAAAAGAGAGGGAAAGTAGGAGTTGGAGTAAAGCTATAAAACTCCAAATCCCACCCCCTTCTTTCTCCAGTGAAGCCAGGCCTCCTAAATGCTCCATGGCATTTAGAAACAGTGTTACTGAGAGGCCAAACCTACTCCATCTTGGGACTGGCCTCCATCTTAAAGGAAGCAGAAACCTGAGAACTTGACCTGTAGCAGAACCCGAGCTGTACCTATGTACCAGGAAGGACCCCATGTCTTGTCCTTGGCCAGAATTACTCCCTAGTTACTTCCTAGCAACAGTCAATTAAAGATTATTCTGATTGTTTCAGATGTATTTTCAGACTGTTCGTGATTGTGTATGGCATTATTTCAGAACACCCACCTGTCCACTTACATAGTCATTCAATTAAAGGCTTGCCAGGCTGGACCTCCCTCCCTTACTTCCATTTCCTATAAAACCTTGTCTTGATGAGAGTTTGGGGCTGCATCACCAAACAGTCCTGTGGGTCAGCAGTGAGTAAGCCCAAACTCAAGTTTGTAATAAAGAGACACTAATGTGATTACACTGAAAATGGATCCTTGGTGGTCTTTTGGGGTTCACAAATGTTTCCTGGCATAGCACTACTAACTAGGAACCAGTGATGGGCATCTCTCATTTAGACTACCACATTTCCTCTTGAGTCTGCATTGTAGAAATATCACTTTTTACTGAGTTGAGGTTTTCTCTTCCTGTGTACTCATGATGACAAAGTATAGCAGATGACATTACAAACCCATGATGTGGTGTTTGAGCAAGGCTTAAATTATGTATTTGGGCACTGAAGATTATTCAGAGTATATTATGCTTTACAGGATGCAGGGAAAATATCAAAGAAAAGATTTAAGGCCCTTTTTACTATGTTAATCCTGCTGATCCATGAGCATGGGAGATCTTTGCATCTTCTGAGGTCTTCAATTTCTTTCTTCAGAGACTGAAGTTCTTGTCATACAGATCTTTCATTTGCTTGCTTAGAGTCACACCAAGATATTTTATATTATTTGTGAATATTATGAAGGGTATTATTTTCCTAATTTCTTTCTCAGTTCATCTATCTTTGAGTAGAGGAAGACTACTGATTTGTTTGAGTTAATTTTATGTCCAGACACTTTACTGAAGTTGTTTATCAGCTGCGGAAGTTCTCTGGTAGAATTTTTGGGGTCGCTTATGTATATTATCATATCATCAGCCAGCAGTGATAGTTTAGTTTCCTCCTTCCCAATTTGTATCCCTTTGATCTCCTTTTGTTGTCTAATTGCTCTGGCTAGAACTTTAAGAACTATATTGAATAGGGAGAGAGTGGGCAGCCATGTCTTGTCCCTGATTTTAGTGGGATTGCTTCAAGTTTCTCTCCATTTAGTTTGTTGCTGGTTATTGGTTTGCTGTATACTGACTGCTTTTATTAAAGCAACATACAAATTCAATGCAGTCCCCATCAAAATTCTAACTTAATTCTTAATAGAGACAAAAAGAACAATTCTCAAATTCATCTTGGGATAACAAAAAACCCGGGATAGCGAAAAGTATTCTCACCAATAAAAGAGAATCTGGGTGAATCCCTGACTTTAAATTATACTACAGAGCAATAGTGATAAAAGCCTCATGGTATTGGTACAGAGACAGTCAGGTAGATCAATGGAATAGAATGGAAGATTCAGAAGACCTGAAGACCCAACTATACCACTCTTGGGCATATACCCAAAAGATACCCCACCCCATGCCACAGGGGCATGTGCTCTACTATGTTCATAGCGGCCTTATTTCTGATAGCCAGAAGCTGGAAACAGCCCAGATGTCCCACAACGGAAGAATGGATACAGAAAATGTGGTTCATTTACACAATGGAATACTATTCAGCTAATAAGAACCAGGACATCATGAGTTTTGCAAGCAAATGGATGGAACTAGAAAATATCCTGAGTGAGGTAACTCAGATGCAAAAGGACTTGTATAGTATGTACTCACTAATAAGTGAATATTGACCAAAAAAGTACAGGATATAATACACAGAACTCAAGAAGGTTAACAAGCCAAAGGGCCCAAGGGAGGATGCCTCAATCCCACTTTGGAGGGAGAAGAAAGCAATCACAGGGGGCAGAGGGAGGAAGGGATCTGGGTGCAACAGGGGACAGTGAAGGGAAATGGGGAACATGATCAGGTTTCGGTGGCGGGGGAGCAAGAGTGATGCCCTGAGGCCCAGCAGAAAATATGGAAACAGGCAACCTCGGGAGTTAGGAGGTGCTGGGATCCTCTAGAATGTACCAGAGACCCGGGGAGTGAGAGATGCTCAGGACTCAGAGAGGGACCTTAGATGAAATGCCCAACAGTGGGGAGGGGAAACTTGTAGAGTCTACTTCCTGTAGAAAGACAGAACATCAAGTGGAGGGATGGGCTTGCCATCCCACAGTCAA
The DNA here is from genome assembly GCA_030674055.1 of Rhabdomys pumilio. Classification (NCBI taxonomy): domain Eukaryota; kingdom Metazoa; phylum Chordata; class Mammalia; order Rodentia; family Muridae; genus Rhabdomys; species Rhabdomys pumilio. The sequence continues at coordinate 75,341,886 of JANHMN010000007.1, read as the reverse complement.
AAACTCTGACCCAGAATTGTTCCTGTCCAAAAGAACTGCAGAAACAATAATGGAGAAGACTGTGGGAAAGGAGGTTCAGTGACAGGCCCAAACTGGGATTCAGCTCAAGAAGAGGCTCCAAGGCCTGACATTGTTACTGATGCTATCTACGGTGTGCTTATAGACAGGAGCCTAGCATGACTGCCCTTGAGAGGCCCAACATGCAGCTGAACAAGTCAGATGCAGATACTTACACACAACCAATGGATAGAAGCTGGGGACCCCTTTGGTGGAACTAGGGAAAGGCTGGAAGAAGCTGAGGAGGAGGGGGACCATCAGTCTCAACCAATCTGGACCCTTGAGATCTCTCAGACACTAAGCTACTAACCAGACAGCATGCACTAGCTAACAGAAGCCCCTGACACATATACAGGACTGCCTGGTCTGGCCTCACTGAGAGAAGATGTACCTAATCTTGGTAAGACTTGAGGCCACAGGGAGTGGGGAGGTCTGGTAGGTTAGGGGATGGTGGGGACATCCTCTTGGAGACAGGGGAGGAGGAATGGGATGAGGAACTGCTGGAGGGTGGACTGGGAGGGGGATAATGACTAGATTGTAAAAAAAACAATTAAAGATAACTAAAAAAAAAAGGTGCTGTGGTGGTTTGAATAGGTTTGGCCCTCACAGACTCATGTGTGTGAATGCTTGGCCCATGGGGAGTGGCCCTATTAGGAGGTGCAGTCTTGTTGGAGTAGGTGTAGCCTTGTTAGAAGAAAGGTGCCATGTCAAGGCAGGCTTTGAGGCCTTATATATGTGCAAGCTCAGCTCATTGTGCTACACTGTCACCTTCTGTTACCTGTGGATCAAGATGTAGAACACTTGGCTTCTTCTCCGGCACCACGTCTGCCTGAACACCACCAAGCTTCCCACCATGATGATAATGGACTAAACCTCTGAAACAGTAAGTCAGCCCCAATTAAATATTTTCCTTATTAAGAGTTCCTTTGGTTACAGTGTCTCTAACCCCAAGACAGGTATAGAAGTTGCAAAATTTCATTGGAAAAGGGGCACAGAAAGTGATTTATGGGGATGCTATTATAATGAAATACAACACTGTAAATATTAGTTCACCAGATTCTAGTAGTTTTGGATTTTGAATACTGGTCCAGAGAGTCCAGAATGCCACCGATCAAACACACATATGTGAGAATCTGCCACATGCTGGCACTAGCGAAACAAAACACGGAACTCTTTGATTGAAACAAGAATGACAATTTTTCCAATGCTTTCAGCTGTAGAAGTTTTGGCTGGGTGAGAATGTTTTATATAAACACTTCAGCAGACAAGACTGCTTCTGAGCTCAAGACTCTGCTGCTCACCACTGAGGTGCAGAAGACAGATGATGACACCTTTTCTACTTATGGACGCTCTGCAGATGCATCTATGTTTCACACTTTCAGCCTTAACATCTGCCCTCAGGTCTTTTGATAGGGCATATGGGTCCTGTTCGGCTCCACCTACTTTTTCTGTTACGGATTTTTCCAAGTGGCAAAGATGTCAGGAGAGAACTATGGTGACTTAAAATAATTGGAGTAGGTATCAGATGGGGATTATGAATTTCTTTGTTGGTATTTTGTGTACAGAACAAAATACTGAACTGTAAGTTACAGAGACCCAAATAAGAAGGAGACACGGACTCATTGAGCCAGAAGATAAAATACAACTTACCTTGCCATCTTTCTCATATGATAGCTAAGTAAATAGAAATTTGTGGAATATTAAGTAACATATTCAGGTTAAAACATCTATTTAAACAACAGATCTTATGCTATGACCTGGAACCCTGACTCCTTTTCTGGTGTTATTTCTACCACATATCTTAAAACTATAATGAGTTTTAAAATGTATTGAGTGTTACTTTAGTGTGTGTTAAGTAGTGTGCTAAACCAATATCACCAATAAATTCTCTAGCCATGAGTTTAGTCATGGGCTTTTCTTTGTTGAAAAGTTTTTTTTTATTACTCCTTTAACCTAATTTTTTAAAAGTCTATTTTTATTTTGCATGTGCTCTTCATCTACTTTGGTACAGCATATGTTTCTAGAAAGTTGTCTGTGTGTTCTAGAAATTTCAACTTACTGAATTATATCTTTTTAAAACTTCCCCTAATGATCCCATGGATATCATTGGTATATCTTTAATTTTGGGTCTTCTTTCTGCTTTGGTTAGTTGGGTTATTGGCTTATCAATCTTAATAATGTTTTCCAAATTTTGTTTGTACATTCCTTGCATTGTTCTTTTAGTCGTCATTTTATTAATTTCAGTTCTTGTACTTAATATTCTTTACTTTTTTCTGATTTGGTCCTGTTTTTCTAATATCTTGAAGTACATAATTAGGTTATTTAAGAGCTCTCTGATTTGATTTCTAGTATGGGCACTCATAACTATAAAATTCCCTCTTAGAAAGGCCCTGGGTATATCCTAAAGGTGCTGGTAAGTTTCTCTACTGACACATGAGATATTCAAAACTGTACTGTTCACCTTCCACGTGTTGTTCTCAGTTTTGTAGCTTCTCTTGCTATTGAATTTTACTTTCATTCTATCACGATCTGATAAGAGATAAGCAAAGCCGGGCGGTGGTGGCACACGCCTTTAATCCCAGCACTTGGGAGGCAGAGGCAGGCAGATTTCTGAGTTAGAGGCCAGCCTGGTCTACAGAGTGAGTTCCAGGACAGCCAAGGCTACACAGAGAAACCTTGTCTGGAAAAAAAAAAAGAGATAAGCAATTATGTCAACTTTTCCAACTTTTCTATACTTAGGAGTTACTTTATTGCCTAAAATGTTGTCTATTTTGGAAAACGTTCCCTAAACTGCCAAAAATAATGTATATTCTACAGAAAATATGGTGTTTTTTTTTAATTATTTTTGTCTTATGTATCTATCTGTATGAAAGATAGTCTATGAAAATCACCAAAATTATTGTATTGGAACTGATGCTTCCCTTTGTGTCCAGTAGTGTTTGCTTTAAAAACTGAATATAACAAAAGTTGGAGCATAAGTATTTACAGTTATATCTTCTTGATGAAGTGTTCTTTTATCAGTATGACTTTTTTCTATTTTTTTGGATCAATTTTCACTTGAAGTCCATTTTGTTGTAAACAACTATAGCTGCTCCTATTATTTTCAGATTCCATGTGCTTGAAATATCATCTTCACCCTTTTACTTTCTATTCGTGCCATTACTCGTGAGGTAAGTTTATTGAATTTAACAAATTGTTGTGCTGTTCCTTAATCTACTCAGTCTATCTGTATCATTTAATTGGAAAATTAAGGCCCTGGAACTAAACCTGTGATGTCACAACTCTCCATGCCCAAATCCTGCCCGGAAAGAGCTGGTCTTCCAGGAATGCTGACACACCTAAGATCACATGTGAGACCACCACTATTGCTTCAATACCTGGCCTAAGCGGGACCAGCCCGGATCCCATAAGACATAGGAATGATGGAGCATCTGGGGACAGAATCCTTCCAGTTTCCATCTGCTCCTGGAGCTAATCCTGTGCCATAGCTCTCTGTACCCAAATTCTGCCTGGAGAGAGCTGGTCTCCCAGGAGTGCTGACACACCTAAGATCATAGGATCACAGGATCACAGGTTCACAGGAGGGGCAGGTGCCAGTCAGAGACAGCATGGGCAGATAGCATTAGAGATAACCAGATGGCAAGAGGCAAGTGTAAGAACATAAGCAACAGAAAGTAAGGTTACTTGGCATCATCAGAACCTAGTTCTCCCACCATAGCAAGTCCTGGATATACTATCACACCAGAAAAGCAAGATTCATCCAAATCTTCTAAAATCACTTCTCATGATGATGATAGAGGACTTTAAGAAGGACGTAAGTAACTCCCTTAAAGAAATACAGGAGAACACAGGTAAACAGATAGAAGCCCTTAGAAAGGAAACACACAAGTCCCTTAAAGAAAACAAGAAAATGCAACCAAACAGGTAAAGGAATTAAACAAAACCACCCAGGATCTAAAAATTGAAATAGAAACAATAAGAAATAACAACAAGAGACAAGCCTGGAGATAGAAAACCTAGGAAAGAGATCAAGAGTCATAGATGCAAGCCTCACCAACAGAATACAAGAGATAGAGGAGAGAATCTCAGGTGCAGAGGATACCATTGTTATCAGATAGACCAAATAGAGTTAACAGATATCTATAGAAAATTTCATCCTAAAAAGAAAAGCATATACCTTCTTCTCAGTACCACATGGTACCTGCTCCAAAATTGACCATACAATTGGTCACAAAACAAGCCTGAACAGATACAAGAAGATTGAAATAATATCATGGATTCTATCAGATCACCATGGACTAAGGCTGGTCTTCAATAACAACAAAAACAACAGAAAGCCCATATACACATGGAAGCTGAACAACTCTGTACTCAATGATAACTTGGTCAAGGAAGAAATAAAGAAAGAAATGAAAGACATTTTAGAATTTAATGAAAATTCTAAACTTATGGGACACAATGAAAGCAGTGCTAAGAGGAAAACTCATAGCTCTTAGTGCCTCCAAAAATAAACTGGAGAGAGCATACAGTAGTAGGTTAACAGCACATCTGAAAACTCTAGAACAAAAAGAAGAAAATACACTCAAGAGAAGTAGAAAGCAGAAATAATTGAACTCAGGACAGATACCAACCAAGAAGAAACAAAGAGAACAATACAAAGAATCAATAAAACCAGGAGCTGATTCTTTGAGAAAATCAACAAGATAGACAAACTCTTAGCTAGATCAACCAGAGGGCAGAGACAACATCCAAATCAACAAAATCAGAAAGAAAAAGGAGAGACATAACAAGAGAAACCGAGGAAACTAAAAAACCATCAGATCCTACTACAAGAGTCTATGCTCAAAAAAACCTGGAAACCTGGATGAAATGGACAATTTTTTAGACAGATACCAGGCAGCAAAGTTAAATCAGGATCAAATAAACTATCCAAACAGCCCCATAACCCTAAAGAAATAGAAGCAGCCATTAAAAGTTATCTAACCATAAAAATCTCAGGACCAGATGGTTTTCGTGCAGAATTTGATCAGACCTTCAAGGAAGACCTTTACCAATACTCTTCAAACCCTTCCACGACATAGAAACAGTAGGAACACTGCCTAATTTGTTCTATGAAGCCACAATTACACTTATACCTAAACCACACAAAGACTCAAGAGAGAAAGAGAACTTCAGACCAATTCCCCTTATGAATATCGATGCAAAAATACTCAATAAAATTCTTGCAAACCGAATCCAAGAACATATCAACAATCATTCACCATGATCAAGTAGGCTTCGACCCAGGGATGCAGGGCTGGTTCAATATAAGGAAATCCATCAATATAATCCACTATATAAACAAACTAGAACAAACAAACAAAAAAACAAAAACAAAAAATATGATCATCTCATTAGATGTTGATAAAGCCTTTGACAAAATACAACACCCCTTCATGTTAAAAGTCTTGAAAAGATCAGGAATTCAAGGCACATACCTAAACACAGTAAAAGCAATATACAGCAAACCAGTAGCCAACATAAAACTAAATGGAGAGAAACTTGAAGCAATCCCACTAAGATCAGGGACTAGTTAGGCTGCCCACTCTCACCCTACCTATTCAATATAGTACTCAAAGTTCTAGACAGAGCAATTAGACATCAAAAGGAGGTCAAAGGGATACAAATTGGAAAGGAAGAAGTCAAAATATCACTATTTGCAGATGATAAGATACTATACTTAAGCGACCCCAAAAATTCCACCAGAAAACTCCTAAGCCTGATAAACAACTTCAGCAAAGTGACTGGATATGAAATTAACTCAAACAAATCAGTAGCCTTCCTCAACTCAAAGAATAAACTGGCTGAGAAAGAAATTAGGGAAATGACACCCTTCACAATAATAGCAAATAATGTAAAATATCTTGGAGTGAATCTAACCAAGAAAATAAAAGATCTGTATGACAAGAACTTCAAGTCTCTGAAGAAAAGAATTGAAGAACTCAGAAGATGGAAAGATCTACCATGCTCATGGATGGGCAGGATTAGTAAAAATGGCCATCTTGCCTAAAGCAGTCTACAGATTTAATGCAATCCCTATCAAAATTCCAACTCAATTCTTCATTGAGTTAGAAAGAGCAATTTGCAAATTTATTTGGAATAATCAAAAACCCAGCATAGTGAAAACTATTTTCAACAATAAAAGAACTTCTGACTGGGCGGTGGTGGTGCATGCCTTTAATCCCAGCACTTGGGAGGCAAAGGCAGGCAGATTTCTGAGTTCGAGGCCAGCCTGGTCTACAGAGTGAGTTCCAGGACAGACAGGGCTACACAGAGAAACCTTGTTTGGAAAAACCAAAAAAAAAAAAAAAAAAAAAAGGACTTCTGGGGGAATTACCATCCCTGATGTCAAGCTGTACTACAGAGCAATAGTGATAAAAAAAAAAAAACTGCATGATATTGATAGAGAGAGAGAGGCAGGAAGCTCAATGGAAAAGAACTGAAGACCCAGAATTGAATTCACACACCCATGCTCCCATGGTTACTTGATCTTTGAAAAAGAAGCTAGAGCCTTCCATTGGGAAAAAGACATTTCCAACAAATGGTGCTGGTTCACCTGGTGGTCAGTATGTAGAAGAATGCAAATCAATCATCTATTCTTATCTCCTTGTACAAAGCTCAAGTCCAAATGGATCAAGGACCTCCACATAAAACCAGATACACTGAATATAATAGAAGATAAAGTGGGGAAGTGCCTTGAACACATGGGCATAGGGAAAAATTTCCTGAACAGAACACCAATGGCTTAAGCTCTAAGATGAAGAATTGACAAATGGGACCTCATAAAATTGCAAAGCTTCTGTAAGGCAAAGGACACTGTCAATAGAACAAAACAGCAACCAACAAATTGGAAAAAGATCTTTACCAATTCTACATCCAATAGAGGGCCAATATCCAATATATACAAAGAACAAGAAGTTAGATTCCAGTGAACCAAATACTCCTATTAAAAATGGGGTGCAAAAATGAGGTGCAAAAATGGGGTGCAGAGCTAAACAAAAAAAAATCTCAATTGAGGAATCACGAATGGCCAAGAAGCACTTAAAGAAATGTTCAGTCCTTAGTCATCAGGGAAATGCAAATCAAAATGACTCTGAGATTCCACCTCACACCAGACAGAATTGCTAAGATCAAAATCTCTGGTGACAGCACATGTTGAGGAGAATGTGGAGACAGAGGCACACTCCTCCATTGTTGGTAGGATTGTAAGCTGGTACACAGGTTAACAGAATCCAAACAGAAACTGGAATTAGAGCTTCAGAAGACGGTTGAGCATTAGGAAATAAAGGTCTCTCTGAGGCACTGCTAGTTTAGTTTTGTGCAATCTGAATTTTTTGTATTGATTTTTTTCTGAGTATGGAATAGTGCGTTTCTCATTTCTGAATGAATATTTGTATTAACTTACGTTAAGTTTCACAGTGTTAGCAGAAGTGTGTGTTTATTGCTATATCATTTAAATGTCTCACCTCAGGTCCCAGTAAGTGTAAAGTCCAATTGTCGTAATAACAAAAATAAGTAATAGGTTGGAAAAATGTGCATTTATCAGTTCTTATGGTTCAAAGCTCTTAGTTTATCTTGGAGATTAAAACTTTTTTATTGTAAAAATCATCCTTACTATGGGCATTTAAAACAATTTAGGTAACATTTAAATATAAGAGAAGTAATTGCTACTGTTTTGAACTGGTGTTTAGAGTTTGCAATGTGTTTCCATGTTCTATTCCATGGCAATATTTTCATTTACACTTACCATTCATTGCTAACGTCTACTGCCATTGCTTCCTATGCTGTGACTGTCAGAATAGATGGAGGCATCTAGACTGAAACAGATATTAGAAACAGCAGAAAGTGATTACAGTTGGCATCTGGCAGGAGCCATTTTCTTTTAAGGTTTTGACATGCTACTCCCGGTAAATGTTTCTATTAGCTATCTAAAGGCACCAGATGTACCATGGGAGATTATGGCAATCAGTCTCTTATTTTGTATACATGTTCACCGAAGTTCACATGAACTTAATTGTGTTCATTTAGAGATGAATTCCGATTTAAGCTTCTCAGGTGCTTCTGTGTACTCTGTTAATATTTTTAAAAGTTGTTCTTACATAGTAAAAATTAATGATCCCATGAACTATTCTTTAGAAGATATTGGTATATTGATAAGCCAGTAATTCCCCAAATAGTATAATAATTAAGTGAACAAATAAAAACTGGTATGCAGCAATGCATATCAGTTTTGTGACAGATGTGAACTTATCGGTATTCAAGTGTGACATGGTAAGGTATTTGGATTAGCTTTCTTTACATTGTGAATATGAGCACAACAAACCTCAGTTGCTAAAGACTGAGATGTGATTATTAAAGATTAGATATGGTTATTATTTACAACCATATCTAATTTCTGCTTCTATATTTATTTAAAATCTGTATGTCTTTTTTGGGCTCAACTTATGTCTAATATTTAAAAATTCTCTATTATTTCTAGTAATCATTAATATCTTTTCTATTTCCTATCTACTTTGTACAGAAAGTTAGAAAAAGGTCTTAAGGCTGATTTTTTCATGTAGTCTATGAGTACTATTCATGTCCCAGTTAATGCCAAGAGCAGGTTTTTCTCTATGACTTTGCAAAAAAAAATTCATCACTACAACTTGTATGCTTTGAGTATATAATTATATTTTTACACTTTTTCTTTTTATTTAAATTCATCAATCTTTTTATAAAACACCTTTAAAGGTAAATTTTACACTCCTAAATATTAACCATGACTAATGTAAATTGATAAACACACATATGAGATTTTTATTTTTATAAAATTTATTATTTAAAAACTTGCAAATAAATAAAATACCTGCAAACCTTTAAAATAATTTTGTTTATTGTTTGAACATTTTAAATATAAATAAAATATATTTTGATTACATCTACAGCAACTTTCCATGTGACTCAATCAACATGTCTCTATCTTTATTCCATCTTTATATTTTTAAACAGTTAAGTCCAGTTAATGCTAGCCATGTCTTTTCCCCTCTGAACTCTTCTAGTATGCACTTTTCAATATAGAGTGTAACGGTAGAAAAAAAATAAAGGAAATATTCAATAATATAAGCATTTATATCTTGTTTATTTTATATGTATGACTAAAATCTTTAATATGCTTGGTTTCTCAAATTTTGTACACATAATTCTTCTTACAGGGAATCATTCCATTTTTCCTGGTTAAGTTTCTCTTGAGTGATTTTCATTGTATCATTCCTTGAGTGGTTTTAACATGAAGTCACAGGATAATGTGGAATATTTGCCTTAGAGCAATTTATTTCTCTTTAGGAAGAAGGAATATATGTCCTGAACTGTATCAGTACTACTTAATAGAGGATTTAATGAAGTGTCAAAATGACTGGTGTGACAAATTAAATACCATAGGATTTTATTTTCCAACTAAAATGAAACTGAATGGCGCTTGATTGTCTTAAGCAGCAGCTAAAAGTGAAAATCTGCGTGATTACTCTACACCAACGGTTCTCAACATGTGAGTCATGTCCTTTTGGGGTCACATATCAAATATCCTGCATATCAGGTTTTTTTTTATTTTATTAGGTTATTTTATTTATTTGCATTCCAGTCCCTGCCATCCCCTTAGTCCTCCTCCTACAGTTCTTCATCCCATTCCTCCTCCCCCTTGCCTCCAAGAGGGTGCTCCTCTGCACAAGCACCCCACCCCCCTTTCCTGGGGCCTCAAGTCTCAAGATTAACTGCATCTTCTCCCACTGAGGCCAAACCAGGCAGACTTTTGCTATATATGTGCCAGGGACCTCGAACTGGCCTGTGTATGCTCCTGGTTGGTGGCTTAGTCTCTGGGACCTCTCTGGGGTCTGGGTTAGTTGAGTCTGCTGGTCTTCCTATGGGATCACTCTCCCTTTCAGCTTCTTCAATCTTTCTCCCAATTCAACCATAGGGATCCTGACTTCAGTCCAATGCTTGGTTATAAGTATCTGTGTCTATCTCAGTCAGCTGCTGCTAGGGCCTCTCAGGGGACAGCCATGCCAGTCTCACATCTTTAAGCACATCATAACACCAGTAATAATGTCAGGCTTTGGTGACCCCCTCCCTCATGAGATGGATCCCAAGTGGGGCAAGTCATTGAAACACCTTTCTTTCAGTCACTTTTCCATTTTTGTCCCTGCAGTTCTTTTAGACAGGAACAATTCTGAGTTAGAAATTTGACTGTGGGTTAGTAACTGTCCCTCCACTTGAGGCCCTGTCTATCTACTGGAGGTGGACTCTTGGAGTTTCCTTTTCCCAGTGTCAGGCATTTTGGTTAAGGTCACATTCAAAGAGTCTTGAGAGTCTCTCATCTCCTGGCTAATATCCACTTATCAGGGAGTGCATAGTATGCATGTCCTTTTGGGTCTGGATTATCTCACTCAGAATGATATTTTCAAGTTCTATCCATTTGCCTGCACATTCCATGATGTCCTTGTTTTTAATAGCCGAATAGTATCCCATTGTGTAAATGAACCACATTTTCTGTATCCATTTTTCAGTTGAGGGATATCCGGGTTGTTTCCAGCTTCTGGCTATTACAAATAAGGCTACTACGAATACGATGAAGCATATATCCTTGTGGTATGGTGGGGCTTCTTTTGGGTATATGCCCAAGAGTGGTACAACTGAGTCTTCAGGTAGAACTATTTCCAATTTTCTGAGGAGCCACCAGATTGATTTCCAGAATGGTTGTACCAGTTTGCAATCCCACCAGCAATGGAGGAATATTCCTCTTTCTCCACATCCTTGCCAGCATCTGCTATCACCTGAGTTTTTGATCTTAGCCTTTCTGATTGATGAGTGATGGAATCTCAGGGTTGTTTTGATTTGCATTTCCTGATAACTAAGAATACTGAACATTTCTTTAAGTGCTTCTTGGTCACTGGAGATTCTTCTATTGTGAATTCTCTGTTTAGTTCTGTACCCCATTTTTAAAATTGGGTTATTTGGTTTTTTTGGAGCTTAACTTCTTGAGTTCTTTATATATTTTGGATATTAGCCCTCTATTGGATGTAGGGTTAGTGAAGATATTTTTCCCCAATCTGTAGGTTGCAATTTGTAGGTTGCAATTGTCTTGGCCTTACAGAAGCTTTTCAGTTTCATGAGGTTCATGTTGGTCTTAGAGCCTGAGCCATTGGTGTTTTGTTCAGGAAAATTTCCCCTGTGCTAATGTGTTCTAGACTCTTTCCCACTTTCTCTTCTATTAGATTCAATGTACCTGGTTTGTAGATGTCCTTGATCCAGTTGGACTTGAGCTGTGTACAAGGTGACAAATATCCATCTATTTTCATTCTCCTACGTACAGACCACCAGTTAGACCAGCACCATTTATTGGAGATGCTCTCTTTTTCTACTGCATAGTTTTGTTTTCTTTGTCAAAAATCAATTGTCCATAGGCGTATGGGTTTACTTCTGGGTCTGTGATTCTATTCCTTTGATCTACCTATCTGTCTCTATGAATACCATGCCGTTTTTGTTACTATTGCTTTGTGGTATATCTTGAGGTCAGAGATGGTTATTATCCTAGAACTTTTATTTTTGAAAATTGTTTTGTCTATCCTGGGTTTTTTTCAATATGAAGTTGAGAATTGCTCTTTCCATGTCTGAAGAATTGTGTTGAAATTTTAATGGGGATTGCACTGAATTTGTAGACTGCTTTTGATAAAATGGCCATTTAAACTATGTTAATCCTACCAATCCATGAACATGGAAGATCTTTCCATCTTCTGAGATCTTTCTTTTTTCAGGGATTTGAAGTTATTTTCATATAGAACTTTCACTTGCTTGGTAAGAGTTACAACAAGATATTTTAAAATATTTGTGGCTATTGTGAAGAGTGTTGTTTCCTTAATTTATATCTTAGCCAGTTTATCATTTGTATAAAGGAAGGTTATTGATTTTTTTGAGTTAATTTTATATCCTGCCACTTTGTTGAAGTTGTTTATCAGCTGTAGTAGTTCCCTGGTGGAATTTTGGGGGTCACTTATGTATACTATCATATCATCTGCAAACAGTGATACTTTTACTTCTTCCTTTCCAATTTGTATCCCCTTGATCTCCTTTGTCTAGTTGCTCTAGCTAGAACTTTGAGTACTATAGTGAATAGATAGGGAGAGAGTGGACAACTTTGTCTTGTCCTGGATTATAGTGGGATTGCTTCAAGTTTCTCTCCATTTAATTTGATGTTGGCTGTTGGTTTGCTGTATATTGCTTTTATTATGCTTAGGTATGAGCCTTGAATTTTTGATTTCTTCAGGACTTTTAATATGAAGGGGTGTTGAATTTTGTGAAATGCTTTTTGATCATGTGTTTTTTCCTTTGAGTTTGCTTATATAGTGTATTACTTTGATTGATTTTCATATATTGAACCATCCCTGCTTACTTGATCATGGTGAATGATAATTTTGATGTGTTGGAATGATCTTGGATTGAGTTTGGGAGAATTTTACTGAGTATTTTTGCATCAATATTCATAACTAAAATTGGTCTGAAGTTCTCTTTCTTCGTTGGGTCTTTTTGTGGTTTAGGTATCAGAGTAACTGTGGCTTCATAGAGAGAACTGTGTTCCTTCTGTTTCTACTTTGTGAAATAGTTTGAGGAGTATTGGTATTAGCTTTTCTTTTAAGGTCTGGTAGAATTCTGCACTAAAACCATCTGACTCTGGTTTTTTTATTGGCTGGGAGGTTTTTGATGACTCTATTTTCTTAGCGGTTATGGGCCTGTCTAGATAGTTTACCTGGTCTTGAATTAACTTTGGTACATGATATATGTCTAGAAAGTTATCCTTTTCAATTAGATAGTCGAGTTTGTACAGTATAAGTTTTTGTAGTAGGTTCTGATGTTTTTTTTGGATTTCCTCATTTTATGTTGTTATGTCTTCCTTTTCATTTCTGATTTTGTTAATTTGGATACTGTCTCTGTGCCCTATAGTTAGTTTGCCTAAGAGTTATTCTATCTTGTTGATGCTTTCAAAGAACCAGCCCTTGATTTTGTTGATTCTTTTTATAGTTCTCTTTGTTTCTAACTGGTTGATTTTAGTTGGGAGTTTGACTATTTCCTGCCGTCTACTCTTGGCTGCGTTTGCTTCTTTTCTGCTCTAGAACTTTCAGGTGTGCTGTTAAATTGCTTGCATGGGATCTCTCCTATTTCTTCATGAAGGCCCTTAGTGCTATAAAGTTTCCTCTTAACACTGCTTTCAGTGTGTCCCTTAAATTTGGGTATGATGTGTCTTCATTTTCATTGAGTTCTATAAAATCTTTGATTTCTTCTTTGTTTCTTCCCTGACCAAGTTATCATTGAGCAGAAAGTTGTTCTTTTCTATTTATTATATGTAGGTTTTCTATTGTTTTGTTGTTATGGAAGTCAAGCCTTAGGCCATGGTGATCTGATAGAATGCATGGGATTATTCCAATCTTCCTGGATCTGTTGAGGTTTGTTTTGTGTCTGATTATATGGTCATCTTTGGAGAAGGTTCCATGAGGTCCTGAAAAGAATGTATATTCCCTTGTTTGGGGGTAGAATGTTTTGTAGATATCTGTTAAATCCATTTGGTTCATAATTTATGTTAGCTTCACTGTGTCTCTGTTTAGTTTATGTTTCAATGACTTGTACATTGGTGAGAGTGGGATGTTGAAGTCTCCCACTATTATTGTGTGAGGTTCAATGTATGTTTTGAGCGTTAGTAAAGTTTATTTTATAAATGTGGGTCATCTTGCATTTGAGGAATAGAGGTTCAGAATTGAGACTTCCTCTTGGTGGATTTTTCTTTTGATGAGTATGAAGTGTACTTCCCCATCTCTTTTGATAACTTTTGATGGGAAGTCTATTTTATTGGATATTAGGATGGCTACTTCAGCTTGTTTTTTGAGACCATTTACTTAGAAAACTTTTTTTCAGCCTCTTACTCTGAGATAGTGACTGTCTTTGCCACTGATGTCTGTTTCTTGTATGCAGCAAAATTCTGGATCCTGTTTATGTATCCATTTTGTTAGCCTGTGTCTTTTTATTGAGGAATAGAGTCCATTGATATTGAGAGATATTAAAGACAGATGATTGTTAGTTCCTATCATTTTTGTTGCTGGAGGTAGTATTAAGTGGGTTTAATTCTCTTTGGGGGGTTGTTATTGTGAAATGTTTAGTTTCTTTTGTTTTCTTGGTATAGTTACCCTCCTTGTGTTGGAGACTTTGTTCTGGTATCCTCTGTAGGGCTAGATGAGTAGAAAAATATTGTTTAAATATGGTTTTGTCATGGAATATCTTTGTTTCTTTATCTATGATGATTAAGAGTTTTGCTGGGTATAGTATCCTAGACTGACATTTCTGTTCTCTTAGGATCTGGATAACATCTGTCCAGCATCTTCTGGCTTTTAGAGTCTCTGTTGAGATGTCTGGTATAATTCTGATAGGCCTGCCTTTATATGATAATTGGCCTTTTTCTTTTACAGCTTTTGGTATCTTTCCTTGTTCTGTATTTCTTGTTTTTATTATGTGATGAGAGGATTTTCTTTTCTGGTCAAATCTACTTGGTGTTTTGTAAGCTTCTTGTACATTTATGGCCATCTTTTTAAGTTAGGGAAGTTTTCTTCTATGATTTTGTTGAAGATGTTTCTGACCATTTGAGCTGGGATTTTCACCCTCTTCTATTCCTACTACTTTTAGGTTTGATCTTTTCATTGTGCCCTGAATTTCCTGGATATTTTGTGAATGGAGCTTTTTACATTTTGTGTTTTCTCTGACTGGTGTGTCACTATCTTCTACGGTATCTTGTACTCATGAGATTCTCTCTTCTATCTCTTATATTCTGTTGGTGATGTTTGTATCTATAGCTCCAATCCCTTTCCTAAGTTGTCCATCTCAAGGTTTGCTTTCCTTTGTGTTTCTTTATTGTTTCTATTTCCATTTTTAGTTCTTGAACTGTTTTGTTCAATTCTTTTACCTGCTTGATTGTATTTCCCTGTATTGTTTAAGGGAGTTCATTATGTCCTCCTTAAAAGCCTCTATCATCTTCATGAGGTAGAATTTTGTGGAGAGTCAATGATGCTGGCACCTGACACTAGTGGGTAAACAAGTAAAATAGCGCATGTGCAGTGGCAAAGGACCGCCTATCATTGCCCAACCTGGGACGTCACATGGGAATCTGAGCAAGCAGCCAATCAGATATGTCCACCCCACCCTAGGGTGTATATAAAGCAGTGCCATGTTAGATCTCTCTCTCTCCTCCTCCACGCTTGGGAATAAACATGTGCTGCAGAAGGATCCTATGTGTCCGCATGCGTTCTTGCCGGCGAGACGATTGAGCGTGCTACAGAATTTTAGGTCATTATCTTGCTTTTCAGGCATGATAGGGTGTCCAGGGCTTGCGGTCAAGAAAATTGGGTTGGGATGGTGCCAAACTGCATTGAGTTCTGTCACTTATGATCTTGCGGTTGCCTCTGGCCATCTGGTTCTCTCTGATGTTAATTGGCCTGGGTGTCTCTGACTGGAACTGGCCTCCTTGGCAGCAGGCAGCATTGTCTCTGGTTAGGGTGGGCCTCTTGTGTCCCTGTTTACTGTGAACCTCCTGTGTCCTTGGTTACTGTGGAGCTCTTGGGAAGCTTGCAGGCTGTAGCATTTGGGCAGGTATTACAGATGATCTGGCCAGGGGCAGGGAGGTTGTGGAAGCAGGGGCAGGGGGAAGTGGGCTAAAAGGAAGGTGGCATGGGGGCGGGGGTTTCGGGGGTAAGGGATGGGTAAGTCTCTTGTCAGCTGGGCTGTGTGGCTATCTCCTGGGAGGCAAGTAGGCTGTAGTATTTGGGTGGGTATCCATCCCAAACCTTTGCATTTTAAGATCAGACTTTTGGATTCTTTCTCCAGTGTTCTATATCTTTGTTACTGAAGAGTTATGGATTTTGGAGAAGTCATGTTGCCCTATTTTTGTAATTTTGTTTGTTTTTATGCTCATAGTTGCACATTCATTGGGATGGCTATATCTTCCACTTTTTTTTTTTATGTATATGAGTACATAGTAGCTGTCTTCAGACACACCAGAAGAGGGCATCGGATTCCATTACAGATGGTTGTGAGCCACCATGTGGTTGCTGGGAATTGAACTCAGGACCTCTAGAAGAGCTCAGGAAGTGCTCTTAACTGCTGAGCCATCTCTCCAGCCCTATCTTCCACTTTTATGTGAGGATCTTATTAGTGAGCTTCTTTCTCTTGAAAACTCAATCCTTAGCACTTTTCAGAGAGAAGAAAGCATATCAGTATAACAAAAACTCACAGACAAAGGAACTATAGGGCTATAGTAAAAGTTAATTAAAACCAATAACTTTGACATTCTTAACTGTAGAAAGGACAATGTCGAACAAGTTAAGAAATTAAAGATCTGTTAGTATGAAAGAAACAACAACAAAATGAAATAAAAATGAGGTGGAGGTAGGAAAGAAAGAAAGCTAAAAAAGCTAAATGAATAATGTAAAAAAAACAATGTAAGAAGAATGGCAAAAAGAGCAAGAGATACATTCTGGTTGCAGTGTCAAAAAATCAAAATAAAAAACAAAACAAACCAACAAACCAACAAACAAAAAAAAACCCAACCAAACCCCCCAAAACAAACCAACCAAGTGACAACAACAACAACAATAACAATGATAACAACAGGCCATGTTTTATTTATTTTTTTATTTTTTCATTTTTTTAAATTTTTTATTTTCTTTTATGTTTTCTAATAACGGCATTTTCCAGATTCTACACTGGTTTATGCTGAATTTGGGCTGAGGGCCAGGGTATTCAGGGGCATGTTGTTAGCCTCTGGGCTGCATCTAATTTAGAAAAATCTTTTGTGTGTGTGTGTGTGTGTGTGTGTGTGTGTGTGTGTGTGTGTGTGTCCTGGCAGTTGCTGTGAGTTTCAACAACTTTCATGGCCTATAAGCTAAGTAGGTTCCCCCTTGCTCCAGATGACCCTTCACCCCCAGCCTGTGTCCCCCTGGCAGGAAATATTTATGCATACTGTTTCAGAGAGTGAGGAGAGAGACCCTCATGGCTGTTTCTCTTGTTTGTCTCCAACTCAGACACTGTAGCGAATGCCCCAGGATCTCTAAATCATTACTATTCTGTGGTTTCTGTTTCCCACAATGGCTCAACCTTAATCAATAGGTCCTTTCTCAAGATGGTCCATGATCTGCACATTGAGATATGAGGGGATTTTCTTTCTAGCTCTAGAGATCTTTGGTTTTGCCTGGGACCAAGGCTGCTGTTCTGGCCTCTAGGGCCTTCTTTGCTCTCCAGTCTTACTCTGTTCTGGTTTTGTGTTCTCTTCTCCCTGGGAGACATGTTTTCTCTCTGTGTGTCCATTTTCTTCTGCTGCTCTTTTTGTTTAGCTTTCCTGTTGCTTTCTCTTGTTTTCCAGGCCCCTTTTTTTCTATCCTTGGAATACATTTTCTACTATCTTCCAAATTCTTCTCACTTCTTATGTGGAGGAAACTGCTACTTTGAGTTGTTTTCTCTTTATCCCAAGACAACAAGGAGAGGTTGTACATTCTTAACTTTTACAGCTCAGATAGTGGCAGAGAGTCACAGTCACACAGAATTGTCACATTTCAGAGGGATTCAAGAAAGATCACTACCCTGCCTTGATCTTATGGAAAAAAGTCATATTGTATCAGAGTATAAGTAATGGATAGAAAAACTGTAGTAATGCATACTGATTAAAATTGGAAAGATGTTCATTTTTTCCTTTCTTACAACTCCAATTGTGTTTTTATGATATAAATATGAGTCTCATCAAAGTGGTAATTCAGACAGTCCATTCTGTCACGTATGCCAGAAAAGAATCAAACAGACAGAAAGCAGAGTATAGAGGTCACACATACAGTGCCACAAAGCTGACATATGTCACTGTAGAGGAGCTTATACAATACGTATCATTGTACATGGTGTGACAGAGAAAATAGTTTGGTGGGTAGCTGACCAGTTCCATCCAAGTATTTGTGTAAAAGCAAGATGCTTTCACATACATGGGATCCTCTCAGTTACATTTTTGAAGTGACTTTGATCTTTAATTTTTATTTTTTTATTGAATATTTTATTTATTTACAAAAAGGAGAACAGGATGTTCACACACTCAGTTGTACTCTACTTCTTTTAATTCTCTGGCTTTTCTGTTAACATCCATTTTCTTGAATTTCACACAAATATTTTCTTTTCAAATATTTTATAAGCATATATTAATTATGATGAAATACCATGGACAAAAATCAAGACAACTTGAGGAGGAAAGGGTTTATTTCCCTATGTTTTGACATCGTTGTTCATCATTGGAGAAAGTCAGGACAGGAACTCAAACAGGTCAGGAACCTGAAGGCTGGAGCTGATGTAGAGGCCATAGAGCGGTGTTGGTACTGGCTTGTTCCTCATGGCTTCCTCTGCCTGCTTTCTTACAGAATCCAGGACCACAGCCCAGGCATGGTGGCCCCACCCACAATGGGCTGAGCCCTCTTCCATCAATCACTAGTTTAAAAAGTCCCTTACAGGCTTGCCTGAAGCCTGATTTTATAGAAGCATTTTCTCAATTGTGGCTCCTCCTCTTAGGTGGGTAAGCTTGTGTTGAGTTGGTGGAGTTGACTGAACACCAGTCTGAGAAGATGAGAAAGCCTGTGTCGTGTTGATGGAAAAGCAGTCAGACAGTCTCTCTTCTTTCTACTTTCATGTCTAGTTTTTTCATAACCAGGGTTGTTCAAAAATTTCTAAATTTAAGTTTTTTATTTTATAAAATAAAAATATTTTTCAAGTTTCTTTTCAAATCACCCTCAATGATTTTGTTTTATCGCTAAGAAATATGAATTATAAAGAGGAATTATAAACAACTTGCTTATGGTTGCAATTAGTTGACAATAGACGCAAGACTAGAGATTTTATAATTTTCTCCTTTATTTGAGATAATACCAAAGTATCTGTTGAAACCTTTTTGATCTGCCTTATATTTTATCCATATATAGAATGAATTTTATTAAAGCTTTGCATGAGCATTTAAACTATTTGGAGTGGCCACAGAGGTTCTCACTACTGCCTTTAGATGGCACAAGTTAGCTAATCCAGTGTTCTTATGGCTCCAGTAATTGCAGGAGAGTAAAGAAAAGCTGATGGAAAGTAGAAGGACTGAATAATTTTAAAAAGCAGATGTGATGCTGATAAGACTTCCAAGTGTTTAGAGCACAAAGCTGGTCTTCTGAATGAATATGTATGGAGGAAAACACTTGGAAGGTTCTAGATTTTCTCCAATCCCGCCAGGGTCAGAAGTCACAGGAAGTATGAGTTCTGGGGTAAGGCTTGAATAGGCTTCTTACGTGGATGGAACAGAATTCTAGGAGCTCTGTTTCCTGCAGCCCTAGACGCCCAGGACAAAGTCTGTCGCCACTGGTTTTCACCGGTTAGTACAGATGCTCATGACAGTCACAATTTTCTCTTAAACTCACACATGCCGACTGACAAGCTCTTCATGTGCATTTGTGGGATAGTGTAGCCCCACAATGCTTTGCCCTTATTAGGGCTCCAGGTTATATGTAAAATTTAATTTTTAATTATTTGGAATTTAAAACAAGGAAGTTAGATTGAATTCTTCTAATTCTTGTGCACTGGAAGGATTGGTTGCAAACTCCTTTTTTTTTCCCCTGTTGTTTTTGCTTAAGATAAGATTTCACAGTGTATATGCCCAGGAGTGGTATAACTGGGTCCTCAGGTAATGCTATGTCCAGTTTTCTGAGGAACCGCCAGACTGATTTCTAGAGTGGTTGTACCAGCTTACAATCCCACCAACAATGGAGGAGTGTTCCTCTTTCTCCACATCCTCGCCAGCATCTACTGTCACCTGAGTTTTTGATCTTAGCCATTCTGACTGGTGTGAGATGGTATCTCAGGGTTGTTTTGATTTGCATTCCCCTGATGACTAAGGATGTTGAGCATTTCTTAAAGTGCTTCTCGGCCATTTGAGTTTCCTCTGCTGAGAATTCTTTGTTTAGCTCTGTACCCCACTTTTAATAAGGGTTATTTGGTTGTCTGGAGTCTAATTTCTTGAGTTCTTTGTATATCATGGATATTAGCCGTCTATCGGATGTAGGATTGGTAAAGATCTTTTCCAAATCTGTTGGTTGCCGTTTTGTCTTATTGACAACGTCCTTTTCCTTACAGAAGCTTTGCAATTTTATGAGGTCCCATTTGTCAATTCTTGATCTTAGAGCATAAGCCATTGGTGTTCTGTTCAGGAACTTTTCTCCTGTGCCTAGGTATTCCAGTGTCTTCCCCACCTTCTTTTCTATTAGTTTCAGTGTATCTGGTTTTATGTGAAGGTCTTTTATCCACTTGGATTTGAGCTTTGTACAAGGAGATAAGAATGGATTGATTTGCATTTTTCTACATGTTGACCTCCAGTTGAACCAGCACCATTTGCTGAAAATGCTGTCCTTTTTCCACTGGATGGTTTTAGCTCCTTTGTCAAAGATCAAGTGATCATAGGTGTGTGGGCTCCTTTCTGGATCTTCAATTCTATTCCATTGATCTTCCTGCCTGTCTCTGTACCAATACCATGCAGTTTTTATTACTATTGTCCTGTAGTACAGTTTGAGGTCAGGGACGGTGATTCCCCCAGAAGTTCTTTTATTGTTGAGAATAGTTGTCGCTATCCTGGGTTTTTTTGCTCCACTTTGTTCATAGCAGCCTTACTTATAATAGCCAGAAACTGGAAAGAACCCAGATGTCCCTCAACAGAGGAATGGATACAAAAAATGTGGTACATTTACACAATGGAGTACTACTCAGCTATTAAAAACAATGAATTAGAGAAATTCTTAGGTAAGTGGATGGAACTAGAAAATATCATCCTGAGTGAGGTAACCCAATCACAAAGGAACACACATGGTATTTACTCACTGATAAGCGGATATTAGCTCAAAAGCTTGGAATAGCGAAAATTCAACTCACAGACCACATGAAGCTCATGAAGAAGGAAGACCAAGTGGGGATGCCTCAGTCCTACTTAGAAGGAGTAACAAGAATACTCAAGTGAGCAAATCTGGAAACAAAACATGGGACAGAAACTGAAGGAGTGGCTGTATGGAGACCATTCCACCTGGGTATCCATCCCATGTACAGTCACCTAAGCTAGACACTGATGTGGATGCCAGTAAGTGTATGCTGACAAGAACCTGATATAGCTGTCTCCTTAGAGGTCTGCCAGAGACTGATACATTCAGAGGACAATGCTCACAGCTAACCACTGATCTGATCAAGGATTTTCCAATGGAGAAGTTAGAGAGAAGACTGAAGGAACAGAAAGGGTTTGTGACCTCATGAGGAGAGCAACAACACCAACCAACCAGAGCTTCCCAGGGTCTAAACCACCAGCCTGAGAGCACATAGGGAGGGACCCATGACTCCAGCTGTATATGTAGGGGAGGATGGCCTTGTCGGGCATAGGTGGGAGAGGTGATCTTGGTCCCATGAAGGACGAACACCGAGTTGGGGGGAGTGTAAGGGTGGGGAGGTGGGAGTGGGGGGGGGAAAGGGGGGGCACAGCTCCAAAGAAGCGTGAGGGGGGGGGGGGGGATAGGAGGTTTCTGGGTGGTGGTGGGGAAGTGGGGTAAGGGGATAAAATCTGAAATGTAAATATAATACCCAATTAAAAAAAAGTTTTCACAGTGTAGATTTTCACTATAATGTCCTTATATTAATGATTCTCCCGACTCAACCTCCCAAGTACTACGATTAGAGGCAAGTACCACCACACTTGAACTACTTTAAAAGTTTTAAGTGCTGTGTTATTTTTTAAATAATTTTTTGGTGGAAAATAAATTGAATTATGACTAGAATGTTTATTGCTGCTCTCATACATCTTAATGCATGGTTTCCGCTGGAGGGATCAGCAGTCTTCCATTTCCATTCTTAACTTCCCTGTGGCAAAGGGCAGCAAGGGTGACTTGTAGTTGCTGCAGGTGGCAGTGTCAGTGCTGTTGACCATCAGTGGCTTAGGTTCTAGTCTGCTGGTCCAGTGACTGATATAATTCTTAGAGCAGTGGATTGTTATCAAGGAAGTACTTCATGGCTTCACTAAACTACTGTTGATTTCCAAATCTGTGTGCAGATAAAGAATTAATTACGTATTTTAGTGTGCCACTGTGTGTGCGAGTGTGTATGTGTGTGTATGTGTGTGTGTGAGTATGTGTGTGTGTGCGAGTGTGTATGTGTGTGTGTATGTGTATGTGTGAGTGTGTATGTGTGTGTATGTGTGTGTGTGAGTGTGTATGTGTGTGTATGTGTGTGTGAGTGTTTATGTGTGTGTGAGTGTGTATGTGTGTGTGTATGTGCGTATGTGTATGTGTGTGTGTGAACCAACATGCTTGTAGAAGTCAGGGGACAACTTGTCAAAGGGAATCAGTTCTCTTCTTCTGCTATAAAAGGCCCTGGGGATTACACTCAGGTCATCAGGTTTGGGAGTTGGGCTCTTTGCTCTCTGAGCCTTCTCATCAGCCTGACTGAAATTTTTGTTTGGATATATTTTCTGTCTTATGTAGACATATTTATACCTGGTATTTTGACTAGTTTTTTTGCCTATGTTTTAACTTAATGCTTTAAAATTAGTCAGTGAGATAACATAATTTATAGTTTATAAAATTAACCTATAAAATGGTTTCACGATGACATTTTGTATCAGAATATTTTGCTTTTAATTTTGTCTACTTTTCTCTCACTCTAAATATCTGTGGTTTGTATTTTCATATTTTATCTTTTGAGTTTGGAGCCTCTCTCCTCTGCCTGTCCTCAGTGTATGAGGTTGGTCATACACATGCTCTCTTTCTTTCAGCCATTTTCATTTAACCTGCTTAAATTGTCCAGATAATGATGCATGCCGACAGGCACTTGAGTAGGGGCTGTGTTGCTTAGTGGCCTAGGCTGGCTGGGTCTGTATGCTGCTCTACCGTCATTACTTTTTACATGTTCCTGAGTGAACATGCCCTGTTCACTTTGTGAAGTATGACATTGGGATAATCCATATAAACTTCCCAGACCAGTACCTAGTAATCAGGAATCGGAGTGTTACTATTGTTACTTATTATTTTTGTTCATAATTCTTAAAGGCCATTAAACATGAAATGTCCTAGTGAAATTCACAGTGTACCTGCATTAATATTCACATAGAAAGTATAGAACTGTAAGATCCCAATCAAGTAATTGGTGTAGATTATGGTCTTGGCAATAAAAGCTATAATTAAAAAGAAATTCACAGAAGACATAGGGATTTAGCTGAGCCTTGAAAGGTAGGCAAGGCTAAAGTCAGCCAAGAAGCAAGGAGACACGATTTTTTTTTGTAGACAACATATACTAAGTTTGATATTTGTTGAGTTCCAGGAGCTTTGGGTCTCTCCATCTTTTATGGATAAGCTGCTTCTGGAGTTTGATTCTGGCAAGGCAAGGAAGACTGTTGGTTCAGGGCCTCAGGGTTTGATAAATCTATTTTGTGTCAATTAACAGAGTAGATGGATAACTGACAAAAATGGTAGTTAAGCAATATGATAGGCTAGATTGTGGCACAATCCTGGTTAACAGAATGCCTCAGGTGAGCACGGGGCAGACACAGAAGCAGAACAGAGAGCTGTTGACGTCAGTAGTCAGCACTACATCACACGTGAGAGTGGGTTTCTCGAAATTATAAAAACCTTCTTAAAATAATAAAAATACTACTTTAAATATCCACAATTTATTCTATGTACCCTGCCAGAATTGATACTAAGTATTATGCCAGAACAGATTCTAACCTTCCAAAAAGTACTTCTAGGAAAAGAAAAAAAAAATCTGTCTTCCTTAAAGCTAGATGTAGTTTGCTGCCAGAATGTGCTCCCACTAACTTTACCAGATAAAAAGCTGTTCTCTTCATTAGAAGCCAACAGGAAAACCCAGCAAAACCAGAAACAAAATCTTGACTCTGCATCCTCCTGCCTCATCCACCTTATAATGTCACCCAAGCTGTCATATGTTTCTTCCACATGAGATTCCCAGTAGGTATAAAGGAAGAGATTCTTGACAGTGCACATGTGTCTGTTGAATTTGAAAAAATTAATTGCATGTGCACATCAAGTGGTTGATCCTGTGAACTTGACTGCATCCAGGGTTACCTCAGAGACAAACCTCCTGTCGTGCCTGTAACTATCTAGATTAGGCTGATTTAGGATCACCCAGGAGAAAGACTGTGACTATCTAGAGACTGGGCTGACTGAGCTGATCAGACCTGCCTCACCATAACATCTCTGCTTCATGGACTGGGATCCTTGACTTAAAGAAGGGAAACAAGGTGTAGACATGAACATCATTGCTCTCTGCTTCTTGACAGTGGATATGATGTGAGCTGCTCAGGGCCTACTCAGGGCCCTGCCATAGGCACCTTGAGACTACATAAGATAAACCCTTTATTAAGTTTAGGTATTTTGTGACAGCAATGAGGAACACCACTAACACAAATGGTTTTGACATTGTATGGTTGAAGAGAGATCTGGTCTCTTACTTTTTAAAAAATCCTCTGTCATTTACTACATCCTGACTGGAATTTTCCCTCCATGCGTTCCTTTCAGTGCCCCACACAACCTTCCCTCTTTCCCAGATCCTCTCTTCCTCTGTTTCCCTTCAGAAAAGAGCAGGCCTTGAAGAGATATCAATTGAACATAGGCACAAACCGTCATATCAAGGCTGGATGAGGCAACCTAGTAGGAAGAAAAGGGTCCCAAGGACAGGCAAAAAGAGTCTCAAAGATACCTCCACTCTCACATCTGGGAGTCCCATATAATTCTCAAGCTATGCAATCATAACATATGCAGTCGACTTAGCTCAGACACATGCAGTCTTCATGGTTGTCACTTCAGTCTCTGTAAGCCACTATGAGCCATAGTTCATTGATTCTGAGAGCTGCGTTCTCCTGGTCTTGTTGACCACCCTGGCTCCTACAATCCTTCCTCCCCGTCTTTTGTAGAGTTCTCTGAGCTCAGTCTAACACTTGGCTGTGTGTCTCTGTGTCTGTTCCCGTTGGTTGCTGGATGAAGCCTCTCTGAAAATGATTGGGCAAGCATCCATTCTGAGTATAATAGAATATCATTAAGAATCATTTCATTGACTTCCTCCCCTCTTTTGGAATTGTGCTATTTTTGATTCTACCCTAGGTCTTTGGGCCTTCCAACTTCCAGTTCTTGGCCATCCAAGCAGGGTCAGAACGAACTTCTCCCTGGCCTGGGCTCAAGTTGAACTAATCATTGATTGGCCACTCTCACAGATTCTGTACCATCATTCTGGTCCCTTTTTAGCTGCTTTGGTTTGCTCATCCCAGCTTGGGTACGGGTCAGTATCAAATACTCTATGTGCAATTAAATAAGAGATGACATCTAAATTCAGATTTGAGTGAATACTAAAGTACCCCTGTACCCAAGAAAATTAGGAAAAAGATTTTTCTCAACTGAGTTAAAAACTGCTGGAGCCTAGAGCTCACACACCAGATGGACTTTGAAGGATTAGGTGCCTAGAATGCTCAAGCCTTCTTCATCTACAGTTCCAGGGTTAAGTCTCACTTCCCTTTTAACCTTCTTGGTTTTGATGAATCATCAAGATTAAATAATTAATCACGCTCTTTCCCTCTTATCTATGAAGGAAAACAAACACCAGAGTTGTGATCTCATGCTAAAATAAACTAAAACAAAACCCCTTTCTTTTCCTGCAAAAACCAATTCTGATTATATAAATACTTTTTTAAAATAAATTTTTATTGTTATTTTATTTATTTACATTTCAAATGTTATTCTCCTTCTCAGTTTTTCCTTCACAAACTCCCATCCCACCTTTCCCCCTTTCTATGAGGGTGCTTCCCTGCCCACCCACTCCTGCCTCACTGTCCTAGCATCCCCCTACACTGGGGCATCTAGCCTCCATAGGCCAAGGGCCTTCCTTCTCATTGATGCCAGATAAGGCCATCCTCTGCTACATATGCAGCTGGAGCCATGGGTCCCTCCATGTGTACTCTTTGGTTGGTGGTTTAGTTCCTGGGAGCTCTGGGCAGAGGGCAGTCTGGTTGGTTGATACTGTTGTTCTTCCTATGGAGTTGCAAACCCCTTCAGCTCCTTCAGTCCTTCTCCTAACTCCTGCACTGGGGTCCCTGTGTTCAGTCCAATGGTTGGCTGCAAGCATCTGCACCTGTATTGGTAAGGCTCTGCCAGAGTCTCTTAGGAGACAGCTATATCAAGTTCCTGTCAGCAAGCACTTCTTGGCATCAGCAATAGTGTCTGGATTTGGTGGCTGCATATGGGATGGATCCCCAGGTGGAGCAGTCTCTGGGTGGCCGTTCCTTCAGTCTTTGCTCCACTCTTTGTCCCTGTATTTCCTTTAGACAGGAGCAGTTCTGGGTTAAAAATTTTGAGAAGGAATTTCATCCCTCTTGCTTTTCTGGCATCTGGGACTTGCTGGTGGCTACCTCCATTCCCCATCCCCCACTGCTACACACCTCTGTTCAAATTCCTGACCCTCTGTACATCTCCCCTGTCTCCTCCCACACCTAATCCTGCCCCCCATTTCCTCTCCCCCTCCTCTCTTCCTCCCAGGTCCCTCCCACTGTCTACCTCCCATGAGTATTTTATTCCCCCTTATAAGTAGGACTGAATCATCCACACTTTGGTCTTCTTTCTTCTTGAACTTCATATGGTCTATGAGTTGAATCATGGGTATTGCGAGCTTTTTGCCTAATATCCACTTATCAGTGAGTACATACCATATGTGTTCTTTTGTGACTGGGTTCCCTCACTCTGGATGATATTTTCTAGTTCTATCCATTTGCCTAAGAATTTCATAAATGAAGTCATTGTTTTCAATACCTGAGTAATACTCCATTGTGTAAATGTACCACATGTTTTGCACTTATTTCTCTGTTGAGGGACATCTGGGTTATTTCCAGCTTCTGGCTATTATAAATAAGGCTGCTATGAACATAGTGGAGCATGTGTCCTGGTTATATGTTGGAGCATCTTTTGGGTATATACCCAAGAGTGGTATAGCTGGGTCCTCAGGTAGTACTATGTCCAATTTTCTGAGGAACTGCCAGACTGATTTACAAAGTGGTTGTATCAGCTTACAATCCCACCAGCAATGGAGGATTTCATGAGTTCATTCACAAAGTCATTAGAATATGTTTATCATAATCTTTATTTTGTAGACAGAAACTTAAACTTGGACACCTTAAAATGTGGCTAAAATCTACAAAGTTAATATATGGGTATTGGAACCTGAACTGTTGTTGACTTAGTGTTTTTTCTTATGTCAGTCCACAGTTACTCAGCTCCAAGCTCAATGTCAATCCAGGCAGAATGTAATAATCTGGACTTTAGGCTAATTTCAAAAGGTGGTGATGTCATTAAACTGATTTTATTTTTGATTTAGGTGATAAGACCTTGTAAATCTCTATTTCAGCCCTGGTGTCTTATTGGAGGTGAACTCAGGTGAACCAGGGGCCTTTATTAGGGAGATTGGTTTTAAACAGCAGAATAGTGTTGATGAAGGAACCAGAAACCAGCATTACCATAGGTCATTTTTTTTTTAAATAAGGTGAGGAATAAGATAGAATCCTGGTCCAAAGTATGTGATTTCAGGAGTGGTTTGTTTGTTTGTTTGTTTATTTATTTATTTATTTTGATGTGTGTGTGTGTGTGTGTGTGTGTGTGTGTGTGTATACAAGGGGTCTGGTCCCCTCCAGGTTAAGAGAAGGAAGGTTTGTTATTATTATTTTAAAGTATTTTAGTTATTATTTGACAGCACCATACACATATACAACGTACCTTGATTATATATACCCACAATTTCCTCCCTGGAGCTCACCCTTCTCCAACACGTGCATCTTCAATCTTCACTTCTTCTCCCTTTAAAAATAACTAAGTCCAGTGAGTGCTGCCTGTCTGCATAGGTGTGGGGCCATGCAGCCTAGCATGAGCTATGCAGCAGTAGTAGTTTGTTACTCCAGGAACAACCATGCATTATCTTACTTGATGGGTCAGTAAGGTAGCAGGAGGGGTTCAAATCTGGGCAGGACCATTGATGACTTTTCTCTTCCAGTGGCCTGCATTGCATATTTTTAGCACCAGCTGGCAGGGAGGAAGTTTCTATGTGAGTTTCAGTTTTATTTCTCTCTGTGCTTCAACCAAAGTATGTTGTGTCAAAAATGGGATGTTGTTACCCTTATTCTAAAGCATTAGAGTTCTACCAGTGGTTTTAAAGAGTTTCAAGGACTCTAAGAGTGAAACGGGGGAAGTCTTTACACAACCTGTGAGCAGAGATGAAGCTAGGACGAGACGAATGACAGAACAGTTAACATTTACAGAGTGATGAAGTTTTACTTCCGGTCCTGTGTTCTGTTGTTTCCTCCATGGAGACCATACTTATGAAGCATTACTTTCTCTTTTGGATTATTAACTTTGTTTTCTCCATTGGCACATTCTTTTTATTATATAAGCATGTTCAATAATCTTATACCAAGTTAAAAACAAAAACATCCAGATAGACCTTCCTCCTCAGATAGCCATCTCTTACAGTTTGTTATTGAGTCTTGTTTTTCTTCATGGTCACACATTGCTTTTCTTTTTGAAGTGCTGGAGATTTAGCACAGGGCCTTATCTATGCCAGGCAAATAAGTGTTCTACTACTGAGCTACACACATAGCCAGTTTTTAGCTTTTAATTTTAGAAAGAGTCTCACTAAGTTACCTACAGTGGCTTTACATTCACTATGTAATCCATGCAGATCTTGAACTGATGGTAACCCCTAGTTTTCTGATTATTTGCCTGACTACGTCATATTTTATTTGTCTTTATTTTCCAGTGCTCACCTTTTAAAGTCACCTGAACCCCCTAAAATGTGATTTCTTCCATTTCCCCTCCACCAAGCCTACACTATGTCCTACAACCCCAATAGCATGGCCATTTCCTTGTATTTTTAGAATAACTGTGTTTATTTACTGTGATCAGCCCTTACTATTAAGTAGCACATGTCTGAAACACAGAAGGTGCTCAATAAATATTTATTGTATTGATTTGACCTCTCTGTGGCATCTGAGACTTTCTCTTAAAAGAGGAATAGGCTTTGATACTCCAGGATACGACAGTCTGGCATAGGGATCATTTTCAACTATTTGAAAAAGAAAGGATCAAGAAATATTGATCTTAGGACTTCCAGGAAGATGACAGATTAGAAGCCACATCAGAGCAAGTGGGTGAAGCAGGAGTGCAGTTGCTGCGGAATGATGCAGTGCCACGTTGCTCCTGCTGACTCCCAGACTCCCCGACCTTGGCAGTGACTGCTGTGCACTGCTGTCTTATTCATGATTCTGACCAGCATCAGCTGTCCCTGCTGCTGAATTGTTCACAGCAGTAGCACCAGGAAGTTCTGAGAAAGAAAGTTCAGGCTGTGGAGAAGCAAATGCAGAGATTCACTGGAGCAAAATAAGTGCCACAGTATATAGTGGAAGTGTGGCCAAGCACCTGAACCCAGAGCAAACAGGAGGAGATCATGTGTCCTGCCCCTCATCTCACCTGTCAGGGTCACTGGAAATGTGCTGTGGAACCCAATGTAATGTTCTGCTGGACCATGAAGGTGCTCAGTAGATGGGCTTTCTAACCCTTTAAGCCCAAGTCACAGAAAGCCCTGTCTATAGGAAACTCAATCCTTAATTCACTAGGGGCAATGTTGTTACTTGCTGGGAAGGTACTCTAGACAGGGGATTCTGGCAGAAATAGTTTGCTCTTATAAAAATCCTTCTCATCTAGAAGTGCATAGTGATTTAATATGTCGGAATTACTGAGACTATAAGTCCATATACCCACTCTGGGTACTGATACAAATTATAATCCTACAGGAGAGACAAAACATATTATCTCAATGCAGGAAAAATTTGGGGACAAGCATAATACATCCTATTTTATATTATTACCTTTTAAATAATTAAAACAATGTCATAGTTATTCAATTTTCTTTCAGATTTGTTTTACTATTTATAATTTTGCACATTGTTAAGCTGTGTGTTTTAACTTGTAAAAGACCTACATGGCTGTCCTTTACTCTTATCCATACACATAAGTCTCTCGTTCTGTGTCTAGTGGCTTCTGCTAATGTCTGGTGCTTCTAGTCATCCACTTAATCACCGATCGCCCTCCCTTCTGCATTTCCCTAGTTCTTCTTTATTTTACAATGGAAATATCAACTCCTTTAACTCCAACACATCTACCACTCTACTCTCCTCACCACTATCCCAATGCCACTGTCTCTTAACCTTCATGAGAACACAAATGAAGTACACAAAAGTTTCCTATTGCAATGCGAATCCACTTGGTAAATGGGGAGGAGAAATTATAGGTATTTCCTTCCTAATAGTGACAAGAAATGGAATTTCTACTGAAGTCAGTCCTCTAGAAAGTCACAAATAAAATAAAAGGAAGAGCTGGAATAGGGGTTGGGGGTAAAATTCAAGACAGCCATACCAAACACATGTACAACTTATAACAAAGAAATGGAAAACACAAGACAAGCCCTACAGAACACATCCACAACTTTATATTACTGGATAATGTATACCAAAGATGCTACAATAGTTGAAATGTCAGAGAAATAAAGTAACACGGATAAAATAAAGAAACCAATATAGAACCTAGAACAGAATGTTTTAAAAGTAAATGAAATGATTAGTGACGCAGAGAACAAACTATCTTTAACTGGCCAAATCATGCCTCTGTTAGAGCATGCGGCAAATCATAGTCAGTTGCTGCAGACAATCCTCATGTTCTATTCCCTGCAGTGCTGGGGCTACAGACACTCTGCAACTCCAGAATTTTACATGGATGGTGGGATCTGAACTTGAAACCTCATACTTGTGCAGCAAGTACTTTTTTGTCCACTGATCCAACTTCCCACACCCCAGCCACCTGTTTGTTTTGTTGAAACAGGAACTCACTATGTACCTATGGTTGTCATAGTACATTGATATAGGAACTCATTGTCTAGATTACACTGGTCTCAAACTCACAGAGATCCACTTACTTCTGCCTCTGGAGTGCTGGAATTACAGGTGTGTGCCACTATATCTAATTTGCCATCTTATTTTTGACAAAAATGCCAAATTGGTTGGAGAAGGACCAACCTCTTTAATGAATGGTGCTAGCAAACCTGAATGTCCGCTGTAGCCTGTTAACTACTTTGTGGTTCTTCTTTCTTGTACCTTTCTCTGTCCCTTTTCTTCCACCCTTTCAACACTCTAACACTAGATAGGAGAGAAAAAAAGATAGCATGGAAAGGGCACTGTCACCATTGACTACTTCCTGCTGATTAGGGGCATTGAGTTCTTTAGGGCAAGTTTGATCTTCAGTATCAAAACATGTAATTTCTTCTTTCACATGACCACTTAACAAACTACAACCAACAACAACCAAGCAATGACCAACCAACAGCCAACCCCACCTCTTAGGACCCTAGCATTTATATATTCCATGAAAAGTGCTCAGAATTTCAAATATCACACAATCACAGAACAAAACTATCTTTACCTGGCCAAATCATGCCTCTGTTAGAGCATGCAGCAAATCACAGTCAGCTGCTGTGGGCAATCTGAAGCAGGCCCATATCCCATACCTGGCATTAAAACAAAACCACATTTCTAGAGTATTTCTTTTTTTATATGAGATGGACCCTCTCAAGTAGAAAAGAGATTGGGGTCCTATGCTGCTAATTTTTACACCTTTATTAAAGGATCTTACAATCACATCTTCCATGATGTTAAATGATTCTCACCAACAATTTTCTTCCTAAGGATCACAGGCAATTCTGGGATCAGGCTTGGCATATATAGATAAAATCTGCCAAACTAATGGCACCCACCCAGCTGAGACTGAGGCAGTCCCTGACCAGGACATTGAATGGAATTACAATATCTCAGGGAACATTGTTGCTAGGGATCAATTTATAACTTGCCTTCTGACTGGTCTTTACAAAGCCACCCTTAAAATGGTAAATTATAAATAGAAACAAATCCAAAGGGCCATCCAGAATAAACATGAAAACTTGTCTCAATTCCTAGACTACCTTGCAAAGGCCTTATTGCAGCACACCAATCTGGAGCCCAAGTCTCCAGACAGAAAACAACTCCTTATGACCTACTTCTTCTCCCAGAGCCTCTCTGATATCAGGGCCAAACTTAAGCATCTAGATAAAGGACCCCTGACTCCACAGGCAGAAAAGTCTTAGCTGTGACCCTCAAGGTATACAATGGGAGAGATAAAATATCCTTAAAACAAAAATACTTGATTCAGGCTAAGGCCTTTCAACCAACCATAGCAGCTACCCAGGCTCCCAAAACCCAAGAACCCCTAGATCTGTTTCAGATGTGATCAGGAGAGTTATTGGGCCAGGGTCTGTCCAAACCCTCGCAAACTTACCCAACCATGCATGCCCATGATGCCATCAAAAGGGACGCTGGGCTGATGACTGTCCTCATTTCCTTTCAGTGTGTGAGAACATCAAGCCTAAATTATCTTCCACACCCTCCAGACCTCTTATGTCTGGCTATGCATAACTGAGGAGCTGGGCTTCATAGGCCTGACAACTGCCATCTATGACAGGGAGCCTTGGGTAGGCATCACAGAATCAGAGTGATCTATTATTTCCACATTTTGGGTACTGACAGAGCTTTGGGAACCCATCTCTCCTTCTTCTTCCACTATTGTCAAAGTAGGGGGACAGCCTTACCAACCTCATCACTTAGCTGTATCTTTAGGGGTATTCCTCTTACCCACTCCTTCCTTGTGGTACCAGCCTGTCTCCTTGCTGGGAAGGGACCTCTTAGCTAGAATATGAGCTCTATTTTATTTGTTCCCCCTATCTGCTTGACTCCAGGTTTGCCAGCCATCCCTTCTTCCTCCTCCTCCAAACCACACAGTCTGACATATCCTACGGGTGAATCCTTGAGTGTGGGACACCCAAAAGCCCTCCATAGTCAAACATCACCTCCTCTCATCCAATTACAAACCCCTTCACCTCCATACAAAGCAAAAGGTGAGACATAGCCAGCCTTCCTGGTTCTGGTTGTTTGGAAAGTTTTGTCCATCTGTTTTCTGTATGCAGATGGGTGTATGTTTTCTGGTGTGTCTGTAAACAGATTTCCTTGTAAACATGGGAGCTGAGATGGAAATGGGTCAGGCTCAGCTGAATGTATAAATGATTGCGACCACCAAATATTTTGTTTCTGACAGCTCTTCTTTGAGTGTGTGAGCTTTCTATTTTCTGTGCTTATTGGTTTTGTTTTTGTTTCTCTGCTACTGCTAGCTGTCAGCCACTTCTGCTAACATTGCTTGTTATGGCTGCTTTGATGACCAGAGCTCAGAATTTATATCTGGGCCTTCTGGACATTGGATTCAGTTAATGAAAGACTGGATTTAAAAATAATATTTGTTTCATAAGGTATTGTGCATTCATATACAAGAATGCACCTCTGGCTGCAGCAGAACATCTTGTACTCAAATCAAAGAATTAACCTTGGGTTCACCTGTTACTGTCTTCTCTCTTAACCACTTGTTCCATCTTCTAATATACAAGGGTCTCCAAACACTACCTTTTCCAGAGTTCTCTCTCTTCAGGGAACATTGATAGAGGATGCCATATTTACACATCTTAACAATTCAGACTGACTTACACTGCTGACTTGGGTCTCTGAAGGTGTACAGATTATTTACTGGCTTTTGCCACCCATCATATTTGCTTCCAAATTCTGGAGTCTCCCCCGTCAGCTGCCCCTTCTTTTACCTGTTCTAACCATGGACCTGTCCTCACCTACTTGGTAAATGCCCTCTTTCTGGCTCCTGGAGCCTGCTATGCACTTCAGAGCCTCATACGTGGGGAAGTCTCTAGTTATTAAGACACTCTTCTACTTGTATTAGAACCAACCTCCATGCTTCTTTGCCTCCTTCCCCTAGGAGCTGCCTGTTAAGTCTCACAACTTCCTTCAGCCTTTCCAAGCCTCTGTGATCTTGTCCTTCCTGTCTCTCTGCTCCATTCTGAAAGTTTCACAGCTTCTCTATGCCCTCCTGGGCTTCACTCTTGCCTCTCATTTCCCACTTGGAGCTTATAGAAACTCCCACTGGTGAAGTTTGTTTACCATCCTTCCTCTCTTCCTCCACAGATTCAGATTTTACTAAAGCCTCATTTTGTTATTACAAACAATTTGGCACCAGTACAGTTCAATGGCCAAAACTGATGTGCTTAATTTTCAAGGGTGAAAACTTCAGCCACTGCACAAAGAAATGCTCTGAAAATCTTTTATCTTTAAAGTTTCTCTCTCCTCTTTTATTTCTTCCTATTTGTGGGGTAGCTCTTGCATATGAATGTTTAATGTCCAAGAAACCTTTACCTCTAATCAACAGCCCATTCTAATAGGATGGGGAAATTCCTCTACATGAGCTGTCAAAGGCTGACTCAGTCTCCTACAACTCCCTTATCCAACACTAGGGCTTATCCTCTATACCTGTCTTCTCCATGACCAAAAGGAATATTACTGCAAAAGTGGCCAGAAACTTTAAAAAGTTTCCCATATTGGTCCTGCAAATATCATGAGACAAATCAGGGCCCTGCTAATTGCATATCAGCAAATACTGCCTGGCTGGTTTGGAGAGTGCTGGTTGTGTGTCCCTCTCAGGTCAAATTCAAGAGCACCAATCATAGCCTCACACATTGAACTACTAAAATCCTACCTTGCCTCTCATTAACAACTCTAAGCCAAATGCTACAACTACCGTTTATCTCTCCCATTTCTTTCTCTTCAGTATCCCAGACTGTTTTAACTCCTCTGGGACATACATTATAGGTACACTGGATCCCTCAGACTATAATAATACTTTGGCACTGATCACTAACAGCCCACCCTTATGCCTGATCATTCACAACCCCTTCATCTTAGGGTTACTGCTGCCTACTGACTAGGTGGTCTGGGACTTGTGCCCTGGTGCTTCTTTTTCTAAAATTAAGAGTGATACCTGGTGAAGAACCTTGCCTGCTCCCATTAATGGGTATATAGTATATACGAAAATGAGTGGTTCAGCTCTTACCCTTATCTTATAGTCCTCGGTATAAGTGCTGGTGTCACTTATATCACCAGAGCAGTGGGGCTGACTACCTCTAGAACTACTTAGCTTTACTTTCCATCTAAGTTCATTCAGAATTTTCAAGAGTTGGCTCAGACTATCCTTACCCCACAGGACAAGATAGATACACTGCCACCATAGCGGTATAAAAGCAGTGAGGATTAAATTTGCTAACAGCAGAGAGAGGTGGTCTTTGTCTCTTCCTCAGGCAGGAATGCTGCTTCTGCATCAAGCAGTCAGTTATAGTAGGAGACAGAATCCAACATCTCCAGATGGATTTCCAAAATGTAAGAAACTCAATGCTTATGGCCAGTGGATCATTGGCAGTCCAATGGAATTGGATATTAACCTTTCTAATCTCACTTCTCTTCCTTCTCTTAATTCTATTAGTCAGTCATACCTTGCCTTATAAACTTCTTGTCTAGATTTCTTCGACAACATATTCAAAGGATTTCTAAAGATTTCTAACCAGACTTTTAATCAGTGGCAATTAAAGGATTACCATCCCCCAGCTATGGGGCCAGAGGCTGTTGACTCCCAATTATACCCTGATGGGGTTTATGTGTTATACCTTCTAGTATTCGCATTGGTTTGTTTAGATAGAGGACTCTAGGTATTGGACTAGGCAACTTTAAAAAATTATTTAAAAATTTGAGTGTATAGTATAATTACACTATTTTCCTCCCTCCAAACTCTCCCATATATTCTTCCTTGCTCTTTTTCAAATTTATGGCCCCTTTTATTAATTGTTGATATATCTATATATCACATATATATGTATGTATATATGTTACATGCACATACATATATACATATTCCTAAATATATAAGTATAACTTGCTCAGTTTGAATAATGTTGCTTGTATGTATGTTTTTAGGGCTAAGTGTTTGGTATTGGACACCAATTGGTGTGCTCTTCTCTGGGGAAGACTATTTTCTCACTGTCAGTATTTTTTAGTTGCCTGTAGTTCTTTGTGTATGGCCAGGACCTCTTGGAACTTCTCTCTTCCTCTTTAGCTTGTTTTGTTGTTGTTCTTGTTAAGTTCATGTGTGAGCAGTTTAACTTCTGATATTATTAGGAAACACAACCCCACAGCAAACTCCATGATCTAGCTCTCACAATCTTTCAGTCCCCACTTCCACAATGATCCCTGGGGCATGGGAATTGTATTGTAGATGTATATGTTGGGACTGGACTCAATGAATGGTGTCTGTCCACAGAAGACTACTCTCTTCTCTACCTCTCAACATATTCTCTAATTCTTCCCCTGGCTTCTCTTTCTTTTCTTTACTTAGCTGTTTCCTGTCTGTCACTAGATACCTGGGTCTGTCTGTTTCCATCTCTAAAATTTCTGTGGGTGACTTCACTGGAACAGAGTAGCTACTCTGAGAGAATGAGTTCCAGATCTCTAACAGATCCTAAAAACTATAGTCCAAGTGCCTACCAGAGAATACCAATTAATTCCATGAGAGTTGACATACCCTTTCTCCTCTGTCTGGCATCTTCTGTGTGCCCTCGCTCATGATCTAATTGTCTAATTTGGAAAAGTGGAGCCATGGTTCTCTTCTTCTCCCTCCTTATCTGACAAATTGAAACAGAATAAATTCTGATTTTATACAAGCTATCATTTTTACCTGTTTTCTATAACATCACCACCATCATCCTAGCCTAGGCCACCAGGGTCTTCTGTTAATCAAGCAGGGATATCTCACTGCTCCTCATTGGCCTCTGGTGTTCCTCAGCCTCTTTGCCTTTTCTCTATTCTTGTTGGCTTGGATAAGCCCCACTTTCCCGTCAAGTTCCCACGTTGAAGCTTCCCTTGGGAATTTTTCCTGACTAAGTTGTCTCCACCCTTTAGCCCTAGGTTATGTGGAGTGCTTCTGCTAACTGTAGTCCAAGTACTTAACTCATCTTATTATAATTGCTTATTTGATTGTTAATTGCCCAACTAACTCACTGAGTTGTGAATACTCTGTTTTCTACTGTACTATTTCTTGCAGCTAGTATATAGTACTAAAAATATTTATTGGATCAAAGTTAAAAGGGCTCTCTCAAAAAGGCCTTCGTTATTTTCACCGAAGAACCAACATTTTGTAGTTCATCTAAAAATAAACAAGATTACTGGTTTAGGAAATAAATCTACGGTGTGTGTAAACCTCACACTTTCAGTTCGTGTGGTTGATGAACCTCAGCTATGTAAATGAAGCCTTATTTTCCAAATAAAAAATATACAGTGTGAGTGGAAGTGCCATAACTTTTGGTGCTCATGGCAACGAGCAGTTGTAACAAACAAAATTAGCCCCCTCAAAAATCCACACTAACAAAACCCTATTTATCTATCCAGGACTTTTCTGTTTAACTCAGCAGTTTTAACAGTTCAATAATTCAACTGCAAACTTGTTAAGACTCATTGCTTGCCAAGCCTGTCACATGCTCAGGCTCATTTGCTTGTCTTTCTGCTGGGAAATTATTTGTCTGTGTAGTGGCCCAGAAAACAACTTTTCTCCATGTTAATTACTCAAAGATTAAGAAAGGTAAAATAAGAGCTGTAGCACAGGGTTTGTTCCGCTCCCGGGTTGCTCAACAGTGAACATCTGTATCTACACTTAAACACTCTCAGAATGCTGGAATTTTATGACTGTTATATTTTCTTATATATGTCTGTGAAATAGGGTACTCATGGCCATCTTCCGATTCTTAAAATTAATAGTTTTGTCTGAGCTTCTTTGTATCTATAAGGTTTTGGATTGTCTGCTGTGAAAACTGGCGAGGGAGTTACATGTGTACTAATTCTCAGTTCCTTTGGAACACATTAGGATAGGATGTGAGAAGGAACTGATACCAAAAACTTGGCAAACAGGACATTTTCCCACTAACCACCAAATGGTGCTTTGGAGCTTAAAATACTCACTTGGATCAAACCTGAACGTGAGTACTTCACATCATAGGTTGAGATTTTTGTAAACCAAACAATAACAACAGCAACATGGGAAAAGTTGCTTTCTTTTAAAGAACCATAGTTGTCTAAATATTTTTATAGTATTAGAGTGTGCACATGAATATATTTTAAATGCCAAGCTTCAACCCTTCCTCTTCTTATTAAATAAAAATTAGTATTTAAAAATCAAAGGAGAAAGTATTTAAGTATTTAAAAATCAAAGCAGAAAGCACACAATTTAAAAAGCCAATTAATATTAAAAGGCTTATAGAAAGCAATAATTATCTTAATTCTTCTATCTCAAATTATTGCTTATTTTTTCCAGGTTCCTGCCTCCCTCAGAATACCATTTTCAAATTCGGATTTCAAAGTTCTACCTAGTGTGATATTTACTCCTAATATAAAAACAGTATATGTGTCCTGTTATTGCTTTGACTCATCACCTTAAACCTTGGCTTACTTTGACCCTTTATGACCATTTAGTTAAGTAGTCCTATCACAATGGTTATTATGTAGTTGTATGTACATATAATTTGTGTATATAATGTAGCTTGTATATGTAATAATATATGCGACATTTGCAGGTATGTAGTTGATTTTGTACATTTACACATAGTCACCTATGTTTACGGTCTATATTATAAATTATGCCATCAATCATATATAAGATGTAGAATAAATACGTGATTTGTTACAGTTCTATGTGTTATATACTTTCTACGTTTTCTTGGTACTAGTATTGGTTTTTATATTATCATTTGTTTAGTGTTGATCTTTAAATCTTTCTCTGTGAAGCGGCTCCCATTAGCTTCTAACATAATAAGATTTGTAAGACAATCTGCAAGTCCCCTCTGTGCTTTTCTGTCCTGATGGCTTTTGAGCAGGTTCCAGTTATGGGCCACTACATATCTGTTTGCCAGGTCTTCATTTTTTACACCATTGTGTGGGTTGGCTTTTGTTAGCTTAGCACTAACTAGAGTCACCTGGGAAGAGGGAAACTCAAGTAAGGAATTACCTCCATCAGATTGTCTTGCGGGGCAAACCTCTGGGAGATTTTGTTGATTAAAGATTGATGGGGTAAGGCTAGCCCACTGCAGGCAGTGCCACTCCTGCACAAGTGGGCCTGGATTATAGGCTGAGCAGACTATGGAGACTGAGCAAGAGGCATTCCTCCATACTGTTTGCTTTGCTTTCTGTCTTCAGCTTTCTACATTGAGCTTCTGCCTTGATTTCCACTGGAGATAGATAGCAGTTCTTACCTCCTTAAGGGGCTTTTGAGCACGGTCATTATCACAGCAGGAAAAAGCAGACAAACCATCTTGGGAGATTTTTCTCTAGGAATCTTGTTTGCACTGCGCTGAATTTCCTGAATTTCCTCATCATCTTCTTGGTGCAGCTTCTGAGGGAGCACTCAGATGAACCGTGCCAGGAATTTGCGGGATACATGGAACATTTGAAATGACTTCATTCTACCTTCATATAGATTGATGTTGAAACTACTCTTCAGAAATTATATTCTTGTCTCCCTCTGTTCCTCCTGTGTTGAGACTGAACTCAGGGCCTCGCCATGATACCAAGTGTTCTACCACTGAATTCATTCTTTCTTCTTTCTTTGTGTGTGTGTCTGATGTGTATATTATATTGCATGCATTTGTCACTGTGTTGTGTACATGTATTACTGTGTATGTTATGTCACTCTGTGTGTGTGTGTGTGTGTGTGTGTGTGTGTGTGTGTGTGCATGTGAGAGGACAACCTTGGGTGTCTTTTTCACCTTTAACCTTGTCTGAGAAAGCCTTTTTTTCTTTCTTTGTGGCTTGTTACGTGTGCACTAGGCTAGCTGGCTTGGGAGTTTCTGTGGCTCTCCTGGCTTGGTCTTCCATCTTCCCTTGACTCAGTCAGATTGAAGACCCAGACTATGCCAGGATTTCTCTGGACTCTGGGGATTCAAACTGAGGTTGTCATGCATCACTGTGCCCATAATTGAACCATCTCCCCAGTTCCCCTTGGTCTTTCTTTAAAAGACCTTTTCAGCTACCTGACAGTCTTTGGCCATTCACTCACCTTAAAAAGTGAGGCATTAAAAACATGATAATCAAGATGCAACCCGTAGATCCAGAGAGGTTAGGTAAAGTGGGGGTACCAGGAGGGATACATGGACTTCCTTGGGAAGAGGAAATAAAATAAATTTTGTGGGTAGACTGCTGGCCAGTGAGGATGGGAGTGGGAAGAATCAGGCCATAGTAGTGGTGGTGGTGGGGTGGTGGTGGAGGGGAGAGTGAGGAAGAATGGAAGAAGAAAATGCAGGGAGAGACAGCTGGAATTAAGGTGCACTGGGGTGGTAGTTTAGAAGCCTAGTGGCAGAGAAAGTTTTCTGGAATCTATGAGGGTGACCCTAGTGAGGACTCCTAATAATAGAGGATACAGGGTCTGAATTGGCCATCTTTTGTAGCGAGGGAAGGCTTCCAGTGGTGGAACTCAGTTACATTCCTTTGAGTTGTTGGTCAAGGGGTCCTGTGGAGATCACTAAGCAACCCAGGCTGATGCTAGGACAGAAAGTTTGCTTTCTGAAAGCTGATAGTGGGGCCTTTCGGGGAATGATTAGCTTGGCATGTGGGCACGCGGGTGTGGGTTCTTGTTGGGTGCTGGTGGGTCCCACTGGAACTGCAGCTCAGCGTGGCAGAAGCAGAAGCACCGCACTGGGCAGGTGCTACGGGGCCCTGTCCGTTGGGGGAAGTTCTCATTCAGTCTGAAGTTCCTGGAGGGCAAGCAAGGTTCTCGAGTTGGAGATCCCCAAGCCAGGAGGTGGCCGGGGACTGATTGGTCTCAAGCTCTTGGGCCCCCAGGCGCCACTGGAAGCCGCAAAAGAGTTGAGACTGTGGGCACACAGGCGGAACCAGAGAAGAGAGGGAGAGCGAGGGAAGAGAAGAAAGAGGCGCCCTGTGGAAGAGATCTGGTTAATATACTTGCTTGGCAGACTCGGGTGGCCTGGTTAGCTTGCTTGAAGAGGTGGGTGGAACACAGAGAGGTCCTCAGGGGAACATAGCAACTGTGGCTACAGTGTCTCATTAAAGGCCTTCTCCACGGTTCCTCACTGTGTGGCCTCAATGGCACGAGAAAGTCCATGAGTTTTACAGGCTTTATTTTCATGGCGGATGGTAGCTGGATCTAGATGCACCCCCTCTTAAGTCACGGCGAGCCTGACTTAAATAAGGAGGGAGAGGAGGAGGAAGGTCACTTAATTAGCTACTTCCTCTGGCCTCTAGGTAACTCATTAATATAGAGATCTCTTTAGGGCTGAGGCCTGTAGTCACACCCTCTACCTATGGATGGTGACACAAACCTCTCTGGGAGGGGCTGCATTGTCCTACGAGACTGAAAAGAGTGGGCCAATGGAGAACTAGACTGTGTGTCAGGACCCTGGGTTCTGAGGGCGTGGCCGAACACCTGCTGTTGCCCCATTGGGGTTGGGGTTCGAGGCCTGTGCCCAGCCAAGAACCAAGCTATTCTTACGTAGCCCCACAGGGCCTCATTGAGGAGGACAACATCTACACAGCTCATTGAAAGTAGAGAGGTAGAGCTGGTGCAGCATAGAGCCTTTACTCCTGATTTCTAGTCTCCTGGTGTGAGAAGGTACTTTGCAGGTTATAGAAACTTGGAGAGCAACCCAGCCCCAAACTCTTCATCTACAATTTGTCCTGCCTGCAAGATGTGCTGGGGCAATAGTGATGTAGAAATTGTGGGAGTGGTCAGCCAATGTTTGCTTTAACTTGAGGCCCATGTTATGAGAGGGAACCCATGTTCGACACTGCTTGGATGGCCAGAACTGGAGACTGGTTAGTTCAGAAACATATGGTAGAACTGAATGAATATGTGACACACACACACACACACACACACACACACACACACACACACCCCACACGAAATGATTCTTAGGATATTTTCCTATACTTATAGGTTAGTACCTTGTCCAGTTGTCATCAGAGAGGCTTCCTCCAACAGCAGATGGTAGTGGGTCCAGAAACTCACAGTCAGACATTATGCAGACAGGGAGTCTAAACTGGAGATCTCCACTGAGTCCTTTCCCTTCGAGATCAGGAAACTCTTCAGAAGAGGAGGGGGAAGACTGGGAGTCAGAGGGAATGGAGAACACCAGGAGAACAAGGTCCACTGAGTAACTAAGCAGGGCTTATTAGGGGTTCACAGAGGCTGCAGCACAAGCCCAGGGCTGCGTGGCTCTGCACCAGGTCCTTTGTGTATATGTGTGTATTATGAATGTTAGCGTGGGGTTTTGTGGAACTCCTAACACTGGGAGTGGGTGTACCTTTGGCTCTTTTGTAGTTTGAAATTCTTTTCCTCCTACTGAGTTCCCGTGTCTAGCTTCAGTATGAAAGCTTTTGCCTTACGTTATTCTTATTTTGTCTTGTTTGCTTGTGGTCTTTTAATTTTATTTAATCATTTTTCTTTTTTTTACACTCCAGATTTTATTCCCCTCCCAGTCTGTTCTACATCCCATACCTCCTCCCCTCCATCTTCATAAGGATGTTCTAACCGCTCCACCCCTACCCAAACCAGAACTCTCCATTCTCTGAGGCCTCCAGTCTCTTGAGGGTTAGGTACATCTTCTCTGACTGAACCCAGACCCGGCAGTGCTCTGCTGTATATGTGTTGGGGGCTTCATATCAGCTGATGTATGCTGCCTGGTTGGTGGTCCAGTGTCTGAGAGATCTCGAGGGACTAGGTTAATTGAGACTGCTGGTTCTCTTACAGGGTTGTCCTCTTCCTCAGCTTCTTTCAGTTTTTCCCTAGTTCAACCACAGGGTCAGCAGCTTCTGTCCATTGGTTGGGTGCAAATATCTGCATCTGACTCTTTCAACTGCTTGTTGGGTCTTTCAGATAGCAGTCATGATAGGTCCCTTTTTTTGTGAGCACTCCTTAGCCTCAGTAATAGTGTCAGGCTTTGCAGCCTCCCCTTGAGCTGGATCCTACTTTGGGCCTGTCGCTGGACCTCCTTTTCCTCAGGCTCTTCTCTATTTTTGTCCCTGCAGTTCTTTCAGACTTGAACAGTTATGGGTCAGAATTTTTGATTGTGGGATGACAACCCCTCCCTCACTTGATGCCCTGTCTTTCTGCTGGAGATGGGTTCTACAATTTCTCTCTCTCTACTGTAGGGTATTTCATCTAAGGTCCCTTCCTTTGAGTCCTGAGAGTCTTTCACCTCCTAGATCTCTGGTACATTCTGGAGGGTCCCCCCCACCTCCTACCTCCTGAGGTTGCCTGTTTCCATTCTTTCTGCTGGCCCTCAGGGCTTCAGTCCTTTCCCTCACCCAATACCTGATCACATTACCTTTTCCCCTTCCCTGTTCCTTTCCCACTCAGGTCCCTGCCTTCCTCCCCCATCTGGTGATTGCTTTCTTCTCCCTCCCAAATGGGATTGAGGATGCCCTCACTTGTTAACCTTTTCGAGTTCCGTGAACTGTAGGACTGTATCTTGGGTATGCTCTATTTTTTTGGGGGGGGGGCTAATATCCACTTATTAGTGAGTACATATCATGCATGTCCTTTTGGGTCTGAGTTACCTTACTCAGGATGATATTTTCTAGTTCCATCCATTTGCCTGAAAAACTCAGGATGCCCTGGT
Organism: Rhabdomys pumilio; assembly: GCA_030674055.1. Taxonomy (NCBI): domain Eukaryota; kingdom Metazoa; phylum Chordata; class Mammalia; order Rodentia; family Muridae; genus Rhabdomys; species Rhabdomys pumilio. The sequence goes on along the minus strand of JANHMN010000007.1, from coordinate 75,298,008 downwards.
TCTTAATAGCTGAGTGCAACCATGTAAATGGATGTAAATGAACCATATTTTCTGTATCTATTCTTCTGTTGTGGGACATCTGGGTTATTTCCAGCTTCTGGCTATCACAAACAAGGCTGCTATAAACATAGTGGAACACGTGCCCCTGTGGTCTGGTGGGGCATATTTTGGGTATATGCCCAAGAGTGATATGGCTGTTTTTCAGGTAGATCTATTTCCAATTTTCTGAGGAAACTCCAGATTGACTTGCAGAGTGGGTATTCCAACTTGTAATCCCACCAGCAATGAAGGAGTGTTTCTCTTTCTCTACATCTTTGCCAACATGTGCTGTCACCTGAGGTTTTGATCTTAGCCATTCTGATTGGTGTGAGGTGGAATCTCAGGATTGTTTTAATTTGTATTTCCCTGATCACTAAGGACTTTGAACATTTCTTTAGCTGCTTCTCAGCCATTTGAGATTCCTCTGTTGAGAATTCTCTGTTTAGTTATATACCCCATTTTTTGATTGGGTTGTTTGGTTTGTTGGTGGTTAGCTTCTTGGGTTCTTTATATATTCTGGATATTAGCCCTCTATCTGATGTGGGGTTAGTGAAGATTTTTTTCCCAACCTGTAGGTTGCCAATTTGTCCTATTGACTATATCCTTTGCCTTACAGAAGCTTTCCAGTTTCATGAGGTTCCTTTTATCAATTCTTGATCTTAGAGTGTGAGCCATTGATGTTTTGCTTAAGAAATTTCCCCTTGTGCTAATAAGTTCAAGGCTCTTTCCCACTTTCTCTTCTATTGGATTCTGGGCACCCAGTTTTAAGTTGAGGTCCTTGATCCACTTGGACTTTAGCCTTATGCAAGGTGACAAATATGGGTCTATTTTCATTTTTCTACATACATACAGCCAGTTAGACCAGCACCATTTATTGAAGATGCTTCCTTTTTTCCATTGTTATATTTTTTGATTCTTTGTCAAAGATCAAATGTCTTTTATTTTTGGGTCTATAAAGATCTGTATGACAATAACTTCAAGTCTCTCAAGAAAGAAATCGAAGAAGATCTCAGAAAATGGAGAGATTTCCCATGCTCATGGATTGGCAGGATTAATATAATAAAAGTGACAACCATCCTACCAAAGGCAATCTACAGATTCAGTGCTATCCCCATCAAAATCCCAACACAATTCTTCAAAGACATGGAAAGAATAAGTCTCAAATTCATCTGGAAAGGCAAAAAAACAAACCCAGAATAGTGAAAACAATTCTTAACAATAAAAGAACTGCTGAGGAAATCACCATCTCTGACCTCAAGCTGTACTACAGAGCAATAGTGAAAAAAACTGCATGGTATTGGTATAGAAACAGACATGTTGATCAATGGAATAGAACTGATGACTCAGAAAGAAAACTACACACTTATGGACACTTGCCTCTGGTCTTTTGAGGACCTAATCTTTTCTGAGGAGAAAACAGAGGGGTAGTGAGTCTGGGGAGTGGGAAGGTGTGTGTGGGAAGAGGTAGGAGGAGTGGAGGGAGGGGAAATTGTGGTCAAGATGCTCGGATCAGTGAAGGTCTTTGGCCACGTGTCAGGAGCCTGGAGTCTGGGAGCGTGGTGAAATGTATTCCTTCCCTTGCAGGGTCTCCGGCCATCTCTAGCCAGTGCTCCACCAGAAACCAAGCTATCCTTTTCACGGTCCCAACCACAGTATATATGTGCATACACACAGCTACATATAAATATTAGTGTAAATATGTATGTGCACATATAAATACATACTATTTTTACATATAGGGAAATACAAGATCTAAAATGAACGACTGATTAATTTTGACAAATTAATACATGTGTGTCACTAATACCTATCTCAGTCAGGAAATAAAATATTTCTACAACTTTCAGCATAAACTGTAGTAGTATTAAGCTTAAAATGTTTAGAAACAAAGCTGGAGAATAATTTTAATAAAACATAGCTATTATGTTTTAAACGTTTTATTGATTCTTTGTGAATTTCGCATCATACACCCCAATCCCATTCATCTCCTAACCATCCAAATCTGCCCTCTGCCCTTGCAACCTCCTACAAAACACAAAACAGAACATCTCACTGTGGAAACTGCTGTGTGTCACAGTGGATCACACAATATACACTTTACCTAAGTAGCTTTTCTTGCAGATGACCTCTGCACTGAGTTATTGGCCTGGTTCTGGACCTCTGGGTTCTGCTACACTGTCAGCACTGGAGCCTCACTGGGACTCTTCTTGGATGTCCTGTTGTTGCCTGTGTCATGGAGATCCTGTTTGGATCTGCAGGGTCAGCTCCTTCACAAGCTCCAGCAGTTCATAGATGGGGTGGATGTTGGGCTGGGCCAACTCAAAGCCCTGGATCTGGGTCTGTGTAGTAGATGAGTTGGTCAGCCTAGCAGTTCTCCCAAGCTCATGCCACCAGGGCCAGCTCTACTGTGCTGCCTAGGCAAGGTGCTTATAGCTAATTTTGTTTTTGAAGTATTAAGAACAACTTAAGAGATTAAGAGACAGATAAACTAAGACTGCAAAAGTTAAAGGTACACACTGCTATTGCAGAGAACCTACGTTGGATTCCCAGAACTCAATGAGGAAGTATTTTAGCTTATGGTTTCAGTCCATATTCTTTTGCTGCATGAATTCTGGGCCTATGGGGAAACATCTTAGCAATGGGAGCATGTGCCTGTGCCAGAGGCTGCATACCACATGGTAGGGAGAAAATAGGGAGGCAGGGCTGTGTGTGTGTGTGTGTGTGTGTGTGTGTGTGTGTGTGTGTATGTGTTGCAGAGGGCTATTGTGGGCAGATGAAGTGGTGGAGTAGAGGGGTGGGAGGTACCAGGGTATGAGCTAGCTTCAAGGGTCTTTCCACAATGAACTAATGAACTACTTCCTGAGACACCACCTATTGAAGTCCCTGGTACCTCCCCAAATAGCAGCACCTGGCACTTAAAAAGAATAGAAAATTCTTAGGTAAATGGATGGAACTAGAAAATATCATCCTGAGTGAGGTAACCCAATCACAAAAGAACACACATGGTATTTATTTACTGATATGCGGATATTAGCTCAAAAGCTTGAAATAGCCAAGATTCAACTAGCTGACCACATGAAGCTCATGAAGAAGTAAGACCAAGTGTGGATGCCTCGGTCCTTCTTGGAAGGAGTGACAGAATGCTCAAGGGAGCAAGTAAGGCGACAAAGTGTGGGACATAAAGTCAAGGAGGGGCCGTCGGGAGACCAATCTACCTTGATATCTGTCCCATGTATAGTCACCAAAGATAGATGCCGATATGGATGTCAGGAAGTGCATGCTGACAGGAACCTGATGTAGCTGTCTCCTAGGAGGTCTGCCAGAGTCTGACATATCCAGAGGCGGATGCTCGCAGCTACCTATTGATCTGATCAAGGGTTCCCAATGGAGAAGTTAGAGGACTGAAGGAGCTGAAAGGGTTGGTGGCCCCAAGAGGAGAGCAACAGTGCCAGCCAACCAGAGCTCCCCAGGGTCTAAACCACCAGCCTGGGAGCACAAAGGGAGGCACCCATGACTTCAGCTGTATACTTAGGGGAGGATGGCCTTGTCAGGTATGGGTGGGAGAGGAGATCCCTGGCCCCATGAAGGCTGAACACCAAAGCGGGGAGGAATTCCAGGGTGGGGAGGGAGAAGGGGGGTAGGTGGGTACACACTCTTGTGGAGGGAGGAGGGGGGATGGGATAGGGGGTTCCTGGGTGGTGGGTAGAATGGGGTGAGGGGATAAAATTTGAAATGTATTTTAAATAAATAAATTAATTAATTAAAAAAAAGAATTCAGCTTACATGCATTAACATGTTCTACTCGTTTTCTGTGACTCTTTTCCTTTGGGTAAATGATGTAATCCTAACTGAAATGGCCCAGAGTAAGAACTAAAAGACCGTGAGAAGACACACAGAAGAAGGAAAGAGAGGAAACCCTAGGGTGAACAGATGGATTACTGACTGTGCCAGAAAGAGAACAAGTCTCAGGTGATCACTCTTGTAGAAGTCAGGTTAGCTGGAGATGAACTGTCTAGGCCTCTGTGTATCTAGGGAGAATGCTGAAGGGTCGTTTCTGATGTTGCTGCATTTACAGCCAAGGGCAGAGCCTCTGACTACCTACCGTCCAGAACTAACTAACTTTCAGTGTGGAGACCACTGTAGAGCCATCTGTGCTCCCAGCCATCTGCAAACTGACAGTGAGTGAGCCCTCTTCCTTGTTTCCTTTGAAAGGCAGACATGAACACCAGACAAAGTGATCACTGATTATTTGACCTTATGGAAGGAGACAACACCAAAGTGAAAACAAAAAATACAAATTACAATGAAAGCCTGTTAGTTTAGTGTTATTTGATGGAAGGACGACTCAGTCTGTGCTTTTGTTCACTCATATGTAGTAACTAACAATTTAATGATGATTCTGAATCACGGAGAAAAGGCCAAATTCATTAGCATATCTTGTTTTGATTTGAGATAAGAAGTATCTAACACACTAGAAAGCATTTCCATTGGATTTGTATTAATAAGTATTTAGTTATCTGAAACCATGACCCGTGGAATGCCTTTGAAGGCAAAAATAAAACAGGGTGTCCTTAGTGAAACGAGACCCTCTACCTCAGGGTACCAGCCATCCTGCGTGGCTGAGAAAGTTGACTTGCATTCTCCCTGTTGGGCTGGGGCTGCACAGTGCACACCACCTGCAGGGAAAAGTCAATCTTGCAGCCATTATGCTGCCCTGACTGTTGGCACAGAGCCATCACAAGCTTCAGCGTAGCCCCAAAGGCTGCATATATTAATGGAGAAACATGAACTGTGCTCCAAAATGGCTCATTTCAATTGCGAAGGGTAACAGGAGAGCTTCACACTTGGAAAGAAACAGGCAGGCAACACCGAATTTCAGTTGAAGTTGCATGCTCTTGAGCTAATTATGTGAGGATTGAATTTAGCATGAAAAGTCAGAGTATGGGTTACGAGTGAAGAAAAGTAGTGCTTTCTTCTTTTAGGTAATAGCCTGGCACTTCAGAATGTAGTAACAGGCTGCTCATGAAACTTAGCCAGTTCAATGATATCATAAAATTACACACACACACACACACACACACACACCACGGCTGATTTAAAAAGGGATTGTAGAAATTTAATTAGGGCTAAATGCCTGATAAAAGACAGTTCTGTCTACTTTGGTGGTAGTCTCTTTGTAATAAGAGATTGGCACATCTATCATTAAGGAAAAATAAAGAGGAATGAATAATGCAGTATTCAGTAGAACGGTAAATAAAATGATCCTACCATATATGAGACCCTGTTCCTACCTAGTGTTTATATGCTATCGTTTTCTTTCCAAATCTCTTTGTTTTTTGAAGTCAGGAGGTTTCTGGGTAAATTATACATACGAGAAAGAAGCCAAAACTTTTCAAAAAGGTTGCTTGCTTTTGTTTTGCTTATGAGCATTTAAGAAAATTATAGACGTTATTATAAAGTCCTATTTCCCACCAATGGCATCTCTTACAGGATGTGAGTCCTTGACACAACATGCCTGCATAGAGCAAGATTTTACTTCTTAACAGGCCTGAGCTGGATTTTAAAAGTTCATGCCTAATTAGCTGTGTAAACAAATTTGGAATTTAGGGAATTTTCTATGTCACAGGGGAATTAAGGCTTGCTCACTCACTCCCTTTGGTAGATGCTTGCCCATACCCTCAGTCTGAAGCCTACAGTATCTGAAATGGTACTATTCCCTGGAGATGGCACTGTACACCTCATCAAATGCTGCTATAGCTTTTGGGTCCAGAAATGGGAGAGCTGTTGGAGAGAAAGTGCTACTGCCCATAAAGTGCCAGGCACATTTTGGCTGAGGGCACCTACCTGGCTTCTTTGGTATTGCCTGGACAAAGCCCAGCTGTTATGTAAGATTCCCTTGCATAGATCCTTGCCAACCTTTAGGATTCTGAAGATGCATCCCCAGACAACCGTAGAAAGAAAGGAGTGGCAGAGACAGTACCAACTCAAGGGTCTGGAGACTCATGGACTAATTGGCCATGGGTGTCTGCAGCCAGGGAGCCGTCACCTCAGCATGGTCAGGCATTTCTTAGAAGCCAGTTAGGCACACGGCAGGTCACCAGCGGGGTCTGCATCTTCCCTGGCTGACGCTTAAATGGCAGACTCATTTGATGCTGTTCCATTCACTCCGCTGGGTGTTTCTAATCTGCTGTTTTAATTAATGTTTTTATTGTACTTCAGCCCAGAGGCTGTTTCAACAGACTAGCATATATTTAGACATCTCTGAATAAATAAATGTAAAACAAAGACAACTGACTCTGCTGGAAATGGGAGAAGGATTGCTGCAGACTCGACTGCCTGAAACCAACCCTTCAGTTGCAAAGCTGGTCCGAAGCCCTTTGGGTATAGAGGTCATGTGTCGGTTGCATGCTCAGGCTCAGTAGTCAGCAGCATGGGTCTTAGGATGCTTGGAGATGCTAGAATTGTGTCGAGTTTGACATTTATAAACATCTGACAAATAAGTAGTAGGAAACTTTTACTTGCATCTGGGTAGATCTCCTCTTGCCAGATAGAAAAAGACATTGGAGTGTGTGGGGTATCTCTGTCTCCTAAATTGTTTTTTTCTTGGATTTTTGCCCCCTCCTTTAAATGTGTATAGCTCAGTAGCACTGATGTGTGTGTGTGTGTGTGTGTGTGTGTTATATGTGCTGTGTGTGCTCTGTTGTGTTGTATATGTGTTGTGTGTATGATATGTGTATTGTGTGTATCTATGTGTGTTATGTGTTTGCTGTGTTTGTGGTGTGTGTGTATTTGTGTTGTGTGTGTGTAGTTTGGTGTGGTATGTGGTGTGTGTGTGGGTGTGGGTGGTGTGGTATGTAGTGTGTGTATGTCAGTGTGTGTGTGTGTGTGTGTGTGTGTGTGTTATTCATTTGCCTGGGCAGGGCTCACAAAGGCCAGAAGGTGGCATTTGGAATTGTGTCCCTTGATCACTCTCTTCCTTACTTTTTAACACAGGGTTTCCTACCAAACCTGGAGCTTTTGTTTAGTGAAATTGCCCCATTTAGGCCAGCTGGCTTGCTAGTAAGTCCCTGATTCCTCCTATAACAGTCTCCAGTGCTGGGCTGCCACGTGTATGTTATGACAGGCTTCTTATATGAGTGGTAGGGACTCAAACTCAGGTCCTCATGCTTTCAAGGGAAGCTCTTTCCCCAGTTTGGCACTAGCCCTATTGAGTGCATTTAATCTAAGTTAGCAAATATTAAGCACCTTTTCACACTCAAGGCTAGACTGTAGAAGGGAATAGGGTGATTGTAAGCACAGGGAAACACACCTATACAACACAGATTTTCGGGGAATTCATGTGGAGGTCAGAGTGAAAGCAGGCGTGAGTGGAAGCAACAGAAGGATAGTGGTTGCCAAAGTCTTTGAGTCCATCGGAAAGTTCAGCCTGGCCTTAGCATTTGCAGGAGGCGTGGTGAACTCTGCTTTATATAATGTGGATGCTGGACACAGAGCTATCATCTTTGACCGATTCCATGGCATACAGGATGTTGTGATCGGGGAAGGGACTCACTTTCTCATCCTTTGGGTACAGAAACCAATTATCTTTGACTGCGGCTCTCGACCACGGAATGTGCGGGTCATCACTGGTAGCAAAGACTTGCAGAATGTCAACTTCACACTACGCATCCTGTTCCAGCCGGTGGCCAGCCAGCTTCCTCATATCTACACCAGCATTGGTGAGGAGTATGATGAGCGAGTGCTGCCGTCTCACCACAGGGATCCTCAAGTCGGTGGTGGCTCCTTTTGATACTGGAAAATTGATTACTAGCAAGAGCTGGTCTCCAGGCAGGGGAGTGATGACTTCACACAGAGTGAGCAGCAACATTTGGACTCATCTTGGATGACCTGTCCCTGACAACAGCTGACCTTCAGGAAGGAGTTCACAGAGGCAGTAGAAGCCAAACAGGTAGCTCAGCAGGAAGCAGAGAGAGCCAGATCTGTGGTGGAAAAGGCTGAGCAGCAGAAGAAGGCAGCCATCATCTCTGCTGAGAGTGACTCCAAGGCAGCTGAGCTGACCGCCAACTCGTCAGTCGGCAGGCCGGCAGGCCGGCAGGCCGCAGCAGGTGATGGCCTCATTGAGCTGTGGAAGCTGGAAGCTGCTGGGGACACTGCATACCAGCTCTCTCGCTCTGGGAACATCACCTACCTGCCGGCAAAAACAACCTACAGATTTTGCTTGTGAACAAGATATTTGAGCTGAATTTGGAGTAGATGAAAGCATATTTTGTTTTTCCTGTCAGGAAAACTACTGTTAGTTAACTTCTCCTTTGAGGCCTTGAAAACTTGGGATAGCTACTCAAGATCTGTGAGCCAGAGCAATAAAGGAGGCCTGGCCTGGGCAGATGGATGAGGTTCTGGCATCTCATTCTCAGCTGTTCCTTTTTTACTCGTGTTTCTGTACAGTGACACCTATTATTCACAGATTTACTTCCCCTTCTCCATCTCAACTTCAGAGGACCCTGAATTAATTGTTCTTGTCCCCACTGATTATGGCCTTAAAACACCATTGATACCTGAACCACATACGAAAATCAGAGAAAAGTGACTCGGTGCCTGTATGCTAGACCTGAGACTGAGGCCAAGACACTGTGTGCTTACCTTCAGGATTCCTTTTCTATATGCAAATGAGCATGTTAAAAGGACCTGCTTAGATGACCTAGTTCCTTAATTGTAAGATGCCACTAGTTTAAAAAGATAAATTACAGGATTAACCATAGCATTTATAATAAAAAAAATAAGAAAAATTATCACATTAAAGTACATGCTTATTTTAGGTTATAACATGGTTTCAGAAGCATTAAAATGTGAAAATCATGTAAATAAACTAATATATACTACATATATGTGTATATATACATATTTCATAAAGCAATTTGCATTGCAGAAGAGGATGATTTTTAAATCAAAGTCCTGGGACTAGAGAGCTTGCTAAATGGTGAAGATAGCTTTCTGCTCAGGTAGAGGACTTGGGTTCTGCTCCCAGTTTCCATACCGCATGGATTACAACTGCCTGTAAAACACACACACACACACACACACACACACACACACACACACTCACACTCAAGCACACATGCAAGGATACGTGCAACTACGTCTTCAAAGCTCAAAATATTGCAAAAAAAATTCAAACTAGGTATTGTATTAGGGAAGGGTTCTGCCTCCTGGCACCAATGACGTTTGTGGTGGGATGGTTGCTTGGTGTGAGTACCAGTGTGTATGTGTGTGTGTGTGTTTGGGGGGTAGTGGTATGATTTCCAGTAACTTCCTGGGACTCTACTCAAGACACAAATACATTGAACTAGAAGCAGGCAATATTTATCATCCTCACCTTCTACTCAAACAATGACAAACAACATTGCCATAACCTGTCAACCTGTCAAATGTGTCCTGGGAGATGATAAAATTATCCATGATCATCTCATTATGGATGAGTGTCCACAAATGGCTGCTGAAGCATCTTTAGGGCAGGATCAAAGAACTATTTCCAGTGCCTTTGTCTGGGAGCCAGATGTGACTTCTGATGAGTGAGACTTGATAACATCACCTGCAGGAGCAGAAGGATTTCCCTAGACCAGCCTCTTTACTCACTTCACTGTTCTGAATTCAAGCTATAACAGAATGTTTGACAATAGAGCCTGATCATTGTCAGAGTTTGAGGGGAGTCTGGAGAAAGGTAGGCTTTAGTTTACTACCTTTTGTATATAAAAACCCAGCCAAGCATAGTGACAGATGCCTGTAGTCTAAGTGCTCTGCTGCAAAGGCAGAGGATCGTGACTTGAGGCCAACTCAGCAGATAATATCTTGTCAGAACCAACCAACCAAGCAAACAAACCAAAATCAAAACCATCCAACCAACCAATCAACCAAAACCAAAGAAAGAAAGAAAGAAAGAGAGGGAAAGAAAGAAAGGAGGAGAAAGAAAGAAAAGACAAGAGGAAGAAGACTAGAGTGGATTTTAAATGAATCCATTTTCAACATCTTCCACAAGCTTCTTACAATAGTTAGAACCTATTCTGGGTAACTGTTGTGGGCAAAGTGTCTTCTTTTTCTCATCTTTAAAAACATTGAATAAGATTAATTTTTCTTTTGCTCCTTGATTGCCTACTTTCTTTTCATTACTGTTCTTTTCACACCCCTTCTCTTCCTGCTCCCACATGCAGATCTTAAATTTAAAAAACATATACTTTATACTTGACTCTGTTAAGGCTATGGCCTGTGGCAGTCTCTCTGTTGGGGAGATGGTGATCTGAGGTCTTAGGACATCTGACTGTCACCACTGGTGTCTCTGATGCACTTTGGGAATTTGGGGCTGAAGTTTGATCTTTGAACAATATATATTTTTTAATCTAACAGAGTGCCAATTAATATAATTACATGATCTGATTTGAAATAGATATTGATAAGAAGCTTTAGTTACAAGCAGGTAAAAATCAAACTGTCCCTTTTGTCTTTGGGGTTGAGGACTTCAAATTTAAAAAGTTGTGACTCCGGTTGGACAGGGAATAAGAAAAGCTTTCTTACTTGATACATTTATTCTTTTACTACATTGCTAAAATATGCTAATTATTAATATGGCTTAGAGTATGGAGACTTTGACTTAGCCAATATCTTTAGAAGAGATAAAATGTAAGTCACATATTCTTCAATGCAAGGTATCCACACAAAATACAGGGCAAGTTCAATTTGAGTTTCAAATAAACAATGACTAATTTTGATGTAATTCTTATCTATTTGACAGAGTATAAAAATTTTCCAAATATTGTGTTTTTACTTATTCTGAAAAAAAAATTAGCTGGACGACATGTATTTGTATTTGGTAGTCTGTTGTGAATGAGCTGATAGACTTACTTCTTGAGAATCTATTTCTTGAAAGGGACAAAGGGTTTGTGAAAATATGAAGAGTTTCTCCTGAAATGAATAAAGATGAGTAAGTTGGGTTATGCATCGAAAAGGAAGGGCAAGCAGAAAAATCAAGCCCCAGATTGGTTCTAGTTATCAGTGACTGTTTCCTGAGCCTGTAAGTCAAGTACTGAGGTGAAGATGAAGCTGTGTCTTTTCTGCCACATTTTACTACAACACTTGGATCTGGTCCTAACACAGCATTTAATTGCCCATGCTGTCTTAGCAGAGCCCGGAGGTAAGCAGAGGGATGAGCAGGATTGGCCCTGGATACCTCGGAGCCTTGTAATCTTGCTTACACAACCTCCAGATTGCATGGTTCTTGGCTTTAGTGCAGCTGGGCACAATTTCAATGCACATCTATGGAGACGATGTCACAACACCAAAACAAACCAACATAGCTGGGAGTTACACTAACAGCTTGAAAAAACAAGTCAACAGACATGAGGGCTGCTCTGGGAGCCCCTCCCTGGGACTAGGCCTCTGGCCCAAAGGGAGTTACTGTGCCTCCTTTTGGATATTTACTCAGCTAGGATTACTCTATATAGCCTGTAGTAGTCTACTTCAAATAGTTTTTTTGGGGGGACTGGAACCTTTTTTTTTCTTTTATTGTTGACTATATTAGCTCTTCCTGGGGTACAGAATAGTTCATTGTACATGCAAATTTTTCTATGAGGTGGTCCCTCCCTTGGGTATCATGAGTCCATAGGCACATGCATTTATCTATCGGCTTTTACTACTGCTGGTCACATTGAACCAGATTTTCTGAATGGTCTATGCTCAGTAACTGCCTTGGTGAACCTGAGAAGTGAGGATGTTTATGTACTGTGAAGCATCATCTGTGACAATTTGTTGGCAAAGTTTTGCTCTTTATAGAAAGTACACTAATATATACAAAATGAAGGCTGGCAGTGGGACAGACTTCTTCAAGTATGTTAAGCAGGGCAGGCCGGCCCAGGGTGTATGTAGATTGGGGTCTTGCCAGTATCAGGAACCTCTTGTGCTCATATATTTTTATTCCTCATTTTTATCAAAGATTTGATTTATGTGCCAGTAACATCAGGGCGTGTGGGTGAACACATTGTGTGGAAGCCAGTATAGAGAAGAAAAATAGAACGTTTTGTGAAGGCTCTTCCAAGTGTCTTAATGTGAGTTCTTCTAAACACAAGGTACGTTTTTATCTAAACGTTTTCTTCCTTCGTATCTAGTACATTGTGGTAACTCTAGTTTTTGTTGTTTAGTAGCTATAAAAGTATATTTATAAGACAGCAACAACAACTTCTATGGCTTCTCATTTCTCTTAGTTTTCTTTGGTTGTATTATTTATTTATTTATTGACTAAGCTTCTTCTGACTAATATCCTGGTCTGTCTCAATTTGCATTTGCTTCTTGAGTTTAATTTTTTGTTTTGTTTATTTTATCTCACACATTTATCCACCATTTTCTTCTTATTTATCTAGATCTCCGTGGGGAGGCACATTTTTTTCTGTGTTTTTTTTTTTCCCCTCAAGTTTCTATAAGACTAGTTTGTCTTAGCTCAGGGGAGCTCACGGGCACTCCAATGAGAAACATGGAATGATTTTGAGTCTTGAGTGTGAAAAGATGCATAATGGTTTATGTTATGCTCAGAGTGCTCTGAGGCTGTCGTGATTCCATGACGAGATGGAGGCTCCTGGGACCGGTGGATCAAGTAAGTGCTTTGTATACACTTAGGTTCTCCAACTCAAATATTATCATTGAACTTAATATATTATATGGAACTGAATAACAGACTAGAAATTTTCAAGTCATAAAAAGATTTAGCTCTTGTTCAGAGAGGTTGAAAGGTCACTACTGTCACATGACTAAAACTCCATCTACTATCTGAGAGTAGATTAGCTCTCAAAGAGAGAGAATAACTTTGGAGAGGTTAATTCTTAACACATTTAACCGACCATTCTTTAGGACATCTTGGCTATTCTTGACAGTATGGCAACTTTAAACTTTTCCCAGGAACAAGAGTTCACTGTCAGCAACAGCAAACCTGAGACTTATTCTTAGGTGAGAACTTTATTCCTAGTGAAGAAGTTACTGCCCCTGTGAAATCATGCCCAAGGAAAGCTCTACAGAGAAGGAGCTTGCAGAGTTGTTTGTAACAAGCAATACGTGGCTAAATTAAACTCCTATTATTTTACAGGTGCCATTGAGATATTCATGTATTTCATAGTAACTACTTTATCCCAGGTACATTGTTCAACAGAAATGATCCTTGATCAGCCAAGATGGACATGTGGAGTAAAGCAAGTGAGAAAGAGAGGCAGCTATGACATAATCACCGCAAACATTAAAATTACATCAATAAAAGTACCCAAAATAAAAGTATATGGAACTATTAGAACATATATGAGATTGTTTGGACAGAGATATGAGATAAAAGGAGGTTGTCATAGAAGGCATAAGCAGCAAACAGGCTACCCAGAGGCACAAAGGTCAGGACATTAATAATTTTGCTTTTAAATTCCTTTAAGAGGAAACATTTGAAATGTTTGGAAGAGATCAGACCAGATCTATATTAGAAATATTTAATTTTGATACAATAACCATAATATAAAGTATTAAATGGCCCCAAATACTTAAAGCCAACATATTTATTGTTGTATCTTACTTTCTAAGTGACTGTATACCTTCAAAAGAATATTTCATTTTTTCACAAGCTAATACACATTAACACACACACACACACACACACACACACACACACACACACCACCCTAGTCAAATTTCCTAGATGGTTTTGAGGCTTAGTAAAAGAAATGGCAGTGAAAACACATTGAGAATAGGCTGCAAATAGGCAGACTTTAAGGTTATAAATTTTGGGCACCACAAAGAATTATTACAGAAAAAGAAGCAAAGCATGAAGAGATACTCTTTGGTGGGAATTTTGTAGCATTAGGCTGTATTTTTAACATAATGAATTTAGTATAGAGTTACTTTTAAAACCAGTAAATGGTTGCTAAATCATGATAGAAGATACAGCAGTAAGGTCTTCTTATTTTTTTCAGCAAAAAAAAAAGTGTGAATGACAAATTATGTGTAAATCAAACATGGTTTTTATGCCCCTTTTATTGTGAGTGATGGAGATAAAACCCAGGTCTTTGCTCATCCTAAGCAAGAATTCAACTCCTGATACATATTCTCCACTTTTAACAGGAAATTTTGATCCCACATTTTGGCCTTTTTAAAAATAAAAATTCTCTCATATTATTACATTCTAACCACAACTATTTCCTCTTTCCACTCTTTCTAGTTCCACACTCCCACTTATCTTTTTCCACAGACCCATTCTTCCATTTCCCTTCAGAAAAGAGCAGTTCTCATAGGAGTAGCAACCAAACATGGCATAACAAATGGACTGAACCTGTAAGCCAGACCCAATTAAATGCCCTTATAAAAATGGCCTTTGTCATGGTGTCTGTTTACAGCAGTAAAATCCTAAGAGAGAAGTTAGTGCCAGGAGTGGGGAATTGCTATGATAGGCCTGACCATACTTCTCTTTGGAAGAATGTGGATTTGGGGACTTTGGATTTGGAAAGCAATGGAATGCTTTAAATGGGGCTTAATGGGCTATCCTAGTAGGATAATAATAATAGTTTATTATTGAGTTGTTTTCAATTGTGTGGACCTGACCCAAGAGGTTTCAAAGGAGAATCTCAATATAAGGCCTAGAGACTGTTTTTGTGGTATTTTGGTGAAAATTTTGCCCTTGTCCGAAGAATCTGCCTGAGGCTAAGGTGAAGAGACTCAGATTAATTGCATTGACAAAGGAAGTCTCAGAAATGCCCATCATAGACTTTGTTCTCTGGTTAAGTCTCATGAAGAACATTTTAAACAAGCCTAGCAAGCTGAGAAAAGAAAAAATATAACATATGTGGTTCAAATATTAAAGGGGCACCAAGAAGTGAAATGGAACTGAATCCTGTGTTCAAGGATAGTAAATTGAATTAAGGGAATAGTGACTTTGAGGAAAGATCTCACCCAGCTAAGTTTAGATCCAGGCATGGTAGTATAAGCCTTTAATTCCAGGAGGCAAAGACAAGCAGATCTCTCAGTTCAAGGCCAGCCTAGAACAGAGCAAGTTCTAGGTGAAGAAAAACTTAAATCCATGCTTGGTGGTGCACACCTTTAATCCCAGTGCTTAGGGAAAGGCATGGAGATCTCTGAGTTCAAAGTCAGTCCACAGAGCAAGTTCCAGGACAGTCAAGTTCAGGCAGTGAAGGAGTTGGAAAACAGCAAGCTTGGTGACAATGTAAAAAGAACAATGGGGCCATGTTCCAGCTCCTGCAAGCAGTAAAACTCAGCAGCTTCAGCCATGTGGCTCCGGCTTTAGAGTGAAAAATAGAAGGGACTACTGGGACAATTCATGCTGGTTAGTTAGAGCTAAGAAATTAGTGGTGATTAGGAAGAGACCAGCATCACTGAGGTGAAATCCTATGGCAAGTGTTTTCTGAGAGCACAAAGAAGCTGTGTTCCAGAGACAGCCAAGGTTGTACCTTATGCTGCAGCTATATTTGGTAATGTATAAGAGTCACCCAGGTGGTACTGATTTTGAAGGCATGAAGGGGTCATGAAGAACAGCCGAGGCTTGGCATTCTGAGAGGCCAGTGACGGCCATTGGTGAAGGTATAGCCTCAGTTACTGTTGATGGCCCAGGACTGAAGGGGTCATGCAAATGAGTTGAGGCTTGGCACCATGAAGGAAGCCGATGAGAAGCTATTGGTAAAGCCCAGTTGCAACAGAAGACCCCAGTGAATTCAAAATGCCAGTATCATGGGATGATCACTGGGAACAGCAGCAGCAGTGGAATGCATCAACATAAGCTTAGAGTGCTACAGAGGGCAGAACTGGAGAAGCTATGCCGGTCCTTAGGAGGAGCCCAGAAGATCATGTGTAGATCCCAGACATTGAAACAAGAAGCTGTAACATTGAAGTTGCCTTGGAGACCCCAAGATGTTCAAGATGCCAGAGCTGTGGTCTATCTGCTGAGGAAAGCTGCTAACAGGGAGTGGGACCAGCCCAGGAAAAAGAAGTAATTGCAGTCAACAAAGATGAAAAAGGAGTTGGAGATCTGAAGAGCACTTTGACATCAGACATGGAGATGCAGAGTTTGGAGTTTGCCCAGCTGGTTTTCTGTCTTGCTTTGGGAATTACAGTTAAGTGATTGGATGAATCTCAGAAGAAACTTCGAACTTTGGACTTTTAACATTGTTGAAACTGCTACATACTATGGGGACTTTTAAAGTTAGATTAAATGTGTTTTGCATTATGCTATGTTAAGGTATGGGCCCCATTGACACATATGTTTGAACAAGTCTATGGGGCCCAGGGAGTGGAATGTGACGGTTTGTATCTGCTTGGCTCAGGGAGTGGCACTATTGGAGGGTGTAGCCTGTTGGAGTAGGTGTAGCCTTGTTGGAGTAGGTGTGTCACTGTGGCTTTAAGACCCTCATTGTAGCTGTCTGGCAGTCAGTATTCTTCTAGCAGCCTTCAGATGAAGATGTTGAACTCTCAGCTCCTCCTGCACCATGCCTGCCTGGATGTTGCCATGTATCAGCCTTGATAATAATAGATTGAACCTCTGAACCTGTAAGCCAGACCCAATTAGATGTCCTTATAAGAGTTGCTTTGGTTATGGTGTCTGTTCACAGTAGTAAAACCCTGACTATGACAATACTCAACGTCATGTGGAAATAAAAAACTCAGGATAGCTAAAATAATCCTGTACAAATAAAAGAACTTCTGGTGGTATCACCATTCCTGATTTCAAGCTCTACTACAGAGATTTAGTAATAAAAACTGCATGGTATTGGCATAAAAACAGACAAGTTGATTAATGAAGTCAAATTAAAGACCCAGATACAAATCCACATACCTATGACCACCTGCTTTCTAATAAAGAAGCCAGAGACATACAATGGAAAAAAGAATGCACCTTCAACAAATGATTCTGGTCTAACCTTATGTTTTCATGTAGGAGAATGCAAGTAGATTCTTATCTATCATCTTGCATAAAACTCAAGTTGAACAGGATCAAAGACCTTGACATCAAACCACATACGGTAAACCTGATAGAAGAGAAAGTTGGAAATAACCTTGAATGACTGGGCCAAGGAGATACTTTCCTGAACAGAACAGTCTTTTCTCCTTCTCTTTCTCCTGGCATGCAGACCTCCTCCTTCCTTATCTCACTTGCTCCAAAGCCCTGGAAATTCTCAAGTCTTGCCTTTGTCTGCCTTGCCCAGCCACTAACTGCCTGCATCTTCATTTACCAATCAGAACCAATTGGGGGCAGGTTCCCAGAGTCTATGTGCAGGCATTCTCTTACAAACAGCTTTTGAATGTGATTAGCATTTGTAATACAAGCAGCCACAACTCCCAGCTGGATCAGGATCCTGCAGGGCCCACCCATTCCAGACTCTGCTTCATCCTAGGCTGGTCTAGGTGTACAGCAGTGTCTGGACATCTTTAGTAGGAGGAAGCAGAGGACTCAGAACCACTGCTGGACCATTAACACACATATCTCATTTATTTATCAGCTCTAGGGGTTTTCTCATGAAGTTTTTAGGGTCTTTTGTGTATACAACAACATAATCTGCAAATGAAGATACTTAGACTTCTTTTTCAGTTATATCTCCTTCATGTATCATACTCCTCTAGCTAAGACTTTGAGTTCTGTGTTGAATAGGAGTCAGAAGAACAGACATCCTTGTCATGTTCCTGATTATAGAGGAAGTGTGTGTGTGTGTGTGTGTGTGTGTGTGTGTGTGTGTTTGTTCTATTTCACAAGTTTGGAGGTCAAAGTGTGGCTTTGAATTGTAGTTCTCACTTTTCATCCTGTTTGAAGTGGGGTCTCTGTTGACTTCTGCTTTGTATGCCAGCAAGACTGGGAGTAAATTGGCCAGTGAACTTCTGGATATTCTGCATTAGAATACAGATTTTGTGCTATGTATCTGCATTTATTCTGTTGGTTTTGGGGACTCAAAGTCGTGTCTTCTTGCTTGTACAGTAAATACTTTTGCTTTCACCCCATTTTTTAATGTAGGAGCTCATGGAATATAAAAATTTCTCTTAAAACTGTCTTAGTTGTACCTTGAAGATTCTGATAAGTTATCCTTTTATTTTCAATTTACATAAGAATAATTTCCTTCATGATTTATTCAAAAGTATCCTTTCAGACTCTAAGTATTTGTTAGCTTCTTTAATGTTTCTTGTTATTTATTTTGTTTTATTTCACTATGATTTGATAATTATTTGGAAATTTTTTATTTGATAAGACTTGATTTGTGGCCCAAAGTTTGATCTATTTTAGAGAAGATAAGTTTGTGAGGATAACTTGTATTCTGTACTTGTTAAATAGAATATTCTGTATATACCACTAAGTCCTTTACAGTTATGTTGTTGTTAAATACTGATGTTTGCTGATTTTTAGCTTAGGTGACTTTTCTAGGGATGAAAGTGGGTGTTGCAATTAATAGATAATAGCCTTCTTTTTATTGTTATTCTTTATTATTTGACAATTTCTTACACATATGTAATTTTTTTATCACATTCACCCTCTATGCTTTTTTAAAATCTTCTTCCCACTCCTGAAACCCTTCTTTTTCACAAAAAATTTCTCTAATACTTTTGTGTCACAAATTCAATGATTTGTGACTCATTGAATTTAATTAGGGTTGCTTAAATGAGCATGGGCATGTAATTAATTACTGGAGCATGAGCAATTAACAGTGGCTACATTACTGAAGAAAATGACTCTCTTTCTTCCAGTAACCATTAACTACTGTTAGCTCTTCAGGGAGGACCTCATGATTCTTTCCTCATTCATGATAAAGTATTAATGGACCAGAGCTTGTGCAGGTTCTGAGCCCATGAGCACAACCGTAGTAACTTTGTGAGTGCACTGGCCATGTCATGGCCAGAAGATATCTCTTCATTGCACATCTCTCCATCCTTGGGCTCTTACTTTCTTTTTGCCTCTTCTTTCATGATGTTCCCTGAGGTAGTGACATAGATGTCCTTAGTATAAGAGTCTTCTTTATCTTTTTGCTTGTAGTCTGTCAGATATCAGAAAACATGGGGTAGCTTATTTTCAGCTTCAGTTCATTTGACAAATTGTTTTCTATTCTTTGAATTGTAGCATCGGTGAGATGTGTTTCTTGAAGACAACTGAGAGTTGGATGTAGTTTTTAATTGAATCAATCAGATTATCTTTAGTGGTGAGTTGAGGTCATTTATGTTTAACTATACTACTGAGAGATCCTTACTAATTTGTGTCATTTTGTTGACTATTTTGTTTGGTTGAATTGTTTATTCTTTATTTCCCCCTTACTGTTGTAAATGAAGCACTCCTTCTAAGTGCCCCTCAGTTAATCTGTTCCTCTGACAAAAATTTTTATTTTTTACTGTACTTTGTGTTTGATACAGTCTTTCTTCATCCTAGGCATATAATAATCCTTTAAGTATTGTTTGCAGTGCTGGTTTCATAGTCAATAATGACCTTGGTTTATGCTCGACTTGAAATATCCTTAATTCTCTGTCAATTTTAAAAGACGTCTTTGCGTCTATAAGAATCTTGCTTTGTAGTTACTTTCAGGGCTTAAGAAATATAATTAATATATCATTCCATGCTTTCCTGAATTTTATATTTGCTGATGAAAGATCGTGTGTTATTCTATTGTTTTTACCTTTGTAGGTGAGCTGGTGGTTTTCCCTTGCAGCATCTTAATATTTCTTACTTAAAAAAAAAAAAACTATAGTGTGTCACAGAGAGCTTCTTCTCTGGTCATTTCTGTTTGGAGTTTTTAAAGCCTTTTCTACTGGAATGTCATTTCTTTCTCTACAGTTGCAAAAATGAAATGCTATGTTGGTTTAAATGGTTCCTCTACGTGTTTACCATTTACTGCAGATACTTCTGGTCCACAGGGTCTTAGATGTGATCTCTTAGTCACCCGAGTTCCTGCATGATTTAGTTTCATCCACTTGTTATCATTTCCCTTATTGGCCTCTGAGTGTAGTGTTTTAAACCTTGTATTCTGTCCTTGATACTAAGTCTATGAACAGTTTTCTCTGTTGTGTATTTGTATATGATTCAATGGGTTTCTCACTTTTAATGCTTTTGTCTTTCTCTCCCCAATCTGTTTCCTTGCTGAACTTTTCCCATGTTGCTGACCTGTTCATTCATGATCCCGCTTTTGCCACGCATTCTGTTGATCTTTCAGACATCCTTCTCCAGATTCTATATTGAATTAACCTGCTTGTTTGCATCCTCGTTTATGTCATTTATTTTCTGTAACAGAAAACCTTTGACACCTTCATCTGGCATGTCACCTATTTAACTGTGTTTGAGATCAATAAGGAGTTACCATCTCTTTCAGGAGTCATGCTGCCTTGGCTTTCCATGTTGTGTGTTTTCTGTGGTGTGTGTTTCTACAGTACTATGGTACTATTTGTGTATCTGTTGATTGGAATACCTTCGTTTTCTTGAGGAGTGAGAGTATCTTCTTACTGGGTGACCCACTCTTGGCTGAATCCAAAAGCAACTCAGCAAAGAGAAAAACCAAATTCTTTTGGAAAAAGTTTTCACCGTGGAGCTGCTGAGACTTCTCTGGTTTCTCTCTGTGTTGGTTTTTCCCTTTCTCTTCTCTCTTCCATCTAACTTTTAATTTCCTTTGTGGTTCTTATGGTGTTCCTCTCCCCAAAACAGTGTAGCTCTTTTCTGTCTTTGACTTTCTTCACTTGATCATAAGGAGGCGGAATCTAGTTCCACCATCTTACCTGGAAGCAGCTAAAAAGGACAAGTGTTTGACAAAGAAACCATCTTAATTTAAAAAATGGATTCTGCTTCAGAAGGGCTCACATGACATTACAGTTTCTTTCCCACTGGTTAATTAAGAGGCCACTATTGGAAAGTGATCTTTATTTCCTCCCTACTTGGTTTATCCAACCAAGCATAATTTCTACTAATAATTTATTGGAAAAAAATAAATTATGAGTGATATCTTAAAAACCCAGATGCTAGGGTTAATATTCTGAAAAGGAGGTCTTTAGGGATTAGAGAAATGACACTGTGGTTAAAGTACGTGCTACTCTTCTAGAGGACCTTAGTTTGTTGGCACCTGTGTAGAGCAGTTCTCAGCTGCCCATAGCACCAGCTCCAGGGAGTCTGTCCTCCTCTTTCAGTTTCCGTGGGCATATACTCATACACATTTACCTATTATTAAAAATAAATCTTTAAAAAGAAGTAATCATTGTGACTGCCTATATTATGTTAACTTGGGTCCCCAAAATTGTTTGCATACCCACCATGTAGGAGCTGGGGAGTAGTGGCCCCAAAAGGGCTGCCCACCTGGGTCCAGGGCAGCAAAGATGGAATATTAGTAAGTAATAACTCAGGAATACCAGAGAGAGGTGGATTAGCCACGCAGAGGTTAGGAAGTGGTCCAGCCATTGAGCTGTTTTAGGCATATCAAAATATAAAGGGTGTGTGTGTGTGTGTGTGTGTGTGTGTGTGTGTGTGTATCTTTTATTTGGGAACATAGAACATTGAGGCAGGTAACAAGGAACATCACCACTGCTGAGATCAATTAAATAAATAATTGGGTATTTCTACAAATCATCTAGGAGAAAAATCCAAATTCTTGGAAAAATATCATCATTATATAGTTAAAATTCTTAAGCTGAAAACAACTATGTAAATTAGACAAAACTAACTAGTGAGTTAAAGTGTAGCATATTGGTTGAGGAGTCTCTTGTAAACTGAAATAATGGTTTATTTTTGTTTAAGTAAGAGGTTTTATGACAAATTACAAGAAAAAAATGCCCCAAATTTTATATATAGAAAGTCCCTTTGTTTTTAGTATTTCTAGGAAGTCAGTTTGTAAGGCAATCTGTTTTACACGTATTAATCTGTGCATAGTAAGCCCATACATAGGCAGTGCCATGTCAAGGAGACTGGAGCCTTTGGGGCTAGGCAGCTTGGACTCAAATCCTTGCTTCCCCATTTATTTAATTGTAGGGCTTCCAAGACCTTGGGAAATTACTTAATCTCTTTAAGCTCTGGTTTCCTCATTTCTCAAATTGGATAAGTAGTTTTAATTTATACAAGATTGTGGGGACTCAGTGTAAACCAAGCATCTGAAAAATTCCACCTATCACCAGTATGATGAGGTATAAGAGAGGAAATGTTTTTGATTTAATAAAAAAACTTTCTTAATTTTTATGTAGAGTTGGTGTTTAGTAAATGTTCTTTTCTACGTCAGTGGTTTAACTTCTACCCATTTCCCCCTCGAAGGCTCTACGGCTCTGAGCACTGCAGTTTGGGATGATTGATATAATTAACTATAGCATGCTATTATATTGTGAGAAGGTGACAAGTTACAGATTGTAGGTGTTAAAAACTGAGGCAACACACAGAAAGGAAACATTCTGAGAAGGCACTTGTAAGGACGCCATCTTGGTAACCCTTTCCCATGTTTCAGTCGAGTAAATGCTGATGTTAGACTAAATCTCTAGTTTCTTTCCAGGGCTCCAGATGTATGTGTCACTTTGTCCTGTTTGAAGTTTTCCTTTGACGGCTGGGTCTACTTTTATGGTACCACATAATCTTGGTCTGTTGTCAGACTGGCATGAAGGTCATCATCCATTTTGCCCACTGGGGGCTGTAAAGCCACCCAGGAGAGAAGGACGTAGTGGTACAGAAATTGTTAATTATAGAAGCAGTGGTGAAATGACAACACAAGGTGCTGAGCTGAGAGGTCACCAACGAACGGCTTAATGTGCTAACAGCTATTTGCTTACTTCTTACTGACCGGAAGTTTCTTCAGGCAATGAATTCTGGATTCAAGCTGCTTGGAATTTCTATCTTGTTTAAGTCTGATTTTCATGATCCTGTCCCGTCAAATTGAGAAAAAGCTATAGCTTAAAGGCATATATTGTTACCAGTGTTGAGCATAACCACTGTTAAAGGAGGAGTCATATTCAAAATGCTGTGCTGGGCACTGAGTAAATATTTGCCAGTATTCGAGAAGAATGCCAAGAAAATTTGAAGCCTTAAGAGGAATGTTGCTTAGGCAAGAGTGGGGGAAGGGTGGAATAACTCCTGTTCACACAGCTGTAAAGCCAGATTGTGAAGCTCGGAGTTGACTGCCTCCAAAAAGCTCCCACGTGACCATCATGTTCATTGTTTTTGTGTTGGCAACTGCATCTCCTTCAAGCTGTCTTAGAACACTTCTGTTGATGCTTTGAAAGAGCAAGAAGTCTCCTCTACTGGTTTGGGTTTTGATCTGTGTTTGAAAAAGACATCATGGAAAAGTAGGTCTGGGGGTGGGAGTGGGGGTGAAGCAAAGCGTCCGACCTCACATTGAGGGCTCAGCAAGTTGTTTCATGTTGGCAGTGTGCAGCCGCCTCTGCTCTGTCAGCTTGTTGGAAGCACCCGTAAAACAAAACAAGCTCATTAAACATAAGAGGGTAAATGAAGCTGGCAGTTGTGCCTATTCAAATAGGCTTTCTTCTTTAGATGTTTACACTCTAGGAAAATAAAAAGCAAAAGACAAATATCTGCTTATCACTGGCTATTCAGAGCCTCCCTTTTAGAGTTGGTGAGGTCAGCCAGGCTTTGGAAGATGGAGATGTTTTGCTCCAGTCCTAACATTAATCTGGGCCACTAAAGTCATAACACAGTGAAAAATCAGACAGGGATTTCATGCATCACATTCACATGTGAAGAGAAGACCATCTCACATAGGCTTGTCTCTGCTTGGACTGACAAGGCCAGCAATTTTCTTGCTCTCCTTAGTACTTCTACTCTCTGGCTCGCTTCCTTCTTATCATGTCGCCCCCACAACCACACACAAATTTGGTTTCTTCTTTGAACCTACAGTTTCCACTTTTTAATGAGCTAAAGGGGTGCTAAGATGTATAGAGAGCTTTAGTTCTTAAAATCTCAGATGGTGAGGTAAGCTGTAATGACGTTGCACACCGGCAGGCAAGTGGGAGGTAACCAGAACTACTCTGCCTTGAGAGATGGGATTGTTTCTGACTGTGGGAAAGAACATTCCAGACTGGGTAGGGGAAAGGGGGAAGTTGGGTCAGTAATACAGAACTCTTTCTAAGCAGTGGATACATTTTGGGTGTTCCTTAATTTGGTCTGAAGAATATTTGAGTCTGTTGACTTCTTCCTTCACCTTAAAGCCCTGTCTTGGCTTCTGGGGCCCCATTTCCATCTGAGATTTCTCCCCTCTGCTTTCTTGATGGCATTTTTGCAGTCCCACCTCCAGTTCTCTATGTGCTGATGCTGCAGAACTGTCTCCAGCTAGGCTGTTCTTCTCGGATCCAGCTCTCCATGCCTGTCTACTGTCTACTCTCCTGTAGCTGACTCTTCCGTAGTTTGGAATGTTCAACTAAAATTGAAATTAATATCTTTCTAGAGCTCCGCCTTTTTCAGTTTTGTACCTTTGTGCATAAAATGCAATGAATTATTCCAGAAAGGCATCAGCCACATGAAGAGATGCTGACCCCTTCCTTCTCATCAGCTCCACAGAGAAAGTGGTCTCTTTGGGCCAGTTCACACATATTTTGCTTGGATGGCAGCAGTAGTCATTCCCCCCCTCCAATTTCAGCTATTATTTTTCACTAGCACCTAGAAGGTTTTCCCAAAAGTTCCAATATTATTTTCCGGTTGTTTTTCCCTTCATGTCATGTGGCATTCCCCTTGTTCTAAGGATAGTGTCTACATCCCTCTACAAGACTTGGTTTCTTCTTGTTCTGGCTCTGATGATTTCTTTTGCCTCTTCTCCTGCTACCAATTCTTAAGCCCTTTGAGTTTCACTCATTCTGGAATCATTTTGTGATTAATTTTTTATATTTCTGGAACTCTGGTCATGTTCTTTTCTACTTAGCACGCTCTTCTCTGTTCTTTCTATGATCTGGGCTGGAGAATTACTGCTTTATTAACCCATTTTCTGTTGCTGTAATGAAACACCTGCAGTTAGACACTTATAAAGATGAAATTTATTTATCTTATTTAATATTTTGAGGCTGAAAATTCAAGACTGTGTAGCTGTGTCATGTCAGGTTATGGTAAGGCTTCATCTGTAACACAATATGCTGAGCACTGGACTGAGAGCAACATATCACACAGAAACACGATAGTACAGAGATTGGGAACAACAATGACTCACTCATTGTGTACTTACTGGAATCCGATAAGAAGCTTAGTCATCTGTTTCTAGTGACCCACTCACCCTGCAGCAAGCCCCACATCCTACATGGTTCATTACTTCATGTCGCCACATCAAGAACCATTCTTCCACTGCAAAACCTTTAACAGATACTGAAACCACATTTGAACCACAGTAACTGCTTGTATTGTATTCTACTGGCTGCTTGCTCTCTTATATCTCATTAGAACAATCTTTTTAAAATTCTGTAACACATTAGACAACAAGTAAGATTCTCTTTTTGATGAACAAATCAGTCGAGTGCATGAAGCATCCTTCTGGAATGGTGGCTCAGCCAGGGTGACCGGAGCATAGGCTATGAAAACAATAAAAACAAGTCCTATGAAAGAAAAGATTTGAGGTTCCTAAGTTGTAAGTTCTGAGCACAAGTTCTGAGAGGAAAAGAGCAATGTAGGATTTTTATTGGGGAATTCCCTTGAGATTACTAACTGTGAAGGACTGAAGGAAGCAGAATAGGGCAGAGGAAACGGTGAGCCAGATGTAGTTGGAAAAGGAGCTTCAGCTGGTCCTGTGTGAAGCTGGCAAAACACTTCAAAGTTGTTCGAGATTGAGGCAAGGGAGCTTAGCTTTTGTGTTCCTCACAGCCAGTATTGCATGTGGGCTGCCTCCTGGGAAAAGATAGAACTTGAGACAAACAGCTCCTGTTGCCAAAGGAAATTTCTGGAAAAGGATTCAACTGTGACCTGTCAGTATTCAGAATTGCTGACATCAAGGGGAATAAATATCCTTGTGTGAGGGGGAGGAGGCTAATACCACAGCATTCACTACCTTGGGCCTCGTTTATGCCAGAATGAGCAATTTATACTTTATTTGATAGGCTATGGAATACCACGGAGGGTGTTTACTTTGAGAAGTAATGTGAGTCAGAGTGTATTGGGAAGATTAATCTAGCTGGGGTGTTTGGATTGGATTGGATTGGAGGAGGGGAAACTAGAGTCAGAAAGGCCAGTGGGAGACTTTTGAAACAGTGCAGGCAAGGAAATAAAGGCCTAAGCAAGGATGCTGGCAGTGGAAATGGAAAAGGTGGGTGGTGGCAAGAGATATAATAATGTTAGATTCACAAGCTCTGGTGACTGAAGGTGAGACGTGTGAAAGGAGAGGCCATAGCTAGCGGCCCAGATGAAATATGAAGATGACAGCGCTGGCACTAGGAACTGGAGGACAACACATGAACATGGACAGATCTGTTCATTTTGCAGCCTGGTAGCCACTGAAACAGAACTGGTTAATTAGTGGCTGATCAATTATGAGTGAGGGAAGGCACGTATACAAGAAGTTAGGTGATGATTTAAAAGTAGTTATATACCATCATAAACATCTTCTGGGTATAAACACACTTAATCCCAGGGAGTTGGAGAAATGAAACATGATAGTAGCTCAGAGTTGCTCGCAGAGAGGTGTTCAGTGGGCATTAGATGGAGGTCTGGTTTCATGATGGGGAAGGAGAGACAGAGGACAGAATGATGACACTGGGCAGTGAGTTGAGTGAAAGCTGAGAGGTAGGAATACATATTAAGACACCATGAGAAAAGATGAGTTAGCTAGATTAGAGGTTCATTTAAGGAAATCCTGCTTTAAGAAACTGAAATATTGATCGTGGATGAACTTGAATGACAGGCTAAATGATGAGGAGGGTACAGGAATTTAGGAGGCTTTTGGTTCAATTCTGTCTCTGCTTCTAAAGGATGTCCCATTGATTGCCAGTGTGTGGGTCTCCACAAACCCACACAGCTGAACTCTCCACTTAGACACACTCAGTGCTTTTTCATGTAACTGTTTGTGGTAAAGTAGACTGCTGATCATTGGCAGTCTTTCATGGTGATTGTATGAAGATACATTAGAGGAAAACTCAGCCTGAATGTGTTCAGAGTCTTTTACATCTAATCTTTGCTTAGTTTTTTTCTGAAACCCATCTTTTTGCTGAACCTATAGCCTAATTGGTCAGACAGCTCACAGGCCTGGGGTAAAAAGTAAGTATCAAATGGGAAGTCAGTCTGTATAATCTAGCTGCTAGTCACGCCGACCGTAAACACTGCTGAAAACCTTGACCATGATCTATAAAACTGTCAAGAGCTGAGACCTGAACTGTTTCAACACCAAATAACTTGTTACTGAAATTACTGGGACAATAGCAGGCCATGTGTCTGATTTGCTGGGATTCCTTTGTTGTAGAAGCGTACTACAAAGCTAACTAGCTTTGTGTCACTTTAACTGGCTTTGTGTCATCTACTTTAACTAATTTGCCATGGGAACTTGTGCTACCTACCTCTGAACACTGACACTGAGGACGAATAGGGTCTGTATTTGACTTCAATAACTTGGAAGCCAGATCTTTTGACTGGCACTCAGACAACTGAAAGGCAAAATGAACACACAGTTTTGGTGATGCCTAGGAGCAGAAGTCTAATTTTACCTTTCTCCAAAGTGGTTACGGGCCACTTTGAGACTTCTCATTGCTGTTTTGTTGGCAGCCATGGCATCTCTCGGCTTGTTCCCTTTCTTTAATTTTATCATAGAGTTCTTGAAATATCTATGTGAACTATTGCTTAAGGGAATAACATTTCAAGATCTGTTTTCTTTATTGTTTAGTTTCTTGGAACCATGAGTGAATGCTATACATCAGTCTCCTATGGTTGTTTTACAGTGGCCTATATTTAGAGCTAGGGAAAATAAGCAACTGGTAATATATGAACAGCTACTTCTGGTAGGGTAAAATGGCCCTAGTGTGTCTGTAGCTTTCCTCACAGTTAATGCCATGAATTCTTAGTCAGCAGAAGAAATGTGCCAAACCTTGAGCAATTAAAACACACACACACACACACACACACACACACACACACACACACACACAGAGTGGCAACTGATATTTAACAGTTCTACATTAATCCCCTAACAAAAGAATGTTCACTGTTTTTATTCATTGCTAACTTTTGGCCAGTAAAGGATATTCTATTTTATTTTTTGTTTGATTTATGAGAAGCCTATGTAGCGCAGGCTACCCTCAAACTTATGGTCATCCTACTCTTGCCACCTTAGTGCTGGGCTTACAAAAGTGTGCCTGCTTAGGAATTTTTAAAACATATATTTATGTTAATAACATCTTTGACTGGTCTAAAAAGTACATGTCAGTAATCCAAGGAAGTAACAGGCATACATTGTGTTTTCTATTTAATTATAAACCATAATCATTTTGTATTTAAAGTATATTGTGTTTAATTATAAATCATAACCATTTTGTATTTAATTATAAATCATAAAGTATAGTTTCTAAACATTACTAAGTCACTCGGGCTAGTTTTCACTGTAGGCCAGGCAGGCATGGCCTTAGCTTTGTGGGTACTGACTTCACAAGCCTGGCATGTCATTGGTATGCATAATTTTTATATTTTTACTTATTACCTAAAATGAACTTAATAAACATTAGAACTATGACTATCTTTGCCTCTACCCTCCCTGTGTATGGTGTCTATAAGTAGTCTGTGACAACAGTAGACACTTGGATGTCTATTTGAAGGAGATAGCATTAAGAGGGTGATTTGCTGCGTCTGTTCAAGACTGAGACTGTTGTCAGTCAAACATGGATTTGAGATAGGTTCACAAATCTTCCCAGTCCTTGATGAATGAGTAGATTTGGGGGAGGAGAAGAAATTCTCTTCAGTTGTATACTTATGGGTGAGCCCACTAGGCTCCAATGAACCATTCCACCCATGAGATCACAGAGATGGCCTTCCTTAATCTTGGCTTGGTAACAGTGGCCTGCTTGTTGGATTACAAAAGCCAGAAACCCACATTTATTACTGACATGCCCAACTTCCTACATTCTCCATGACTGATCCATCATCGTGTCCTTGATTTTGTCTCATGAATATGTGGACTCTGTTGCCTTCTCTTCATGTTCTTTACCAATTCTCTTGCCAGAGTCTCCATGCTCTCTCAGTGGATGTCCTACCTGCACCCACTCCTACCTCTTTGCAACATTGTCAAGTAAAACCTTGATGACATTACTTATCTCTTTAAAATGTTTGAATAGTTTCACATTTCTTTAAGAACAAAGCTAGAACTTCAGTGGGTTCTACATGTCTCTTAAGCTTCATCCCTTAGATCCAGCCACCTCAGGGTTCCAGTTTCTTTCCTTCCAAAGGCATTTGTATATACATATCCTGTTCTGAATATCATCCTTAAAAATTCACTTAATTCTTACTAATCTTTAAGAAGAGACACTTTGCTAGGGAGGCCTGAGTAGATTGTTAGATGTTTTCCAATTATAGACTTGAGTAATATCTCATAGCATTGTTCTTTTTTTTTTTTAGAAATTGCCATAGCTTCAATTTGTAATTATATTCATTTTCGAGATTATTTGATTAGTATGTTTCTCCAAACCACACAAATGATACATTTTTGAAAAAAATAAAAAATAATGTCTGCTTATGCAATCAATGAAATAGGAGAAAACAGTAAGAAAATAATAAGGAAAGAGGGGAAGAAACAGCTGTTTGGAGAGGGATCTGTCACATGAGTCAGCAGGAGGAGTCAGAACCCTGGTGGAGTTATGAACCACAAGGTTTTTGAGGCTTCTTACCCTGTGTTTGTGTTCTGCTGTCTTGTGTAAGCTTCCTTGTACTAAAACGGCCTTTTCCTGTAGAAACCCAATTCTAACATCTTCAAAAGCACAGAAGGGCTTTCTCTGTGCCCTGGATTAGCTGCCCTCAGCTGTGTTGCCTTGGCTAATATTCAGGTTCTGGAGAAAGATGGTTCTTGTTCCAGTTCTATCATGCCTGATATTTGGCCGTAACCAAATCATTGGAACTGCCTTTTTATTAGTGAAATCGAGCACCCCACCCCCTCCAACAGTGCATTACTTCCCAAGGCCTGAAATGGCAAGTTGAAAGTTCTTGTTAGTAATGAGTGTGCAGGAAATGGCCACTTTAAAATGTTAGACTCAAAAGATTGTCTTCAATTGTGTAAGCATGTTTTGCTTTTATTGTGTCCAATGTTGATATGTTATTTTTTTATCTGCTTCCTTACTACTTAGCCCTGTTTGAGATGAATGGTGTTTGTCCAGCGAAAGATGCTAGCACCAAAAGGTAAGATCCAGAGGTGAAATATAATCATAGTATATGAAGCCTGGAAGTCTTTTCTTTCTCATTAACAACTGATTTGTAAATTTAAGAAAGAAACAAAGATAATCACTGGAAAAACACTAGTGAACAGAATGTTGACACTCTAAGGAAAGTAACTACATAAAAACACACACACACAAACACATACACACATACAAACATACATGTATACACATACACACGCATAGAAATGCACACATATACAGAATACAAACACACACTTACACACATACACACAAACATGTATATAGAAACACAAACACATACACACATGTGCACACACATATACACACATATAAACACTCACACATACACAAACAGAAACACACACACGTGCACACACATATATGACATATATGTTACAGTAGGCAATTAATGCTACTCAAATCCTCCTGGCAGGGGTGTGAGTTCCTCACTACCTGCCCCAATATTATTGATTCCTGAATTAAAGACACACACACACACACACACACACACACACACACACACACAGAGTCTTATATTTAACATGCCTTAATCAGCTCAATGGCTGGGCCACTCCAAAACGTCCACATGGCTAGCACACTCTCCCTCCAATATTCCTGAATTATTACTTACTAAAACCTATATTCCATTCTGGCCACTCAGATCCAGTCAAGGAGCTCCCTGAGGCTGTTCCTTCCTGGCTCTTACTTGTTTGGTATGTTCTCTTTTTCTGTACTTCTCTAGACTGATCTTTCTGCTTTACCAGCATGGCAGTTCTAAATTCTCCTTTCTCTCTTGGTCCCCTTGCTAGCAAATCCTAAAGTCCCACGTCTGTCTCCCTGTCCAGCCATTGGCTACAGGAAACTTTATTTACCAAGCAAAACCAACTGGGGCAAGGACCCTCAGTGTTTTACATGTGGGATTCTCATGCAATTTTGGGAACCCAATTAACA
>JANHMN010000007.1:75199909-75266705 GCA_030674055.1 Rhabdomys pumilio | reverse complement strand
TACACATGCACACACATGTACATGCATGCAATCACACACACACACACACACAGACACACATACACTACTTACATACTCATATCTGCCTAGATGAATGTCTGTGCACAGTGTTCATGCCTGGTGCCTAAGGAAGCCAGAAGAGAGACTCAAGACTGAAGTTCCAGACAGCTGTGAGCTGCCATGGGATTCAAACCTAAGTCCTTTAGAAGAACAGCCAGTGTTCTTAATTGCTGAGCCATCTCTCAGGCCCCTGAAATATATCTGAAACTTTTGAATGTGAGTTAAAGCTGCATACATTTAAATCTTCAATTGTTACCAAGAAGATTAAATAACTCTGATAGGTGGAGTCAGCATGGATAAAGTCAAAGGTCTCATCTTGTGCCCTTCTTTGCTTATTCAAGTGTTCTAAGATCCAGATTAAGTGTCTTCTGTGTTTTAGAAGTAGTTCTTCTTCTCCAAAACTCACATGGAAGCTTGGTTCTCAAAATAATAATATTGAAAGGTCCTCACAACAATGTTTTCGAAAGTAATAGTGGGTATTGGTTGGCACTGAGACATTAAGTTAACACCAGAGGAGGTTTACTGGATCAAAATTGTCCTCGAAAAGAGATTAATCTGGCCTCATGGAATCTTGAAGAAGTCAATTAGTTCTTGAGGGAGAGGTTGTTAGAGGAGAGCAAAGCATAGTCCCATCTTGATCCTATAACCCCGGCTATATGACCTTTTCCATATTACCCTTGCAGTCATATATGTCATATGGTACATGAGCCATGCTAGGCTAGAGCAAGAATGCCATCACCAGATACTGAAAAGATGGACCTACCTAATCGTAGATCTCCAGCCCTTAAAATTACAAGTTTAGGACAGTAGTTCTTAAACTGTGGGAGGTGACCCCTTTTGGGGGGTGGTCAAATGACCCTTTCATGGGAGTGACTCAAGACAATCAGATATTTATATTATGATTAATAACAGCAGCAAAATTACAGTTGTGAAGTAGCAATGAAAATAATTTTATAGTTGGGGGGTAACCACGACATGAGGAACTATATTAAAAGGTATAGCAACATTAGGAAAGTTGAGAACCACTGAAACAGAAAAAAGGAAAAAAAGATCTCTTTCCATTGTGAAGTGTCAATCTTAGGAATTTTGTTTCAGCAACAACAAAATGGACTAAGGAAATATTTTATAGTTTCCACAAAAGCCCCATGTCTGTAACAGGAGGACAGATTTGTACTCTCATTACCAGAGATGCGTTCAAGTTTTGAGCAAAGTGTGACATCTCTGGGCCTCATTATGAGGGCATGAAGGTAAAAGGAGCACACATTTTTATTTAAAATGACAAAAGAAATTACAAATTTAAAAAACTGACAAATATAGCAAAAATCACATGCTCTGCAAAAATACCTCCTCTCCCCTAGTTAACTGTGGAGCACTCTCTTGTGACATGTTTCTCTGCACTTTGGTCTGCACAGAGATTTGTGTCATTTTGTATAGGGAGAATAGCAAGATACTCAAGTCTTCTCGTATGGTTGGGATTTTCTTAAATTGATACTTATAGAAGTTTCTTTATCTTCATTAATAGTTATTGCCAGGTCATGCATTTTTTTCATACTGCCTAATTTGGGACGCCTCTGTCAGATTTCTGTCTTGTACCAGCTGTGAGTTTTGGATCTCAATAAACTTACTTGCACAGGAGTTCCTATGAACACTCTTTGAAAAGGCGCGGCTTGTTAGTGGTGAGTGCTGCCAGTTCTTCATCTTATGTCACTATTCAGTTTTGTTGATGTCAACATTGGAGCAGCATCTGATTCTTAACATGCAGTCATGATATACCTTATGCTGTGTGCATGACATCCAGAAAACATTTTTAAAATTGTCTACATCTTGTTTGCATGATTCATTGCTCTCTACTAATTCACTCTCTCTCTCTCTCTCTCTCTCTCTCTCTCTCTCTCTCTCTCTCTCCTTCCCCCTCCCCCTCCCCTTCCCCTCTCCCTCCCCTTTCCCCTTCCCTCTGTGTGTGTGTGTGTGTGTGTGTGTGTGTGTGTGTGTGTGTGTGTGTATCTGTATCTGGAGGCCAAGATCAACCTTGGATGTTATTCTTCAAAAGTCAGGGTCTTTTGTGGCAACCTGGAGCTCACCAATTTGACTAAGCTTAGGCTAGCCAGCAAATCCCAGCTAGCCTCCTGTCTCTGTCCACAGTGGATACCATTCCTGGCACTCTTTTTACATGGGCACTGGAGATTGAACTTAGGTCCTAATGCTTGCATAGCAGGCGCTGTCCCCATTGATCCATTCTTCTTTGCCACTCCATCAATTTTTACTGTTGTAACTCAAGAATCTAGTCATTATTTCTTTTTAAAAATTGATTTCCTATTTCAGTAAACTTCAGCTCTTAGTATTTGGCATTATCTGAAACTGTCTGTCCGTCTGTCTGTCTGTCTTTTCTTTCTTTAGCTGCAGTTCATTCTTCATTGTCAGAGTAGTTTCTGGGGATCTTATAAGAATATGAACAATATTTTTATTGTGAGGTACATTTATAACTACATACAACATAAAGAATATCATGGGTTGCATTAAGAATCAAGTGTTCTGCTTAGCACTGTATCTCTCTAGTGATTGGAAGAATTTCCCATAGATTAGCTTTTGGCTCGAACAAATTCTTTTCCCTCTCCTCTCTTTCCCTCTCTGCTCCCTCTACTCTTCTCCCCTCCTTGCTCCCTCTCCTCTCCTTCTTTCCCTGTTCCCTCCTCTTTCCTTCCCTTTCTGCTCCCTCTCCTCTCCTCCCCTTCCTGTTCCCTCCTCTCTCCTCCCCTTTCTGCTCCCTCTCCTCCCCTCCCCTCTCTGTTCCCCCCTCCTCCCTTTTCTGCTCCCTCCCCTCTCCTCTCCCTGCCCCCTCTCCCCTCCTCCCTTCCTTTCTTCCCATCTCCTCTCCTCTTTTGCCCTCTCCTCCTCCACAGGAGGAGATATAAATACTCTAAGAACTATGTGTACCCAAACTTGTGCTCCATTTAGTGTATATTGTCACGACCGTTGACTATATAAATACTCCGTTACAACAATACTGAATGTTTCTTACTGCCTCAACTGTCCCGCAAATGCTTGTGTCCTACCCCAGTGCCATGTAACATGAGAGAAATGTGACACGGAGTCTAAGAAGAAGGTGCTATGCCACAAATCAGCTGAAGTATGTTACTTCTACAAAATTTCCATGAGCATGTGACCAGGTGAACATAGAGATAAGGTCATTTCTAGCGTCCCGGGAAGGGCTGATGGTACAAGGGTTATTAATACGTCAGTGTTGTTAGTTCCCCTGAAGCTGGCCTCTAAGAGCACCCATTTTATCTGGCACTCCACATACTGATTAGGGATGAACACACTGATGGAATACTGACGTAGGGCAAGCTACATGCCGTGTTAACCACGTGTCATTACACTTTCTGCTTAGGTGCCTTTCTGCCTAATTCCAGGCATCATCGAACATGACGGTGCGTTACTTGACACTTGGAGGAAAAGAAAATTTTAGTAGTAGAAGAGAAAGAGTAAGAGATGGGAGAAAATTAAGTAAAGGATCAAAGAGAGGGGTTCATGTGACACGAGTACAGCATATCAGGGAGTGACACAGACTTTAGTTCCCAGAGTCTTCTGGGCTTACATTGGCCTTCAGCAGATGTTAATGCTCCACCCCACATCCTATATCATGTTTACTGGGGACTATGGTAGCAGTTTGTAGCGTTCTGATAGCATGCCATATAAAGGAGTCTTTCACCTCTGGCAAAGAAATGTTTTCGGTGCCAGAGCACTCACTCACTTGCAGGCAGGTGCTTGTGTGTGCACACGGTATGTGATGCTCCAGTCTGTTTGGCCTCTTTCGGGACACTTCCAAGGTGAGTTTTCCAGGATTGTTTGTGGGTTGGGAGTGGATTCTAGATATGAGCTCCAGTTGTCTACAGAGTGTTCCCTTATTGGCTCAAGATATCTCCTTTCTTTTGTTCACTTCCCTCCTTCCTCACATACATTCTCTGAGACAGTCTATCAAACTGCCTTGGCACAGTGGAGTGCTCCTGTTAGGGTATGCTTGTGGAAAGTGCAAACTGAGACACCTGGCAAGTAATTTGCAACATAAAACATAGTCTAAATACTAAAACAATAAACCCACTGAATACAGTTTTTAAGGAAAATAAACAATTTGGAGACACCTACATACTCATTAAATCAGTTATTCATGTATGCATATTAAAAGATAATGCTAATCTTTCAGAAACTTTTTTTTTTCTAACAAGATGAGTATTGCATTTGGGTCTTTAAAATTCTCTTGCATTTATGTTCCAATTCTGGCTTATTAAAGGAGTCTGTGCTGGGTTAACATACCCATGTGCTCACAATATAAACAGCTTAACCAGACCTCTGCGTTGACTGCATACAAGAGGCAGCTCAGTTTGGGGCTTTTTTTTTTCCCTCAGCAATCTTGCTATTTTAGTCTGCAGTCCAGATGAAACAGGATTGGCCATTTTGTGAGCAGATGTATAACAGTTTGTGTTTGTAATTCACAGGTGTGCCCCCTAGCTGGGGGCATGGACACTTGCCATAGTTCAGGGCTGATGATTTAGGATAGAAATATGTGCGTTAAAAATAATTCAACATGTTAATGGAAGGTTTTGCCTCTTGTGGGATGCTTATGAGTAACATGTGAGCAGCTGTTCTATATTTTAAAAAGTGTTAGAAAGTTAGAAGCACACAGAGTTCTTCGAGACATACAGAACTGCTTGAACTCAAGGAAACATGAATCAATGCTAAGCTGACTTGTGAGGTACCTTCCAGAGTGAGAACCCCACTTATAGTGTCCAGTGTTGTAGAGATAGTTAAGCAGTCTTTCTAGGCCATTATTTAGATTCATGAAGTCATCTCTCTCACAGAGAGAGGTGACATATGGAGGTGCTTTCTAGTGCTGCCCTACCTCTTAGTATTTGTATTTTAAAATAGTTATTTTAAATATTTTCTTTAAATTAAAAAATTATATCTATCTATCTATCTATCTATCTATCTATCTATCTATCTATCTATTTATTTATTTAGTGTGTGTGTGTGTGTGTGTGTGTGTGTGTGTCTAGAGAAAAATTTGTTGGAGTCAATTCTCTGTTTTCATCCTGTGAGATGGGGATTGAACCCCAGTTATTACACTTGGTAGCACACACCTTTACCCGAGATCTTTTCTCTCTCTTTCATTCAAATACATCATGAAAGGAGTTAAGGACACTGCTGACAATTGAGGTATTTACCATAATCCCCTTCTCCAGGATTCTATAGGAACATACCTTTCTGTGATGCTTATTGTACGTACATATTCTCTCCCTCTCTGGACATAAGTAGTAACTTATGACTTATTCTTTGTATTAACGTTTTTCTTCTACTCTGATTTATGTGGCAACATGGGCTTTGTAAGCTGTTCACCCAGTTCCTTAGGCAGCAAAGTGTTAGATCCAGCTCCTTCTCCACTCTGCCTCTAAGGGTTCCTACATGCAGAGCACTCTATTCTGATGTTTACAAACAAGCCTTTGTTTCTTTAGGGATTGCTGTAAAATTCACATAGAATCATCTCCCTATGATTATTCTTTGCATTTCAATAGTTGAGGGATATTTTGTGCAAATCACTTCTATCTTTTGGAGTTAAAAAAACAGATTTGCTACAGCTTAAGAAACTAAACAACTCTCAGTTTTGAGTATGTATGATTTCAACTTGACAGTGGCTGATGGTGGCTGTGATAGCAGATCACGTGACTGCCCACAGTGTAGAGTAGAAAGGCTGTCTTAAGGGGCTTGAGAGGAAAAAGATTGCCTTGTTTTGTTGAGATCTGGGGTATGGCTAAATTCTTATGATTTCACTCTTGGTACAGGGGCCTTACTCAATACACTGTAGCCTTGAAAAGGTGTTGAAAGCCTGAGAAACCAAACAGATCAGGCGTAAGTTTATGAGTCCTTTGATTACTTAAAAATGAGGACATGTGACAGGAGAGATTTTTATTTTAAGAGAATGGAAATTGCATGTTGTCAAGCTGTTGGGGTGGTGGTTTGGCAACGGAGGGAAAAAACCCTTCTTCTGAGAGGACTTAATCACCAGGCCTTTCCTGACCATTGTCAGACCACCCATCCATGCAGAAAACATGAAAGTCTGAATCAGGTCATGAGTATTAGACTGGATCTAGATCAGTCCTCACTCTGAGGTTCACTGAGGAAAAGCACAGACACTCCTCTGGAAGAACACTACACCACGGGAACATGTGGCTGCCTCCTTCTCTGTGCATAGAAGCAAGGCAAAACGACCCTCACGGAGTAATACTCTTTCAGTGAGTAGCAGAGGAAAGAAAGGAGTGCAGGAGCTCAGTTGGTACATGCTTGCTGCCAAGCCTGACGACTTGAGTTCAATCCCCAAAACCCCACAAGGTGGAAGGAGAGACAGTTTGCCATGTGTCATCCTCTGACTTTCATACACATTGTCCCTCCAATATTTTAAAAGGACATTATTTAAGACTGAATATATACAAATGCATTTTAAAATGTAATTTTTAAAAGTTTGTGTTTAAACTGGATTTGTTTCTGTCTCTCGGAGGATGAACTCATACTGTGAGAATCTATTTTTGCACAGGGATAATTTTCTTCCATAGGTATACAGTACTTCCCAACAGTGGTCACATTCACAGAGACCCAGGTACTTTGAAGGAGCTCTCAATGCATCCCTGGGGTGGGGATTAAAATGTTTTTAAAATTGGGAAAACAGCTTATTTCAACCTTCCCATTTTTTCGATAAAATAACAAAGGCACTGAGAAGCTATGCAAATTGATCAAGTCTCTTCGAAGTATATGATTAGAACTAAGACTAAAATCCTGGTTCTTCTGCATCAGACTCACCAGTGTTGGATGGGGCTACAGTAGAAATCTTCAATGAATGTATGCCAATAGAAAAAGTCTAATTATAACTTGGATAATGAATCACTGCTGTAGTTCCCAGCCATGGAAACTGCTTCAGATCAATGATTTTCAAGGACAGAGGGAGAGAACTGCAGAGCTGGAGAACAAAGCAGGCCTTTGTCTTACTGCTCTGGGTCATCACTGATTTTGAACTTCAAACTACAGTCAAAGAGAGCACAC
This sequence comes from Rhabdomys pumilio, assembly GCA_030674055.1. Lineage (NCBI taxonomy): Eukaryota > Metazoa > Chordata > Mammalia > Rodentia > Muridae > Rhabdomys > Rhabdomys pumilio. The sequence goes on along the minus strand of JANHMN010000007.1, from coordinate 75,259,559 downwards.
AATTTTTATGTGTACTGAGGATTGTTGCACCCATAAAGAAACTCATGTGTTAGCTTCCCAAGTTCTTTGTAAGCCACTGATCCTAAGAATTGGGGGGGGGGACGTATTTACTTGCTATTTAGCTGAAAATGGCTTAATTTCAATTCTGAAATGGGTGATAAATAATCAGTTCCTTATTAAACCATATTATAAGAAAAACTATAGGCAGAAACAATATATCAAGAGATGTCTAATAGATGATGAATAAATGAGCAAAATGTTCATCTATGCAATAGATACAAAAAGGATGTATTACAGACATAAACTGAGAATTACAATACATGGTTGTCAGTGTGTTCTGAAACATGCAGAATGAAAGAAGCCAGGCATAACTGGCCACATGTATGTTTCTATTCGTAGAAAAATGTCAGAATTGACAAATTAAGACAGAAGTAGCTCAGGGAATCTTTTACAAAAGCTTGCAACAAGTGGGAATGGGGATGATGATAATAAGCTCTTGTTTCTAGCGAATAAAATGTTATGGATCTAGAGAGCACTAATGGTTGTACAGCTTGGTGAGTGTGTGGTGTGCACTGAAGTGTGCACTCCAGAGCTGCACACACGAAAACAGTGTGTGCACAATTTAAAGCAAGGATTTTCTCAATAGGAATGCAGTATGTCAGTCTTTCAGTGTGTCTGATTCGTGGGTTGGACCAGGCTTGGACTAAAAGAGAAGTCATCATTTGGCAGCTAATGGTTTCTGTTAATCCAGATAATGTATGCAGTGTCTGAAAATGAGAGTGGAGGGCCAGCGTTTGAGCAAGAATATTCTGTAGATTCTTGTTACTTCTGCAGTCTCTGGCAAGCTAGAGACAAGACTGTCTTTTTAAGATGGAACAATCTTGGAAAATGTCTTAGGCTTTGGGTGAGCTTTTTGCACAGTTTAAAATGCCCATAGAAACCAGCGTGCTGCACAAAGGTGATCCATGTTCTGCAATAAGCATCTGCCTTAAAACTGACCATTACAACAAAGACCAACACAAATATGGTGGAGCCCCATTTTCTTACATGTTGTATTAAGTTATGACTCAAAGGCTTGGTCTACAGGCAGGGGAATCTAGATAGATTAAATGTTTAAGTCATGTGGACTGTAGACTCCAGTGCAGCAGGGCAGGTGTGGCTGCTCACCAGGGTCTCCTCTCCTTTTGTCCTGAAAATCACAAAGCTCAGCCCAACCCTACAGTTAAGGAATTTGTATTTTGTTCCTTAGTGAGGTTTCTTTTTAATAATTCTTGCACATTTAATAAACTTCAAAAGACATTTGTTTCCAGCAGCAAGCTTACTTGTGACAGGCTCATTTATTTGTGTTTTTAAATGAGACGGAAGAAAACATTGCTTGTGCGTGCGTGCATGTGTGTGTGTTTAAAAATATGATACATCAAAGAGAAGCAGTTATTTTAAAAACAAGACATGAAACTTCTTCATAGAATTGAGCAGGAAGAATAATGTGAATTCTAAGAGTAAAGAGCCACTTTTCTTCCCCTCTGAGTGCGAGTACAAGGGTTAGATTCTTGCTGGCAAACTAGAGGCTTGTTAGAAATTAGGCTTAGAATGGGAGTGTCTCCAGGGAAACACCTCTTCTCCATTTTGCTCTGAACTGTAAGTGCATTTCTCGCTTCAAGGATTCTATTATATGCACTTAACTTGCTTCTTTGGAGAATTCTAAAATGGTTTTTTGAAAACAGCTATTTTCTCTACTATTCCTCAGAGACTTCTCAGTGGTATAATTTTTGAGTAGATATTTGATATATATTTTTTTTTTGGAATTGTGAATGAAATTTCTGACAAGGTTTAAGATGCCATATAGAAACTAGAATATGGCACAATAATAATTTCCTGCTAAACATGAAACAAGTATCTTTAGACTGATAATTAAAATACAGACCAACACAAACATGGCAGATTCTCATTTTCTAAAGAAATATATCTTTATTGACGTTTTTCCATTTTCTTACAAAGCAGTTAAAAAAAAGAAACCCTCCTTCTTGCTTTTCATGTTAAGATGGTCTGTGGAGGTGTATATTTCTCTATACACCACAGAACAGTATCATTGCTTGGTTCCACTTTTGTAGGAAAGAATCCAAGTTTCACTAGATAATATATGCTTAGCTCTCTTCAAGAAGAATGTTGGATTAATGTCTAATTTACACACAGTGATAAAGATAAATGTTGATTCTTACAGATTAAATGCCCATTTCCTACCATAGTCTATGAATATAGTTTACTAGATATAGCTATAAATAAAATAGAGTTTTAAGGTAATGATAATCTTTGGCTGATTTAAATGCCTGTGGTAGGCTTTATACGAATAAAAGGCTAAAATGAAAATGGCCCCACTATTATTGTCAATCTCAACACAGAGCTTGTGCGGAAGGTCCCTATACTGCTGACTGTCAGCATCTCCAGGTCCACGATGTATTCTCTTGGTCCCGATAGCGACTTCACAAGCACCAGCATTGCACTCACAGGGCTTGTTTGCTAAAATAACAAGAAAAGAAGGGTGGTCACAATGATTTTTCTTGGGCTAGAGTTTCTATTTTTGTTGTTGTTGTTGTTGTTACCATACTTCCTGTGATAATCAGGGGAAATATAGAATAAAGAAGCCCTGCTTAGTTTCTGTTTGCTTCTAACTTTCATTCTTACCCTAGCCTACTCATCTGCACTAGCTCCAAGGCAAAGGCTTGCTTTTAAAATTCTTATTTTCCCATATTTTTGTTATCATGTGTTAACATCCCAAATATTTTTCTTTGTTTCAATATTTCTCTACTCATGTATTGAATAATTCCAGTCTCTCTAAAGAGTTCACATGAGAATCTGATAACTTTGAAACTGGTAAAGAAAGTAGTCATTTGTCATTTTCTTAACAGTGAACATTTGTTTACATTGTAAGTGAGTAAGGAGTTATAAACAGCCAGGCATGGTGGCACATGTCTTGAGTCCCAGAGGCAGAGGCAGGCAGAGTTCAAGACAAGACTGGTCTACATAGATGAGTTCTAGAACATCCAGGGCTACACAGAGATAGCCTATTACAAACTATAAACAAACAAACAAACAAACAAACAAACAGGTAAGTAGTCTATTTAAATAGAACATGACAAATTTTAGGTTACCTGGACATGCATAATATGAGCACAAGGAAATACTACTTACATACATACATATTCCTGAAACACTGAGGTAACATGTACTTTAGAGCAGAGGTTCTCAACCTGTGGGTTGCAATCCCTTTGGGGATGAACAACCCTTTCATGGGGATCACCTATAACCATTGGAAAACACAGATATTTACATAATGATTCATAACACTAGGAAAATTACAGCATTGAGGTAGTAAAGAAAATAGTTTTATGGTCGGGGTGTCACCACAACATGAAGAACTGCATTAAAGGGTCACAGCATTAGGAAGGTTGAGAACCTCTGCCTTAGAATCATCAGGGAGCAAGAGAAATTTTGCAAGTTGACATGTTCAAAACTGGACTTGGAGTGGGCATTGGACGGTGGAGGGAGATGTTTTGGAAGAGTGAGAAAGTGAATGAATGAATCTGGACACAAAGGATAGAAGCATAGATTAAAATTTAGCTATCATTAAAGGGATACACATTAAACTAAGACAGATTACAGAGCCTAGGAGAAGATGGCATGGAAGGGATGGATAGAAGAGAGAAATCAAAAAAAATGGAACTAGGGCTGGAGAGATGCCCTGGTGGTTAAGCTTGGTGTTGCTACAATGTAGTAGGTTGATTTAATGTTGCTTGTATTCTAATGTTAATTTAGACACTGAAAACTGCATGAGAGAGTTGCAGATAAGATACCAAGGGAGCCTGGCCCCAGTTAATTATGATTGGGAAGTAAAGATGCCAGCAGCCAATAGCTGGGGAGAAGAGACATAGGCAGGGTTTAAGTTTCCCAGGCTTGGGATCATAAAAAGGATGAAGGAGGGAGAGAGAGAGAGAGAGAGAGAGAGAGAGAGAGAGAGAGAGAGAGAGAGAGAAGCTGCGATGGAAGGGTACAGAGAGAGACTTGCCATGGCAGAAGAAGAACATGCAAGAGGGAGATGGGGAGCCACCATGTAAATGCACAGGAGAATGTGGCCCAGAGAGCTGACGAATTGGAGTTAAAAGCAGTCAAGATTGAATATAGAAATTAATAAGTAGTAACTTGGAGTTATCAGTAGGAAAGTGGATTCTAGCAGCATGGAGGGTAGGCAGTTGCCCAGCTATTGTGCTGCCTAAGGCATATTAAAATATAAGGCTGTGTGGGTAACTTTCATCCGGGGAACATAAATGGTCAAAGGCAGAAAGGAACCTTGAACCAAGATTTATTAAAATAATTAAATCAACACTCTAGCATGAAGCATGGGGTTCATATCCAAGAACCTACTCACAGTTGCCTGTAATTCCAACGCCAGATCTGACACCCTCACCTGGCCTCTGCATGCATCTAGACACCATGTGTCCACATATTCATGAAAATAGATACATAAACATAAGTAATTTTAAAACTAGAAAAAGAACAAAGCGGAGAAGAAATAGATGCTTAAGTAAAAATCATGTAAGAGGACAGCAGTGTCCAGCAGAGCAAAGGAAAATGAAACACTGAAACTGAAAAATGTCCTCGCATTTAACATTACGGATGTCATCAGTGGCTTGTCTCCTACAGAAACTTCAGTAAAGTATTTAGACTGAAGGACTAAGAAATAGCCAAACGTTGAGGAAACAGAATAGCCTAGTTTTCCAAGGAAGAAGAGAGATGGTATAACATCTAGAGGGAGAAACATGCTCTAAGGAAGAGGTAGAGGGACGGGGAATCGAACAGGGTTCCAGAGGAGACAGAATGAGAAGTACATGGTGCTGGGTTGGTCATGACTTACAGTTATAAAATATCACTGGAAACAAACTGGACAGAGAATATAGAGATACATTCTCAGGGGTAGAAGGAGAAATTTACGCTGGCTAGTGTCAGTGCTGGTGTCAGTGATTTCAAAGCAGGAAGTGACTCACCTACTAAAAATGTAGGCTATGAGGGCTTACTAAATCTGGTGACATTTGAAAACAAGGGCTGAAGAGAATGGAATAAAAACACACAAGAAGCACAACAGCATGGCCAAGCATGCTCAGGACCTATCTGAAAAAGGACACTAAACTTTTACAGTGTCATCAGCCTGTGCTTACGAGCTTGGCATGAAATATATGTGGATTATAGCATCTATCTGGGGTTGCTGGCTGGGGAAGTGAGGTGCTGGTGACAGTTCAGAATGGGACTGAGAGCATTCAGAAAGGAGGATCACTGAAGCCAACATCTCATGTGCTGCTATTGTGAACGACAACAAACTTCAGGGCATGGCTGGGGTTTGGGAGTTTGTGGCAGAGTGGAAAAGCCGAGTACAGTGGTGAATGAGATGACTGGTAGGCGTCAGATCAGGCTACAGGTAAAAAGTCTTCATGACGTAGCCCCTCTTTATTTTAGGTCCTCTTCTGAGCAATCTGAGCCATCCACACTCTTCTGAGTCATCTTATCCACAACAGTGGCCTCTATTTAGGCCAGAGAACTAAACAGTAAATTGACCCAGGCTAAAATGGCACAGTAAAAAGTTCTTTGAAAAAAGAACTGTGCACGGAATGTCTTCTTAGTTTCTCAAAGCAGCCAGCATAAGGCTGAGTACACAGTAGGTTCTCAACTGGTGCCTGCTGGCTGGTTCCTAAGCATGGAATGCTGTCTTCTGGTAGAATTTCAGTGTATAGGTCTTGTAGGATCTGATTTCGATTGTGTGACAAATACTCTCAGAGCATCTATTTTTATTAAGTTATTTTTATTATTCTTATTCTTGTGATGAGCTTTTTCTCAAAAAACTCAGACTAGCCTCAGATTTACTAGATAGCCCAGGCTGGCCTTAATCTTATAGTCCTGTCTTGTGAGTGCTGTGATTTCAGGTATGTGGATCCATGCCTAGCTTTAAATGTTTTTGTTTTGATTGCAACCAAATTAGTTTGATTGCAAACAATTTAGCACTACCTAACACTATACCAAAATTGGTAATGGTTCATATTATTCATGAAGATGGAGTGTCTGGAGAAAAATATTATCTATTTAAAAATCAAGCCAATAAAAGCAGATATAAATAAAAATGAATTTCAAAATGTCATGTTTACTGTAGTGAAAAAAACATGTTGGAACTTCATCTAAATGCACGATGGTTAGCCTGGGAAGGTTTTATTTTCTTAAATGATGGGTAAATGTTCAATCAGAAAGTTAGTTTGAAAGAAGCTTTTAAAATGAGCCTGTTATGCCCTCATGCAGTTACTGAATTGTGTAAAACTCACACAGAGACAACTTCTACCTAGAATGGCTCAAGTTTGAAATGTCATATGTTAATGAAACACATTTATTCTATTAGAAAAAATAAAAGCAATAGATTTTGAGTTGAGTTTTCCTCTTCAGAAATTAATCTCTTCTATTTTTCTGGCAAAGAAACAGCTGTGGAGTATGAAGGTAGTTAATATATCAAGGGGCAGGATAAATGTGTGAATAGAAAACAATCTATAAATATTGTCACGAGGAAAGCTTCAGAGTGTTTTTATCTGCACAGTTAAACAGCATGCATTTGCAGTTCCTGTTTGGGGTATGCTTGTGTCTGGGAGTCACACACAGTTTTGTTAGATGCTATGTCCCGGAATCTGGATGGCTTTTAGGAGACTACTTACTGTTTTTCAGAATCTCATTCTTCTTTTCATATCTAATAGTATTATCACATATACTCCAGACAGCTAGACACAGTGCTTATACAGGAAACTGTAGGTTTTAGCTTAATCTCCGTGTGAATGCACATAGCAAATGGTCATCTTTACAGCTGCTCGTGCTGCCTAAACATACTTACACGTAGGTAGAACTCTCCATTTTCATTCCCAGACTTAATCCGAAAAGTATTAATGGTGTTTGCATAAATCGTTGTGGCCTGTATCTGGAAGATATCTGACGGCACGGTCCTGTCAGATCGGATGCTCATGTATTTGTAGACTATAGACTGGGGCAACTCTCGGCACATAGTGTTTGAGACTGGGCAAACACAGCGGCTGCAGGGACAAACACAGAGGCAGTCATAAGTTTGGCTCAGGAGGACCAGAAAATACTTATGTTTAGAGGTTCTAACGTGTCTTACTTTTCTGATGTTAGGACATAGGGATCTTGACATGGATTTCGTGGGTAACAGCGGAAGCCACCATGGTAATTCCAGCACATCTCATCTTCTCGGCATTCGTTGGTGGTCTCACATTCATTTATATCTGCAGTCATGCATTAAAGAGTTTACTGACACGAGCAAATTGTATGAATAGCAGATTCAGGTTGGTAAGAAAATTCATTGGGGGAAATCTGGAGTGTGGTCAGTTTACTTTTATTTATTTCCATTTGTTTGAGGTGGAGGTTAGGGTCTTGCCATGTAGAGAGCAGGGTGGCATGGAAGTCACTATGTAACCAAGGTTGGCCTTGAGCTAAAAATTCTCCTGCCTTAGCCTCCTAAGATCTAAGATGACATGTGTATACAACCACACCTGGCTTGTTCAGTTTGTTCTTAGACACAAGACTGGATGCTACCTAAGTTTGCTGGGTTTACATCTATAGGTACCGCTGAGTGGTGAACTAAGACAGGACATTTCATGGTATATCATCTCTCACTAGTTGTCTGACTGTTGAACTCAAAGTCAAACACGAACTACTGACTTTACTTACATGAAAGTAAACAAAATACCAAGAAAAAAAATCATCTCCTGTCACAAGGAGCCGATAACCTAGCTGAGAATATAGATACAGCAATAGTTACTTTCAGAGTAAACTGCAATTAAGAGGTAGGTAAGTCTATAGATCAGCTGATTGTGTGCGGAGGATTGGGAGCCAGAACAGAAGGTGGGCATCTCACGTGGGCTTAGAGCTGTGTTTAGATGGTTTCTCATGCATAAAGAGGGGAAAGCTTCCTAGGGAAGAGTAGCTGTTTTGGGAGTCTGGAAAAAAAAGGTAGGTAGGGAGGGAGAGTGACAGAGAGAAAGAAGGAGGGAGGGCAGGAGAGAGAGAGAGAGTTAGTTTTAGTGACAGTATACACGGGCCAGGCGGTGCTCTGGGAGGCCATTCTCCATAGAATGCAGGGAAAATGTGAACTGTTCAATGTTCCAACAGAAACCGATTCTAGATTACCTAATTGGACCCCCAGATGACATTTGAAGAAACAGTTTTTAAATAGCAAGAAATATTATATTGTTAATAGCAGCAATACTTAATGTCCATATTCTTTTATAATTACAGCTCCCTTTCCATATAAATATTAGTTCCTATTTTGTCTCACAGAAGTCTGTTCTGAATCATGCCTTCCTACAAGTGATCACTTTCATTCCTTAATTGATCTTTCTTTAAGTGATTTGCCTAGTCTTGCTTCAACTTAGTGATGGGCTAAGTGCTGGGATAGAAACTCCTTTGAATATTTATACCCGATATTGTCTGTTTAGGACCTTTGTTGTTTTCTCTTTTACTCTGTTGCTTTTCCATTATTAGATTATTAAAATCTGTTTTGCTTTCCTTGTGTGGTTTGTACTCCCTTAGCTTATAAACACCTGGTGGGAGGGCTAACATAGCTATCCCTCTCCTGTTTACCTCTGACAAGGTGCCCACTCCCAAGGTACCCCTCCACCCCGGGGCATCTACAGGAGTAGGTGCATCCTCTCCCACTAAGGCCAGACGTGGCAACCTTCTGCCCCTCTGCTACATATGTGTTGGGGGTCTCAGAGCAGACACTATGTGCCCTTCGGTTGTGGCTCACTGTGAGGATAGTTTTAGGCCTTGTCTTTGGAGGAAAGCAATTTCATTAACTTTCAGCTTACTAAATTTTTCTAGAGTCTAGGACACTGGAAAAGCTACGTAGTTTAAGAATAAGTTATAGAAAATATCTTCTTGGTCTGACTATGGTTAAAGAGAAAAATATAGATTCAATGAAAGTCACTACTGACATATTCATGAAATATTTTCACTTTTTTGGGAAGTGAAGGCGGCGTTCTGCTCTGAGGAATACTAAGACTGGTTTGTAATATGGAGATAGACAGTGGCTAAAGGAAATCTGAGGCTATGACCTTACTCTGTATTTCTAGTAACTTAAGATCTACAACAGATGTATTATTCTGGAAATATTTTCAGGAAGAAACACTATTAAAATATTCAATGGTGGGGGTGGGGTTAGAGAGATGGCTCCATGGTTAAGAGCACAGACTGCTCTTCCAAAGGTCCTGAGTTCAATTCCCAGCAATCACATGATGGCTCACAACCATCTATAATGGGGTCTGATGCCTCTTTTAGTGTGTCTGAAGATAGCTATAGTGTACTCATATACATAAAATAGATAAATCTTTAAAAATATATTCAATATGTATGTGTGAGTAAGTATACCCTCTTTTGCCCCTCTCTAGATAGATACACACATGCACGGTGCTCTGATTTTTGTGAGTGTGTGGTCATGAGAACATTTGAACTTCTCAGAAGAAGATAAGAATCCAAATACATTTGATTTTACTTTATTCTTACAAATGATGCTGAGGCAGGGTTTCTGTAAAGGAAAGCAATTGCTTTAAATGTTAAAAAGAATGTAAGTCTTTTTGACAAAAAGATATTTTGCTTCTGTGTGTCTTCAAACATGACAATACTCATGAAATTCCGCTTACAATTTCATTACATTTTTTACCCTAAGTTATAAAGGAAATATTTCTGAAGATGTAGCCCAGGCAAATAAGATCCTATTATGCATGAACTTAAATCCGTATTTGCTGACTATCAAATCCACTTGTGATTAGAAACACAGATATCTACTTGAATGATTTCAGGGGAATTGGTTAAACTATTTGACTAGCTAATATTTTCCTGCATGTAATATTCATTTCTCAATCAGGGTTCAGTGAGATCATTGGAATGCAGTGTTTTCCCACAATTAACATTTGCAGAGTTTCTAGTAACCTGGAAAGGGTTATAAAGATGTTCATTGTGCTACTAATGACATTCTGTTATGCTTATACCAACAGGCTGGAGACTGTTTATCTACTACAAAATCCCAAGTCTTGGATGTCCTCTGAGTTCATAACTTCCTCCATGCAACTGTGATGTTAGTCTAAGAATCCACATATCCTCGGTCTTGTTCTTTTAAAAATAAGATCTTCCCTGTCCTCATGTATTGTCTGTCTAATTCCAAGTAGAAAGGACTCTAGAGATTTACTATTGCTCATTTACATTGCTAAGTCAATTTCATCAAAAACACTGTGAACTGTGTAAATCATTTCATGTGTTCTTTTGGTTCATTTCCACACTTTCCCTTTTCAAAAGGGAAAGCCAAGGTTTAGAGAAGTTTGATTATTTGTTCAGACTGTGCATAGAGAATGCAATAGAGTCAGATTCAAGTAGTCACTGGGTTCAGTCATAGTTTCCTTTTTTCCAGTTTTATGTAAATGGGTTTATATTGGACCTTCTGGGATTATCTATATTTTTGTCATCTTCTTGACAGACTCTGAATCATATTTTGTAGAGAGTTCTCTCTTCTACCTACATGTAGATACAAGGACCATCTGAGCATTTATTTGGAAATTGGACCCATGTCATTAGACATTAACAGATCAATACTTGCTTTCTTGAGTCATTCAAACATATTTTAATATTCATTATTATGAGTTTTGTTTTTCTTGACACCTAAAATCCTGCCTTATTTGGTGGGAGTGATGACACATGCCTGTGATTTCAGTACTTAGGAGGCAGAGTCTGGAGCACTACAAATTTGAGGCCAGCCTGAGTTATAGAGCAAGACCCTCTATGCCACTCCAAGTGTACAAAATTTGGAAGTTTGATGTTTCAGAGGCTTTGAGGTTTGTTGAAGGTATGTTTAAAATTGGGGTCTAAACTCAAACCCCAGTAAAATATTTAATGAGTGATTTTTCAGTAGATTATTGGAAGGTATAGTTGCATAGATTTTAAGATATTATGAGATATAAAAATTATTTAAATCACATTTTTAGAAAGGAAGTTACTTTAAAGCTTGAAGAAAGTCAGGGTTACCATTGAGTCTTTCACAAAATGTGATCTGTTACCTTGCAAATCAGGAGCTCAAAGTGTGCAGTCAAGGTGAGAAAATGAAGGTCTGAATTCTTTAACTCTCCTTACATTCCTCCTGGCTAGCTGCAAATGCTTCACCTAGTGAGAACAGTGAGCTTACCCTGACAGGTTCTGCTTCTCACCACTTGGTAACCCTGCGGGCACATACACGAGAACTTCCCAGGTTCATTGACACATTGATATTGGCACAGGTAGCTTGAGGTTCTGCATTCATCGATGTCTGTAGAGCCAGACAAAAGCATGGACATAGAACTGAGAAACTTTTCTGCTACTACATATTTTTAGATAAGCTAAAGAGTATCAAAACAGTAAAAATTTTAAAACAGAAGAAATGCAAGGCTCTGTTTGAAATGCTGGGGCTAGCTGCAGCAGCAGCATCTGTTCTCCTCTCTGCCTCTAAGCTCACACAGGTTTTCTTACAGCAGTGTTCACTGAAGCTAAGCAGACAAATAAGTAGGACCGTGACTGACACACTTCACTTTGGGTTCTACAGACCTGCTCAGGTAGCAAGTTTGTGTTTGCCTGTTCAGTGATGGCGGGACTGTACTGCTGAGCTCTCCTGAACCTTGAACTTCAAATTCTGCCCCTGTGCAGTTTTGCAGAGGTGATATCTTGGCATGATATGGCCTCCTGGGGAAGAATCACTTGCGTTTCAGAATTAGTGACCATCCTATCGTTTGTCAAGCAGGGGAGAGGCAGCAGTCCTGAGTTGGGCTTTTATGGTTTTAAAAACAATTGCATGGTTTGAGATTTCTTTGAACGGATTATGACCTATGTGGTTCCAAATAATCACGGACAGACTCAGGAAGGTGGTATGAACATCAAATGTGGATGGCATCCTCTTTATGATGCCTTATGCAGCTAGAATTACCCAGAATGAACATATACATTGGATTGTGAAGGTCACCCATTCCAGTGAATGTCTGTCTTTCTACTCATTGGAAACTGCAACTCAGAGTTTTTAAAACGTGTTCAAGACACACAGTATAGGGATAAAGCAAAGCTAGGGGACAGGTCTCTTTGTCATTACTACATCCTCAGCTCTTTGTAAACAAAAATGTGCAGATTCTATCTTGGGAAATGTTGGTTGGGGTCTGAGATTCTCAGTTTCTCACAAGCTCCCAACAGAGACGCACTTTGAGAATCAAGACACCCCTAGGCTGCACCTTGTATTCCAGCTACTTGATGCATCTTATCTCTTCTAGTAACAAACTCAAAAGTCAAGGTTTTCACTGAACTGCCATTATAAGATTTCAAGAACAAGATTTTGTTTTCATCAGCAAAGCAATCAGGTAAGAAGACGATAATCAGGCAAGATGGTGTCGATAAGGTTGCCCTTTGCTATAAGACACTTGGAAAACACATTACCTTCACAGTTGAGCCTGTCACTGCTCAGTTCATATCCTTGGTTACACTGACAGATGAAAGAGCCAAGAATGTTGTAGCACTGCTGAGCACACTGGTTGCTGGCATCACATTCATTTATATCTGCAAGGAAAGGTTTTCGATACGCATGTGTCTCTGTGTATGTGTAGCTGGACATTTTTAAGCTCAGCCTCACTCTTTTGTGCCTAGACCAACTGATGATAAGTAGTTCCCTCTCTGCCCCAACACACTGGAGAACGTACATTCAGTTTCACGGTTGTTGGAACAACTTCAAAGGTCCATCCGACACTTCTTTTAGAAGTACCATAATATATATTTTCTAGGAATGACAGTTTGATGTTTGATAAATCTAACCACAAAGAATTTAATGCTTCCAATAAACATACATTCCAGCATCTATTTTCTTATATTGCTCAGATTCAAAAATGCCAAGTCCATAAATAATTGTTATTAGACATTTGGACTGATATGGTCTCTCAGCATATGGTTGTAAAGAGTTATCTGGGTTATTTATTACTTTTTAAATGGTTTCTGTTAAATTCCTTGACAATTATAGCATAAGCCTCTGAGACCCATACAGAGTCTTGCTATGCTCCAACACACAGAAAATACTTTGAAAAGGCATTTTCCCTTTCTGCACTAGATTCCTTCCAGGTTGTGCCAGTCTTCCAACCATGTGTCATCCGTGACTGTGCACTCTGAAAGGGAAGAGCCATGTAAGGGTCATGTGCACTGTTAGCGGAAAGTTCACACATTTGAACTTCCAGCAACCCTTTGGCCTCTTCAGCATTGTATACACTGTTGACTAATTGAGGTATGCATATCTATAGATCTATAGTCACAATTTCTTTTTATTCCACACACAGAGGACTAAAAACAAGGTTAGAAAATGTTTTCCATTCCTATATGATGATTTTAAGAAACAGATTAGCTATTGTCTTTTCAGCTTTATGACCCTGAGGGAAGCTGATGGAAACCAGCTCATGCAGGATCACAGAACACCAGAAACAGTCCAGCATACCATGAAGCTTTCTTTTCCTGGAGGCAGAAGCTGGTCAGTCAGGAGAGCAGTTCTCAGCAGCACTTACCCACACAAGTGTAGTTGTTTGCCGCCAGCTGAAACCCGGGACTGCACTGGCAGTAGAAGGAACCTGGTGTGTTCACACATCTTTGGTGGCAATATGGAGGCACGGTGCATTCATCTATATCTAAGTAGATGACACAGACACAGAATCACTGGGCATAGTGGTGCATGTCTTTAATTCCAGCAAATGGAAGGCAGTGATGGGTGGGTATCTGTAATTTGAGACTAACCTGGTCTACAAAGTAAGTTCCATGATAGCCAGAGAGCTACATAGCAAAAATCTGTCTTGAAAAAACCAACACCAAACCAGCAAAGACAAACAAACAACAACAAAAACAGAACCAACTTGATGTCTTAGCGAATTCTCAGTGGAGATAATATAGAAACCGCATCTCAAGAAGACCTTGAGTTGAAAGTAATCTTCTGCTCTCCCTCCCTCCGTCTCTTTTGTTTATCATTTCTCTTAAAATTAGGATATATTCATTGTAAATGCACTTTGTTCATTAGTAAAGTAAGACATTAAGAACAAGCACCAGTGTCACAGCCAGCAAATAAATGAACTGAGATGTAGAGAGTGAAGAGTAATTAAGACCGTTCCACACACACACGAGGGTGTCAGCTTGGTGCATGAAAAACTTAATCAAAACGAGGAAATGAATGAAGGGACGGAGCACATAATTACGAGAGAAGAAATGTGGGTGGAATCGGCTGGCGACTGTTGCTTTGCTGTTTAAACATTTGTATCTTGATGTCCAGAGCATGATAGGAAGGCTTGCCATGTGTATCTTAGGAAGTTTTGTGAGCATCAAATGAAAGAACATCATGAAAGGAAAGGATGCTGCACCAAGTGACCTTTTGAGGATGTCCTGATGTTTGGGTGAAGTGTTCCATCCTGTGTCCTCTCATAAATATTTCCAACTATAAAACGCTCAGCTGAGAACTTGCAGGGATGCACCCTCTTAGAAGCAGAATAAAATGTCATCACTTCAGGACTACACGTTGTAGTATCTCCAGCATTCCATCTACAGTGGAATAGGACGATGTTTCACATCTCAGTACTATAGAGTGCTATTACTTCATGATTAAAAAAAGGATGAAATTGTGCTGGTGTTTTAGCCATAGTGTGCTTAAATGGCCTTAAGCTAAGCTGAGTTTGAATCTGGCTATTTGCTGTCTTAGCTTCTGAAGCTTTCATTTCTTCTTCCATATGGTAGAATGGCTGGAAGTTTACATGGCAGAGAGTAGGCAATGTATCCTAGCAGGCAATGAAGTGTTAATAGAAATATGAAAATGTTTTTTAATCAGCACACTGAAACAACTAGTGAGAGACTTCTACATTACCTTTTGTGTCTGCTTCATGGCCCTTCCTTGGGGAGGCCACCTCTTTCATGCACATATGATAGTTTATGCTGCCTTAGACTTTCTTATCGCTCCTGTTGTTGCTTAATATTCAAATGTGTTTATTTGTTTCTCTGTCTCTCACTATTATCTGTGGCAAACAAGAACTGCTCTTTTTCCTTGAGGTGGAGATGAAGGATATTTGTCTGCTCACTGCCATATGCTTAATGTTCAGAACAAGGACTAGCTGATACATAGAAACCTTACATTAATTAAGAGCTATTGTTTATAGTGCTTCTAGGTACTGTATGTGATAGCCAGGTGCCGGTATCACTAGTTGATATGTGTGAATGGTGTGTTCTAACAGCTCCTTCAGAGCGATGATTCTGTAAAGTTGGTTTGCCTAATCTAATATCTCAGCATCTAGAATTGTTCCTGGTCCACAGCCAACTCTCAGTAAGTATAGATGACTCAATAGTGCCTGTCTCCTCAACTAGTAGATATTCATTTTATAGCATTGCCCTTGGCACTGAGGTTATATAATCATAACTGCACATATATTCAGCATCTGTCTAGCATGGAATACAGGCATAATTATGTTACTCTTCAGAGTGAAAAGATAGAAAGGTGTACAAGAGACAGAGAGAGCACAGAGCTGTCTGTTGACTGCAGTGGTTCATGGGGTATTGGATCAGTCCATAAGGCATATAGAAACTCTAAGTGCATGGTTAGCCATGGCAATTGAAGCCAACACAACATTTTTATTATATTTTACAGAAGTATCAGACTACAACTGACTGGAAATTTCTAAAAGAGTTCTATTTCATCTTAACTTGATGAGGAAGGAGAAACTAATTAGATTTGGATAGAGCATGGCTTCTAGGGGAGGTGACTCTGAAGTGGGGTGGGACAGTGGAATAGGGCTTTAGAGAAAGAGGGTCTCATTGTTCTGGTGAGCATCTGGGTAGACATATGCACAGAATTATAACCACTGAGAAGAAGCTGTGGTGTCGTTGTCTTTGGGAAGGATGGTATTGATGCAATATAATTGACGAGAAAGCCCCTTTATGTTCTACTGAGGAAAGTAGAATTACCTTTGTAGGCGAGGGCAAAGTCAGCACACACATGATCAGATATGAATTCATTTTTCCACTTTCTGATAAAGGCTGTCACTTTGTGTTCCTTTGTCTTCAGTCCACCCCGCAGTGGGGTATGTTGCTACTGTACTTTTAGGCCTTTAGTGTTTATTTTCCTGGCTAACCCAAAGAGCTTTGGCATCTGTGAAGTTTTCCAGTCTTCCTCTGCATCATAGCTTCCAGAATTACAAACCCTGTCCTTCCTTGAGTCTGGGCACCCATCCCAGCACCTAGACACAACCTGTGGCAGGTAGAGCCAGCCAGGTCCATGAGGAGCTAAGTGCTGACATATTTGTGTCAACAGCTCACTTTCTCAGGTGGAATTTGATGCTGGCTGCCTGTCCCCAAACCCTCACTTTTTCCTAAGAGAAAATCTGGCCTTCCACTGGTCTGTGGTAAGAGGTTAGGTATGTAAACAGATGGGCAAAGGGAGCCAATCAGTTTCATCAAGAAAGGCCTTCTGCTGGGCCTCTTGATTGAGCCAGACTGCTGTTTTACTTCAGTGCATGCCAGCTGGCCTCCTCAAACTGTATTCTTCCATTCATTCAGAACGCATGCAGGTGAGCTGTCACATGTACTGGACACTGCGTGGGGACTGTGGCGGCAACAGTGACAGAAGCTGACATGGCCCCAGAACTCAGGAAGATATTTTCTCAGACCCCTCAGGCACAGCATTTCTTAAACACCAGCAAAAGCTTGCAGTGTAAAGAGGCTTTAGAGTAGCAGTTCTCAACCTGTGGGTCACAACCCATTTGGGGTTTGCATATCAAATATTTTGCATATCAGATATTTACATTATTTACATTATGATTCATGACAGTAGCAAAATTACAGTTATGAAGTAGTAAAAGTAATTTTGTGACTGGGGGTTACCTCAGTATGAGGAACTACATTAAAGGGTCACAGCATTAGGAAACTTGAGAATCTCTGCCTTAGACTTTGTTGACATATGGCCTGATGATCCCAGCCAGCTGAATGGCACAAAACCATATGTGTGCTGAGTATTGCCATCCCTGAGCTAACTCCTGAGTTGGGACTAGTGTCATCTGGACAGGACAAATGAACAAGGCAATAATCAGAGCACTTAAGTAATCATGGACTCAGATGACTTCGTGATAGAGGGGATATTCAACCTCATGCACCATGTTCTGCTGTGCAGTAGAAAACGAAGCACCCATCGCCAGTATGATAGTGACACCACTCCTAATTTAAAATGTAGTTCTTAGTTGTCTTTACGGTTTCATTCAGACCAGAGTTTTGCTTCCATTTGGTCTATAGATTAATACAGTCTACATTTTATATATAATGTCTATATTCAGGACAGGTTCAACCTTACAAAGTTCTTCTTGCTAGTTGGAAACTATGTTGGTATTCATTGGAAGAGGAAGACAGGTTGTATCATTCTTAAACCAAGTAAGAGAACTTTGCTTTGATGCCAAAAGATTCTCAAGACAAAATTCTTAATATTGCACCGAAGGACTTACCCACACACTGTTCGCCTCGCTTCTGATACCCAGGAGGACACTGACACATGAAGGAACCACGTAAATTGATGCATACTTGGTCCGCTCTACAATTGTGGGTCCCCGAGGTGCACTCATCAATGTCTGGGAAAGACATACAACACAGAAAGAATTCCAGTTGCTGGTGAAACATGGAGGCATTCTTCACTTGCACTTTGGTTTTCTTAAACTTAAGTTTACTTTATCCTTATAAAGTATCATCATACCCTATATTGGAGATATTTAAAATGAAAAAAATATTTAAGTGCTTATAAAATAATTTCAGGGGTTCCAGAGTGCACACCTGAGATTAATGCTAACCATTCTCACACCTATCTAGCACCTTTTGCTGCTTTCAGCTACAACAAAAGCCTTATTCTGTCTTTATCCTTATATCTGTCACCCAGCACTTTATGCGCAGGTGTGGGGCCTTTCCCCAACAGAGTTTTACGCATTCACTAGACAGGAATATACCTGTGATAAGAAACAACAGCTACTTGGAGGGCTGAGGCAGGAGGATCTCCAATTTAAGTTTTGCCTGGGCTACAGAGGAAGTTCAAGCCTAGTCTTCACACTGTCTCAAAAGTAGAAGTAAAATGGGTATAGCAACATGCATGCATAACTTTTTTATTATGAAACTCAAAATGAAAAGCATCACTTCAATCATATTCTTCTAGGAGAGATACATTTGTGTAGGTTAAAATACATATTTCCCTAAGACAGTTTACTGTTAGGAGTAATTGTTACATGTGTCTCCTGTTGGAGGTAAGTCACAGTTCTAGAAAAGGGGGTTAAAAGTAACACAAAATGTGTAATTTCTAGATGACCAATGAATTATGTATGTAACCAAGACAGACTTGCTGAGGACAGAGAAGAGGTATGTTAGATCATTACTGTGGGAGACCAGGAAGTGCCTTAAAGTAGTGGGCCAATAATCAATTAAAACAAGAGCCTCCAGTAACCAGACTTAGCTATGCCCTCTGTCCCCATTGAAAGCAGAGAATGCTCTTTGTGTAATTTTTCTTTTAATTTTTCTGTGATTTTAAGGAGCATTGAATTGTTGCACTTATGCTAAGCAATGCCATAGGTAAGCAGTTGATTTTATAGTAAGGCCGTTCTGAGATAACCACTCCATTTAGCTGGGTGTAGAAGTAATAAGAAGATCGATTCTTTTCAGAGGAAGAGGGGTAGAGGATAAGGATACTCAAATATAGTATAGCTACTCATTGGACAATAACCTAGTAAGACCTTCTTTGACACGTAATTCTTTGAACCTGATTTTAAACTTTTAACTAAGGATTTTACTGTTGTTCTGAAATGTATTAACACTATTACTGCAATGGTATTTTCCAATCCACCACAAAATGACCTTTCTAGGTGCAAGGCGCTGGAGCAGCAACCCTGCTGGGAAGTTACTGCTGCCTTTCATGCCTCATTATTTTCTCAAATGCACTTGATGAAAACCTTTCTACTGGGGATTCTTTGGAGCTTTATAACTCGCTAATGCAGAAATGACAGCAGAATTCCTATTGTTTTATGTCAGGAACATTTGCCAACATTTGCAGTGATAACAGCCCTGAGAGATACAGCCCTGCTAGATTCAGCTGCGGCAAGTTCCCTCTGTCCATGCTGGCTAGAGATCAAGGACTTGGGCCGCTTGGCACTGCTGAGGGAGGCCTGGCCAGTGACAGAGGCTTTTCTTTCTGCAACCACTCTATGCAAACTGCCTCCACCCAATCATTGTTCCTGATATCCTGCAATTTTCTTCCTATTTTCCCATCATTTGTTTAGAGTGTTCTTGATAAATAGACTAACATTTCCACAGGGACCAATGTATCGTTAAATAGGTTTTGAGCATTCAAACCTGCATGGCTCCTTCCTAAGAGTCTGCTTTATTTAGCTTCTGAAAAGAATTATTTAACAAAAATATTTGGTGAGTTACAGTAATTTAATAAAAGCGAAGCCCCAAATACTGCTACTACTGTCACCCCAACTACATTGTTTTCCTTTCTTTACCCAGAACAAAGGAAAGCTGAGATGGGACTCACCTCCATCACAAGTGACCATTATTAACTGGCGAATGACACTTTCCATTCACCATTATAAATGTTAAAAGCAGCTTCATCTACTTTTTTGTTTATAGCCGCTCGGACTACAGTGTAGAATATTCATTCTCCTGAGTCCCCACATTTAGCAGGTTATTTAATGCTGAAGGATATTAAGAGACTGAATGTCTGTGGACTATTATCTATTTAAACGCCACAATGCTATGACTTTGAAGACTTATTGTTGCTTGTTTATACACCCACACAAAGTCATGTTAAACCGTTATACATCTCCAAACTCTCTCATGCTCCTTTTCCAACTAACATGTGTCTCTCTTTCGAGTATCAGAAGGTACAGTATGAGTCGTTGCTCACTAAGCCACTGCAGCCCAGTCATTGCTTTTTGCCTCTGTTGTTTGTAGGCAAAATTAACTTCCTACATCTGCATGGGCAATGCCCTGCTTTATGTGACAGGAAAATGACTCAGGTCAGCCATGTTTTCCTGAGAATTTAGAAACAAGGACTCTGGGGAAAGGACTTTTTGTTTTTGTTTTTAATTATCTATCATTTGTCCTTGACAGTTAAGTTCATTTTTTCCTGCTTACTATAATGCATGGAATGTGATGGGTTTTCAGTAAATGTTTACCCAATTAATGGATGAATGAATCACTGCTGTTTCCTGGGAATTGGTGTTCAGAGTTCACAGAAAGTAGGAACAGTGTTTTAGATTATAGAAGTAAAATTCATAAGGCAGAATAACAGGTATGGCCCAAGGAGCACAGAAGAATCAACAATTTGCCTCTGACTGAGAACAAGGTAGGACCCTTGCATGAAGAAGAGTGGCTAAGACGGCATCACTCAGAGTGTGCAGCATTTGCCGCTGACTGGGAACAAGGTAGAGCAGTTAATTGAGTCACAGGAGTCTCATAGACTGACCGCATCACTCAGCATTAGCAGAAGCTTTGAGGAGGAGGCAGTTTCTGAAGGGCAATTCAAAAGTGATGAGCTGGTCCCGGGAGGAAGTTATCTTTTAGAAGGCAGGCCCCACAGAAAGAGACCCAGGTACTGCAGAGAATAGCAGAGTTCTGAAGTCAGCATGGCTGCAGGGGATATATGTGAGAAACCTGGTGTCGTGTCTGGCAAACTGTGCTCATAAAATGCTTGTTCAAGTCATTAGCAAAATCCAGAGACTTCAATGTGAGATTTTGAGGATTTGTATTGAACACCATAGCAAATAGCTTTTAAAGAAGCAGCCATGGACTAACGTTAACATTACCAAAGCTGGGGCAAGTAATGGAATGTGCTTCCTAAAATCCTACAATACTTTTAATCATTCTGATATATTGAGAATAGCTAAGGGCATTATTTAGAGATTTTCATACACACACACACCCTCTTCTTGGTGCTTTAAATAATCCAGTATAATATCTTTGGTGTCTTCTCTATCAGGCTGGCCCCCAGTCAGTGGCACCGCAAATCTGACATTGTCACATGGCTAATATAGAGATAGTGTCCATTCACGGGTATCCCTTTGGCTCCTGCTTAGGCCTCTGTCCTCTGAGTTTGGCTGCTTCCCTGTATTCTGACTCATACTTTCCAAATCCCTGACTCATGCTGCTTCATCTCTCTTATGCAACATTTTAATCTCTGCAATGTTCTTTCCATAATTTGATAACTTACCACGACACGGAGTCACTTGATTGTGCTTTAGGGGCAAGGCTAACCTGCGGTTTGAGTTCTCGGTAGAACCACTTCAGCTCACTGGCTTTTTGCTGTTTTAATTTAAGAAATGGTTCCCAACTACTTTTGAAGAAGGCACTATAGACTGTCAGTAAACACACAGAAGGAGGAGGCGGGTGAAGCTCTGGCATCGGTAAACTTTTTCAGTAAGAGGGGTTGGCTTTAAGGATTTGGGGAATTGGTTTTATTTTCAAAATTATCCTAGAAGATAGGAAAGTCACGGCAAGACCTGAGGACATTGTGTTTCACCTCTGCTTTATTTAGTAGTGGCTACTTGTAATTAGAATCTTGGTAAGCCATTAAAGTTGATGATTGAAATCTACCTAGAGGAATGCCTTTCTGTTGACATTTCTTAAAATTCTAAAACAAATTGGCATAAAGTGGATACACGTTTTGCTATATGGAAAGATATTATTGAAGGAGTTGGATTTCCAAAGCTCTGATTTACTCCAAGGAGCCTCATGAAACAGATGAGTCTATGATCGCAGTTAACAGGTGAGAAGGGAACAAGTCACTTAGATGGTGACTTCCTGGTGTTACTAAAAACTGAGCTTCCGCTCCATCCAAGGTTTCCCTTTGTTCCTTCTGTAATGTAGTTTGTCAGAGACTTCTCTCCTAGGAGTTGTGGATAGCAAAGGGTGTGCTTCTGTCACATATATTTAATTTTTTTTGTCTCAGGATTAGAGAGGATTGTGAATTGTGTCATACCTGGGTTCTTCCCTGTGTTTCTTTTGCTTAGAGTTAGATTTCTAGGTCTCTGTGTTTTCTGCTTCTCTTCCCAGTTTTTAGTCAGTTATCAACAATTTTTGTCAAAGATTTTCTGGTTCCCTTTTGCTTCGTTTATAGAGCTGGGATCAGATTTATCTGGGCAAGAAGCCCAGTTCCAGTTAGCTTTTCACCCTCCTGGAAATCTCAGCAAGAATTTACCAGAGCTAAGCAGTTCTAGTGGAGAAAAGAGATATTTACTAACAGAGGAGAACTGTCAGCATCGTGGCCAGAGTAGATTTATAGTTCTAGATTTTTATCAGTTCTGGAAAAACATAGGTAACAATTTGGCGTGCCTTAAGTGATAAACAAAAACATCATCAAAATCAGCTTTTTGTCCCCTTTGTTTTAGAAGGTGACCAGATTGTGTAGAATTTTGTGATATGTTGTTCCCATGTGGAAAAGAACATACCACGTGTATCGGGGCTGACCCTTCAACAGTGAGGATGGATTTTCACTGGACCCTTGCTCACCGACATTCCCATGGAATGAGAGATTTCATGTACAAGCTGATTAGATGGGGTTTGTCATATCATTAATAAACATGGGAAAAAAAACCAACTGGTTCCCTTGAATGTTGAGTCTGTTTAATCTGTACTATTCACAAAGCAAAGGTACTCATCAAGTCACTGGCTGAAATGGAAGAGTAGCAAGGAAGCAAAGGCTCAAGTGCTCATTTTTTAGTGTTCTCTCTGCACTGGCAAAATGCGGCTGACCACATCCAGAGCATTAAAGCAAATGTTGTAGCATTGGGGTGTTTTCAGGCATCTGTGTGACTGTATCATACCCAGATGAGCTCTTTTTTTTTCTCAAACATAATTACTCACCAAATACATTTGGGGGAAGATGCCCTAGAATAGGGGACTCTGTTCTCATTGATCTAACTGTAACCTTGGGGAGCAAAACTATTTTGAAATAAGCAACGCTACCAGTCTTTGCTTTGGGGTAGCTCAGTACTGGGAATAAAAAAGCCTTTTGTGTGACAATTCAAGTTTATTCTATATAGGTTGGTTATCTATTTAAAATTTGATGTTCTTGGGAGTGATCATGATCCTACCTATGATGTCTGTATTCAGTTGTGTTTTGTTGGTGTCTCCAATTGGACATTTCTTGGCCCCCAAGTCAAACTCTGGAGAGAGATAAGCTGAATGGAGACCAACTCCACTTCCTCAGCCTACTGAATCCACCATGAGCAATGTGACTTGAGTTTTGGTCTCCTTCCTGGAGGCCTTACAGTTGGATTACTCAGTACCCTCAACCAAACACACACACATTCCTGACTTATTCCTTCAGGCAAACCATCACTTGAAGTCACACAAACTTCTGGTTATGGTAATGCCAATAATAACAAGCATGACCTTGTGACCTCCTAATTACATGAGACCAGTTGCATTCTTGTTGTTCATTCAACATTAAGTAGATTTTGTTCCTGCTAAGCACACTACCAAACGGTGAATGTAATTTGACATTATTTCTCTGACTCATTAAAGGCCTAACAGCTTTTTAAAAGTACTCATTTGTGACTCTTGCTTTCAGAACATGATACCTTATTGATTTCATTTTCCTGTCCACTTCATTACATATGATATTTACACACAATGTTCCTTATATATTTTTCTGACTTCCAAATGTAGCAAAGTGTTAAGGTAAAGGGTTAGGGGTGCTGGGCTCAAAAATATTGCAACTACTTCTCTGTATTTCTGTTTTAGATTCAGAATTCTTCAGAATAAAGAGTAGTAGAGGGTAGATATGTGTGTAAGTTGGAGTGGATAATGGTTGTAGAAAACAAAAATTAGTTTGACAGAGGCATAAGATGTTTAAAATTTAAAAGGAATATATTGATCTATAAAGTGTTTAAAATAGATGGATGGAGAATACGGGGAGGTGGCTCGGGGGAGAAATCTTGTGCTAGGAAGGTGGGAGGACCAGAATTTGGATCCATGGAAACCATACAAAAACCAGATGTAGTAGTAATATCTGTCCACTCATTGGGACTGTGGTGACCTGAGATGCAGAGACAGGAGAAGTCCCTAAAGCTCAAGAGCCAGCTAGTCTGACTTTCCCAGTGGTAAGCAACCAAAACCCTCAAAACACAATGGAAGACAATTTCTGACACTTGGGGCCTTCCATGTTTGGGAATAGGAGCTCCAGTATTTTCAGATGTGAAAACTCACACATATAAATACCAACACATATGAACACAAACACATATGAACATAAATGCATGCAAACACGTATACCATATATATTAAAATATTTTAAATGTGTCTGGGTTGGCAGTAGGGTAGGTGGAGCTTAAATATGTTTTTTTTTCTATATTTTAAGATACATTTACTATCAGGAAAGGTTAAAACTCCCAATTTACTTTGGATTTTGATAAGCCAGGATGCATATTTAAACAATCTCTAGGGGAGACATAAGGCATAGTAACAACATGAAACTAGAAGTCTGATGGGAACACAGAATCATGGAAAATACTTTCCCAACTAAAGAGAAGGAAAAAAGAAAGAGAGAGAGAGAGAGAGAGAGAGAGAGAGAGAGAGAGAGAGAAAAGAAGTTGATATGTGCAGTAGCTGTCGACTGCACATAGTAGGGTGGTTGTTCGAGTTTTAACATGTGTTTGTAAGTACTGTAAGTAGAACATGGACAACATGCTATTTCTAAAAACAACAAAACCTGAGCAGGTGGAAGGTTCGCTAAAAAACAGCGCTTAATCTGAAAGCTGGTGAGTTCAACTTCCGGAACCGTGTAGAAGTGGAAGGAAGAATCAGCTCACAGTGTTTATGTCATGTTGCTCATATCATACACATAAAATAATAGTAGTAATAATAAAATAGCTTTCAAAATTGTCACTTAATAAAAGAAAATGAGTGTATTGTCCAATTAATACAATTTAACTGTAAGTCTATGGGTATTAAGGAAAAAGACATAAAATGTACCATATTTAACAAAAAGTTTAGTTTTATAATTTTTATATTGGATAAAATTGACCCTAAAGGGAAAACTCGTTAAGAAATAAATTGGGAATGGTACTAACAACAAAAAGTTTTAGAGAAATACGGAAACTCTGCTTAAATGCATTTAATCATAAAGAAAGTAAAAGATAAGGGTAAAAAATAACAAAACACAATCATGGTAAGATTTTAACACATTTCTCCCAGAAATGAGAGAATCAACAAAAATTTTCCAGAAATGAAGAGGAGATAAAAATAACATGACTAAAATCTTTAAAATGTGAATAGCATTATATGGAAGACAAAGCCTTTATATGTACTTTGAGAACATTAAAAGAAAATGGTCATTAATGAGTCTAAATGAATTTCTAAGAGTTTTAGTATAGAGACTGTGTTTCCCAGTGGAAACAGCTAAGTGGTGAGCATTGACTCTTTTCTCAAACTACCTTAAAGAGGAAGCCGAAACAACAGGACAAGGACCACAGCAGCAAAACCAGAACAGCTCTTGTTTTGGAAAAGAAGGGGGGCATTTCTAATGCTCTCGCGGCCTAGAGAAGGAAGAGTGACAATGGAGACTACTGAAAGCTGAGTGCCAGTGCCGTCCAAAGCCCCGTGAACCAGTAGTCCACCTCTGCACCAGCTCCCACTGCTCTTCAGTTTTTTCTCTGTGCTCATTCCATAAGAGTGACAGTTGGCTCACTCCTAGACTTTAGCACTTGAAAGGCCATTTAGAGGAAAGGGGAAACTATTTGGACCATATCATTTCCAAAAGGCTGAGCTCGAAGTGGTTAGAAGAAATTCAAGGAAGCTAGAGTCTAGTTTTTCATTAAAGAAAAGGTGTTACAGTTATTAGATGCCTTGACGTATGTGGAAGTACTGAGTCTCCCATGTCTGGGAGTATGCTTATGACAGACTGGATCTAAGCAAGTGGCAAGGATCTGTCTCCTTGTCTGTGCTTGAAAACAGCAGCAAAGTGCTACATGTAAATATGGCAGTGGAAATGACTTTTCAATCTTGTTGGTGGGTTGCTTTGTATTGTATAATTAACAAGCTTAACAAAAAAAAATGGAAAAAATGAACACTACATTTATCCCAATAGTAATGTGTAAGGATTCAATAGGATAAAGCATCATATATTATCTCATTTATTACACTATATGCACATATATGTGTGTCTTTGTATAGTTGAGAAGTTAACTTTTGTCATTTATCCTATGACATCTGACAAACTTAATAAAACATACTAAGGAACATTCTTGTCTCAAGGGTCTGTTTATTTCCTCCCTTCTCCTTGAGCAGAAAAGCAGCTTGTGGACTTTTTGCTTTCTGCCCAGTACTAAGGCTTTCTTTTTCTTTTCTTTTTTTTTCCCCATGAGTATGTGGGTTTTCTGTTGTTTCTGTTGGTGTAGAATTATCTGTTGATTTTAATGGGTGTTATGGGTTTTTGTATTTATTTTTTATTGGATATTTTATTTACATTTTATTATTTTTGATGTCAAGGCATGAGACTACTTAGTGATTAAAATATTAAATTTGAGCAACTGCCAACTTTATTTCACAAAGGACCATTCAAATATTACTGTTTTCCTGAGTTACCATTCTATATACTTATTTAATTTTCCAATAAATTGTATTGACATAGACTGTGGGATACCTCCCCTCTTTGTGTTAAAATGCTGTGCCTGTTTTGAAAGTTTGAGCAAGTCGTAAGCATCAATTGGAAGAGTGTAAAAGGTAATGTGAGACAAGAGAAAATCCTGCACAATAAAGCTTCTGGCCCTGTGCGAATTCTGAGTCTAAAGATTTCTGCAAACCAACATATAAAATGGTCTTTGAACTTTTAAATAAACCTGAGGCCTTTTATCTTATATCTCCTTGTTGGGAGTGGTAAGTTTCCCAGTATGTATTATTCTCTGAGCTATCTTTCAAATCTGAAATAATGGTTGCTTTGGGTGCCGCTTCCCAGCTCTAAGCTCATCTCCCCTCTCCAAAGTCCAATGTTGGCTCCAGGAGAAATCTGGAAAACTTGTCCTTGTTTCATTGGGCTCAGGGTCTCAGCTCTCTTTCCCTCTTCTCTCCTTCATTTCTCATCGAAACTTCTCCCTCTTCTCTCTAGTGGGTTGGATTAAAGGGGAGGCCGAACATGGACCCTTTCTTTCTGGGGAAGAGGGAAGGGTTGTTAAATAGTGAGTTCTTGATGTTGAAATGCACTACTGTATACCCGAGAAGTTACCTATTTGCCAGGACTTTAGAGTAGCTGAATGCATGTTTAACAATGTAAACTGGAGAAAATCTCCTGAGGAGACATGCACCATGCAGAATTTCTCAGTTGGCAAAGTACAAAGACAGATGGAACTGTGCCAGCCACGTGGTAGACGTGTTAAAGGTAGATGCTAAATAACCCAGTCTTCAAGGGAATTTCTTGGCATGAGTAAACACAGATGAAAAGGAGCCTGTGTGTTTTTGGCTCTCTTACTTTAATGGTTGCTGTATGTGGCACATATACGGAGTATATCATATTACACAAATATGGAAGAAAATGGAAAATTTGAGCAATTCATATTGTTAATTTAAAAATTACCTTAGGATTATTTCCCCCTGGGAATGTCATATTTTATTTATGGAAACTGTTAAATGAAAGCTGTTGGCTTCAGGCACACATGTGGTTAATGTAAATGATGGTGGGGCTGCCAGAAAGGTATACAAAGGTCCCCTGTCAGTGTCTGTCAGTCACTGATCTCTTTATTGTTTGAAGTAGAGTAGTCAAGCTGTTATCTCAGTGCTAGTATTTTAAGTCCTAAATTCTCTTATTTGAGATGGCATTTTATCACAGTTTCTTAGAACAAAAATGCTTATATATAACTCATATCATGAATAAAGTTCATAGTAGCTACTGTCTAAAGTTTTAGAATTTCAGAATAACTTTTTCCAATACAGTTCATTGTCAGAAGTATGATCGAGACAGAAGAGATGATTATAGTTTTCCTTTCTTTTTGTGTGTATGTGTGGTATGTGTGTGTGATGTATGCATGTACACATGTTCATATAGGTGTGTACACTCATGTGTGTAGGTATGCTCACCTATGCATGTACCTATAGAAGCTGAAGGTCAATGTTATATGTCCCCTCCCCTCCTCTCTCTTATTTTCTGAGACATGGCTTCTCACTGAACCTAGAGTTCCATGTTTCGGCTAGATTGGCTGGCCAAGAAGCCCATGGGATCTGTTTCCCCTTGTGCAGAGTGCTGGCGTGCAGACATGTGCTGCTCTTGCCTGTAATCTGAGTGCTTGGGATCCGAACTGATGCAACAAGTACTCACTGCATCATGTCATCTCCCCAGACCAAGGTCACGAGATGTACAATCATACAGGTCTCAAATCTAAACAGAATTACAGTCTTATTTTGTGTCCTAGAGAACTTATTTGATCTTTCCAAGTCTCATCACCACATCTATCAAATAGAGATAATTCCAATTTCATGCTCTTATTTTGATAATTCATTGAAATAATAGTTAAAAATAGTACTCACTAAATTGCTTACTATAAAAAGGCTAAAAGCTGACAGTGGATCAAGGATACAGATTGAAGGGAATAATAAAACTGCAAATATCATGATTTCTAACAATTATCACATTGATTTGTACATAATTAAACACACTATTTTCATTTTATTGCTTATTCATGTTTTGAATATGGCCCACCATAGCTGGAGCCTGATCAGGAGTTCCATCAGTCACTCCATGGCCTTCCCTCCTTTTGATATATTCCAGATGAGTGGGTATAAGAATGAGTAAAGTTAGACTTTCTCTCATATTTATTTCTCATTGAGGAAATTGAAAACTTTCAAACAAAAAGGTGTCTGGCAAAATAAATATTTTGAGATAGGAAAGGACTGTTCATAGCTAGGGTACTCCTTTATGACAATGAGGTATTAGTGTTTATAAGGAGCTGCTTAGCAGAGAGTAGCAAGCAGAGCTCCAGTTAGTACTGAAATATAAATCTAAGACAGTACCATTATATGTGTAAGTTCTAGCTATGAAAAAGAAATAAAATAGAAATTTGAGTCATAACTTGTATTTATTTAATATGTTAAGGACATTATAGTCACTGTCTTCCAAGGCAGTAACAAAATTATAACTCAGAACTAGAAAAGAACTAGAAAACACATTCCAATAATACTAAAATATCTACATATAAAGGCAGGGCAAGGTTTTTAAATTTTTTTTACTCTAAGGAAAATGCTCAGAGTTAAACTGAAATAAACAGGTTAGATCCACGGGCTATCTAAATCTCCAATGAGGAAGTTCAAAACAACCATAGTATACAGCATTTGGGCTGGCACACAGGGTTGTTTGATTGACAGCTGCTTTTAGGTTCTGACATATTTACAGGTAACAGACAAAGATCATGGCATACTAAGAAGTCGAAGAAATCCTTTTTGAGAAAGTTAACCTTCATTTACTTTTGGACACCAAATGTTGTGTGGAGATTCATTCATATTCATATATCTTTCTTGTCCCCTTATCAAAAGTGCAGAAAAGATGATTGAAGTGACATCTTCTGTCATCTTGGACCAGCCCTGCATTTCTTAAGTTTAATATTTATTTTTTTTTGCATTACTTTTGAGATCATTGCTCCAATTAGAAGGCTCTGACTGCCACTTCTTCAGCAAGGGCCACAGGCCTTGGTGTCTCTTCTTGGACAGCTGTTGCCTTTCTCTCACCTAGATTTCCCTGGCATCTTCACCTTTCTAGTGAGGCTAAAGCCGCCAGGCTTTCTGGGATCCCTAGGCCTGGCTCTGGCTATATATTTAAATGGTAATAAGGTTTAGATAGTTCTGCATAATTGTTCCAAACCTTCACTGAGACATTATAGGTGGTTCCATATGCAAAATAGCCATTATTTGGCCATTGCTCTACAGTGCGTCTTATAAAACTCTCCATACCACCCATGGTATAGCCATGGGTAACACACTCTTGACACTTGCCTGTCTCTGTCAGCAGGACTTCCTCAAGCCCTGTATCTCACCAGGATAAAGTCTACTTCACTGTCAGCTCATGTCAACCTTCTTTATGTTTCTTTGTCCAGATTCCTTTGACCAATATGACATCTCCATTGTTCAACTGGCCTTTGGACAGGTGGAGCCATAACCTTCCTTGTTAAGATAGAGTAGCAGAAATCATGCCCTACTTTGGTGAAGCCCTTGCTGACTGTTCTCTACCTCATTTTAAATTAAAGCCACAGAAGGATGAAGAAGCACTTGGCTCATGGCACCTTATCTAGCTTAAGCCTCTACACCAGTTTTATTCTGAACAATAAATTCTGACAACATCCACTAGATAACTGCAGCCCAAGGCATCTACCAGTGACCTGTGTAATTTTATAGCCTCCAGAAGTTGAAACTTGCAATTTGAGCTTTCCACTGGATTTGATATACTCATCCTAATATTTTTATAATGTAAACAAATGAAGATAAATAATGCTTAATGTTTTCATTGTACAGTTAACTTTATAGTTAACATGTCTCTGTGATAGATGGTTCCATTTTTCATAATTAAATAATGTTGTAACCAAGTAAAGTGGGTATATGGACTTTCTTCCTGGCCTCTGCAAAAATCCGTGTTTCAGTTTTGTTTTACTGCAAGCTCTAAAACAGAGCAGACTTCAAGTAGTAAAAACTTCTTGAAGAACTACAGTTGGGGTCTGTGTGGGGAAAAAACTAGCAGTGGTAGGAATGACTTTCTGGTACCAAGGGGATCCATAAAGCTGGCTTTACTTCTGCAGGTGTCCCTGAGCCCTTGTCTCTGCTGCATTGTTTGATGGAAAGTTAGATTTAGAGATAGACCTGTGCTGTTTGGGAAATGAAATCTGTGCTGAATTTTCTATATAACATGACTATAAACAGAAAATAAGACCACTCTTAAGTTTTTAGAATAAATTATAGACCCTTGTTAGTAAATTATAATTTAGAAATTAGTTTAAAAGTTAACACTACACTTGTGCATTTAGTCCTTCTGTAAAACAAGAGGATACAGGGAACTTCTCAGTTTATACTGAGAAACCTCATTATGTCATGTTTGTCCAACTTCAGGATTAAACCCAAACTGTTAACTTGATACGTGGGGCACTTCCTGCTTTGACTCCTGTTTATTCACACCCTCCACACTGAAGTCACACCAAAAACCTTACAGTTTTAGCAAATGCTTCTCGCTAAGCCTGGCCTACTTTTTCTTTCTCTTCTCTCAGTCCCCCAAGTCTCTGAAATCAGATTCCTACAGCTTTCTAAGATCAAGGCCCAGTTGTCACTTTCCCCAGGAAGTCCCTAAGATGAAACTTAATAGTTAAATGGCACAGTAAATTACTGTCTGCTCCCATATGAGAGCTCTTTGTGGGCAGGCCCCATAAGCTCTTATCTTTATTTTCTCAGTACCTACTATGCTTTGTCTGTGGTCAGTTCAGGCCTGGTGGATAATGTTGCATTTTAAAGACATGTTTAGGGATCTATCAAAGGGATAGCTTAATTGTGGTTGGTGACATTCCCCCAACTGTGACAAAGCAAGGTTAAATCCATCTCCCTTATCTCAGTCTCAAATCCATTATGAAATATAAAAGCAACTCAGACAACTGCATCAGCTTAGCAGACCCCATCCTCAGAGGGAAACACAAGCTTGCCTCAGCTTACACAGGCCAAGCAGCAGACATGCCAGCTGCTGTCACCTTTGCAAAAAGGTGTACTAGTTTTCAGGGAACAAGGGCTAAAAATTTAGTGAAATGAAATCCAAATTCAGCTAAAGTTTCTTTGGAATATCCCACAAACCATAAATTCTTCTAAACTCAGATTTAGGTTTTATTAGCTCAGCTTTTGAGTCCTGCCCTTACTCCTAAACTAGACTTCTTTTTGCTGTGAAATTAAATATTTATTATTGTTAAGAAAGACAGTGCTTGGCTGAATGATGCACTTCCTGTAGATATCAAGGGAACCTTTTGTTTTCCTATTTTCTTAAGATTATTCTTTACTCGTTCTTATCTAAAGAATGGTAGGGAATTGTGAGGGGATGAGGAGATGGATAATTTCCTTTCATTATAATTTAGTGCAGTAACAAAGGCCTTACATTTGAGCTAGCCTAAGTTCAGTGCACTTTGAAGAGGTCAGCTGTAGTGTTAAAATAATATAGTATGTCTGTGAACAGCCTATGCTTAGGCAGAGTTTTTAACTGTAGACCATCTCTGTAGTCCTCTACTCAGATTTTACAGCTAATGAACGCTTTCTAGTTTAATGATTTGGGCATGAGGCAAAACATTTGGTTGTCTAATGGATCATTTAAGAGTTAGTTAGCTTTTAATTATTTCATGAAGCTTAGAAACAGAAATCATACCATCTTATGAATTGCAAACTTTTAAATACAAATAAATAAATAGATTGCTATGGCATATTATAAACTGTTCACCTTCCTTGTAGGTAACTTGTTTGGAATCACTGGATCAAAAGAGGCATTCAGATGCAAAATAGCAAATGGCACTTAGAAATAGTTTCAAGCTAGTTATTATGATGCTGAAAATAGTCCATTCATAACATACCACCTTCTAGCATTACTACCCTATATATAGTACTTGAATGCCATGCAATTCTTTCTGGAGAAACTCACTTGCCCATCAATCAGACTGATGCCTTCTCTATCCCAAAGTGAAAATTAGAACATTTTAAACAGGTTTAATCATTTATATGGGCTTTTTTTCTTTATTATACAGTTATTTGGAGGTAGTATTTTCATTATGTCACTTGATCAAAAGTTTTCTTATGACCATATTAAACCTAAATGGCTTGACCAACATTGAGGATCCTACGTAAACTATCATCTAGGCACTTTTCTAGTCTTGTGTTCTACTGTGCTCACAAAGGTTGCCTTCTCTTTTACCCAAAACAGTGGCACCAGGACTATATACGGCAGTTGGAGTGTTCTCTCAGCAAAGCCTGCCTCACACTCACCTCACTCCTCATTTGTTTAATCAAGGCCATCATTCATGATACTCAATGTCTAAAAAGTCCAAACAAGCCACCAGATTGCAGTAGCCAGTCCCCGTAATGACTCCCTCTGGGCTGCTCTGCTGCTACCATTTGCTGCTACCTCCTACCTGGGGAGGAGGTTCTCAAGTAGGTTTATTGACTTGACTTGTTAACCTCAATCATCTGGAACATTTAATGTTTAAAACTTTGGCAGGGTGGTAGTGGTACATGCCTTTAATCCCAGCATCTGAGAGGCAGAGGCAGATGCTGGGATGAATTCTAGGTCAGCTTGATCTACAGAGTAGATGGTGATTACTTTTACAGTTAGGTTGGAAAGTTTCCAAGGAAAACTTGATACTAGGTATCAAGGTGTGATACTAGGTAGCTGATAATGTTTGAACACATGCTAACTGAATGTTTCAGAGTCTATTAATGCAAATGAGTCTAGTATATAGTATGTCTATACAGTGAATAAATGGATACACAAATAGTACTGACTTAGGGACACATATCAAAAGTATATTTTAAAATTTCACCCCAATTTATCCTATAGCAGAGAAAGATAGAGATCTTAATAACCAGGGTCCAATAGTATTATACCAATTTCTAATGATTTACTGTTAAACCCATAGATTAATGAATCTCTCAGCCCTTATTAGAGAAGCTTTTATTTGTAGCAGATGGTAACTAAAAAAATGACACAACTGAGTAAGAGACTGTAGAATGCATAGCTCTAAGCAGAACAGATATACTGCGTTCCCCTCCTCCCAAGTCTCTGAGGCCATTACAGAAGACAGAGTGAAAAGAATGCGAACCACAGACAGTGGGTGACTATAAGGAAACATTGTCCTTTGACAGCAGGGCAGTCTCAAATATGAACTCAGCAGTGAGACAGCACGCACCAGACCTGCACAAGCACAAGCCAGACCAGTCTCAGCATGCAGAGTGGTGGGCATTAAGCTTCACCCCTAGCAGAGGAACTGTTGGCAATAGTTAGCTGCCTGGAGAGGGAGTCTCTAAGTATGTAGGATTCTGGTAAGTCAACCACAGTCAGTGCAAAGCCACAAACTTAGAACTATTTAGACAGTACAAATTGTCTCAATGTGTTTCAAAAAAGTGGAGATACCATGCTCTATCCCCCCTTTTAACCCTAGGAGAGACTAAGATCTCATTCTCTAGGGAGTGGACTCTTCAGCAATAATCTTTCAACTATTAAGCACATGTGAAGTAGGGACAAGTCTATACAAATCTCATAGTGTGTGTGTGAGTTCTGGGATGGGGGAGGGTAAGTCATTGCTATGTTTTATTTTTTTTCTTCTAAAACTTTTGAAAAACTCAACTCTGGTTTCAGTTTAGTTTTTTGTTCTTTCTTTTCTTGTCCAAAAGAAACCTACATGGCCACCTCTTCAAATTTGTTCCAGATGGATTTAGCCATAGAATGATTGATTATCCACTCAGTTATGAGCTATGTGGTTAAGCTTAGAAACCTACAACAAATGTGTTTCACGGTAAGTGGCAGAAAAGATAGTCCTTAACCTGTCATTTTGGAGTTAGTGATGAAGAAAGAATACAAGGAGGCTGCTTATGTCAAGAGGATGTATTAGCAAATGGATAGCAGAATATAAGGAAACCTTAGGAGCAGAAGCTCCTGTCTCCCAAGGTTTCATGATAAAGAGAACCAGATCCCCAAAGAGAT
Source organism: Rhabdomys pumilio (assembly GCA_030674055.1). Lineage (NCBI taxonomy): Eukaryota > Metazoa > Chordata > Mammalia > Rodentia > Muridae > Rhabdomys > Rhabdomys pumilio. Next base: position 75,224,743 of record JANHMN010000007.1, on the reverse strand, counting down.
CCAAGCTAGCACTCCCTGCCTGCTCTATGGACCAGATTAGTCTCCTTGAGATGCTGCAGGCCAAAGGCCAGAGGCCAGCTTATACCTGGCTTTGAGGTCCCAATAACCCATTCAGCAGGGCTGTAGGTGTTTTTATTATTGACATAAGAGATATTTAGACAACTCTGGAGCATAATCTGTGCTAGAGTAAGCTTATGAGCAACACAGTATTTATCAGAATTGGATTACATGTTTTTAAAAGCAATTTTAAGACATTTGATCTATCTTCATCTTTTAAAAGAGAAAATTGACTTCCTTTAGAATTTTGTTATTGTTAATATGGCAGAATTAACTTTTTTTCTTGTACTCTGGTTAATGCATAAGCTGGCTCCAGACTACTGTGCTGGGAGAGACAGTGTGGCTAGTGTCTCCCCCCCACCCCCACCCCCACATCAGCAACTGCTTTTGTAGGTCTTCCTACACATTGTTCAATTCCTTGATTTCTCCTTAGGTCACATATCTTTTCTCTCTTCCTTAGAATATGATTGAGCTTTATTCACGATCTCTTGTTAATAAATAGCCACCATCTTGTCTCTCATCAACACACTTGTTCCTCAGGACCCCAAGAAATTTCATGTAGACTTTTGTTGCTTCTGATTTTTTAACTTATACATTTATTTCAACCTTAGGTTATGTTTAGGGGGTGGGGCATGTCTCCCAGCAAAAGAACACATGTGAATGCACTTCACCATAAAGATGATGACTCTATGTGTTGGGTATGGAATAAACAACCCGTGAAAGGAATATTGTGGCAAAAATGGGATAAAAATTTCAATGGGAGAGAACAAGTCTCTATGATTCTCAAAGAAACAAAACAAAGTTGCCATAACATAAAAATAGTGTACATTGTACTTATTTTATATAACAGGCACTAAGCGCATGCTACTTTATAAAGCTAAAGGGAGTTGTACTTTCTCACTAGGTTTTACTTCATGAGTATTATTTACGCTTATGTGTACAGTGGAGGGAAAGTTTTAAAATCCAAGGGGATAGAATTATTTAGGTAATATTTGGAAGAGTGCATAGTATTTGAGAAGTCAAAGCCAGAGAAGGAGAAAGCAATGACTCATGCAAAAGGAACAGACAGAAACAAGCAGCCTTTCTAGTGGACAGGACCTCACCTGTACTACCTGCCCCTGGGCTGGGAGTTTGAATGGGCATCCTGTCTCTTACACTGTCTGAGAAGGGCCACGTGTTTTGCTTTTAATTTTTATTCGTTTTATGAAACCACTTAAAATTCTTGATTTAACTATAAGGCTTGGTCAGTGTCCATGGTGGAGCTTTAATTAGTTGTGGGCACCTCTGATCTGGCTCCCAGTGATGCCAGCTTCCCAGCATTCTTTCCTGAGTGTAGTTGGATCCACTGGTTTATCATGAAGGACCAGACTGGGTGCCATGTGATTAGGTTACAAAGGACTGTGACTTTAGATTCATCACCATTCTGCCCTGCTCCCTTCTTTATGAGCTCTAGTGAAAGAAGCTGCACATTAGGGTCTGCTCCCTGAGGAATGTTATATAGCAAGGAATCATAATGGAAGAAGTCATGACAGGCAGAAGGAAAGTGGATCCTGCTAGCAAGCTCAAAGAAATGGAGACAGTGGGTCTTTGCTAGTCAAGCCTAGAGATGACTGGTGCTTTATGAAAACCCAAAACTAGACAAGGTGCTACGAGCCTGTGTGATAATAGATGTTTGCTGTTAAAGCTCCTAAGTTTGGGGAAATTTTACGTATAGCAATGGATAACTCAAATATAGCCTTTGCTGTTTATGTGTGATAAATCACACATGAAGCTAGGCAAGATATGCTGTGATAGCGAATCTGGTTTGAGAACAAAGCAGGGGAGGGCGGAAGCCCCAAATGTAAGGAATTCGTAGATTTTAAGTGAATGTTCTTTACTGGAAAGCATAATCATCCTCATCGAACTTGGGAAAACTCAAGTCAAAATCAAGTAAGCAACAGAAGGCTAGTCATGCTGAATGTTGACGCTTCCATATTATAAAGACATTTTTTTTTGTTGACACATGCAAGCAGGTATTTAATGCACATCAAAATTCAAACAATTCTTTTCCAGTTAGTATTGAAATGGTGTCCTGGGCTGTGCCATGAACCACAGTAATTACTCAAGCTGAGGCCTGGGGACAAGTGAGCAGTGATCCAGCTTTAACGCTTCAGTGATTTGGTCCAGACACCCAGTAGACAATCAGTTCTAGGTGTGAACTGTTTTGTCAATAAACCCTTCAGGTCATTAGAAATGTGTAGTTTTCTCTTTCTGAGTCATTAATACATTTGTAATCACAGGATGCACCTGCATTCTTCTCAGGGCAGATTTTAACTTGCCCACTTGCTCTGGTATGCTTTTATTTCCCTCCCTATAAAAATACTATCTGAGGCAAAGAAGAACTCCCGTCAATAGAAACAGTTTAAAGTATCATTCAAGAGCTGGAGCTTTGCCTTGTATGCTTAGAAGAAGCCCCTTTCTCTCTGTTCTCTGTGCTGTTTGCAACAGCAACTGGATGCGGCAATGTACTTTAGGAGCTAGAAAGTTAAAGCTTCCAAGATGTGAACTGGATTACTAGGTCATCACATCTCTTAGGTGAGACCGGAATGGAAATCTTTGTGTCTTGCTTAGTTTCATGGGGTTTTTAGCACTCTCTGCTGCCAGAGGCTACTTTCTGGAACCCTCATGAGCATGCAAGCATGAAAGCATTCCACCAGAGAGGAAAATTCTCTCCATTAATAAGTAATGGAAATATCTGTGTAGCAAGTTGTAGTTGTTATGTGCTGACTCCCGATGGAGAAACAGAACATCTAAACAAAGAAGAAAAAGCACCACATGCGGATGATTCCCATACTAGACTAGCTACTGCAGAAAACTGAACAGGAAGAATTAAGGGCCATCTCAGCTTCCTGGTGGAAAGCCCATGGGCAGCTATGGGAGATGTGTTCTTCAAACATAATTAAGATGGGAATGTTTTGCCAGAGGTTTGTAATGCCAGGTGTTGGTCTGGATGTAGGGTCAGAATTTTTATTTTAATAGGGTCCTCAGGTAATTTGTACATTCATTAAAGTTTGAGAATCTCTGGCCTGTCATGTATAGCATATATGAATTCTAAAAAGTGTATTAAACTCTATTTTGAATATGATTGTTTGTGTATACAATTTTTAAGTAGCCTTTAATAAAAATTTCACAACTGATTTACTCAGGTATCTGAGTCATATAGTAGAGAAACCCAAGAATTCTCATGACTGGCTTTATCTTCTCATCCAAATTCTATGTGGCCATTGTTTTATCCAAGTCATTTCTTGACAACTGCTCTTTCCTAGGGGTGATAGTTGCAGTTAAGAAGTGTGATGGTTAATTTCATATATCATTTTGACTGGATCAGGGGTTGCCCAGATAGTTGGTGAACTATTATTTCTGGTGTGTGTTCTTGATGGCGTTTCCAAAACTTATAGCATTTTTGTTAGTCTGTGTGTATGCTTATCTCTGATTTTATATACAACTAGATTTCCCAATAATTCTTCCAAGCCACCCCTTAGAATTCTACTGCAGTTTGTAAACAGTTGTAGTAAACTAAACATTCTGGGTTTTTCTAACAGAGCACCACCCCGGTCGGCCTTTTGAGGAATTAGCCACCTACGATAGGCTGGGCGATTGGAAATGACTGCCTTGCTATGCTGATGATACAAGTCCTCGGCATGTTTTAATTGAAAAAGTAATGAGGAGGTTTTAAAAGGCTTTTTAGTTGATTTAGAGTTGAGTTCTACTTTACAAAGGTTTTTCTATTTAGCTCCCATTTTTGAATGAACTGTTCACCAAATAATCTTTCTTGTTTGTTTCTGTTGTTCGTTAGTTTTTCAGGACTGTCAGTAGCATCCTAAATTGCACAATTAAATTCCCGGTTTTCACTTAGCTTCTTTTTTTATGATTAGCTCCCTTCCCTTCTTCCCTCATCATCAAAGCTGGGGGGTGTAGGTGAAGGAGGGTGGGGGCTGGGGAGTTATACGACTGAAGTTCAAAACAAAGTCTCATCTTCAGCAGCCTCTGTGGGAGGACTCTTTCTCAGGCTTCTTCCCTGGATTAGGGCTGTTATGATACAACAGGTCATGAACTAGTTTAACAAAAGAGCCCACAGTTTATACTGTGAAGTTTAATTTATCATGAATGACTGGAATTTTATGCCTTGCTTGTTGACTGGGGCTTCCCTCAGAGCTTCCTTCTGACTGTATCTTAAGAATATAAGGATTTGGAGATTTAATGCTACTCCCAGTCAAGATACTATTTTCTAATCTACTTTATGTTTTCTCAAAAACTTTTTTTTTCTTTGCATTTTTTTTCTAAGTAATAAAAGATTTTAATGCTTCGGAAGTGTGTTGTGACGACAAAGTCAGGGGCTCTGTCTTATCAGCCTCGTTTCTGTTTTGTTGACCCTGTCTAGATGAACGGTTTAAATGAATGATTTGTTGAACAGAAAGTGCAGTAGCTCTCCAAGGTGCTATGTTCTCTCATGAGAGGCGTGGACAGGGATCGTCAGAGCTGCGACTGAAGCCTGTCTCTGATTTGTCTAATCTGGGTGCATTGCTAAGTGCATGCTCTGTGCATGCATGTGTACAAACATGTGCCAGAGTCAGTGTCTGCATGATGCATATGTGTAAGCACAAATTCCTGGAATATACCAACTCCAAGCAAGAAATGCAATATGTATCCCACATAGAGAAGTTTCTTAAACGTCTTTCAACAACTTCTGGAATATTCTATCATTATAAAGTTCTCCAGAATAAATAGAAAAAGGATAAAAACCTATTTTATGGAGCAGTATCACTTTAGGTCTCAAAGTATGAAACATGGTGACCTTTAATTGCGTCAGTAAAAGTCCCTCCTGAATCCAGGTTGCAAAGATTTGGTCTCCATAGAGGACACAGATTAGGATTCCTGGAGATACATTTTTAATTTGGATTGTGTTTCATGGCTTCCGTCCATGGAACAGAGTTAGACCATTGACTGCACACTCAGCTGTAAAGAGCCAAAACTTACTTCACTATAGCCCCTGGAGTCTTTTAGACTTAACTATATGTACAAAGGTAGGTCCAACTTGTGTTATGATTCTTCTGTAAGCTGGGCATGTGTGGAGTTTTTTTCTTCATTTATGGTAGCCCATGGTTCCACTCCTTATTTCACCTTTACTTTGACAGTTGTGTAAGTATAAGCCATGTCTCAACTCTCAAGACGAGAGGTTCTTCTGTAGGTCTTGAGACCCTGACATTTTCTTCCCCAGTAATTAAGTCCTTTCTCCTCTGCCTCTGTATTAGAAGTGATCTTCTTAACTCATCTACACTGAGTCATTTTCCTGGGTTCTAAGAGCAGAGGTCAACCTCTGGGCTGCAGTTCATGGAAATGTCTGACATGAGACAAATTGCTGTTACCTCTTCTTCCTTTCTCTTATTTCACTATTCACAACCCTTCACCCTTCATCATTCATCAAGACTTTTGAGTTTCTTCAGAATATCATAGAATTTATGAATATCTGTGAGCCTTACAGAAAGACTACAAAATCTCATTTATGTCGAGCCTGAATAAACCCAAGCTTAGAAAAGAAAGAATGGGGTTATTAAAGGCTAGGGATGGGAAAGGGGCAGAGTGAGGAAATGCTAGTAAAACGGTAGTTTCAGCTAGACTAGAAGAGTGAGCTTTGTGATCTCTTCCACATGTTGATAACTATGGTTTAGTAATTTATTATATATTTGAAACATATAAGAAAGAAAAAGATTTTAGCTATTCATATCATAAAAATGTCCGTGAAGTAGTGAATACATTACTTAGCTTGACTTGATTATTCCATAATGAACACACCTATTATAATCATAAAATACCTTCAAAATATATAGATTGATTACTTGCCAACTAAAATGTAAAACACAGGGCTGGAGAGATGGCTCAGCAGTTTGGAAGAGTATTTGCTGCTCTTCCAAAGGACACGGGTCCATTTCCCAGCACCACGTTGTGGTTTCCAACCATCTTTAATTCCAGTCCCAGAGTATTCAATTCTCTCTTCTGGACTCCAAGGACACCAGGTACGCATGCGGTACATAGATGGCATGCACACAAAACACTTATACACATTGAGTGAGTAAAATACTAACATGAAAGCATATCTGGGCATATGCCTCACTGGTAGCACACCTGTCTAACTTATGCATGAGCCTGGGCTTCATCTTTAGCTCTACATAGTTTTTAAATTAAAAATTAAATTATGGTGCAGAGAAATGATTCAGTGAATAGAGGCACTTGCCTCCAAACCTGACAACCAGAGTTCAGTCCCTAAGACCTACATAGCAGGAGGAGAGAACTGACTTCTGAAAGCCGCCTTTGGCCTTCACACATGTGCTATGGCATAAACATGTGCCCACACATTAATTAAGTAAATGTAATAAGATATTAAATAAAAATTCCATCCTTATGATTATTTTATTTCAAACATCATGAATATTAACATTTTATCAACCTAAGTTTTCATTATGAGCAGATTTTTGAGGAAAGATTTATCTAATGTAGTGCTGAAGTCACTCTATTATAAAAGGCTTATCAGAAAATAATTTTAGTATTTCCAACTTTTTCCCCCCTAGGATAAAATCAACCTGTTTAGTTACCAGTGTTTATTAAAACATAATAATTTAGGATTGCAAAGAATAAGTTTTTATGGATCCCTTTTTTCTAGTAAAAAGTTTAAATAGGACAGAGTATCCAAGATGCCCTTCATTAAACATGGAATGGTCTCTTTAAATAACCACTTTGGGGTCACTCTGAAAGTTTGTAGCACTTCTGACTGGAATGTATGCCTTATATACACCATACTCAGTGGCTTGTCCTCAGGGATAATTGAGGTCTTAGATTAAAAACTACTATGTTATGTAATCAGACAAAGAATTTTAGTGTTCTTCTGATATTAAATAAAATGGCCCAGGAAGGTCTTTATCAATGTTCAGTGAGTTATTAGCAGTTTGTTGGGGAGAGTTACTGGGAGGGAGCCAGTCATGGGTGTGTGCTGTATAACAGGGGCTCTTTCTGAGCTGGCTTTTGTCCGTCTTTGCAGTGTCCCCATTCCTATCAAAAGCTACTGCTTGTGAGGTGTTTGTGAGGCAAAAGGACCCAGACACAGTGCTCTTCACTATTCTACTTGGTTATAGGATGGTCACTTCTTCTGAGTTTTGGATCTGAAGTTCCAACTTCTCCCCGATGTTCTCTATCAAATGCTCTGTGCCAAGAAGGCGCTTGTGTCTTTGACCATACTTTTTGGGCCACATTTTCTTTTTTGGTCTGGTATGTATTTTAGTCAATTGTGAACCTGCCTCTGTCACATACTCATTTTAGTTTGACTTTTAACAGTTTATCAGGTACCTGTGATGTTCCATGCATTGCTTGTCTAAGCTGTTGCTTTTATTGTTTTTTGTTTTATTGTTAGTCACCAAATCATGGGTCAGTTATGCTGAGTTCTCTAAGTATTATACTGTGATCTTTCTTTTTCTCGCTCGACTCTGACAAATTGTTTTCATCTTCTTTGACTTTATCAAACGACAACGGAAGGTGCTTCTTAGGCTTCATTGAGCTTGTTAAACTCTAGATGAATACTTTTGTGTTATAATTGAGCAATCTCATTAAAATACTGCCTACTTAGCACACTAATGTGGATGTACAACTATTTGAAAAGTAGCTAATGTTTTAGACTTTAAATAAAATCAATCTCTCTCGTTTATTTAACACCCAATTATGCAGTGTTGGTCTGATGTCTTTCTATCCTTTTTATCTCCGCTCAGATGAAATAAGAACTCCAAGCTGTTGCAAACTTCTTGGTGCTTAACCTTCCATTCTTCACTTTGCTTTTCCTAAATGTTTACATATCAATTAGGGCTGAACTACAAACCTGCAATTGTTTTAACTTCTTGTAATGATAGTGTTTTCTTCTGCCAATGTTTGCATGCAGTTTTCTTGATCAGTTTTGGTTTTGAGTGCACAATTTGCAGTTACCCCCTGGAAAAAGCAGTGTGCTAATGGATTTCAGATGTGGCATGAATAACTTATTTGTACATTCATGCAAAATCAAACACATTTGGAATGAATTTTGTTTACTCTTTGGTTTCAAAGAATCACATCATGCCAGTAACTCAACAAGTGCAAAGGCAATCCCCTTAAAAGGGGACTTAGTGACTTCAGAGAATGTAGGTTGGGGTTTTCTGCTGGACAAAGAAATCAAGAGCCAGCATCCTTGCACATTCCTGAAGTTACCCAGGCTTGCAACTCTACTCTAATCTGCTGTTTTGTTCTGTGAGGAGAAGGGAATTCATTCCACAAATTAAGTGTTAACTAGTCCTAACAAGAATCTCTGCGTGTGATGGGAAGCACATCTTTGATCAAATTTATACTGAAAAGAAGACACGAATGTACTCTTCAAATATCTGATGACTCCCATATTATGAACAGAGTGGAGCAGTGATCTGCATCTTTGTTCCTGGGGAGATTCTCCATTGCTTTGGTAGTTGAAAGATGTATTGGGGCCAAAGCCAGAGCTTACTTCCATCCCTTTGTGGTTCAGCGTGAACTGAACCTCCAAACCACAGTGCTTCATACAAGTCCGTGTCATGAGCTTAAGGGGGATCCATACAGAAGATATGGGTCTCTCTGAGGGCCAGTCATCACAGAGCACAACTATAGTTTCACTTGGGCAGTGTGGAGATTTCATCTCCAGAGGTTTTATGGAGAGATGAAATGCTCTCATGTTTACTCCCTTTCTTTGAGATTGCACATTATTACATCCTTGGTTTAGAGATACAATCTCAGCAGGGATGTATAGCTATGTGATCATGTGCTAGTGACATCAGTGGGAGGAGAAGGAAAATACAGTATTATCAGACTTACACAGCATGGTTTGTTCTTTCTCTTTACGACTACCCACATTCCAGAACTGTCCTGATACTGCCTTCTGATTTATGTGGCTCATGCAGCTTTCTAAAGTAAGATTAAGCTAGGGCATGCGTTTTCAGATTGAGCAGGTGACAAAAACCACAGGATTATTACAGCATAGGTTTGGGACCTACTTCCAGAGGTTTTGATCCTATAGATGTAGGACTCAGAAATCTTCATTCCTAGGAGATGTCCAAATGTGCTTGGTACTTCTGGTCATAGTTTTGAAAGCACTAGACTCAGGAGTTTGGTAGCAGTTTTCTCAGGCAGGAGGACAATCACATTAATTACTTCTATCCTTTCACTTCAGTTGTTATTATGAAGAAAATTTAAGGGCATTTCTTTACTTGAACCAGCTACATACATACATTCTTCAAAATGCATATTAAAATGACCTTACAGTGACTAGAAATTCAATGTTCACAGTATTTTGAAAAGTAAATAATAAAATGTATTATTTTTTGGAGGAAATGAATCATCTTTAATGCAGTGCATCCATTATTTAAAAATTAGTCAAATTTTCCCTATACTTTTCAGTCCTACCTCGTAAGATGGCTTTAGAGAAATTCAGATACTCAAAGATAATCAATAATGAAAAAGTATAAGCAAGCTTACATGCTCACCTTTATAATCTTTCTTTCTCAAAAGTATCTGTTTTGTTATGTCAGAACTCTTTATTAGGCTGTGTACCCATACACAACAAAAGCTAGGCATTTTCTCACAAAACTAACTCAAGCATCCAGACGCCTTAATGGCATCAGTCAGATCAACAAAGGGTAATACTCAAAAGCTGACTGTAAAGAGCAATGCAGGCTTGCTGAGGTACCTGATTATGCTATGACTGATAAGTATTCTTTTGTATATGAGATCACACCCAGTTACAATGAAAGAAATAAAAGAAATATTTCTCTAAGCGTCTAAGCTGAACATATTAGTTCAAGGTTTTTTAAAGAAGTACGTGCAAAATTGTTTCCTTTTCAAAACAATATTTTAGCTATGAATGTGCAAGGTATAGCACAAGGTCCAGCAGGGGTGGAGCTCTGATTGGTAAGTGAGCAGGTGACAGGCTGGAGCCTGTAAAAAGGACAGTTTTTTCCCCCAGTGTATTAGTTGCTTCTGTGTCAAATAATAATAAAAATTGAACAAAATCACCCCAAATTCAGTTGAAAGTCGGCGAAAGAAAAAAATAGTATAACCTTCTCTCAAAGACCAACCAACCAGAAACCACAAATAGTTTCACTGGAACTGCCTTTACCTGAACAAATAGCTAACATCAGATTGCCTCTCAGCTGTGAGCCTCATGGGACCAGGGGCTGTGCTAGGATGGCTACCAATCATGTTTCCTTTAGCATTCGGTGGTTCCAGTGAGCTGAGACCTTCAGTCTTAACGTCATGATACCCTTGGCAGACAAAGACACTTGGAAACCCTGAAGTATTTTTCACATTTTCTTTAGTGTCTTATATTACACACCCACACACACACACACACACACACACACACACACACACACACACACTACAAGCTAGGTTCTGCCCTCTTGACTCTGTAATCAACTTCGCTGGGTACCTTTACTAAGTTCACTTTTTTTTAAACATTTTTTTCATCACAACAATTTGTTGGTTTGTATGTGTGTCATGTGTATGCACATATGTATGCCATATGTATGCACACACATGCACATATGGGTATGACATGGCCTATATGTTGAGGTCAGAGGGCAACTTTTGGGATTCAGCTTTTTCCATTCACAATTAGGGGCCTGGGGGATTAATCTCAGGTTGTTAAGAGTTGGTGACAACTGTCTTTATCCAGTGATCTTTCACTCTTAGTGGCCTTGTTCTTTTCACTAATTAGTAGTTGTCCCCGTGAAAGGTGACCAAGTTAATGATATCTTAATCACAAGCCATGTAAAACGTCCCACTTATGTAAGTTAAATTAAACAAAAAATTCCTTTAAATTGGGCATTTTTTTGTTTTTCCCAGTTTCAGAATGATTTTGCCTCTACAAGGCTGGTACTCAGAAAATTTCTTATGACAGAAAAATTCATTTGTGACTTTAGCTAGTGATTTGTTATTCCATTTTCTTTGAGGAATATCACATAGAGACTGTATAACAACGACACAGAAGACTAGAGCTAAAACATCAGTAGGTTCTAACGTATCTCCTACCCACTCAACTCGATTTTCTAGATGAATTTCTATAGTCTCTCAGGTAGATGCTGTAACATGGACTTCAGATATGTAACACTGAAATGACCACGTAATTGAATATCTGCCAAGGACAATGCCAGCCACTTACACCTCTCAGTGTCTCCCCATCAAACTCTCCTTTGTCAAGCATTACTTTAAAAAAAAATCAACATAGAAAACTCGATCTTTGGAGATTGTATCATATTTCCAAAAAAATGTGCAAAAATTTATTTTGCGCAAAACAAAAAGCATTGGCAAAACATGTAAAAGGCGTAAGACATATTTACAAAAAACAAAACAAAACAAAACAAAAAAAAACCCACAATGGTAGTTCAATGCCTAGGGTAGAAAATAGGTAGAAAACTCCTGTCACTGGCATGATCCAGCTGAAAGCACTGTTTAAGACTAAAACAAATTAGAGACTATAGCACTTGCTAGTTCTCAGTTTTGGATTATGTGATGAAGTATACCTCTTGAAAAACATATGTGGAAAAAAATAATTTTGTGCAACTCTGACTCATGTATAAGCTTTCATCTGTCTTATCCAGCCAGCCATGGTAAATGTGTTTGGCTTAGTGGACACACTTAGGCAGCATTTAAAAGGGAGTAGAGAAGTTTATTAAAACAGAGGGCTCCTCAAACAGCATAATGATGTCAGGAATATAGGTCCTTGGAGCACATTATTGTTTTAAGCAGAGGTCCCCACACTTTCACACTGGTTATAAAACATTATTTTGTGCTGCTGGCCTGGAATGAGAATGTCATCCATCTGCAGGCAATTAGAAGGAGCAGGGCTGCGGATTTGATTAGCTCAATAATAAACGGGCACAAGTGTGACTCGACTTATGTTAGTCAGATCCCTAGACAGATTATTCCGTTGTTATCATATGAAATAACCCATTTTATCAACAATTAAGTAAATCCACATTTATGGGCACTTTGCAAAGTCGGGAGGTGGGAAGAAGTCCAACTAAAGCCTTAAGTCATTAAAAACGTTTAACCCTGTTTTCCACAGTACAGATGCCAAGCTCAAATTTTAGAAGTTGCTGAATTATTCAGAACAGTTTAGTTGAAATATTCTGTATGTACATAAATAGTTAAGTATTTATATTTTCCATAAGCAATTTGCCTAATAACTTTAATTTGTAATTTTAAAAATCCTCAGAGAACTGAGAATTATGGTATTTAAACATGTGAAAAGATAAATTTGTAAGATAGTTTCTCTATATCTTTTGGTATTATAATTAATTTCATAAACATAAGATAAAATTAAATCTGAATAAAATAGGTAAATGACTACTAAAATACATAATAATTAGACAGGGTATGTAACATTTGTTACAATACTGTGAAATTATGCCCTACCTATATGGCTAATAACTTTAAAATCTTTTCCTTTTTATTAATTAAATATGTCTGTTCCTGTGGTTTTTAAAAAATTTGTTTTAAATTGGAGTAGTATTATTTCACATTCCTTCCCCTCCTCTTTCTAGACCTTCCCAGATACACTCCCTCGAAACCCCCCCATTACCTACCACTGACCCAAATTGATAGCCTCTTTCTCTCATTTTTATTGTCACATATAAAGGGTATATGTATATACACATAGATAAATACAAGCTGCTGCATTTGTTTTTGTCGATGATATGTCTGTGATTTGAGGGTTGCAATGATAAAGGGTGTATTCCTAGTAACCAAGAAATAAAAACAACCTGAATGGCATTCAATTGATGGATAGATAATAAAAATGTGGTTCATGGACACAATGTAAAGAAAAATGAAATCACAAAATTTTCAGGTTCAATGGATGGATTAGAAAAGATTGTCTTAGTATTTCTCACATTACTTATTTATACTGAGTAAGGTAACCTACACCCATAAAGACACTGTAGCATGTTCTCACTCCTCTGTGATTCCTAGCTCCAACTCCTCAGATGTGAATACAGAACCTTGAGTAGCCACGGAGACCACGGGTATGGGAGTGTTGGGTGTGGCGTCTGGTGTTGGATGCGTACTGAGGCTTGATAGGGGATAGGCAGATTCAGGTGGTATGAAATGAAAAATGGAAAGATGTGGGTGGAGTTCCAATTGGAGAGGATGGAGGTCAGAACAGAAGGAAGGACAAAGGACAAATAATACCAAGGTTGCTTGAAAAGTAACATGGACTCATATTATTTTATATTTACATAAAATGATACAGAATATATATATTATATTGGACTACCTTGACCACCAATTGGAGTAGTATTATTTCACATTCCTCCCCCTCCTCTTTCCAGACCTTCCCAGATACACATATACATATACATATACACATACACATACACATACACATACACATACACATATACATATACATATGTCTCTCTCTCCCTGTGTGGTGTTCTCTCTCTCTCTCTCTCTCTCTCTCTCTCTCTCTCTCTCTCCCTCCCTCCTCTCTGTGTGTTTGTGTCTGTGTGTATGTGTGTGAATATGTGTCTTAAAGGAAATTAAAAAAAACCCAGGCTGTAGTGTTCCTGACAGGAATCACAGGTTAGCAAAAATCTCTGTACAGGGCACGAAAATCCTCCTTTTGAATGGTGGTCAGGGTAGTCCAAGTGACTCTCAAAACATATAGATTATTAATGTAGTCATGGGTTGCCTCTCAGAGGTTGAGGGTGATTCCTATTGCTGAAGACACCACACAATTAATCAGGAAACCCAATGATTGGAGAAGGAGCTAACCCGAAAGCGTCTTTCCTGTAGTCTAGCTTTCACAGTACCAGAAAATACTATGCAAGTTCTGAAGAAAAGAAAGCAATTAAACAGTCCCACCAAGATGCAACACCTATGAACTATGACAATGATCAGCCCAGAAAGATCTCCATAAGGCACAATATGTGGTGCTTGAGTGTTGGTAGTAACCAGCAGCTGTTTAGTTGGACTTAAGGCCCACTCAACAAGAGGACAATCGTGTCAATACTGTAAACCTAGCCAGCTTTCCAGGGCTAGTGGTCTCATGGGTATTAGAAAAGTATTAATTACCACCACTTTGTTAAACCAGCACAGTTCCTTCCTACATTCAAAATAATCCTTACATCCACAGGTAAGTGTAGCTATCTCCCCTCACCAAAGAAGTCTTTCTTTATAGCAAATAGAGACCATCACAGAAAACCACAACTGGACACAGTGCAGACATCAACAGACCGCGGTGAGCCAGCCCTGGTGGGTACATCTATTATACAGCTCCTACAGCTTTGGTGGTACATGCAGTGAATAGATTGTTAGAACCAGAACACCAGGATATCTGCTGTGACACAGTCTCTTCTAGAAATGGCTGCATAAACAAGACTGGAACACGGTAATGTCAGTGGGCGTGTTAATATGGAAGGGCTGAGATTTCATGGGATCCCACTCCTAGACACAGAACTACAGGCAATGAGTCTAAATGTTTTAAAGGAAAATTAAATAGGATTTCATTTCCAGTACTCACAGTATATTTCTAATATACCCAATATGTGTCTTAAACATATTCTATTCTAGAACTTCATTCAGTTTTAGTCACTGCTCCTAAATTCAGCCAGAGGTGCCAGTGATGGGTCATGAACTACTTTGGTAAGTAACCCATTCTTTATCTGTTTCTTTTTCTTTTTCCATCAAGTATTATTAAAGTATTCAATACCTAAAGAGCTAATAATAATTCAAAATATAAATATCTAAATAACTTCATAAAATATCTCTGTTTCAGAAAAAAGACCATCAATCCTTAAGCAAACTATTTATCTAGCTCAACTAAACCATGGTATATGCGAAATAAACTGAAGGTATTTTTCACCGTTATTCAGCCAAATACATATAATTCTCATATAACTCATCAGTTTATTTCCTTGTCAAAATCCTAAATTAGATACAAGAATATCAAGCAGATGATAGTGCATTCCTCATTAATACTGGAATCCTGACGCATGACAGTAACACAAAACAGATGCTGCTCCGATCATCCCCTGAAAGGTGATACCATCACAGCATGGGTTAGCTCTTTATGTGGGGTGACTTAAAATTTGCCCACAGAATATTAAATAATAAAAAACAGAGCATGGCCAGCTTCCTTACGTCACTCAGACACCATTTAAAAGCCCCCATCTCTATACTGAGGATAGAACAAATAACTGGAGAACAGAGCCATGTCCAGCTAATACTTGACGGCACTAGCCCTTGAGGTATTCATGACCTCATTCATGACCAGGCAGAAAAACAGAGCTCCCAGGCCCTGCCCATTGCTCATTGTGTATGGTGATGCCGGACTGCCCATTCTATCGGGTCTACCCACTAGGCCCTTAGCAATGTGAAAAAAGTGTGGGATCTCCTAAACCCTTTCTCAATAAAAGAATCACCACACCAGCAGTTCTTAGAGGATTTGTCAAGAAAAAAAATGCAAACGGTTTCTCAGCACAGTTCAGTTAACTAATATCTCACATGTCTTCAAAGGCTAAGATTCTTATCGCTCTACTTGCATGAGTCTGCAGCTGTTTCTAGAATACACAGTTCTGTGTACTCTGTGAAAATAAACAGAAAAGCCCAGGCAGACGAGCCATAATGCAAGCGATAGAAGTAAAACGTGCTGAAATGAGGCTTTTAAAAGAAACAGCCATGTGAACGCAGAGCTGCTCTTCAAAGTAAAAAGAAGTCAGACCCATTTTTTCTTTACTCCGGAGTAATGAAATTAAGTTAGTGGCAACTCCAACAACAAAGAAGCTTGAGAAGCCAAGGGGGAACATTTATAGAATGGGCCGAAAGCATGATTTCAAGTTCCAAACAAACCACCCAAGCTCTCTACTGACAGCTATGACTCTGGCAACCCCTCCCCCGAGGTAAAAGCCAGCTCTGTCCTTAACACCTGTATGTCCTCCTGTTCTCAAACTTGGCTGCATACTGGAGCCACAGTGGGAGCTTTAAGAAATGTTGAGGCCTGGAATTCATTCTCAAGAGTGTTATTTAATTGTGCTAGGGTGTGGCTTGGACCCTGAGAAGCTTTAAAAGGCTCCTGAGTGATTATAAATAGAGCAGCTGAGGTTGGGAACCACTGATAAATTTTCTAATGCATAGATTCCTCATTTGTAAAATAATAATGACACCCAGAGCGTGTACTTTTTAGGAATATTGCAATGGTGAAATATACTACTGCAAACAAAACAGTTAGCACCATGTTCTGTGTGAGAATCCCTTGATAAATGCGAGCTATTGCACTCTCATCAGGAGGGTCAATACAAGCCATGCTCACCTTGGCACACATTGTGCTCACTCTGTTCATAGCCTGATGCACACTGGATCCGGTGGGAAGGGTTGGCAGGGATGCGCTGAGGGTCAGCTGGGTTCCTCCGGATGACAAAGTTATTCCGGCCAGTTTGAACTTCAGGGCCAGCAACTGCAGTAGCACTGGCTACGAAGCCACCCCCAGGGACCACACCACTGGTTGCCATGCTCCTGGCAGCTACGGTCCCAGTGGTGGCACCCGACGATGCTTCCACAGCTGCTGGTGTTTCTTGCTGAGGCTGTTCATTATTGACAATAATTTGGGCTGTTTTAGGAAGGCAGAGATATCCTCCAAAGTGGTTGACACATTTCATTCCACCTTTGCAAGCGTCTGGGACAATGTCACATTCATCAATATCTGTGGTCAGTAATAAAAGAAGTCAGCAGTCTTCTCAGAGGGTGGAGTGTGGTATAGCACACATGGGATAGGAAGAGGACCGTGTGAGATGAACATGGAGGGCTGCTCTTGGATAGGAAGTCTTAGAAGCAAACTTACCTTTGCACTGCTGTCTTACAGGGTCCCATTCATATCCATCGGTGCATTGCTGAAAAGAAAACGTCAAACATGGAACCAGGAGACAATGAGCGGCTTCCCTAAGAGGCTATCTATCGTAAGAGCTTTATCCTGCGTTGCTGCTAGGGAAACGAGATGGGTGGTCAGTTTCACACCCTTCCCTTTGAGACAAGTCTGTTGTAAAAGCTCAGGAGTCCCTTGTCTTCTTTCCATTGGCCTGAATCCTTGGTTTGTCCATCACTGTCCTGTTGGTGTTCTTTTTGAGACTGGTTTCCCCATTGTTTCTGATTGATCTTTTATTTATTTCCCCCATTTACTATTATAAATTTTATAAAAAAAAAAATACTGAAAAAGACCAGCTGGGTACCCTATTTTCTTCCATCCTAAGTTCATGCATCTCTCTAAATCTTCCTGAACATCAGAATATTGAGACCTAGCCCACTGCTGCTCAGGTCCTTCCTATCTGTAGCTGCTCCTCTCTCCATCCTCAGGCTAATAGAGTCCAACTTCTCAGGGGTTACTAGGACACACCCACACAATAGATACAAATTAACTAAATGCTCTCCATATCCTCTAGGTTACACATTCTTTCCCCCAAACACAATGCAATGCTCCTTCCTCTTGCACGGCCTTGTAGGAATGAGAGACACCGACAGCTTGACTATACTGTGCACTACTCATCAACTGCTTGGCCTAGAAACTTTCTCCTTTCTCTGAAACATCTAAAGGGACCACCCTCACTCTACCATGTGGATCCGAGTTCTCCTGAGAGGCCCCAAATGCTGCCTATGCACTGGGGCCTGAAATCCTAGAGCCTTGGCCATGCTGTGCTGCCTGATAACATCTCTCCTACTAATTATCTCAGTACCTCTCTTTGAATCCCAAACAGAACATTTATAGCAGCGCTGTGACTCAGGAGTGGGTACCACTGAAAGTCATCCTTTGAGGATTCCTCTATGGTTGCTGCAATTTCTCCATCCCAACACTCTCTATTCTCCACTGGTGAGGGGTTTGGGTTCTTCAGGGACTTTGTCCATCTGTTGACTTTTTTTTTTCCTAAAATTCTGGTTCTGGGTCAAATGTTCCCTGAGTTTAGATTGGACTCCATGACCTTAAACCATCTGAGTCTAAAGATATTTATTTTATGCTTTGTTTTTACTACTTAAAACATCTGTTGTACCTCTATAAGGAATTTGAAGAGTTACTAGGATACTGGGGTCCACTGGACCTGATAAACTTTCTGAAAGCCTCCTAGTGGAGAAATATTTATTTCAAAATTCTTCCAGACTCAGGTCACTTCACACAGTGCAGTGGTAAGTAGTCAGAGATTCCTGTTATCTGACCCTTTTCCTACTTTAGGGATTTCCTTCTTCTCTGGCAATCTACACTTCTTTCAAGATCATTCTGCTGAAAGGCCACTCTCAAAACCTCTTTTTTTCTGGCTGGCTGGGAATGGCAGCGTTTCTCTGTGGGAGATAACAGTTCTGACTCCTTTCTAGCCCAACTCGCTGCTCTGATCATGTGAAAACAGTGCCTACCTTTCCCATAATGGTGTCACCAGATTCTTTCTCTTTGCCTCCTCCTCTACACCAGGCAAGTCTCTGCTGCCATGTCCTCTGCTCTGAGAACTACTCAGTTCACACTTCCCACTTCGCTCTGTCACATATGAGGCCTCATATGAGCATTCACTCCAAGGCCTTTTCTCTCCATGTAGGGGACCCACCAGGATTTCCCTCTAGAGTTGCTCTGGAATTGGGCAAAACGAGCTACTGCTGGTTCCCTGGCAACTTGAGAATCCATGTTCAAACAGCAGGCTTCTAAACTTTGTCTGTACTCTTTAGATTTTTTTCAGCCATACTACCTTCCTTTTCCCTTCCAGTCTCCAGGAACTATAAACCTGAGACACAAGGTCTGGATCCTGCCCACACCACTTTGGTCTCTGCAGCTCACAGCCACAGGTATGTTGTGTGCTCAGACGCAGAACTTTACTCTAGTTCTTCCCCTCTCTGTGGTTAAATGTAACCATGTAACTTCAGTGTGTTGGCATTTTATTTATATGCTACAGATGTTTCTTGCATGTCTCCTGTTCATAAGTGTCACATGTATGTAAATTACCTTTATCTGACATTCTATATTCCAAGGAAAAAATTAAATAGGACCCACAGTCACTGAAACTAAGAACTGTATACCCGACTTTAAGGTATGTGTGTGGGCATCAGTGGATATGTGTATATATGTTTACAAATATTATAAAATTCAGACATTTTTCCTCAAAGACATAGAGGAGCATTTATGAATGACCCCTGTGTTTGGTTACATAATAAATGTAATTTCTCCTTCACAGTGTACTTACAGTGATCACCATGCTATCGGTTCTTACAACAGTTAGATATTCAGATTACAACATGCATGTTTTCTGTTTCAAATACAATTCGTTAAGTTTTCATTTAAGAGATAATTGCTTTTGAGATTTTATTAAAAGTTTGACCTAAAAAGCCCTTGGATTAAAAAAGAGATATAAGCCGGGTGGTGGTGGCGCACGCCTTTAATCTCAGCACTTGGGAGGCAGAGGCAGGCGGATTTCTGAGTTCGAGACCAGCCTGGTCTACAGAGTGAGTTCCAGGACAGCCAAGGCTATACAGAGAAACCCTGTCTCGAAAAACCAAAAAAAAAAAAAAAAAAAAAAGATACAAAGGTTATGTGTATAAAATGTGTAGGTGGTAATGAAGGTTAAAAAAATGGGGAAATGCCTTTAGACAAAAAAGATTTTATATGGAAATTTATAAAAGATGCTTATGATGTAGTTAAAACTTAATAATGGCCAAAATTCCAAGCATGAAAATAAAATCAATGCCTAGTTCTCTCTCTCTCTTTCTCTCTCTCTAATTACAGTGTATGTTTTCCTTGAGTATTTACTATTTTTCATTCTATTTTCATGTGTGTGTGGTACACATGTATGTGTCTTACATTGCTCATGTGATGGTATATATAGGTGTGCATACATGCATGTGTGGGCCTGATGTTGATGTCAGAGATTATCTAGTGTTTCTGCCATATTTAATAAGGCAGACTCTCTCAATCAAACCCAGAGCTCCCTGACATGGGTAGTCTCACTAGCCAGCTTGCTCTGGGGAGTCCCTGATCATCTCCTTTCCAAGGCTAGAACTACAGACAAACCGCTATGTTTGCCCAACATTTATGTGGGGATCCAAACTCTTGTCTTTACACTTGCATAGCAAATGCTTAATGACTCCCCAGCCTCCAACTTTCTTAAATATTGATTTTTTCTTAATAATATTTATAAAAGCTAGATTTGGGATTTATTTAATTAATTTTTTATGTGTATGTGTATGGGCTCATATGTACCATGGCCCAGTGTATGTAAGTTGGAGGACAACCTTTGGGACTCAAGTTTTCTTTTTCTACCATGTGGGACCTAGGATAGAACTCAGGTTGGCTGGCATGGCAGTAAGCACCTTCATCCACTGAACAATCTCACTGCCCCTAAATTTTATTTTATCATTTTACCAAGATACTTAAAAGCTGTGATTAGATTTCTCCAAATGCTAAACACGTTTTCCTTTATAATGAACCCTTCACTTGCCAGGTACTCACCGGCTTAACATTAGGGAAGATTCTGTTGTAAAAAATTATTCATATTGAGATAATTCTGCTAAGTTACATACTAATTACATACTAATTAATTATTCTGATAGACAGACAATTAAGTCCATTTACAAATTGAGCCCTTTATACAAGTTCTACTTTAGCTATGACCCTCAGTCCTCTAGATGTATAATTAAATAAGCAACCACCACCAATAAGTGTGAGTTTTCACAGTAAGTCCATGCAAAGTGTGGAAAACAAGGACAATCAGATGACTTCATTAGACAAAAGGAGACCCCTCCCCACCTGGAGGAAAGGATCACAGTTCTTAACCTGTTATATGTAGGAGATACTTGAAGTTTAGCTTGGTACAGTCCTAGCACTAAGGCTGTAGGTTAAGATTACATTGGGCTCTTAATTTGATCGTGTTTTTGATATAACTGTTTACTCAGAACCCCACCCTACTTGGACCAAGTTCACATCTTTAAAAAAAATCTCAAACATTTTCACTGTCTTTGAAAAAGATAAAAGAAACCTAATTTGAAATAGGCCAAAATTTATTTTAAATCTTCCAAAAGAAACTCCATTTGTAGGAATCCTTTAATTTAATCCAAATTCTTAGAGCCAACCTTTAACTCTTTCTAATTAAAAAAGAAAAAGAAGAAAAAAATTAGCTGAGTTCAGCCACCTAGATTGCTACTCTTCTGCCTTGATTCAATTTACTACAGTTGGGAATAACTAAAGATTTAAACTTGCCCTTTCTGGAATATGCTGGAGCAACTGTTCCTTCATTGAGTAGCTTTACTTCAGGATTTACTATGTTTTTGATTATTTTAATATGAGACATAGTACTGCAACAGATACAGAGGACAGGACAAAAACCAGACCAGATCACGATGGGAATTTCTTCCTTCATAGTTTTGGTAACCACTTCTCTCTCCAAAAGACCCACCTTCCTGAATATTCTGCCTGGATTTCATCAGATTCTAAGAATGACCTTTCTGGGAATGTGACACATGGAACAATATTTTTTGTGTCCCCTCAGAAGCTATACTTCTGTCACTTCAGAGGTAACGCCTGTGTTGTCAGGAAGTCAGTGGTGAATGTTGACAAACCAAAGGCTAAAGTTTTGTCAGGGGCTATCTTAGCCTCTCAAATCCCATGATATCCCACCAGTCAGCAGCAGATTCGAGATGGTGCCTAGTAACTCAACTCCCTTGACATAAGGTTATTCTGTCAGTTCCTTTTATATAAATCAAGAGGCTGGGATTATTAGAACCCAGGCCAGCTGCTGCCTCTGTAACTGTGTCTCCTTGTACTTTCATGGTTCTGTATACATGCCCTAGGCTAACAGACCCAAAGCAATCAAGGGCTACTGGGGACACACCCTACATGATGGTTACATGTAAGCTAAATGTATGTCTACCTCATCCTCAAGATTCTTGCCTCAACATCACATTTTTTTTTCTGCAAAATTTGAGACTTTCTCTCCTTCCACTGCCATCCATGAACCAGGGCCAGCCTGACTACAGCACTATATATAGTGTGTGTATTATCAACCACATGGCGTGGCAGCTCCTACCTGATGAAATCTATCCTGTATAATGAACCTTGTCCAATCTCCCATCTGAGCTTATACCTCAGAGCCTCCACCATGCTGTCTATCTGTCTGTCTACAGCATTAGTGCCTGAAACTTCCTCAAAGCCTCTGCCATGCTGCTATCCGTCTGTCCATCTGTATCATTACTAACTTCTAGTAAATTTCTAACACAAAAGAGTGGTCTGCCTCGGTGCCTCCCTCACACTCTGAACCCACACTAGGCACTCTCACTGAGTTCGTAGCTTTCCCGATGTTCTGATTTCTCTTTTACTCTCTGCTGTCCTTAGCTCCAGTTCTTCACTGAACACCACTAAGCAGCTTCTCATACTGAGTATTTTTAGAGCTGGCAGCTCATGGGCCAGAAGAGCAGGTGGGAGGAGGGTGAGTTGTACTGAGATGTCAGCAGTGTGGCAGATGCTTTTGTGCGGACAGGACAGGAGAAAAGTCCTTGCAGAGAAGGAGAGAGTGAACCGGACCATATTGAATGGGAATTCTCTCCACTCATGCACACACCCAGGGAGATGTGAGAATTCTTGGAATGGGGATCATTATGAACAGAGTCATAAAACTATTGAAGAGGGAATAGGTTCTGGTAGGGGCTGAGGTCAGGAGGGCAGGCAGGGCTGAATCCAGAAAGCCTTTCATTTCGAGTGAGGAACTAGATTCTGTCTTGCAGGTTTGGTTTTACTGAGCCTCTGAATTACTTTGGGGTGCTTTGTGAAAGGGACTCTAGTTCTCACGGATTTGACTCTGTCAACCTAGATAGGATGCCTGGAATCTGGTTCCTCATAAGCACTTCAGACAGTACTCATGTAGGTTGTCAATCACATCCTGGGAAACATCCTAGAGAAGATAAGAAGCCTCTGCAGAGATTTAAAGCTCAAAAACAGTTGTTCATTTACCAGAAGTGGCAACTGGTTATGCAAACAGATGTTCTGGGTGTACTTAGCTGATGGAGGCTGAAGTCAGCTGTTTAATGATGCCGGAGACCTACCAGAGTGAAAACTCAACTCACATTATCCCACAAACCAATTCTTAGTTTTCCTAACACTGTTCAAGGTGCTGCCATCGCCTTACACAAGAGCCAGGGGACTCAGCTTTGATGTCTTCACTTTTTTCTTTTCAAATTCTGACCACTCTTTCATTTCTACAGTTACCATATTGGCACAAAGCTTCCTGGCCTTAGGAAGAGGCAAGACTCCTTATGCTCACATTCTGTGAAGCAGGGATACTGGTTAGATTTGCTTTCCCACCTATGAGCTCATGGAGACCTCAGACACGAACAGCTTTCCTTCCCCATCTGCTCAACCTGTCTCACATCACCTCCTAGGCTCGTCTTAGTGGCTATGCCAGACCTTCATTAGAACAACCTGAGCTCAGAACCTCCATCAAGACCCGGTATTAAGTTATTCTCTTTTATATTAGCACCAACATTATCTACCTCTGCCTTTTCTATTTTTTAGTGATTTGTATATTATAATATTATTTAAACGCTTTGTTGTTTTCAACAATATCTTCCCTGATATAGAAAGTCTCAGTAAACAAATAATGTAATCTTTTGATAGTGAAAGAATTACTTAGGTAGATATTTATCCAATAGTAGGTTAGTGAACCCTATCTCTAATGTGAAAGGGGAATATAAGACTACCTGTTTTATACCTGTTTACCATTCTTGCAAACCATGCCAAGATGGCAGCTCATTTGAATAATTGCATGATAAATAAAGGAGACTTATAGTTTATTTCAGATATTTAGCATGTTGCATTGGTGCATTTAACATGGCTCTACTATTAAGGATAGCCTGAAGATAGTTTCCCGACTTCTGTTCAGCCTTAGGTCAAATGAATAACCTTTTTGTTCTTCCATTCTAGCATCAGCAGGATCCTGGCACTCACTTCAAACTGAGGTGTTTAAGAATAGTCACCCCTGGTCCTTTAACCATTGGGTGTACACAGCTTTAAAAAGAGTAGGCTTAATCTATCATATCTCAGCACAAAAAGGGCATCATATCTGGAAGGCCTTTGTAACATCAATCCTAAAACTGAAGGGCTTAACCCACAATGGATACTTTCTAACTCAAAACAAATAAGATGTAGGTAATTGGGCAATGGAGGAGGCATGAGATAAGCAATTCAAAAGGGATAACGTATTCCTAGGCAGTTTTCCTAGGCAGACCTAGGAAACTGAGACAGAAGATCAGATCATGCATTCAAGGACAGATCGGGCTACACAGTGAGTTCCAGGACAGTGTCTCAGAAAAAGGAGTAAACTCTTTTATTAGATGAGTAGAGGAGTAGACAGTTTAATCCTAGCTCACCGAGAGGGCAGTAAGTTTAACCTGAATAACAAAACATCCTCATTTGAAGATAAACAGCACATGCTTTCGTTTTCCTTTATTTATTTTAATGTTAAATTAACACAATGCTTCTACTCAATGATTTTATTTATAGTTGTTCTGAAGAGCAGAAGGGAACAGCTGCTGAATGGGTAATCCTATTCTAGGGTCAGCATGATGCAAAAGTGAATGGGTAATCCTGTTCTAGGGACAGCATTCTAGGGACAGCATGATGCAAAAGTGAATGGGTAATCCTATTCTAGGGGCAGCATGATGCAAAAGTGATGGGTAATCCTATTCTAG
>JANHMN010000007.1:75156665-75199899 GCA_030674055.1 Rhabdomys pumilio | reverse complement strand
ATTCTAGGGGCAGCATGATGCAAAAGTGATGGGTAATCCTATTCTAGGGGCAGCATGATGCAAAAGTGATGCAATGTTTATTAGTAGTAACTGATGTTGAGTTTTACTCTAAAAACTTTTCGCATTCTTTCGAACAGGATCACTTAATTTTAAGAATTGGAAGGAAGTAGAAAAACATGTTTTTCATATACTCACCCAGGACAAATGTCATTCATCTCAGAACACTGAGTGAGAGTTAGAAAACAACACAGAGGGACAGAGGCCTCATCCCAGCCAGGTGAGCCTGCTCTGCCTCCTCCTGACATGCCTATTTTGGGCAGTGGGAGAGGGCAGATAATATTTTAAATATTTTATTAGACATTGGTAATACTGATGCAACTAACTGACCAAAGGTGACCAAAAATGTCAGAGATGCAAATAGAAGTTGCAAGACCAGATTGCACACAGTGTGCTTTAAATCCAGATTGCACACAGTGTGCTTTAAATCCAGATTGCACACAGTGTGCTTTAAATCCACTTTAGCAAATGCCGTCTCCGGTGACAGATAAGCTATCTGCAGTACTCTGACATGAATAGGCAGCCTTCATGAATCTAAGAATGAGCACGTCTTGAAGACGGGCACAGATGAGATGGTGTATTTACACAATACATTTTTATTTGATTTGAGTGTTACTCTGCACACACTGATTGCATCTGCACGTACCTAGGCTTTCAAGTCCTCAAACCCAGCAATTCACTGAGTGTCTTAGAAACATGGAGCTTACACAGATTTGAATTGTAAAGGAGTTCATTTTTTTTGGCTTTGCACAAATCATTCTATTTTGGTCCCCATCCCAGCTGGTCATCTAAATGCACCTTTGAGAAGACCCAGAGCAGTTTATCAGGAATCCTAAATCTGAATCATATTAAAGTTTTATTTTGCTTCACAGAGTACTGCCTGCTTACCCTGGCAGAGACTGGTCAAGTCTTGTATCACAGACTACCACTCAATACACGTATCTCAAATTCCATCACCCCTTACCGTGTATGTGATGGTTTCCTCCGTGTCCTGTGACTTGACCAGCACCAGAGTCAGCATAGTTAGGAAAAGTGTTTGCAACATCGTGATTCTCTAAGGAAAATTGGACAAGGAAATGTTAAGTATCAGCTGCCTGGAAAATAAAAGCTTTATCAGTGAAGAAACAGGCAAGGAAAGGAGGATGGGGAACCTTAAATACCCAATTTCTAGTCTGCTTTCCTACCTTCACCCCGGCCACCAAATAAGCAAGACAGGAGAAACTTCAACAGAACTGCACTACTTTGCTCCATCTATCCTGTACCCAGGTTGTTCAGCATGTGTTTACACCACACTTACTCATAAGGCTCCAGAAAACAGTAGAAAAGGGGATATAGAATGTGATCAATTCCATCCCTCTGCCCCCTCCGAAGTGGAAATGGGACCGCAGCATCTGTCTGTTTTCTGAGTACCCACCCATGGCTCACCACAACCTGAAGTTCCACCCAGCTCAGGGAAAGATACCTGCAAACCAATACCAGTCACGTGGCCGCAGACTTTTTTTTTTTTTTACCCTTAAAAAAAAGTCCAAACAAAACTTGAAGAGCGATCGATCTCTTAGCTCCTGATAGAATACCCCACAGAGCTTCTCACTCACCGCAGGGTGACTTCTCTAGTCCCCACTCTTAAAAGTGCTCCATTTCCATCTTAAACCATCTCCGCTCGGCTCACAACTTTGTTTCAAAGCTCAGGGCTTCAGAGACAAGCAGCTCAAAGTCACCGATCCCTTGTTCCCTCGTTCTCAGGTCTCAAAATTGCTATGCACAGGGTCTAGGCTGCCTAAGGTTGGACTTCAGTCCTTTTTGTAGCACTGGGTACCAATTTTGGGGTGCCTAGCCTGGTGCCTGCAGGGAAGTAAACTCGGCTTTTTAGAGGTAAGCTACCGGGCGACTGTCAGCGGGAGTTGCTGAGCGTTTTAGCTTCCAACCAGCCGCTGAGCAAACCAGGTGCCTTTCAAACCTCGTACCTCAGCCATTGAACCTAGAGACCATGGTCACCAGCAAAGCTCTCAAGGTTGACAGCGCGCATACTCTGCCCATCTCAACAAATGTCACCCAAGTACTGGCACAGGCTGACAGATTGCGATCCCAGACCCGCACCTCCACCTCCATCTTCTCTGCCCAGTTTCACAGTCGGGGGCAGTTCTTGGGTCGCCCCACTACACTTCCCGGTACAGCCCCCGCGGGTATAGTGCACACCTCGCGACCTCGGCTTCGGGCTCCTACCTGCGGGGGGCCGCGCAGCTCTCCTGCCCCGGCAGCGAAGGAGTGCGCAGGGGAGGGCAGCCTGGTGGGTCTGAACTGGCGAGGTCTGGCAGCAGCAGCAGCCACAGGAGGAGGAGAAAGGGAGGAGAAGTAGGGCGAAGTGGGGGGCGGAGGAGAGAGAGGGAGGCGCAAGCGCCCTGCCCAGGCTTCCAACCGTGCGGGAAGGCGCGCCTCTTGGCGTTGGGGTCTGGGGGCTCAGCTGCCCTCTGCAGTAGGCCCCTTGGTTCCCTGATTCACAGAAATTTGAGATACGACTAATATCTAAATATCACTTCCGTGGAGCTTTTAGGCTCTACGGGAATGGCTTAAATTCCTTTTTATCTCAACAAGTGATTCCTGGGAGAGTAAATTATGGCTATTAACAGAATTGGTCCTTTATTTTTCATCTCAGATTATTATCATTGGAGGGTGTGTGTTTTGTCTGGTTCCTCAAATGGTGAAAGGTGAGAATGAATGTGTTCATTTCTGTGCCTACTAGGTGTTAGGTGTTAGGAGTGGGTCAAATGGAACTCATGTTAACAAAATATGTGTACCATCCCGAGGTATGTATCTTGTCCCCCTCAACCCCGTGTGTGTGTGTGTGTGTGTGTGTGTGTGTGTGTGTGTGTGTGTGGTGTAGTATGCTAGTGTTTCAACTCTGCTCCTTCCGTTCTCGGCTACAGTTTCTCATTTCTCCCAATTACTGCTCATTCAAAATTAAATTACGCATTTTTTCTTGCATCTTTCATAATAATGGTGGAATTTCAGGAATTTGAAGAGAGAATCTCCCATCCCCCTTCATCAAGTCATATCACACAGATTGCAGCTATTTCTAATAGCTCCCCCCTTTCCCCCCACACACACTCAGGAAGTTAGTTCCCTTTGGCTGCAGGTTTGCTTTTTAAGAACCAAATCACCAAAAACAATTTGAGAAGCAGTAGAATCTGCTAACTTGGAGGGGCTAAGGACTGTCCTGTCCAGGGGCAGACTGTAGAGGTTGTGGAAGTGACAAGTGGGTAGAGACTGCTGGAGAGAGGCTGTCAGGTGGTTGCTACTCTTCTGTCTTCTGGGTGGGTGGACTAAGTAGACATTGCCATCCTATGGGTGGTAACAAGCCCCACTGGTACTGGACAGGATCAGATCTGCAGAACATACTAAGTATGGAAGGCCTTGATGATTGTAGCAAAGGCATTTACTACTGAGTTTCTAGTAAGTTCCCAGACCCCACTAGTCATCAAGGGCTCCAAACTGCTTTTGAAGAAGTAGATTCTCTGTTTCTATACAATAAAAATATGTGTTTGCTTATTTAAACCCATTTCAGCTTTCTTTGGAACAATGCGATTAAAAGCGTCCGATCATCCATCTGCAGTCCAGCGATCTTTCTGCACACCCACTTGCTGGTTTGCTGCTTTAATTTGGACATCTGATGGGCATTTCAGACTGAACACATTCCAGCCTCATCCTCCCCCTCAGGCTGCTCCACCCATCAGCTTCACCATCTCAATCAATCGGAATTTCATCTCTCTCTCCTCCTACCCGTGTCCAGCCGGCTTTATTTCTTTGTATGGTGCATTTCATTCTTTAGAAAATGGTGTTGACTTTCTCCCTGAGATAGATTCAGAACGGGACCATTTCTCATATCTTTGCAGCCACCCTGATTTAGCATTTTCCATCTGGATTATTGTAACGACGCCTGATTGATCTCTCTGTGTGTACCTTTGGACCTCTGCAGCTGTTCCCATCAGAAATTCCCATAAATAGAATCATACAGTGTATAATTGCTTTGGATCTGTTTTCCTTCACTCTGTGCTTTTGAGATGAACCCTTGTTGGAAGTTCATTTTTATTTTTTTTCATTGTTGCATGGCATTCAGTTGTGTGGTTTGCTGCCGGCTTTTTGATCCATCTTTGGATTGCTTCTGAGTAAAGCTGTTCTGGGTATTCATTTAGAATTTTTTGAGTAGGCTTAAATATTTTCTTTTAGGTGAATACTTGAGGAGTAGAATCGTATGTTTACCTTTATAAGCAAAAAACATGGGACTTTTCATCCTCCATTCCCACTTTGCTCGGTAACTTTACTGGCACTTGGTACTTGGCACTTACAGCATCATTGATCTCTTCTGATGGCTAAGGTGTCTTCGGCAGTGTCATGTGACAGATCTCTCATGTCTCGTCTCTAACACAGCATATTTCACTTGCCTATTGATAAAGCTTCCTTTTAAAGAGTTTTGTCCAAAGCTTCTGTTTCTTTGTTGACTTCGCCTGATTAGTTGTGGAAGTGCTTTTCCAGTCGTCTTCTCCCCACTGCTTTATACAAGTTGAGTATGTTTTTCCTGTCCTTTTCCTGTGTTTCCTTTATCTTTGCAGAGCCAGTAGTTTTAGTTTTGATGAAGTTTCTGACTTTCTGATATTTTGTCCCTTTACTACTTAAAAATCTGTTTTGAGAAAACTTTTTTTTTTTTGGTTACAATTTCTAAAAAGTTACTGCTTTTGTCAAATGGAAGGATAAGATTTTCTACTTCTAAGGTTTTTGAAATGATGTGTGTGTGTGTGTGTGTGTGTGTGTGTGTGTGTGTGTGTGTGTGCGCGCGTGCTTGCGTGTATGCACATGCATGCATGCCACATGTACAGAGGTCAGAGGACAGCCTGTGGGAGTCACTTCTCTTCTTTCACCATGTGGGCTCCAGGGACTGAACTCAGATTGTCAGCTTGGCAGCAAGCACCCTTACTCAGCTGAGTCATCTTACTGGCCCCTTGAGGTTGTTTTGAGGCTAGAACAAGAAACCCAGGGGGAATATCAAAAACACTTGAATAATTGTTTTTAGATATCAGAACATCTGGTGCTCCACCCTAACAGGATATTATTCAGGTGTCACTTCCTGTCCTAACAGTGTCCTGACTGGTGTAGAGGTGTTGCATGCAGCAATGATGTTTCGTGCCTGTTGTTTCATGGTGGACCGTTATCCCATGTAGGACGAATAAGAGCTGAAAGAATGACCTGTATTGTTTGTTTCTTTTTTGTGGTGCAGGGAATGAACCCGGGGCTTTATGGATGCTAAGCAACCATTCTGCCACCTAGTTATATCCTAGACCTGGAAGGGAGGGCAGTCTGTGTTCACTGCCCCCCAGGTGTTGTGCTCTGTTCTTCTCCTCACACGTTTGTGAACAGTCATCCCACTGTTCTTGCCTGCTTCTTATTTCTCTTCTGTGAATAGCTTCTTGGCTTTCCTTTGAAAACCAAGGTATACGGTGTAAGAGCTCGTTGAGGTTTGTTCACTGAACTTCTTGAAGTGTACACAGAAGGAAAACTCGCAAACTCGGCTCAACAAACATGGCAACATGACTGAATTACGGCCTTTGGTAGTGGTTTGTTTCTGTGTGCCAGTGGCACTAGTGTGTGTTAGTGACAGGGACCACCTTTTCTTCTTTGGAAATTCTAGTGGTGATGTCAAGACCTCTAAGCTCCAGGTCGGCCTTTGTGAGCTATAGGCAAGCTGAGGGCTGGGCAGCCTGAGAACTTTTACTTCATTTGTCCTTTGCCTAGATCATACGTAACCTTAAATCCAGGCACCGTAGTTTGATGAAGAACATCTTTTTTCTCTATGTGATTTGCATGAGATTTATTTTTTTCCCCCTGGCTTAATGGTGTGTGTGTGTGCTTTGACTTTGCTAGTTATAGCACCAAATCTCCTACAGTCACATAGAATGGCTTAGGAATAGCAGACACACCCTAAGATAACCAACCTGCCAGCACAGGGCCTGCAGGACTGTATTCTAGTCTTGACTGGCATTTCCCAGCTATGATAACTTTGAACTTAACGTCTCCAGGCCTTAGTTTCCTCATATGTTAAACAGGGGGAAGGGTGTGATGTTTCTTACACTAGGTGTTTTACAAGTATTAACAGTATGCATAAAGAAAAGCCTTTGAGACTTTCTTATCACTGTTGCTACTGTCATGTCAATCTTGGCTGCTCTGTGACTTGAGCTTAGGAAATCATATTCATTGCAGGCCAAATAAATGAATGTCTAAGTTTTACACGGTTTTGTTTGTATCCCCCTCTCTTTTCTGGGATATTTTAGAGGCAGCAGGCTGTGGGCACAGGTCTGCCGTGGTTTCCTCTCTAGGTCACTGGACTGTGTGGATCTCTAATAAGCAGTATCTTAAGGTGAAATTATATTTGGAATAGGGCCTTCAACATCTGGAAATAGCTCCTAAATTTGTGAAGCTCTGAGGTATTTCATGTTTTGAATTTCAAAAATTAGACATGCGATAGACTACCTCTTACTACTAATAAGTAGAAATAACTAATATTATACAACGTGCCTATTGTCCCAGAAACTAATAATCAGACTATGACTTATAGCTTCTTAATATTGTTACATTCTCCTTATGCAAAAAGGAGACTGAAGCAGCTAATAAGTAAGTAACTTACCTGCGTCACACTGTGAGGGGTCAAAGTCAGCCGATCTGGTGCGGGGAGTGAGGCTGCAAGGGTTCTCTACATTACTCTTCTCTACAGTGGGACTCAGTACACCAGGGACACGAAGAAGCAGCCAACTACAAAGACTGCAGACATATCAACTACAGGGATCCAAGGATGGAAGAACAGGCTTGAGTAGGATGTAGCTGAACAATAAATTTGACTTGATACATTGCTTCTGAGCTTAAGAGAAGCTGAGATTTTCAAAGGCTTCAAGCTCTGTTTGGTAGGAAGAATTCACAGCTTCAGAGGAGATGTTAGATGTTGAAGACCGTGAGCAGCTAGGGTGCCACAAGACTCTAATTATTGGAGTATGTATCTGGATCAAATTTACCTTGTAGGTATGGTGTATTTCTAAGAGAGCTTCATAGAGGTATGAGCTAATTGAGTACAATGAAGAACCATAGTGGTTATCTCTAGATTCTTGGAGACCAAATCGTGAATCATTAAATTATCTGACAGTTATGGCCATTTAGTCAAATCAGGCAATGTTAATATCTTCTCATTTTGTAAAACTATGTTGTACAGAAGGAGAATTAACAACTGTAGCTAGAATTTGGATGCATTAACTGATTAATGTTACAGAAAGAATTTATTGTTATATAGTAGTATTCTTGGTGGATAGATAAAAATTGATCACCTGCAAGAATAATGCTGATCAAATTATTTCTTTTCCTTGGTCATGCTTCATATTGATGCTTAAAAATTCAATATTTTTGAATAGCTAAATTGAACATTATTATCCATGACAATATTCTCTCAATAGGCACACATATGGGTTTCTATTATACTTACTATGATTCAAGCAAACCCAGAAATGTGATGGTGACTACTTTTTAGTGCGAACATTCTCCCACTCTGTGTTCTTTCATCATTGAATTGGAGTTTATGTAAAGACAAAAGAAAAGATTAACTCAAAGTGAACTTTCAGTACTTAGTTTCTTAAGAGGAAAAAACCAAAACCAAACCAAACCAAAACAAAAAAACCCAACCCCCCAAAGACCAAAACTGGAACACAAGTATCACAGTCCTGGAATCCCAGCACTTAGAAGACTGAGGTAGGAAAGTCCTGATTTGTAGGTCAGGCTGAGTCACATCTCCCACTCCACACACACACACACACACACACACACACACACACACATCACATTCCATACTGTTTCTGTCTTTCCACTATATATATGTATATATTTGTTTTATAACATAAACATATGTTTATATACATATATTTTTTGAGACATGGTCTCATGCACTTCAGGCTTGCACTGAACTTGCTATATAGCAAAGGATGTCCTTGAACTCCTGATCCTACTGCCTTTACCTCCAGAATTATAGATGTAATTTCACTATGCCTAGCTTGCCAGTAATTCTAAATGTGTTCACTGAAAATAATGTGTGCTTATGTAATTGATCGCTAAAATGTTCTCAAAACATGAAGCCATGTGTTAGAAGATCAATTCACTAAAATGTGTGATGCTGGTATTGAAGCTTGGGCCTCAAAGAATATCGACAAGTTTGCATTTGTGCAAGATTAATTGATGTCAAGTATGTCATTGGTGAGTCCTTTGTTTTAGTGAATGCCAGATGTATCATTCCTCAGAATCTACTTTGTGAAGCTTTCTTCCTGAATGCCAGATGGACATGAGAAAACTTTCAGTCATCTGGAGCTGGTAAATTGTTCTGAAATATTTGGAATTTTATTAGAGGCTTGATTTCATCATAGAGCAAAGAATATCTTGGACAAATAAAAGTCAAATCAATCAGAAATGATTGGAACCAGTAATTAGAATTTCCTTGGAGAGATAAAATGTATGATGTCAAGCCCCGAGGAAGATTGCTTTCTAGCAAGTTCCCAGGTCCTGTGAGGCAACCTCAGAGGTGGACACAGATGGGAAGCTTTGCTTTGTTTTCAGCTACAAATGCCCCCTCCCTCCTTTCAGACTTAACTTTTTTTTGGAAACCTCCTGCAGCTTGATAGAGTTTCAAGATGATTGTTGTTACTGAGCATAAAATTATAAAAACTCCCTTAAATGACTAATTTCCTCCTCGATATGCAATTTAAAGAATTGAACCAATGTTGTTTCATGTTGCCCTCTTGGAATCTTTCTATAATAATCTGCTAACTTTAAGAACTTTCAATGTTTGACTTTGCAACATTAAAATAAAGTCATTTAACTGATTGTGGGTCACCAGTGAGATGGGTCTGTAGGTAAAGCACTGGCTACAAAAGTCTGGTGACCAGGATTCCATTCCCAGAAGTCACACAAATGTGGTAGCAGAGAACTGAGTTTCCAGGCCTGCCCCTGACCTCTGACCTCCACATGAGGGCAGGGCCATGGAGACCCGCATACACTCACAACAATAACACAATTTGTTTTTAAGATTGAAAAATTCCCCTCATTTTTGTGGATATATATATATATCACATAGAATAGATGTTTCTCACCTGTTCTTTAGTGACTACTTAATTGTATCTTGATTATAGTCAAATTTGGTCTTAAAACCTCTTTGGAAATATTTAAACTAATCTTTAGGAGATAATGGTCCAAACAAAACCACCAAGACTTTACCTACGCTGAAATCTGTAATCGTAGAAAATGTATAACAGTCTCAGTAAGAATGATTTATTGTTTCCCTCCTCACCTCCCAGAGCATGCCATAGCGTATATCAGTGCAACTCCTGAGACCGAAGCCTAAAATGGAATGGACATTCTTATTTTCTTTCTCCTCTTTGAGGAATTTAAAACATAAATTATTTTGATAAACTAGTATTCTTTCTCATTGCAGAATGTGGAAAGACCAAAGAAAAAACTTTCCATTTAGAATTTATAGTATTCTGCTAACAGACAAAATCTACAGAATGACATGTCCGACTTTTAACTGATGATTAAATAGGTCAAATAAGGAAATCCATTTATTCAAGGTAAGAGGTTAAAAGTTTACATACCCACAAGAGACACTTTGCATGGATATTGGTTGGATTTCAGTCTTTTTCTTTCCTTAAGATCTCTGTTCAAGCAGATGCTTCCATTGTAGTTAATTTTTTTAAAGGGTCAAGAATTATAAAACTGTATTGAATTTGTTCAGTTCAGTTGGAAGAATGACAAGCTCAGAAAGGATTTTCAAAGCATAAGAGCAGATGAATCCACTTTATAGTAAAAGGACAGAGAAAACTGGGGGTCCATTTGCCCCTGTTCCATGAAGAAGCTTACAGAGTAGATGAGGTGTTCAAATTCACACTTGATAGTGGCAGAGCCAAGGACTAGAAAAAACATCTTTCCTCTCCCCTTCCTTCCCTTCTAACTTCCTTCTCATTTCAAATTCATTTATTTTGGTATAGGGTTTTGCTATGTAGTACCCAGGTCAGCCTTGAACTCCAGATGCATTGGCTGTCCCTATCTGAGTTCTGGTATCACAGATGAGTGTGACCCTGGTCAGCTTGTCACTTCCACTCTTCCCTGTCTGTTTGACAAGGTTAGACTTCATCAGCGCCATCTATCTACTCAACATGTATTACACGTTTGACTGAGGTGTGTTTCTAGTCTTTACAGAAAGGATGAATGGTGCTGAAATTCATGTCGGTGCAATGAGGTAGATAATATCTCTTTGCCTCTACGAAGGCAAGGGCTGTTCTCACTCTTCTAGCAGCCCAAGGTAAGAGTTTACTCTATGACGTTTATGAAGAACGCTTTTGCCTCAGCATCGCTTTTCTGTCTCTTTATTAGGAATGCTTGTATCTGTTTTGGTTTCTGCCTCATTGCTTTTTACTAGGGATTTTCATCTCAAACTCAACCCTTTTTAGACAGACAATCCACTCAGTCTGTCTTCCTCAGTGATCACCTTTCGAATTATTTTTACACAGTAATATGCTCTGTAGTCCTGTCCTGACTTCTTCCCTCACCTCCTCTTCTCTTTTCCCCCCTTTCAATCCCATTCACCAACATTTTCCTCCTTCCCTTTCCTTTCCTTCATCCTTTGTGGAAAGGTAAACATGACTGGACAGAGTAGCAGCTGAAGGCAGTAGCAGAAAAAAGTTCCCCAAACAGTAGGCTGTGGTAGCTTGCACTCGGGACTCATCCTTCTTTTGACAGGGTCCAGAGCATGCAATTCTCACCACACAAATGGCAGCAGTCCTGGCTGGTTTGGCTCCAGACAGGAGGATCTGGCCAGGATTATACTGTAGAAATTTCCTGATCAGAACTTCTCTGGTTTTTCAATAGAGGGCCGTATTCCTTACATCAAGAACCTCAGTCTTGTGGAGGATTTTTCTTTAGTAACAATTTTTTTCTTTTCTTTTTTCTTTTTCTTTTTTTTTTTTTAGAACTGACCAGGGGTCATGTGTCGCCCTTACTAATTGTTTTTTCTAGGGTGGTGGGGGCTCTGTGGGGCTGCATGGGGTAGAACCACAATTAAGGGCATTCTAGATAGGAGGTCTGCATTGTCTGGGTCTGGAGCTGAAGGAAAATGAGGCTTCTAACAATAAAGGTTGAAAGCCTTCCATACATAGGGACCATCTAGAGATGGCGCTGCTGAATCCTTTAGAAGAAATAAAATTGACAAATAGTTTAAGAATGTAGAGAACAAATACAAGACTCAAACAGGCAGCAATAAATGGTTCCAGAAAGAAAAAAATCAGGACAGCCATGATCAGACATTAGGCTTCAGGCAGGAATCTGACATTAGACTGGAACAAAGAAGTAATTTCAGGTAGGAATTTAAATCTTAGGCTACAACAAAGAAGTAATCTCAGTCAGGAACCTAAATATTAGGCTAGAACAAAGAAGTAATTTCAGACAGGAATCTAAATTTTAGGCTAGAACAAGGAAGTAGGCTTCAGGCATGAAAATGACCTTGGGCTAGGACAGGGAAGTAGGCTGATACTTTGGTCATCCTGATAAGCCTTTAGAAACAGTGATCACAGGAGTGTTCATGTAATAGGGTTTAATGTCTCACTTTTTCTTTGATTATTTGTGTTTATTGTCTCACTTGTTCCTTGATTATTTGCATCTATTGTATTGCTAGACCCTCAACCTAGAACTGACCTTAATACTTGCATGTAATCAAAATGGTATAAAAGCATAAAGGAGGAGGGGGTGGGATAGGGGGTTCTAGGGAGGGGAAATGGGGAAAGGGGATGGCATCCACATTGTAAATAAATAAAATATTCAATAAAAAATAAAAAAAATCACATCGGCTAAAGACTTTTTTTGTTCTTTGTTCCCTAAGTTACCAGTGCATTTGAGCACTATTATTTTAAAGTATAATAGCTCAGTAGTAAGCAGTAAATATAGGACTTGTTGGCTTTGAAGTACAATCACTGTAAGTGAATTTAAATGTACTTGGATTATTGGAAGTTCTTGTACCACAGTTACTTGGTTTATGAATTCTTTTTTAAAAAGACTTTTCTCCTTATTCACATATATATATGAATCACAGCCCCCCTCCCCTGATTTCCTTTTATCTGGCCCCTTCCACATCCCCTCTTCTCTTCTCCTCTGAGAAGGGGGAGGTACCCCCTGGGTACCAATCCACCCTGAAACATCAAGTCACTATAGGCCTAGGGACATCCTCTCCCACTGAGGCCAAACAAGGCAGCTCAGTTAGGAGAACAGAATCCACAGGCAGGCAAGAGTCATGGACAGCCCTGCTGCATTTGTTGGGAGACCCACATGAAGACCAAGCTGCCCATCTGCTAAATATGTGTCAGGGGGAGTAGTTAGGTCTATCCCTAACCCCTTTGGTTGGTGGTTCAATCTGTGGGAACTCCTAAGGGTTCAGATTAGCTGACTCTGTCAGTCTTTTTGTGGAGTCCCTATCCCCTCTGTGTTCTTCAATCCTTTCCTGACTCTTTCACAAAACTGCCTGAGAGCTCTGTTTAATATTTGGCTGCTGGTCTCTGCATCTGTTCCAGTCAACTGCTGGGTAGAGCCTTTCAGAGGAGAGTTATGGTAGGCTCCTGTTTGTAAGCATAACAGAGTATCAGTATTGTCGGGGACTGGATTTTACCCATGGGATGGGCCAGTTGGGCCAGTCAATGGTTGGCCATTTCCTCAGTGTCTGCTTCATCTTTGTCCTTGCACTTCTTGTAGACAGGACAAATTTTGGGTCATAGATTTTATGGGTGGGTTGGTGTTCTTATCCCTTCACTGGGAGTCATGCCTGGCTATAGGAGGTGGCCACTTCAGGCTCCATATCCCCTACTAGGAATCTTAGTTAGAGTCACCCTCATAGACTCCCTGGAGAATCCCCCATTGGTTTGTGAATTCTAAGGACAGTCCTTGGGATGTAAAAACAATTGATAAGATAATCCTCTAAGGCCAAGAAATTCTAACATAAATCTTCTGCTTTTTAATTTTGTTAAAGAGATACTTAGCCTTGATCATCAACTTGATAGGATTTAGAATCACCATAGATACATATCTCTGAATACGTGTTTCTTCAGTGAGAACTATCTAAAGATGTTTCTAGAAAGGTTTAGCCCAACAGGGAAGACCCACTCTGTATGTGAGGAACAGTATCCCTCAGTCAGGAACTGAGTAAAATGTAAGAAGTAGATTAAGCCCCAATAGCCCCGCCTATGCTTCCTATTTGGGACACAGTGTGTGTGACTACTTTACTCCCTCTCAGGTGCTGTCTGTGCTGTGATGGACTATAACCTAGAGCCAGTTTGAACCAAAATAAATGCTTCCTTCCTTTACTTGTTTTGATTAGTTATTTCATCCCAGTGATTGGAAAAGTAACTAATATAGAAAATTGAAAGAAATGAGGTCATTGGTGTGATAAACCCAGCCATATGGTAAAGATTGAACTGTAGAATATTGTTACTAATGTTGAGAAATGTGTATGTCATGGTTGTTCCGAAAGAGGCTTGAGGAAGGAGATGGGAAGGCACCTAGTAGAAATTATTTTAGCCTATGAAGGCAGTTTTGAGTGGCTTTTCATCTTACCTCAGATCCCCAGTGACATTTTGTGTGATGTTTTGTGATGTTTGTGATGCTTTGAAGATGAATCTATTTAATTTTTGGAGAAGCAAAATTAATTAGTTATAGAAGGAGGCAGGACCAAAACAAAATAAGCAGTCCTATTGGCTAGTAAGAGGGGCCAACCATGACTGAGCAATTGCTAGATTCTTGGACTTTCCATTCACAGCTGCCCATTGTTGGGTTAATTGGATTGTAGGCTGCAAGTCATCACAATAAATTTTTTCAATATAGAGAGACATTCCATAAGTTCTGTGACTCTAGAGAACCCTGACTAATACACTTCTATAGCTAACACTAATGAAACTGATCAGAATACAAAAACAAACAAAAAACTCACCTGGAAGTGGAAGGCGTTTAGCTGGGGAAAGCAAGAAGGATATCAGTAAGAGTGGGAGAAGGACAGTGGGGTAATGGGAGAGGGTGACCATGACAGCAATACATTAAACATATGTATGCAAATGTCACAATGAAACCCATTATCCTCTATGACTGATAGATGATGATAAAAACACCGGGAACAAAAATAAAATGTGTGAAAACAAAACAAAACAAAACAAAAAAAAGAGGGTCTAACCATGATCACAGTCATTCAAACGATGACTAAAAACATTGGCAATAAGAAGAAGAAAAAAAATAGAGCAGTAGTTTTGGAATGGAAAAAAATTTACTCATTAGGGACAACAGCAGGAGGAAAAGAGACTGTTTTATTATATGGCAGTGAATTTTCTTTCCTCTCCCCCACCCCCCGAGCCACCTTTTTGAACCCTCAAGAAGGCTGTAGAAAAATAAAATTAAGTGATAGATTTATATATGACTGACTAGTGTGTAGATAAGTTATCAGATATCAGATGCCTACGGATATCTTAATGTGGGTCTCACTGAAGAAATAAAGGAGGAGGTTTCGAAGAGCCTGGTAAATTTCAGGCAGTGTTGGTTAAGTCTGAAGATAAGTGTTAAAGGCACAGATATGATGGAGGTTTCCTTCATCAACAACAAAGAAAGCAGGAAGCAGAGAGTTGGATTTCTGATTTTTTCCCTATGCTTACTTGCCCCAAAAGGATTTTTGGATTGAAAATTAATGGATTTCTGAGGTAGGAGAGCAGCTTGCAGTTGTTGTGTAGTGACCAGAGTGAATGTTACGGAGCTAAGGATAGGTATTGAGAGAAGGTATTCAAGACGGGGTTATGGTGATGAAGAAGAAAGCTCACAGGATTCTTAGCTCTCTTTCTTGGGAGACCAGCTGGATGTTGGTATAATTAGCCGACAGGAACTGGAGAAAACATAGGAGGAAATGAATAGGGGCTGAGAGTGGGGGATGGGAGGAAAGCAATTTGCCGATAATGTTTCTTAAGTAAAAATGACGTCAATTTCTTCAAATGTAATTGATTTTAAAATGCTGGCTATAGTTTTTTGAGACACTATAAACTCGAGAGATATCATAGTTATCTAGGCCTGGGAAATGGCTTACAAAATAAAGTAAAGGGACAGATAGAGGTAAATTAAGAAATTCCTTGTCTGTAAGGATAAGCTACTGTCAAACAGTCATCCCAACTGACATATAACTTCCCCCAAGAAAAGGTGCTCGTTTCTGTGTCAATGATTGTCATGAAAAGTGATGCTTCATGAACGTGTGTTGGATGAATATCTGAATGATTATGTTTGTCTTGGAAGCTGTGACTTGGCTGAGGAATCTCAGAGCGTACCCCACAGAGAATACTGTGAAGAACAGTATTCTACCTCCGCTATCTACCATCTCCTTGTCAAAAACGGTTAGCAACAAATGCCCATCCACTTCCTCTTACAAGCCTATTTTGCTTATGTTTTAGCTTTCCAATTACAGTTCTGTAACTGAACATTTCTAAATATGTCATATTATTTTAAGGTTTTAATTGATTTGGAAAATGGTTAAATTTGAAAGCACATAAAATGTTTAAGATATAGTCAAACCCTAAAGTTCTTTGAAAATCATAGTGATCATTGTATTAAATATTATTTGTTTGTAATAATGTATTAAATTGAATTAGCTCTCACTTTGTGGTAATAATATTTATAGGAGAAATCTCTTGGTTATGTATTTGAAACTGACTGAGTGTTCCTAAATTACAAAATCATTATAGTTTGTTACTGCCTGGTCTTTATGTAGTTCTTTAAGTCAGTAAATTCTGTAAAAAATAAAACCCAAAAACCTAATTATTTGTGGGCAGTAATGTAGTCTAAATTATTGATTTTACTGTTATACAGACTTACCAGTGTTTAATTGAGTAATTAGATTTCATTAGGTGATTATGAGCTGGCTAACAGCTAGTGAATTTTATTTGCAATTATTAAATACCTTTGGATATTGTAATTTATGAATAGAAAATGACTTAAGTGTCTATGCAAAATCATCAATGACTTACATTTGTGAGTGCGTTATTTATTTCATTGTTAGAGTTCTAATTAATGTGGTTATACACTTATAGGTGCGTTATGATACTTCTGTATAGGCATACGATGTGTGATCAGAAAATGGAAATATTCATCACCTCAGACATTGTCATTTCTTTGATTGGAATGGAAGTCCTCTCTTCCAGCATTTAGATATGTTATTCACATTTACAAATTATTCGTTTTAAAAGCTTTCTTCTGTCTCCTCATCTTTTCTACAGATAGTGCTAGATTAAATGTTTTAAGAATATTGTGGTTCTGAGGCTTAGATTTCTATGTAAGCAGTCAGTTCTTTCTTGATGTCATTTGACAGAAAGTAGTGGGAGGAGGTGGTCAACTCAGCCTAGGGAGGTCAGAGGGTACCTGCTTTCAGCTCTAGAGAGTTAGCCAAAGCAGTGAAGGAAATAGCTTTGTACAGACTCCGAGAGCCCTTCAGGGTAGCCACATACAGTTCATCACAAAGAAAATCAAGGTTTTAGGAAGAAAAAAAGGAATTAAGACTGGAGAAATAAGCCAGGATTGGGTCACGAAGACTTTTTAATCAAATTAGGCAACATGGGCCAAGTCAAAATCAAATAGCCTTATTTTTATTGAAAAATATAGGTTGTATTTAGAAACAAAGGTGATTTTTCTCTTTGAAGAGAACAGTTGGTGTGTAGGGTTGAAAGTCTGACTGCCACAGGTCAAAAGCTAATAAAAAACAATGGTCTAGTCCTAAAAATTGTGGTAGATAAGGAGAAAGGGAGATAAATACAAAGGAGGTAGGAGGATTAAATAGCAGTAAGGGTATTTGAAAGAGTCATAAGGAATCATACTATCAGTTATCTAAAAAGACTATAATACACAAAAGTCTGTGTATAAGTATCCATATATACTTTAAATGAAGTTTTCCCATCTGGGAAGTGCTCCCTCCAAGAGCCAAAGAGCAGCCAATAAAAACCTCAACATGGAGCATGAGAAGCCCTCTTTTCAATTGTTGGTCATAATTGTTCAAAAAGGCTTCCCAAACATTACAAACCATTGCCACTGCCCTTGTTTGCTCCCCCACACACCCCACACACACCTTGAAAAGGTGGAAGGCAAGGTTTTATTGACATGACACCATGCACTTCAGATACAGGGCCTATAGAGTTGACCTGAAAGCTTCCTTGAGCAATAGCATTGGAAAGTGCCATGACCAGAAGGTGCCATGAAAGCTTCCAAAGGAGGGAAATAAAGAATAAGTCATGATGCCTGTGAACCATAAAACTAAGACTACAGTGGCACAAATATCTTGGCAGTAGCAGTAATTCCCTAATCAGATATAAGATCTCAGCAGGAGGTAAATCATATGTTGTACTGGAAACACATGGCTATGAAATCATGGATCTTGGAGAAGAGTCTACAACAGCTACTTTTTCAAGCCAACATCAGCCCTAACTACACTTTAAATCTTTGCTTATACACCTTGGTAAGTGTGGTTCTCACTTCAAGTCTAAGAAGAAACTTTTGCAATAGATGGAAACCATTAGAGAAAACTCCAACCAATCAAAATGCAGTATTGTGGAGTCCAATTCCAAATGATACACCTACGAAACACCCCTCACCTAAGGCTCAGGGACCATTGCAGAAGAGGGGTTGGAAAGATTTCAAGAGCCAGATAATCTGAAGGTTTGCTGTGGGATTGTGTGTATGTCAGATGCTACAGTCAAAGTTTCACCAACATGACTGCTTAGACATGAGTTGAATTAGGACAATAGTAGATGTGCCAGGGTGGCTATGGATGGGTGGGTGGGAGAGCCCATGAGGCCTCAACCCTATACACAACACTAGTGGCAACTAAGAAATGCTAAAACAGGGACAAATAATTTTTCTTAGGGAAGAGCACACCTATTTGGTTATATAATACCAAGTGGTGTGTGTGTGTGTGTATGTGTGTGTGTGTGGTGTGATATATATATATATATATATATATATATATATATATATATATGATTTGGCAAGGGGAAGGAGAAGTAATAAATGATGTAATTATATTATAATCTTTTAAAAGACAAGTAAAAAGAAAGTTATTAAACTAGAGATAGTAATGGTTAGTAAGAAGTGATTTGTCTATAAAAGAGTTCAAATTCAAATGCTGTCAACATACATAATTAGTGTGTCCTTATGTAATAGCAAAGGAGAGGCTTACCAAGATGTTTAATGGTTTGTGTTAAGTTTATTATATGCTGATTTTGATTTTTTCTAATTACATGACCAAGGAAGATTATGGCCTAGAGTCAATACCTTTGGGGTTCATGACGAGTTGCAGAAGCTGTAGAAAATTATGCTGACATAGATTATTTTGTGTTCTAGGAGTATTATAAACACGTTGACTATTCTAGGAGATAGAAGGGTGTCTTTCATAAAGAAATGTCTTATGATTCAGGTAAATTTTTTTCTCAAAATCACATTTTGTATGACATACAATAAGTTTCCATGAAGTTTTGTCCATAATGACCAATTGAGACAATTTAGAAAGTACATTACAGTTACGATTACAAATAAAACAGGTCACTAGTGTCTAATTCTCACAAATGGATTACTAATCTCACACAAGAATTCTTGACTTAACACTGCTGTCTACAAGATATTTTTGACTCTTTCATACGTGAAATGATTTCAAATGCTTCATCATGCTCATAGCAGCCTTATTTGTAATAGCCAGCAGCTGGAAACAACCCAGATATTCCTAAACTCAAGAGTGGATTCAGAAAATGTGGTTCATTAACAGAATCCTAAAGAATATTGTAGCACGGTTTTGGACAACACTGAACAAAGCATTAGTTTCTACTGTGTTACCTACTTCTCAACATAAATTATTTTTGGTTTTGGTCATAAATATTAAAAGGAAACTGGGACAGACAGGTGGATCAATGAAATAGAACTGCAGACCCAAAAATAAACCCACACACCTATGGACACTTGATCCTTGACAGAGAAGCCAAAACCATACAGTGGAAAAAGAAAGTATTTTCAATAAATGGTGCTGGTCTAACTGATGGTCTGCATGTAGAATAATGAAAATAGATCCATATTTATCACCTTGCACAAGCTCAAGTCCAAATGGATCAAGGACCTCAATATAAAACCAGATAAACTGAATCTAATAAAGTGGGAAATAGCCTAGAATGCGTTGTCACAGGGAAAAATTTCCTGAACAGAGCATCAATGGCTCAGGCTCTAAGACCAACAATTAATAAATGGGACCTCATGAAATTGAAAACTTTCTGTAAGGCAAAGGACACACTGTCAATAGGACAAAGCAGCAACCTACGATTGGAAAAAAACTTCACTAACCCTACATCCAATAGAGGGGGCTGATATCCAAAATATATAAAGAACTCAAGAAATTAACCTCCAGAAAAAAACCAAATAATCTAATTAAAAACTATGGTACAGAGCTAAACAGAGAATTCTCTACTGAGGAATCTTGAATGGCTGAGAAGCACCTTAAGAAATGCTCAACATCCTTAGTCATCAGGAAAATTCAAATCAAAACAACCCTGAGATACCACCTCACACCAGTCAGAATGGCTAAGATCAAAAACTCAGGTGATAGTAGATGCTATCGAGGATGTGGAGAAAGAGAAACACCCCTCCACTGCTGGTGGGATTGCAAGCTGGTACAACCACTCTGGATATCAGTCTGGCGGTTCCTCAAAAAAAAAAAAAAAAAAAAAAAAAAAAAAAAAAAGGAAATAGTTTTACCTAAAGACCCAGCTATACTCCTTCTGGGCATATGATGCCCCACCATACCACAAGGACACATGCTTCATCATATTCATAGAAGACTTGTTTGTAATAGCCACTAGCAGGAAACAACCCAGAT
This sequence comes from Rhabdomys pumilio, assembly GCA_030674055.1. Taxonomy (NCBI): domain Eukaryota; kingdom Metazoa; phylum Chordata; class Mammalia; order Rodentia; family Muridae; genus Rhabdomys; species Rhabdomys pumilio. The sequence goes on along the minus strand of JANHMN010000007.1, from coordinate 75,179,861 downwards.
GTCCCTCAAGTGAAGAATGGATACAGAAAATGTAGTTCCTTTACACAATGGAGTACTACTCAGCTATTAAAAACAGGGACATCATAAATCTTGAAGGCAAATGAATGGAAATAAAAATATCCTGAGTGAAGAAACCCAGACTCAAAAGGGCATGCATGATATGTTCTCACTGCTAGGTGGATATTAGCTAAAAAGTACAGAATATCCAGGATACAACCCACAGACCATAAGAAGTTTCACAAGCAGGAAGGTCCAAGTGAGGTGGCTTCAATTCCACTTAGAAGGGGGAACAAAATAATTGTGGAAAGCAGAGGGAGGGAGGGACCTGGGTAGGTGATGGGAGGGACAGGGAAAAAGGGGGGCAGGATCAGGAATGGCAGGGCAGGAGAGAAGCTGAGAGGGCCAGGAGAATGAATGGAAATATGCATCTTCTGGGAGTGGAGGGTGGGTGGAACTTCTACAAAGTACCAGAGACCTGGGAAGTGAGAGACTCCCAGGACAAAATGGGGATGACCTTAGCTGAAATGCCCAACAGTGGGAAGTGAGAACGTGAAGAGACCACCTCCAGTAGAAAGGCAGGGCTCCAAGTGGAGGGATGGGGTTATTAACTCATCATCAAAATTTCTGACCCAGAATTGTTTCTGTCTAAAGGAACTGCAGAGACAAAAATGCAGCAGAGACTGAAGTGAACTGGCCCAACTTAGGATCCATCTCATGGGGGTGGGGAGGGCACCAAAGCCTGACAGACAGGAGGCCAGCATGGCTGTTTTCTGAGAGGCCCTACCAGCAGCTGACTGAGACAGATACAGATACTTACAGCCAGCCAACCATTAGACTGAAATCAGGGACTCCTATGGAAGAATTATGGGAAGGATTGAAGGAATCGAGGGGATGGTAACTCCATAGGAAGACCCACAGTCTCAGCTAACCCTGACTCCTGGGAGCACCCTGAGACTGAGCCACCAACCAAAGAGCATATACATGGGCTGGTCCAACACCCTCCCCGGCCCCACACACATATGTAGCAGAGGACTGCCTTGTTTGGCCTCAGTAGGAAAGGATGCACCCAATCCTGTAGAGATTTGAGGCCCCCGGGAGGGAGGATGCCTGAGGGGGAGGGAAGGCAGAGCACCCTCTCAGAGGCAACTTATGAAGTTAACTAAACTTCAGGAACTTGCAGACTCCTACCTCATTTTGTATTTTGAATTTCTAAGAGAATTTACTTAATTTTGCCTTTACAAAGCCATATTCGTTTTTTTTTTTTAAAGTGTTTTTTAAAATTTCAAACCCACAAAATCTGAGGTTACCTGTAGTTTCTCCACAGCAAATAATCCCTAAAGAATGACAGTGTGATTATTTGAAACCTATGCCTTGGAACTATAAGAAAGCAGAAGTAAACTCCAGAAGGGAGAAGCATCCTTCGGTTTTAAATGGGTACCAATCAGCAGAGAATACTCTTGGAAACCAGAAAGCAAGACACATTGCTTTGCCATTGTTGTGGCTTTTACTTGGTAAGAGCCCACACCCTTCCAGGTGAACTCTCAGCTGTGGTTTGTAAGAGCTACTCTCTGAGGTAGGACCCAGTGCTGTGTATGTCTGTAGCACTGAATATGGGCCTGGACATTCAGAACTGGGATGAATCTGAGCCCACAGATTCAAGAGAGGGTTTTAACTTTGCTCTGTGTTGTCCAGATGGCAACAGTTAAGTTAGTCAGGGTCTGTTGCATACCTGGACCAATTTAACTCTGCATAGGAAAACAAGCACGTAGTGAAATGGCTCTGGCATTGGGCATTACAGGCCAAGGCTTATCCATGGCTGTGGGGAAGAGAAATCCTTGTGTTTTGAAGGAGATACTGGCATGAGCTGAGAATGACTTCTTACTTTGCCTCATTTTAGATATAATGTTATTTTCTGTCTCTAGCATTTTACAGTTTTTCACCAAAAGAGTAACAAGCCACACAAAGACCCAGTTTGTCAGAAGAATCTTGTGAGTTGTTAAGTATCACTTAGAAAAGGAAGAGTCAAATGTATGAGGAGCTAAGATGGGAGGAGTAAGGAGAGGAAGAGGAGAAGGAAGAGGAGCTAAGGGAGAGAAGGAGAGAGACATGGAGGCTGATGTTCGCTTGTCTGTAGTCAAAGGTAGTTGATATATCTAGGTTGGGTATTGGGTTACACTTCTGATTGTATGGGCATCTTGTTATTGATCATTACTAAATATATAAGCCTTTGGATAATCTAAGCATTAGGGTCTCATCTGTACTGAGCCTGTGTGGTTGGTGGGATAGTCTGGGCAATGCCCAGCCTTGCAGAGACAGCGTAGAAGATTGGCAGAGCCATCTCCCACACTGGTGCCTTGTGGGTGGCAGAGCTGGAGTCTCTAGCTGGCCGCTTCTAGCTGCAGCGTGCATGTGGCCTCAGGCCACATGGTTGAGCTAGGCAAAGATGCTGCAGCTTAGTCAGCCTGACCAGAGGCCGCTTTTAAAAATAATTACAACAACAGTCAAATTTAAGGTTTTTTTTTTCCTGACAAAATAAGAGGAAAGGGATGGATTTAAATTAACTGTGGCCACAGGGAAACTCAAAGTATTCCTTAGACCCCTTGAACAGTTTTTAGTTCATATGATCCAAAAACTTGAGGCCATACACACATCTAAGATGTGCTTGGTCACTTAACTCCTCAGTGTGGGTAGGGCTTGTGGCTTACATAGCCCAAGCAGAGACTTTATTTCACTAGTAGCTGAATAATTCATTTTCTAACTTCTCAACAGTCAAAGCATTTATGCTACCCCAAGTAACCGTGTTATGCTGTAGAACCTACAATATTTTTAATTGAATCCTTGTGTGGTGATTCCTTTTAGAAGCCTGGAGAGGGCTTAGTTGTTTATTATAGGCCTTTTCTAGACTATTAACAATCCCCTAAGGTCCCTCCTGCAATATTTTATTTTTAAAGAGCACCTGGTCCTCCGAGCTTAGTTTATTTTCATATTTCAAGTCTGAGCTCTGACAGAGGGAAAAAACAACAGAGAGCCAGCACCTGGGGTCAGGCAGAGTCAGCTTCCTTTTGGGAACATCTTTCTTTAAAATGTCCGTTGGTTTTATCTTTTCTCCGGTTCTATTCCAGTCATACAATGTTTCTTGAGGAGTTCAGTGGGAAGAGGTTTGAAGCTAGTGGATCATCCTGGGCCCTTGTCATGCTGCGTTACCCGCGTGTAAATCACACAAGCAAATGCTTCCTGTTAGAAATTTGTCAAATCACAGCTGAAAACGCTGCTTCTGAACGTTGCATTTACCCAAATGGCTGACAGATTTATCCCCCTAGTCACCTCTCACCCCTGACCCCTGGCTTTCTACATATTAATTTTGTCTTATTTAGTCATGAATAAATATTAGTTAGTGATGGGCCTCGGGAGCTATGGGATGCTGCTCTCAACTGGAATTTAAATTTCTACAAGAGGTCTTCTCGATTTGTCAGATTTTGGGATCCTTGCCATGTGTACTTAGCATTTATTCAATCACCACTCGAAGTGGTATCTCTAGGAAAGGAGGTCTTGCCACATAAATTTAGTCTTGGAACAAAAGCCAAGAGGCAGCTCATTGGGTCGTCGCCATGAAGGACTAGGAAGAGCGATTAAGGAACTCTAGGCGATGTTTGCTAGCAAAGATCAGAATGGTTTATTATCTTCTATCACAACTTTTAACACAAACAGGAAAATATTACACTGTGAAAATGTAAAATGTTATGAGAAAGAAGGTGCTGACTGGGAGCTACTCTTAGGCTGTTCTTTAGGGAGAGTGTAGTGCTTGGACTTTTCTCAGAAGTACATGAAATTCAAAGTGGCTCTTGAGGTTTGACTAATTTTTATTGTAACTATAGCGTGGTTTACCACGCTTAATGAAAGCATATCTGTACTTGTGTAAAAGCTTGGAGGTGAATGACGAAATGTGCACTGAACGTCTCCTGCCTTTCTGCAATCTCAGTCCTTTGTTTCTTCTCTTTATATATGCACATTTGCTTAGAGCATGGGAAAAGTCAGGGTTGGGCTTTCCTTTCTGTAGACTGAGGGCTCTCATGGAAGTGCCACCTTAGCAGGCAGCTCTTTAGATTGAATACTTTTCTTCAGGCAAAAGGATCAGGCAACTGCTTAGAGTGAAGTGGGGAGTTATGGTTCTTAAGTCACTGTTGATCTAGGCTAAGTTCCAAACAACGACAGAGTGCTGAAAGCCCCTGGGTTCTGTTACTAATTGCCCGGCATCTTGGGCTCCTCTCTCTCCTTACGTTATTAACTGTATTGTCAGGGGAGAGTTCAAATGCCCATAGTGGAAGCACAGTGTATAAACAATTTATAGTTTCAAAGCTCCCCATCAAGGCAAGATGCTCATATTTAATGATGTTGTTAATGAACTCTTAATAACCTTCTGTTAATTTATTAATTTTTCCAATTTTCCGATAGCAAGTGTATGGTTTTTATTGCTTTGTGAATCTTTTATATTAAATCTGTGGCCATATTTCAATAAGGCATTTTAAAACCATTTTACTGGTCACCTTCCCTATCTGCTATGGCTTAAAGCTTTTGAGTTAGACACCACACTCCACAATCCTTGTGACTTCAGGACTTTCCACTAGAAAGTGTCAGGTTTGCCACAAAAGTAAAGAATAAGATTTCTAAAAGCTATATTATATGATTTGGTGTTTAGATGACGTTATTTTTTCCTAGTACTATATTTAAATAATTTCCTTTTAATATTTTTCTTATTAATTATATAAAATTTGAGTAGAAAATGATGACCAGCCAAATGGTGAAATAATTTCAAATGTAACTAACTAGAAGTAATTAGTATCAACCTTTCATTGTGTGTTCCTTATCATCATTCTAGTTATACACATATTATAGTCATACTATGTCTACTTGTATTCCAATTTTCTTTTCATTTCAATGTTGTTATCAACACATTTTCTTTACACAATTAGGTTTGTATAATGTGATAAATTTCAATAATTTATTTTTCCAGTCCTGGGTTATTGGTCACTTAAATGGTTTAACACTTTGTATTACTATAAAATTTTTCTTAAATACAATTATTTATTTATTTATTTTATGTGTATGGATGTTTTGTCTGCATGTTTGTCTGTATACCACATGTATACTGTGTCCATGGAGGTCAGAGAGGGCATCAGAAATGGAGTTACAGACACTTGTGTAATGCTGTCTGTGTGCTTACAATAGAACTCAGGTCCTCTGCAAGAGCTGCTCTTGTCTTAACCATTCAGACATCTGACCATTCCTTGTAAACAATTTTTAAGTCAGTGTTTTCATACATGAAAAATTAGAACAAATTTCTAGAGACACAAGTTTTAGTTTACTTGTACTGATTAAGGCTTCTGATATCTGTTACCAAAGTGTTCAAAAGAAAAATTGTACTAATAAATAATTCTTGGCTATATCACCCTTGGGTATATACCCAGAGAATTCAAGATACCACACAGATATGCACATCTATGTTTATGACTGCACAGTTCACAACTGCCAAGAAACAGAAAGGGCTTAAAAATTAAAAAGATGTGGTACATATGCTCAAAGGGATTTTATAGAGCAGTAAAGAAAAAGAAAAGGAAAAAAATTAACGTTTTCAGGAAAATGGATAGAACTGTATAGAAATAAAATGGATACAAATCATTATATTAAGCAAAATATGCTCGACTCAGAAAGACAAATAGTACGTGCTCTTCCTTATATGCAAATCTAAACTTAAATTATATATACAGGGATGTGTGTGTGTGTGTGTGTGTGTGTGTGTGTGTGTGTGTGCATACTTACAAAAGATGATACATCTTGTGGAGTACAAGTGTTCTTTCACTCCTTAAGCATTTGAACTGTTGACATGTTTACGGCTGAAATGCTGTCACATGGTGCCTTGATTTATACCGTCTGTGAGACTAATGGGGGAGAAAACCTTTTCATTTTTCACTTGAACACATATAGTTTTAAAATAGATTGTTTTATTTTTAGTGTTCGGCATACTTTTCAATTAAATCTATCTGTAGATTTGAAAATCTATATGTAGATTTTCAAATAAATGCCTTGTCTATTAGATATAAAACCTTTTACTTTGAAATTACCCTTTAATAATTGTTATATTTTAGATATACAGTTTAAGTGCTTAATTATTTACAGGCATGCATCTAGAGAATTTTGATCAGGATCAGTGAGAGACCTCATCTCAACAAACAAATGTCAACCTTTGGTCCCCACACCTCATACCCCTAATGCCATAATGCCACTTAACAGCAGGGCTGTGTTCCAAGAAATGTGCTGTTAACCAACCCTGCCATTGTACAGAATGTACTTCTATAAACCTAGATGGCACAGCCTGTTTACTGCACCTGTACAGCAGGTTGCTGTCTGAAGACAATTGTAACTCAGTGGTGTGCTAGAAACCGCACAGGAAATATACTAAGTGACAGGAATTTTCTAGTTCCATCAGAACATTTTGGCACTGATTATATATATATATATATATATATATATATATATATATATATATATATATATCTTCCATTGATCTCTCTTCGTTTCAGGTGCTATGGTTTCTCAGCACATCTGGCAGTAGACTTACTTGCTTTCACTTATCACTCTTGACATTGTTAGAATTAGAATCAGGATTTATTCCCTTCTTGAAATCTACGAATTCTGCTTCATCTTTTCACATTTTTTCTGCTGTGATCTTAGAGTGTTTGTGTGTTCACACCTTTGCCTCTCCCTCTCCACCCCTCATTTATTCACCAGTCTTGGATCCTTGTTGCTGCTTGAATGGAAGCAGATTTGCAGATGCTTGCTTTCACTGGTTCTAGCTTCAATTCTGCCTCATTTGTTGTTTAACTTGACAAATGTATTTCTAATCTTAACTGTGAGGCTTTGCATTCTAGAAATAACATTTCGCATTTTTGAGAATATCCATTTTATAGTTTTTATTTTATTATCTGCGTTGTATTTCTTTAAAAAACAGTGAAGTCGTATGCTTTAACTTAGCACCTGATTATCTCAGCCACAGTAATTTCTGGGCCTAGTTGAGTTGTTTGGTTGTTTTGCTGACTCTTGTTCACAACAGCTTAGTTCTTGTGAGCACTCGGTTATCAAAGCTCATCTGTGAGACTCAAATGAATATCACCCCGTGGAATTTTCTCCTTTATATAATCTAGTGTCTTTGTGGATTAGAGGCTTATTTATTTATTTCTAAAATTACTTTGGACAACAGAATATCTCATTTCAAGATTTCAGCTTTATGGACATACGTTAGCCTTAATTTCTGTTAGTTTTGTTCCACATAGAAACATCTGAAGTTCCAGAAATTAGTGCATTCAAAATGTAATATTTTAGCAATTGTACCTTTTCAAGCTTGACCAATTTTCCTGGAATCTAGCTTTCAAGTGAATTTCACTTCTAAAGGATCTCCTTACTTCCTAAGCTGCTTCTGAAGCTTGTTTCATATTTTATTGTGAATGTTTAGGTATTATATATGGAAACATTTCTTGGAATATGCCATATTGCTAGGATTATAAATCTAGAAGTGTAAAATTAAAATCCAACATATTTGATTTTAAGCATTTTCTCTCCTGTATCTAAGTCTGGAGCCAAGCTCAGGAACCTCCTCCTCCACTTTAAGAACATAAAATATTTATATATTTTCTTTTGTGATTTTATCATCTCATATTTTAAATATGTAAACCTTTAGTTAATTTGGGATTTATTTTGATGAAACTTGAGAATTTTTTTTCGCAGTTAATTCATAGCCCCAATAGTTAGGTAATTTGTTAACAAATAAAAAATATGATCTAATAAAGACTAACATCCTTACCAATGTAAACATTGTTTTTGAGAAGTCATAAGTATATTTTAGTTATATAATATGTAAAAACCAATTATGAAAATGTAAGTCTTGTATTATAAAGTATTTTCATTTTTCTTTTATTATTTGAAACAATATATATTTAAACAAATTTTATTTGGCAGCATCTGATGGGGTAGGCCTTTTATTTTTCAAAAATTCCCAAGATACTGTAAAATGGGACATTAAAACAGAAGATTCTATGCAGCTAAATATTTTGCTGACCTTAAGTAAAATCCAAGTCTTGTATGTATTGACTTTACCTTCTGTCACAATTATTGGTGATCTAGTGGAGAATGAGAAACAGACATACAGCAGTGTGGAGGGGGACATTGGCCTTTCTTACTTCCGCAAGGATGGGGTCTGTGGAGGTGGAGAGGGATGTCAGATAAGCTCTGTGGAAGACTACAAGGCTCTTCATCTTATGGTAAACTTGTGTTTTCTAATCAGGGTTCTATTTACCTGGGATAATTTCCATTTAAAACAAGAATTCACTCTAACAAGAAGTAAAATTAAACTTTCACTTGAAACTTTCACTTGCTGTGAGCCTCATGAGGAACTGCACCTAGCCTGCGCTTGGATATAGTCACAAACATTTATCGATTATTTGTTAACCCTGTACATGCCATGCTAGGCTTTGTGCTAGATAACAAGAGATTTCAGGCTTCATCTACTTATAATGTAGAAATAAGCATTATTAACAGAACATATAAATTATTACTCATTCAAGACGGTCCAAAAAACTAGAAATATGTCTGAGATGAAGAGACAGGGAGAGGCCAGGGTTTCTCGGCTTCTCTGCTTTTTTCGCTACAGTAGGTCAGCGGTGAGTCTCTGGCCCAGTAGGCAGCCCTACATGGGCGGATGGAGGGTGATGTGATGCAGGCTTGCCTTTATGGCATTGCTTCCTGGCTAACATTTCTGCAAGTTTGTTTTCTAGTTAGCTGTCCCTCTTAAAGTCTTCACTATACCTTTCATACGCTCACTGTTGGCAACCTACTGTTCAGAACATTGTAGGTGTTCAATAAACACCTATACCTTGACGGAAAGAAGGATATAGGAAAACCACCACCTGCTTGTTTTAACTTTCTGCTTGATTGTATTCTAGGTAATTGGTGGTTTATTGTGGAGAGGAAAACAGGATCTGATGGAATCTGAGAAAGGTGTGCATGAAGGAGTTTGCCCCACAGGTCAGATCATTTGAACCTGCTGTCAAGAATTTGAAATATCTGTCTTTTGGTTGGGTTTGTTTTTACATAAACTTTACCTTTGGGTGACTTTTGACGTGTACTTTTTTAACTTCACATCAAGATTATTTTTGAAAAGTGATTTGCATTTTTGCTTTACAACATTTGCCCAAAATATCCTTGCAAAAGGACGGCTGTGTTCACCTCAATACTTAAAAGGCACTTGGAGGCGGTTCAGTTAAACATGAGCAAGAAAGTAAACCCAAGGTGGTAGAGGAGCCTCTGTGTTCAGAGGCTCACTGCATGGCATCCAGGCTTGAAGAAACAGGGAATTTATTTGTTCTAATGTTCAAAAACTTTGACCTGTGAGTTAAAAAGCACTTGCTGACCAATAACATAAAAATAGCACAGAGCTTACTGTTAAACTGGGATTAGATTCATTTCCCAACTTTTCATCATGGAACATGTGCATTTTGACATAATATGCTCATGTGAGGAGCATATTTAGGATATTCTCTTTGGTGACACCACATGTCAGTTAGCCTGGTTAACTGAATAACCCAACTCTCTAAGCCCACCGTTGAAGTAATAACAATAACAACAGTTATTATTATTATTTTAAATTATACAAATAGCTCAGTTTTATAAGTCTATGGCATGCAGTTATTGCTCAATGGTCACCTCACCACCTAAAACCTGCTGACTTGTGGGTTGTGTTAAATTAGTGAAAGAAATGGTATGTGAGGAACCAGCAGTGAAAGGCTTTTCTTACTCTAAAAATATTGTTTTAAAATTAGAGATGATATATGATCATTATTTAAACATGAAGAAATCTTGATTAATCTCCTCATATATCTTTATTTTGTTGATTAATCCTGGGAGGTTTTGCTTGCTGGATCTTTGTTTTCTCTAGAGGACTGGTGTATGGGTCTTTGCTGGTATGATGTTCCCTCCCAGGCTGCTGATAAAGGCGGGCCTCTTTCCCTAGTGAATTTTTTATTAGCTTTGTAGAAAAAATGTTGATGACAATATCTTTTTTATTACTCTTTAAACAGCATCTCCATTCCTTCTCAGTTGAATATGATAACACTCAGTTATTTAATATTTAATGAGTAATTTGGGGTCAACAATAGACTCTCCCTTTTGCCAGTCATTTCCTGGCTGTAAATGCATACAAGAAACATGACAGAATCATACAAGAAACATGATAAAAACACACAAGAAATATGACAGAAGCACACAAGCTCCTTTTGGGGATTGAGACCCACCAAGACATTTAACTACAGGAGAGTAACATCTCACTAAAAGATAGGGTGTTAAAGTCATCAAAATATAAGAATTATATAAAATCGATGTTCTTGAAAGTCTCTGAGACTACTCCTAAGTTTCTTAATATAAAATCATAAACACATGGGGCAATGGAATGACAGGTTTAATCTGAGCGGTTTACAGTTTTTCTTACTATTGGAAAAGGTTAAAAAAAAAAAGGTAGTGGAGGAAACTGGTGTGAATTTATCTTTTAACCTGACTACCAGCGTTAGTATCAGGAACTGATATCCTGTTGGAGGGACGTGGGACATAACTGCCCCTTCAACGGGCAGAGGGCAGAACTACCCACACATTACAGTTATTTTTCTTTCAATCTTTCTATTAACCCACCATAGAGTAGTTAAGCGTAGGATGTGTTGGAATTATCCATTCTCCTGTCTTCTCGTTTCTGTTTCCATATGGACAGTGAATGTACACACATCGGCTGTTATTTGGCTGTATTTGATGATCCTGTGGTTAGCTTAGATCTGCATGTTGTCTTATTTTTCTGATTTGTTTATCTTAAGGAAATAAGTCTGCAGCTCTTTTCTATAGGACTTTGGTATCTTCTGAGATCACATGTCTGCTTCCCCTTTTGTTTTAGTTTCTTCAGAGGAAAGATACATCACACTTGTTCTACTCTGCTCTGGAGTCCATCATTTTCATTTTTTTTTAAAAAGAAAGTTATGAATTAGCTAAAAACCGTAGAGCACTGAATATGATATAAAGTATGAGACTAAGGTTTAGTGAAGAGGCTTTGAAGAACATCACAGGAGAAAACTGGGATGTTTGGTAGTTCAAGGACCCATGTTGTTAGGTGCTATAGACAGATGGTTAAGTTCTATGGTTGATAAGACATGAAGATATGACTGGTCTGAAAGGCATGGACTGAGAAGGGCCAAGGAAGAGGCTGAAACTGAACTGGGCTTGAAGGGATAGGTAAGACTCAGATAAAGTGGCAGAACTCGACATATAGACAAAGATAAATATAAAGTACTTGGTATTGGTCCTCTATATATTGTGAGGGACAATGACAGATGGGTAAAATGATAGCCCTGAAGATTTTGGTAAGTGTGCTTGGTAGAAATCTAAATTGGTTGGGAGCATGGCAAGATCCTGCTGGATTCTAATGCAGTTAAGGATGAGAGATGATTTAATCAGGTCATTAAAAAAAAAGTGATGAAAGTTTCCCAGGGTATAAAAGGAACAAAAATTACTTTAGATCAAAGAAAGCCTCCTCCCAGCCATAGACTTAAAAATTGTAAAGGGCCTACTATGGCAGGATGAGGGCGGGTGGAGGGTAGGTGTGTGCATGGAGGCAGACTGTGCTGCCGTTTGTGTCTAGGATTGTGTGGTTTATTTTTTATTGATAGAGAAGTCAAAAGAAACAATAGCATAAGTTTGTTTTCTGATGTATTGTGGACTAGGTGCCTCTCTTGCTCCATCTATGACTTCCAGTCTCCTTCAGACTCTTTATGTCATCGTGGAATGAATGAATAACAGGGAATACACTACATACCAATTCCACTAAAGTTGTTTTTTACATGTGAATCCCCTTGGTTCTAATTGTGGTGTGAGATATTAACCTTAATTTTAATATGTATCTGTTATAAATTTTACATTTATTTATCTATATGTTTAATATAAATGTGTGCATGTTTTGTGTTAATTTTTTCATTTACTTATCTATTTTGCTTTAACATGTATCTGTTTAAAATTTCTTATTTTGTTATTTTCTTATTTCATGTGTAATCTATCTATCTATTCATCCTAGTGTGTGTGTGTGTGTGTGTGTGTGTGTGTGTGTGTGTGTGCGCGCGTGTGTGTACACATCCCATGGCCTGAGGGTAAGTTCTCTCCTTTTTTTGGGGAGGTACACTCAGGTTCTTGGGTTTGGAGACAAGTACCTTTACCTGCTAGGCTATGAGCTTATTAAATGGAAAATGTTTCCTTTAGGAGTACTTTGAAGAAAATTCAGACCATGCGGGGAAAGGAGAAAAAAGATTGCCAGAGTTTTATTGTAATATTTTGTATTGTTGAGAAATTTTAGTTTCATAAGCATAGTTAGAAGCAAATGCTTTAGACATGTTTATCTTCTAAATTAATATTACCTAAACATTTTCATGTTATCACTACTGTTCATAAACATTATTCATAGTTGTATAATATTCTGTTACTATTAATTATATAAGTTATGTAAGTTTTTCCATACATAATGTTGCTTTTTCTGTTTTATCGATCATAAATAGCACTACAGAAAATACCCTTATACACAAAGATTTTTTTCCTAACTGAGTTCCTGTTTTTGAATGATAAATCCCTCAAAGTGATCTTTGGCTCTAAGGCATAAATACTTAACATTTATATAAATGACATATTTACATATACACATACATATGCATGCACATGCACATGCACATGCACATATACCTATACATCATATGTATACATATACATAATCATGTAGTCAAGCTGTAACAGGGTTCCACTAATCTTCACATTTGTGATTTGTGCAGCTGGGCTCTATCTTCTCTTGCTAAAATGCCTTTTTAAAATGTTATTCTTTAAGTATGTCCCTTTTATCCCTACAAGAGTATTGGTGCTATGTAAATAGATCTATAAGATATGCATTTTACAACATATATGCATATTCAGACCTGTCAGTAGAAACCAAGTAGATGAAAAGAGCCTGCTTTTTACTAACAAAAGCATACTTACTTGGAAGCAGAAAGCTGAAAAGTAAAGGTTTGAAAAGAAAACTTGATACAGCCTCTGAGGGCAGAGGCTGCCTGTTGACTCTGGGATACTATTTCAGTGTGCTTGTCTTTGTAGAACCTCGGCAGAATAAGACAATACTTTTGATTTCTTAATCTTCGATAAGAAAACAATTTCAGCTGAGAGTAAACAGTTTCCTTCTTTGCAGATTTACACACTCCTTAAACAAACAAACAAAGAAACAAAAATCCAATTCTTTTTTCAGGAGCAAGTGCAGATGGTCATCCCCCATCTCCCTTGTGCTTGCTGTCTGTTGTCCACACGAAGCACTTTGTAGCCGAGTGTGTGGGAGGGGAATGTGCATTTTGCAAATGCAGGCGGTACTCCCTGTGGTGCACAGGATTGGCTCCAAGCTGTAATTAAATTCTTCCTCCCAATTTCCACAGAAGTACTGTCCGTTTATAGAAGAGATGTTTATATGTTTGTAGAGCATCTGTTCAGAGTCTGAGAGCTGATAGTTTATAGAAATAAATCCATCCTGATTGCTGAAGTCACTTTCTCCAGCCTCCTAGATTTCAGGTCAAAATGAAAGAGAAGACACAGGTGGTTGGACAACCTTAGTTGGTGTTTCTGTACTCTGGGCTTTATGAAAATTCAAACCACCAGGAGCCTGACTTTGTAAAATGTTAAGTACTCATGAAAGGGATAATGAAAGCAAGAAAACTTCCTGCCAGCCTTGCGGTCAGCAGCCCTGCTCTGGCCTGGTTACTTAAGTCCATGTTTTCCCAAATCAGTCATGAACTAGTAATTATCAAGTTTTGCAATACTAGGCGATTTCCTCAAGAATAGCAAATGATTTGCAATGTTAAATTGATAGCTTTTTATAAAAGAAATTTGCCTTCTCTTGATGGGCTTCTCTGAGCTCTGGGCAGAACCTGTGTTAATACTATGGGCTTTGCCTTTATTATGATCAGACCTCATGTATTTGCTTTCTTAAAATGCTGTCAGTATATGGTGCATTCATTCCACTGCTATTCATTTGTCTTAACTAATTAATCCAAATTCAGTAAAAGGGTTGGGGGAGGAAAAAGATGGAAAAAAAAGTTATGTTGGAAATTTAGGAATCAAGATTATTTTACTTTGTTCCATTCCTTCCAGGACAACATGAGATGACCTGCTGATAGCCTTGTCTTCTCCAGTAAGGGGTTCTCCATTTGTAAGGGGTTCTCCATTTGTACATTGACACTAGCAAGCTCAGTGCAGAAGAGTTCTTGCGCAAAAATGCTATTCCAGTTGCATTGCTTTCTAAAGTTTATAAGAATTCAAAGTCTGCTCTTAGAATTAGTTGGGTAGAGATTAAACATGGTTCACTTTCTTACTTCAAGAGTTAGGACAGATACACCAATACCAGTGCACTGGCTTTGTTTCAGGGTCATTGAACCACATCCCTTGGCATTTGTTTTGATGTCCTGAGCCATGTCAGATTTTCAGACAACTTCCTTCTTGGGATGAGCCCTTAGACAGTATTTCTCTTTTCCAGTTCATCTTTGAGGCTGTGTGACTGGTTCATCCATATACCACTGGTTCTCTTTTGGAGGAAGTCTTCTTGAATACATCTTTGGCAACATCTTTGCCTGAAGGCTCACTAAAATCACCATGTCGCAGCCATGGTGGCCCTTGAATTGTGCTTTCCAGAGGTGTTAGAGGAGACTCACAAGCTCCTCTAGAATCCTGATCTCTTTTTCAACAAGTATCAGGTTTTGTTAGGTTTTTGTCTAATGACCACAAATCCCTTTGAGTACTGAGTTCCTAAATTCTGATACTCTCCAAAGACACTCTGACTCCATTCGGTTTGTTCAGGCTCTTGGTGGAATTTATGTCTTCCCAACCTCTAGTTTCTTACCACCATTTACTTTGGGCTCTGGTACTTCTAATTAATGATTGTAACCATTGCTGCTGCTGTAGGATGGTTACCCAGATATGTCTATTGGGCTATGGCTGGGAAGGGTGCAGAGGTTCTTGCAATTACAGGCAGGGGAGCCCACTGGTCATTGATTTTTGCATAACCCCTGTAAGATCACTGCCAAATAATTTTCTAGCTTGACGGGAAACTTGCTATCTCCCAAGGTGGTTCATTGTAGTTGGGACAGCTATGACTGGTGGGAAATTCTTTCTTGTATCTGTTCAGTGTTGATGTGTTTCCCCATATTGAGTAAAAAAGAATTCCTACTAATTAGACTCCCTAGAGTCTTTCCAGAGTTGACTTAATCTGACATCTCTGGGAGGAACACTTACTTACATTTGCAAATTTTGTGGACACTGCCTTTTGCGTTGCTGAATTCTGCCTTATGTCATCAACAGACCTGTAGTGGGCATTTAATGTAAAACATTTGTTGAACTAAACTGAGCTGTGGTCAAGAGAAAGCAATGCAGGCTTGGGGTACAGTGCTTACAGCATGTGTCATTGTTTTGGCAGCTATGTCCTTATGCTCTTAGTTATTTTATATGCACAATCCTTGCCTACATAGCTTGTTTTTAAGCTCCTCAGGGTGTGGACTTGTCTTGTAGGTACAGTGTTTAATAAGCCTGATTCGTGACCTCAAATTCACATTAAAACTTTACAAGAAAATGAAAGTACAGGAAGAGCCCACCCAGTCCCTAAGAAAGGATGGCTTTCCTTCTTCACCCCAGGGCAGTTATACTAGATAATGGTGGGTAGGTGATGAATCATCCCAGGACTGTGTATGGGTCTTTCTGAGGGTCTTAGACTGATGCTCCAGCACAATCTTGCTTAGGCTGGCTTATAAAGTTCCATTCTATTTCTGCCTTTGACATAGTGCTCTCCACTGGCAGAGCTAAAGCAGGGGTTAAATTGGTGCTTGGGTGTTGCTTTGGCAATCTGACAACCACATACCAGAAACACCCTTCTCCCCTCATCTGCCTGCTGCCTGCTTCCTCATTCTTCAGCCTCAGCAGGATTGTTTCTTTGTGGAACCTCTTGGTTCCACCCAGGCAAAGGACCCACCTTGGCTTCCTTGCTGTCAGTGTGTTGTAGATGGTCAGATTGTCACACACACACACACACACACACACACACACACACACACACGACACTGCACTGATACTATTTGCTTCCATAGCTATCTCCTATGTTGTGCAGGAAGAAAGAGGCTGACTGTCATGCCTCTGTGTCTACTGTGCAACTGTACAAAATAGGAAAGGTGCACTTCACATATTTCTGAAGGAATCACTTTAGGAATGGATGTGCCGTTTCCATAGAGAAATGTATTCCCAAGTGCTAGAGAACGCATGTTTCAAAGAAAAATTTGAAACATGCCATTTATTTTTGATGTTAGGATTGCTTACACTGTTCTGTGCATGCTCCAGGCTTTGTCAATTTAGGCACGACTATACATGTTTTGTGTTAGCCACAGTGAAGATCTTATGATCTGTACACGCCATGAGTTGAAACAGAGCAAAGCAAGGCAGTCCCCGAGGGTCCAGAATCACTGTAAATGTACCACGAGAGGGCAGACTGACAGTAGGATGCAGCATCCCTTGGGTATGACAGGAAAGTGCAGCCAGGAAGGTGAGAAGTGAGTGTGTGAAGGATGTACTGACTTAGGGGTAGAAGAACGCCACACCTAGGGGGACACTGGCAGAAAGCCCCTTACTGTTCATTTTTTAAGGACCTACTATGGAATGCTTGCAGGAGGAAAATTTGTGACCCTATCATCTTGAGTAAAGAATATGTCTGTTTGTCTATCAAGTGGGAGCTGCAGAAGCTCATTTCCCAGCACTAGACACACCTCAAGTGCTGCTGGGTACTTTGACTTGATGCATGTCCCACCTCCTTATGTAATGTTGGTTTTCAGTTGATTTCCTAGAGAGATCGGACCAATGCAAGCTTCCGATGTCAATCAAATCAGCCATGGACAAAGGAAAAGTCTTGGGTTGGGTTCACCTAGATCTCTTGGTTGACAGAACTGTATCAAGCCTAGGACTGGCCTTTAAGCCATCAACAATAGATGACCATTTAGAAGATAAAGGCAGGTGGATCTCTAGACTCTGGTCTAAATAGTGAGTCCCAACCAGACACTGCTGAAAAGAAGGGAAAAGGAAAGAAAAGAAGAGCAGAGCATTGCAGAGCAGAGAAGAGAAGAGAAGAGAAGAGAAGAGAAGAGAAGAGAAGAGAAGAGAAGAGAAGAGAAGAGAAGAGAAAAAAAGAGAAAAGTCTGTGGTCATATGAAGTAGAGGTGTCTTTAACAGAGAACCAGAAACACTAATTTTTGAAATATCTCACTTGAAAAACGCTTTGTACTTTCTAAACACTTCTATATTTGATGAGATTTTAAAAGTCTTTTGTGTTGGTAAGGTGAATTTTCTACAGTTTTTTTTCTGTTGTTTGATTTTTGCTGTTGTTGTTGTTCTTTGGATGAATACATTGAGACATTAAGAATTTAAATGGATAATCAAACTCCTGGGTTGCTGGTGGCAGAGGCAAAAGTAGAACTTTGGGCTCTTACTTTCCGGGCAATGACATTTGCAGTAACTCTTTTGCTGGTGTAATGGTATGCCAACTCAGGAGAATCACCTTTAGTAATATGGCCCATCTCTGATGACCTGGGAAACAGGACCCAGCCATATCTGGGCATTCCAGAGGATGTTCTCAGCAATGACCAAAAACCCAAGAATGCCTTAAGAAATATACTTTGATTCTGATCCAGAAGATTATTATGTATTGTAATGAGTTTCTGAAAATTTAAGATAAATTAGCCATTTTCAAATGTTTAATAGGAAATTTTCTCCTTTGGTAATTGCATCATTTTGCTAAAGTCCTGTGTTTTCATAGCCTGTGAGACATAAAGGTAAACTGAAAATCTAGCTCTCAGTAAAAAGGGCAAAATTCTGCTTTGCTCATAGGCATCTTGTAGCCAAGGAAAGGGTGTCAGTGAGAGACTAACAGAAGCCACATACAACATGTCAGATGTTACTCAGGGACTTAGAACATGGTGTTTTTCCTGTGTGAGTTTGAGTTGGGACTGAATTACAGTTCTAATAAGAATGGTTAGAGAAAGGATTCACAAGACCTTGGAGCACATTTTTGTATCTATTTTAAACAGTGACAAACCCCATTCTGTATACTGTTAAAGTGCCTGTAACTGTCAGGTGCACCTCACCCTCCAGGACACACACATATGAGACATAGCATTTCTTTTTCAAATTATCTTCCATGTACCTAATATGTACCTAAATGGTGAAGTGAATTTATGTTTTTGCAGAACTACAAAGATGTGGAATTAAGCTGTTACTAATCTCTGCTTGTTTTTTTTTCTTTTCTTTTCTTTTTTTTCTTTTTTTCTTCTTCTTCTTCTTTTTTTTTGGTTTGAGGACCTCCCACTGTTTAGCTCAGTGATAAAATTCCACAATAAATTTCTACTTGAAAGTTTTTGGGCTATCATGAAAATGGGAATGACGAAAGGCGCCTAGGTGATGAGGCAAATATTTGGCAAACCCTGAAGCACTTAGAGCAAGCTTTATTAAGTGTGGCAGAATCAGATGATCATTACTGTTTATTTTTATCTGGGGTCAAACATAATTAAAATAAAACATTTTCTGTGGCTTTCCAAATTAGCCTAACGATTTATTGGTCTCCAAAGATCTTTGTAGATGGTAATCTTGGCCCAGAGTTCTAAACCAGAGAGTTCTCTAGATCTGGAAAGAAATTGGGAAATAATTTGTTTTAAAACAAAACAATACACACTCCAAGAAGCACCGTGAGAAAATGCTGTGACATGTTGAGAACTCAGTTGAAAGGTACCATTAGATTGCATGGTGAGCTGGGACCACAGAGCCCACTTCTTCACAGTGGTTTAGAACTCAGATTTAGGAGGAAATGTCCCAGCTGCCCCCTTGTGGCCAAATGGAAGGATTTGCTTCTTTGTCTCAGTTTTAGGAAACCATGCTATTTTCCCATTGAGGTTAGTCATGAAATTGAAAACAAGACATTTCACATTCTCAGGTCAATTGTAAAGACCGTCTCCCCGATAGAAGGCCATGTCTATCCATTGGTGTGCAATTCTCAGTTATGGAAACCTCTGGATCTTGGTAGTTAAGGGATATTCAAACTGTGGCTTCTTCTATCACTACCATTGAAGTGGTGCTCTGGGGATTAAAGAAGAAATCCTCAAGTCTATCAAGTAGTCAGTCTCCAGAGAGTAGAGGCTCCCTACTGAAGAAACATGAATGGGAAATAACAGGTGGAACTCGGACACTGCTCAGCAAAAGCAACCTGAGAGCATGGACTTCAGTTTTCACATATATAAAACAAGTAGCTCAAAAGTAATTGGTTTTCCTTTTAGCTCCAGAACTGTAGGTGGGGGCTAATAAGGTGGGATGGCTTTTGGTCTCTGGGACTTCATTTCTTTCTGATTATGTATACCTTTATAATTAGTGAACTAAAGACCCAAACCTTTGGAGATTGCATGGCTATAGGGAGACGTATAGGGCCACCCCATTGGGATTGTGAGACTTTTTAAATGTTTTTTTTTTTTTTCACAAAAGTACTGAATTTATTAAATATCTGTTATGTGCTGTGCATTTATTCTTGGTACCAGCAGCACAACATTCAGAGTTGGGAGAACACTCTTCAAAAATAGTTATAGTTGAAAAAATTAAGTACAGTCTTATTTTAGGTGGTTCACAGGGTTCATTATGTGCTCACACCACATCAATAGTGTGGACACGACTTAGCATGGGGTGGTCTCAAGGATTTTTGAATTAGGGATCATTTTGAAGCTTAGCAGAACAGCCAGGGAATAAGCTCGGTCTGAGGCAAATCCTTGAGCTAAGGGAAGTGTGTTCCTTGCTGAAGCATGTGGTGAACACGTGGTCCTTGTAAAAATTGCAGTTCAGTGGTCACTTCTTGGAAAACAAATTCATCTTGTTGAAAACATCTTTTCTATATTCTCTGTCCACAACGTGGGATGTCCCATTCAAAATGGTTAACTCATTTTGACCAAGCAACCATTATTTTCTTTGGTTTGTTTCTCAGTTTTTTTTTTTTTTATGTCTGCTTAAACGTATAAAGTAGAGAAATACAAATAGGCAACATGCATTGTTTTGGATGTGAGAAAGCTTGAGCTGTACATTACTAAAATGAAAGTTGACTTTTAGTTACATGAACAGACATGTACACATTGTGGTTAGGCGGCAGCTGCTGGGAAAAACATCTCCATGTTAGCTCGAATTGCAGTAAGTTTTTGGAAGACCCCTTGCTGACACAGAGTTCTCTCACCATGCTTTGCCATGGCATTTTCAGGAAAGCATGCACATCATCTTCTATACACAGCCTCATCGTCATTGGACCTGGGTCAGATAGAACATTTGAACTCCCTTCAACTTGGCAAGAAGAGGAGCCTGGAGTCCAATGATTCGTTTTTAGGGTGGTGTTTGGGGAATGACAAAGTCTTTCAGAATCATTTAGCATATTCCAAAAAAGAACTGGGGAGTGGTTGGGATGGTTTGTGTACTTCTGAAAGGCTGTGACTCGGGAGATTAGAGGAAGAAAATGGATTTTTAAATTCCACTTAGAGGGTCTGTAGACATAATCAGCACCACTGCAGGTTTATAACAAAACGAAATGATAAAAATATAAACTGGTGATGTTTTTTTTTTTCTGGTCTCAATTAATAAAACTGATTGAAATGAAACCATGAAGGTGAAACAAGAAATATATGCTACAAAGAGAGGGTTGCTGAGAAGTGATGCTGAAACTCCCCTGGTTAAAGACATGTCTGCTAGGTTAGCCTCTATATGTGATATTTTTGTGCCCATGGTAACAGCATGGTGGCTTTCCTGAATAGTTCATGTAGAGAAGATCTAAGCGAGGCAGTTTGAAGACTCTGGCAGAACATGGACCTGAGTACAGAGCATGGAAGGCAATAGTTTCTGTGCTCTGTGGTTTTAGGTAAATTCTTTAATCTGTTTCTGTAGGGAGTGGAGAAATCCCTGAACAAGTGAAATCCTGAGTAATGTGTGTGTTGACCTAAGCCAGACCACATTAAAGGTCCTAGAGCCTCATGGTCCCATGGAGTGACGTTCAGAGGTAAATGGCAACGTCTTCAATGTAAGTGTTGACACTGTGTGTAGAAAATGTCCATCATAGCTGCCCTCACGGATTTTTATGGCCCGAAGACTGTTCCCCAACAGAGACTGCTTGTACCCAGATTAGCTAAACCTGTCTCCTTGATCCAGCTGTACCCCATCAAGCCTGTCTCCTTGTTTATCTGTATGCAATAACCCTGCTTCTCCATTCTACTATGTAATAAACATGCTGAGCTTCTGAGCTGCTGTGGTTCCTCCAGCTGAGAGCCCAGACCACCTGATCCCAGCTTTGTCCCTGTGCGCGTGTGTTGTCTTCATTCCTTCACCACCCCAGTCAGGTCCATCTCTAGAGCCATGCGGGGCACAGCATGGTTCCTTACTTGTAAATCAGGGCTTTCCTTTTTCATAGTCTCCAGGCATATCTTATGCTACTGTTTTCTAGGAAGGTTTCACTATGTACATGGCTACTCCTTACAGTCATACCTATCAGCACGGCTTAAATAGATAAAGAAAGAAAACAAAACGTTGCGATGTTATTGTTCAAGTTAAGAAGTATGTGAGGATTCAGGCTTTTTATTTAAATGTTAAAGGGATACATTTAACAATGAAAGCAAATGAATCTTTACCCTGTTGCCTACATAAAAACTTCTGTAGGATTCTTACTTAGGTGCTAGGATATGTGGGTTTATGACTCTTGCCCATCTGCCTGGAAGACATCTCTCAACCATCTCTACTGGTTGGAATCTGAATGTGACTGTTGATTACATTTCATGCATACCTCTTTCCTACATTACTTTGGCTCTCAATGCTATTGAAATATTTCAACCACTGAGTGCACAATGATGAATACAGTTCTTGCATCTTCGTGGCTAAGACAAGTATTTGCAAGCATTGTCTTTCTAGAAAATAAGCTCAAGTGAGCAATCAGATTATAAGTGAAGCAGGCCCTACTAACCATGAGTGTGAGTATGGCAGGTTTTGGTGACTTAGAGACCTTAGTCTGAAGAGTACGCTAACTACCATTTGTTGTCTCCTATTAGAGCGTCCCATGTTTTGTGTGTCAGAAATATATGCAACCTCTCTTTTGATCTCCCTGCATGCATATGTTCATGTTTATGCATTTGTGTGGAGGCTAGGGGATAGCCTCACTGTTCCCATGGTGCCATCTACCTTTTGTGAGACACGGCTTCTCACAGGACTAGGACTTACTCACTAGGCTAGGGCATCTCATCCCATGGATCTGCCTCTTTATTGCTGGGGTTAGAAGCACACACACCACTACCCTAGATACTTATGTCGTTGTGGGAACCATACTCATATCTGTGTGCTTTCAAGACAAGTACTTGACTGACTGAACTCTCTTCTCCCAGTCACTTGCCTGATTTTAAAAACAACATGCAAACTAAATAGAGCCTCATATTCAAGGGCTATCACTAATGCAAACCTTCTGACTTCTCTAACCTGGCATTTTATAGTAAAGAGTTATATAATCCAGGGTCTAATCACAACTGTATCTATCACTTATTAATAGAGGGACCCTGAAAGAATTTAGTTTCTTACCTATAAAGCAGAGCTTATGGAGCAGTTACAGGGTTTGGAAGAATAAACACATGGGTCAAAGCACTTAGATAAGGCCTGGCTGTAGTAGGCACAGTTGAAATGTTTAATGTCATCACAGTCTCTGAAAGACCACACCCTTCTTCCTGTGAGGTCTGGAAAGAGAGGAAAGACAGGAGGAACTGAAGCTTCATTACTTTAATGAGTACTGACCACACACCCAGAATCCCAGGTACCATTTCCTCATTTAATTCTCTTGCAGATACAGTTCAGGGATTCTCATCTAGGCACAGTTCATGTTCATCTTACAGAGGGAGAACAGACCTATAGGAATATATTCATAGCAGAGTTGGGACTTAAATTTAAATGGATCTTATTCCAGATGCATTGTTTTGTTCAAAAGCTAGCCTTTTTTGAAACAGGAAAGAGTTATTTTAT